>CM054112.1:194415950-195615950 GCA_028673005.1 Tanypteryx hageni
GTTGAAGCTCTTGTGGAAGAGCCAGAGAAATTAGATATTACTGAAAAAGTTACAGATGGTGTTGACATAGAACAAAATAAAACAGAATCTGAACAATCAAGACTTCCTGAAATAACCAAAGAAGTAAATGTGGAACCCAAAGAACAATATTCTGCAATAAGTCCAAAAGAAGATGAACACAAGAATAAACAGTCAGTCTGCACTGAGCCAAGAGTATCGATTACACCAAAGAAAGTTTCAAAAACAAAAGAAACTACTTTTAAAAAACCTGTAAGTTCTAAAAAATCAGAAGAGCCTACTCTAAATATTTGCAAAAATGTTGTAAAACCAAAAGAAACCAAAGTGAGAAGAGAATCTAAAGGGTGTGACAGTTTGAATAAAGCTAAATTGTCAATCACTCAACCAAACCTGTCACAAAGGAGTCGTGAATCACAGACAACCATTAAAGAAAAGCCAGATGATGTAGGTAAAGTTTCAGCAGAAGGCAAAAGTAAAGATAGAAAAAGTTTGCATCAAGAGAACAAACAAAAAGATGAAAAGAAAGCCTTAGATACAGAATCAAGGAAAACTGATGAGACATTGAGATTGAGCTCACGAACTTGTAAAGAGGATAAGGATGTTCAAACGATCGATATTCCTGAAACTTCACAAAAACCTCACAGTATAGAGGCATTTGATTTACTTAAGATGGAAAATGAACAGTTGAAAGAAAGAGTGGCAAACCTTGAGAATGAAAAAGCCTCTAACTTGATGACAATTGATTCACTGCAGCGGAAAATTGATGAATTAAAGGTACAGCAATTTGCTGCATCTGAACCACCAGATATGAAGGATAGTGAAACAGGTAAGGGCTTATATTTTTGGTTTTGCATAAGGGAGTACTGTTTGATTCAAAGTAACTTGGATGCAAAGTTTACAACAAGTAAACTCTCTTGCTGCAAAGAATTAAGATGCAATTTTTATAATAATTCTTCATCATGTTTTTCTGTCTTTCAGTAGGTTTTAAGCTGACCCTATTAAATCTGTCTCATCTGATGTATTTCTCTTCAACTTATCAAAACCATTCCATTCTTATAATAAATCCATTATTCCTTTTCTCATCATCCTCACTTCTTTTATAGCAGCCTCCCTGCCATGGCTTCATTCAAAAGACCATTGATTCTCGAAGTTTATACCACCTATTTCTTCTGCCTATCCCTCATCACTCTAATTAAACTCCTCTTTTCTCGCACTGTATTTAAAAGTTCGTTTGCTTTCCTCTCAGTCAAACTAATTTTCCTGGTCTATGCCATCTCCATATCTCAAAGGCTCTAATTTGGTATCATCTACATTCCTCAATGTTCATATCTCACATCCACATAATTCTCATCAGAAGGATGCATTTTAAAAGTCAATATTTATACAATTACCTTAAAGAACTAGTAATAAAAATTTTAATGCGGATACCTATGAATCACAAGTGTTAAAATAAGAATGTGCACATTAGCTCTGAAAATATTTATTCGCCATCATTGAATTGCGAAGCCACACACAGACAAAAAATATCCATGGAACTTTCATAGGTCAGAAGAAATCCATCTATGTTAAGCTCTAGGAGGGGGTTGGTAATTTGTGGCAAATTGTGATGAAAGGAGGGAGAGGATTTTTGATAACGCGACCTCTTTGGTATGATGAAAACAAATATTAAAAGCATATTTGTTACTAAAATTTAATTTTGGAGTATTTTTAGCTTCTTTTCCTATGGAAAGATAGGCTTCTGCAATCTTTGTTCCATCCTATGGCTAGGTTTTCACCCAAAGTCTTCAGCTTTAGCACTAAAATCTTTGGAGTAAAACTTTCAGATTGAAATTTATGTTGATAAAGATTATCAAAATTCATCAAGCTAACTTAAATTGCTTTTATTCGAGGAAAAGGTAAAAAATGATTTTTTCAATGTACACTTTTAATATTTTTCAAATGAAATAGTTTAATTCATGTAATCTTATTGAATTTAAATAAAAGTAATTAAAAAATCAAAAATAAGTATAATTTATGAATAATGTACTAAAATAAAATCTTAATTAATGTTTTGTAAATAAAAACTAAATCCTGTATTTCTTTATATGGAAGAGGGAACTGGAAATTTGTTACATAATTTAATGGGAGGGGATTTAAACTTTTTGTGATGAGGGGGGAGTGGGGCTAAAGAATTCAATTTTTTGTGACAATTTGTGGAAGCTTTTTTCTGCCTTTCTCTATGCTACTATCTCTATCCATCTGTTTCTTTGTCCTACGATTGTTGGCTCAGTGAAAGAAATCATGCTACAATCCATTCTCACAGATTTGGCAACTGAACCCCATTTTCCTCATTACTTTAATTACTTGCCATTCATAGTTTTGCAGTTTGCAGCATTCCACAGGCATGTAACCTCTGCTAACGGCAGTGCTCAGAATGAGCTGGGAAGCTGTTATTGCTCGTCACATCTATTGGTAATGTCATTCCTTCTTGTCAGCCATTTAGTAATACCACTCTGGAAAGTTAGCTAGATCGTGAATGAACTATATATTATTCAATACTGTGAAGAGTGCACAGAATATCACCATCTATAAACATTCACTGGAAACTGTTTGAGCAGAACACACACATGCACAGATCCTCTATTATGATTTTCAGCAATTTTGGTATGCAAATTTCATGTCCATGGCCTTCGGTTTCATTACCAGAACATGCGTTCCATTTCGTAGTATTTTCCATTTCTAGCACTGTTGAACAGTGAGATATATCTGTATTGCTTTATGTAAGTTAGTGCCAAGAAATATATATTAATATATAAAATATATTCTAGAGTCCAAAATAAATTTAATTGAACTTTAATAATTATTAAGAAAATATTGCTCATAATCTTAAGTCGGACTAAATGGCACCAAATCATCACAAACAATTCTTCAAACATATGAAAAGCTTTATAATTTCATAAAATCTCTTTTTTTTAGAAACTGACCCTCATTTGTTTGAGGTTGAAGATATTTGGATACAAAAGGAGATAGATGAAATTGCAGATAAAATTAATAAGACTCAAGAAATTTTGGGATGCTATAAATTGATAGACCAAGAGGAAAAAGATAGGGAAGTCAAGCTACTAGAAGAAGGTATGCATTGAAACAATTCAATATATTTTCTAATCCTTCATTATACATATTTTAAACTCATTATTTAATCAACTGAATCCTTTTAAATGCTTAACAGCTATGCACAATTTTTCATAATATAATCTTCAAATCAATATTAATTTATTTGCTGTTAAACTTCCTCATTTGTGCTGTGTGGGGCCCATGGGTCTCTTAATCGGGCCTGATTAGATATATACATTAGAAGATATTTATTTAAATATTATGAAAACAAATTGAATTTTTAAGAAACACTGATTAAAAAACAACAAATTCCTAGTCACTGGTCAAGTCGTCCTCAATAATGTCATACTGGCCGAAATCGTCATTTGTTTAGGATGCGGTGACTATACGTCTCGGTTTTAATGGGATTGTCCAGTTTTTTAGTTAAGTGTTCCGTTGCCTCGATAAAGTTAAAATGGGACGCCAATTGTCTCGTTTTTCCGAGATTGCCATTTAATATACAAAGTTACACGAAAAATTAATCCCACACCTATCCTGAAAGTTATAGACAAAGACGAGCCTTTCGATTCTATTTATTTCTCATATTACAAAGATATTCAATAATTCACTGATCAGTTTCGCCATTAAATGGTGAAATATTTGTGACGCATCCTTAGCTAGAACACGTGTGCCTTATACATGTCGTTATATGTTAAATATTCAGAAAATCTACCTGCATCATAAGTGTGGGTGCATCCTATGTGGTTCTTTACAGTATTATGTGTCAGCGATATAATTTTACAGGAAGTGGCGTACCTGCCTCCTGCCCGGCTGGGATGAAACCATGGGTCACAAGGGATTTAATGTAAAACACTTGAAAAAAATGTGGCCTTGGCACATGCAGTCCTAGCTATAGCTGACAAATCATTCTCTAGATATCAGAATTATCAAATTAATTTTATTTTTCTAAAACTAATTTTTTATTGTAATGAATACAAATAATTTCTTTCCTTTAAATTTCAGTGAAAAGCCTTAAAAATTTAATAAAGGAATTGAGTGAAAAGAAAACAAACATCCCTCAATTAAAAATGCCAGAAAGTGAAATACTCAGAGAGCCAACAACTGAGTTTAAAGATATTGGTAAAAAATCTATTGTGACAGATATAGTTTACTCCAAAAAGTTGCAAAAACACAATGAGATGGTCCGTCGCCTTCAGGAACATTATCAAAAGTCTTGTGGTAGCAAAGATGTTTCATCTCAGAGAAAGAGTTCCTCATTAAGAACCTGTGACTCACAGCCCTTAACATCCAAATCAACAAAAACACAGCAGTCACTGTATGTATAATAGAAAATTAAATAGCTAATGCCAACTGAATGCTTATTCTTTTTTGGCCTAATATACAATTAGTTTGATGCAGCTTAATTCTTATCAAATTACCTTTTCCATTATAGAGTTGAAACAAAAAAATGCAAGCTACAAAAATACTGTTCCATAAATTACATACTTTATAAATATAATGGAGATCAAAACATGCCAAGGAAGGAGGTTGGAACATGTAAAGAATATAACAAGATCGACGTTAAATATAAAGCCAAAGGTAAAATGTTTCATTTCTTCGTAAACTAACACATTAAATCTTATTGAAAAAACAAGCATTCATATTTGGGATACTTATATGTATAACAACAAAAAATGGAGAATCACATTAATGATGAATTGTAAACCCAGCATAGACTTGCTTTATACCAATTAAATAACAGTTTATTAAATATCAAATCAAGTTTTTTTCCATCTTATCAATATAGGAAATCATTTTTACCTTCAAAGTGGTTTTCCTGTGTTTAATTTTCTCTAAATAATTGAGTGCCAACATTGATAGATAATATTATGATTTCAAGGATATATGTATAGTTCAATGGTTGAATTTAGGGTTTGATTAAATGAAATTCTTAAATATACTAATACATACATCAAAATATCATTCATAACAATTAACATGATTATTCATAATGGTAATTGAAATTGAATAGAGTGCAATAGCTGTTTCCCACATCCTTTCTATGGTGAAAATTAAGTAAAATACATAAAAATTAATGAAACAGTATCTAAATAGTTTAATGAGAGAACTCATATTATAAGTTAACTTAATTTGCATGCTCAAATGCTGAAATACCCTAAGATGGTGATTTTTCAATCTGGGGTGTGCGCTTCCCTCGACAGGGAGGCACAGTCAGCAGTCTGGAGCATGGGTGTAATATCCTTTTTTTATTCACTATCCCAGGGGTCGCGAATCTTTTGAGCAGGCCACATTAGTAGGTAGTTGAAAGTACTTCAGTGTGCCACATTGAAGGTAGCGATTGTTTCCACAGAGTGTATAATGGCTCGCATCTAAAGTAAGCCGACAGAGGGTGTACAGCCATCGCTTTCATTAAAAATATTGTATTTTTCAAGCTTCATGGATCGCTTTCACATAAACAAAATTGTGCACCAAATTTCAAGTTGATAACTAATTAAATTTATTTTTTATAACATAAACTAAATTTATTAATATCAGTAATGGGGTCAGGCTCAACTCTGTGGAATTTACTCGAATTAAAAAAAGAACTTTGTTATTTCCACAAATTTTTAATTAAAAGACGACAGGTTTCACTACGATCATAGCATCATCAGGTGATGATGCTACGATTGTAGTGAAACTGGTCGTTTTGAACTTAAAAATTTGTGGAAATAACAAAATTTTTTAAAAATATATATTTATTAAAATTTTGATGTTTCTACTGGTTTTTGAAAATTAATAAAAATGTTTTCTCTCTCAAATATAAATTTTGCAGAATCATAATAATTTGTCATGGGTAGCTCAAATTTCACTCAATTCCTTCCTAAACGATTATTTTATCCCTCCAAATGTTGCACCCAACTCTCCCAAGCATTGGTTACTTTTTTAAACCTGTATCCTAAATATTACATTGTAAACCTGGAGACTTTGAGAAAAATTGATGATGTGGCAACTATATACTAAATACTACACTAAACAAATTTTCTACAAAAATAAACTTTGATGTTTCTAGCATACTAAAATTTTGTAACTGAATTCTAACCAGTTTTTTATGTAATATGCGATATTCCCGAGTTTTTCTTGAAAAAAAATGTTCATTGTCTCATACTGATGCTCCCAAGAAAAATAAAACTGGTATGCATTAAGTGGACATGAATAAAGAAGGCATTAGGATGAGAATTAAGCATTTTAGTGACAACATTACTATCAACATTGGATTGGTGAGGTATCCCATAAGAAGTTTTTAGAATGCATCTTCAAAATCCCTTTTCTACTACCAACCGCTGTCAAGTTAATATAAATGCACTCACATTTGTTGATAAATTATGAATTTCAACTGAATATTTACAGAAAATGGCAAAAATTAATTCTAATACCTGGAACCAAGGTCTATTCACATGATCCAATTTATGATAATGAATAACTTACCTGTCAAATAAATTTAATTGTTGCATATTACAGCCTTTGGGGACAAATATTATCTTTTTTCTCAATGTTTCTCTTCTTTTAATTCCAGATAAAACTAAAATTATGCTGACAATGTTTTAATATTTGATTCATTTTTCTTTTTGATTGGGAATAAATGCAATTTAGAAAAAAAAAGTTGATAGGTTTATATTGATAATTATGGTCCCACAATGTAAGACAAGTGGAGTAAATTACATTTATTATTTGGAGGAAATACAATACAAACTCAACAATAATTTGTGAACATTTTAAATCTTGTCATAATTGTGTTCTACTAATAAATGTTATTGTCCATCACAATCTCCATACCATTATTGAATTATTACTACTAGAGGCACCTGCAAAAACTTTTGCAAAGTCAGTCAGAAATCTGCATGTTTAAAAATCATCTTAGAGAAGAAAATAATAATACACAGCAATTATTTTCAAAGTTTTATGTTATTAATGCTTCAAATTTTTCTTTTCATTGAAATATATGCAATTTTTTCTTATACAATTAATTCAACCGTTTATTTCACTTTTTACTCCTGAATTATTACCAACACAATTTTTTTTGTACTTCAGTTATTTTTCATTTATTAATAATAGCCCATATTCTCTTCATAAAATTAGACAACTGACATTTTGAATATGATGTTTGTTTTTATAATATATATGTGCAGTTTTAATTGCTTTTCCCTTAGGAAAAAGATATTATTCCAGTATTGAAATAAAGATTTTTTTCTTTTGGTCGATCGTTAAAAACACCCATATTCCACATGCAGTTTACTGAATAATAATTATCTGCACTTACTAATGTTGCAACCAATGCTGCATTAACCAGGGTGCAGCGGCACCTCACAACTCGTTATAAGCAATGTAAAACATAGTTGCAAGGCAATATAAATATTAGAAAAAACATTCATTAATTCCTTGTAAAATATTATTCCTTAAATATCCGAGCATTCTAGACCAACAATTCTGTTTTCGTTTAATTTTATGTCCTTTGGAAATGCCTTAAAATGTATAAATTCATTTTTTTAATTTTGATCCAAATCGCCCGAGTATCAATCTAACATTATATTTCTACATTCTGTATCTTCAATATTAAAAAGAAATTTATATCTTATTCCTACATTTTCATATATGCTTGCTCTTTTGTTTAATTCAGTAATTAATGTGTCAAGAACGATATTTAAGGTTTCAACACAAAATTTATCCCTTCCTGCTATTTGATTGCTATCATTACCTCCATCTGAAAATCTTTTGTTCATAATTCTTTTTTTTCGTACCACTATATTGGTCATTTATTTAATAACATACACTTTAAGCAAAATTTTCATATTCTATTAATTTCTCTGCTGAATTTGATTGAATATTTTAAATCTTTATTTTTAATGAGGATAGTAACGCAAAACCTTGATTTAAATCTAAGCCAGGTTTCTGCAACACTGTTAAATCTCTCTAATATTTCCTCCAAAATACTATTAAAATCATAGTTTCCAAATTATTCATTTTTGAAGGTAGATTTTTTGCTTCTCTTATGCAGTCTGTTTTTTCTTCGAAATTTTCATTTATGGTTTTAAGAATATCTAATATCAATTTATAGCTAAATTTTGAAGGCTTTTACAGCTTCATAATGGATGGCCCATCTTGTTTGATTCAAGTTTTTTAATGACTGCAATTTTAAACTCTTAAAATGTTCATATACAATAGCCCATCTGTGGGTGAATGACACAAAAAAACATAAATCTGTTGAATTGTATCAAAACAATTGATAGCATCTGCCACAGCATTATCAGCACAAACACCCACCAAATTTAATGAGTGAGCTGCACAAGGCACATAATCAGCTAATTTGTTGTTCTTTTAAATGTGTGTATTTATACCTCTCGAACATATTGGCGGCATTATCATAAGATAGGCCACGGAAATTTTCAATAGGCAATTTATGTTCTAAAAAGTTCTTTAAATGCTTGAATAAGGAAACACCAGAATGACTTTGTATTTGACAAAATGTAATAAATCTTTCATATATATTTCCTTTGGAATAATAACATAATCTGGTCAATATGTGATACATCTGGCGTTGAATCCATTATTATTGAATATACTTAGTATCTTTGATATTAATATAATATACTATTTATAACACCTGTTTACTCATTGATTCGATGATTTCTTCATAAACAGTTTTTGATAGATAAGAAATTTTATTTGATTCTCGACTTTCAATATGTTGTTTAATGAAAGGATCGAATTCAGCTATTAACTCCAAACAACCAACTGTTGGGGGCCCTTAGACAACTGAGGCTTTGGGCTACAGCCCAATTAGCCCATATATAGATCCGCCCCTGGCTATGATCAATTTGGAAAAAGAAAAGAAAATGAAAAGTAGAGTAAATTATGAATCCACATTCTTAATCATCGTTTTATATTTCCTTAAAAAATATTTTTTAGGGTAATAATTCCAGAAAGAGGTATCAACTTCACCTAATGACTGAAATCAACATTGTAAAACAATGTTTCTTCAATAGCCATAAAAAGGATCTGGTTTTTTCAACCTTTTTATAGCTACTAAAGAAAGATTGTTTTTAAACTACTGTATTTGCTGCATTAGAAATGAATCTTTTCAAAGTTAACAAAAACCAGCAACTCTGTGGTCTCTAGAATGTTGAATTTGAGAGGTTTTTATCATGTAACAGATGAAAATTATGTAGGAAATAAAATCTGGCAGAATTGTTAATCAGTAACCTATCTCATTCAAATGCTCACAAAAATAAATAAATACTGATACAATTTATTTCCTGCTGCACAGCTGTAAGCTTCTTTAATATTAGTAATGGAAACTTATCATTTGTTCATGTTGAACTTGTTGATTTTGACTGGTTGAAGTATGGTAAGAGTCCTTGTATTTGACTTGGTTGGGACCAGATCAAATCACATAATATAAGTCAGATAATAGGTGAGCCACTTAAATAAATTCGAAAAAAAAAATTGAACCTAAGTGAATGTTGTATTCACATAATAAAATCCTATACAGGCAGCATCCACTTAATGTACATTCACTGATATGTATATTACATATTGACACCATATTCCACACCTATGTACATACTGTCTGCTGATACGTACATCGATTCTCACGGACACACATAAACAGACGGGGTTGAGAAAGCTTAGCCCAAAGACTACAACCCGTACAGAAGGACTGGTAACTTAATGCTTTACAGCGACGCCCAGGTTTTCATGTAAGGTGATACTTATGTTCAGCAGGAAAATTTATTTGGACAAGTTCTTCAAAAAACTTGAAAAAATCTTGCAACCCATTCACCAACACGAAAATCACCACCAAAGTCACCTTTAGACTCTCCATCTAAATCAATTTCAAAATTCTCTGATAAAAGCCCCTTTTCCATTGACCAATAACTCTTCTTCTACCCCATAATAATTCTCCAACTACTGTTAGCAAATGGTGAAGATAATTTCAGGTAAGATATATTTTTTAAATTATTTTAAAGTTTTATGATATTTATTTGTTTTAATGTATTGTATGCATGTATAAATTTAATGTTAGTTAATTTATAAATACAAATGGTGCAATATTCCAACTTGGTTTTGATTGAAAAAATGTGCTTTTCCATTTTGGGAACATATCTCCGTTTATAAAATTAGTTTATATGGAAAAAGACCGTCCGCTTAATGTACATCCGCTTAACATATGGGTTTTAAAGAACATAACCTGTACGTTAAGCGGACACTGCCTGTAATTGCATAAAATACATGCAGTAGCCTCTGATGCCTTCAGCACCCAATCCATCTTTTAGTGGTGAATTTTCCACATGGGCTCACCTGGTAGCATCAGTCCCCGACTCTCCTCCCTCAACATTTATTTGGCAGAATCAATTATAATAACTTACACTACAAAATTATTAGTATGCACACATATTCACCCTCCTGATGCTATTCTGAAATATCCAACCCTCTACTCTCTTCCTACCAGGTTACACATGCATTTACCTCCCTTAGTATTAGTAAGGGAAAAACTTTAATATTAGAGAGAGAAAATTGCATAGGAAACCTCTCATTCACATAAACATTGAACTTATGACATAGGTAATTGCAACTATCTTTAGTGGTTGATATAAGTATACATCATGTGTTGGCAAAACTCAGATAAGTGGAATTATCAGAAAACTGTGATTTGGACAAGAGAACTCAACCAGTCATCTGGGTATTTAATTTTGCCTGGGTGTACAGCTGGTGTGGACATTTTCTTCAATTGAGGTGGTTTATAAAATCATGACAATAATTAAGGGTTTTACCAGATATTTATTAATATATTGAAATAAATAATAATTAACTATGAATTGCATGTCAAAATCATAAACATTATGGAAAAATAATTTTTCTTTATAAATTTAAAAAATCAGGATGAAATATTCTAGTCATGAAATGTTTTACTGCTATAAATCATATTAAAATTGATGAAATAAACAATTTCAAAATAATCAAACAAATTTATAAAAACAGCAAATAAACATTTGATTTTCAATAAAATAAAATGATAAAATCCTAAATAAATGGAAAACGTATATTCACTGGAGCAACGTTGTGCACCCTCCAAAAAAATCAGTCTCAACCACTATATTACTACATAAAATGAAATTCACCCTTTGTAATAAAAGTGATGCACATGCTTCAAGTAAAACTAAGCCTCTCAACATTCAACAGAACACTGATTATATTTCCATACTATGACAATCTACTTTTCTTTTAACATCTGTTTTTCAAATTATAACATTAACTGATACTTCGAGGTTTTATTACTTTCGGGATCCCACGCGAAAAAAATTCCCATTTTCACCTACTTAGGGGCAATAATAGGCAATCCCACATGACCCTTATATTTTTTCAACATGAGGAGGTATACCCCATCTATCAGCAGGGATGTAATCTACAAGGATATTACTAGGTAATATACAAGGCACACGACGAACTATTTTGGCATAGCCATGCCGATTGGGCAAGAAAATCATATGATGAATATATATGGCATACCCACCACGGGTGAGAAGAGCCATGACGAATATATACAGCATACCCAGTTGACTGGTTAACTGGATATGTATTCATTAGGCAATGAGTGAAAACTGATTTCCCTATATATTTTATAACCAATTTGGTTAACATTTTTATAATTATTCAAACAAATATTGTTTGAGGAAAATACTGTTCAATTTTCCACTGTATAATGTGTTACAATCTTAATAAATAAAATTTAAAAAAACTGTATATATGAAATAATCAATTGTGTCTCATTTTATTATAAATCTTCAAATATGATATCAACTTTTTTATTATTTTTTTAATGTCACATCCTTATGACATTTGTTTTTATATTATCAAGGTACTTTAATCAAGGATATCCTATAAACACATCCATACATTTCTTTTTTAAGTAATTAAAAATTAATTTCATCATAAACAAATTTCAAGCATGGCCAAATTAAGTTTTCATGAATATATACAGTCTGAAAAAACCAGTGCTTTTTTTCTAAGAAAAAAAGACGACTGAAAGTGAGAGGTGAGATGGAGAAAAAAAGGAACTGAATGCAATTTTTCAGCAGCGGAATACATGTAACTGTACAATATGAGTAAAACATTATCGCATTGCAAATAATTTTGTTTGATTTGTTTTAATTTATGCAAATTAGTATTGTTTTGCAATCAAGGTTCTGGAACGGCATTCCAGTGCATTTCAGCAGAAAAAAGCACTGGTTAAAGCAAATAAATACAAGAAAAGGGACTTCAAGCCAAATTGACAGAAAAATCACAGCTTTGATTGAAAAAATAATTTATCAATCTGAATCGTCATCTACAATTAATATCTTTCTTTTCTTTGCTGCCGGAGTTTCATCTTCATCAGAAGACAAGGTATATTCTTCCACTGCTTTAGTTTTAGAAGAATCCTTATTTGTTTCAGTTTTTATTTCCTCTTTTCCTTTAACTTTAGTACTGTTCCTATTTGTTTCACTTTTTGACTTACTGTTGCTTTTAACACTAGAAATCCCATTTGAGGAACGAACAGATGTGGAGGATTGAGATTCAATAGATTTAGATGTAGTTTTGCTGCTAGTTCTTGCTTCAGAGAGATTAGTTTTGGACAATGATGATGTTGACGATATTTCAGGAGCAATTCTTTTTCCAGGAAATTCCATCATAATTTGATGACTTTCAGATAATGCAGCAGATGCTTTTGGACCTACAAAAAAATTTTTTAAATTGATCTTAGTGAGATGATTAGTATCTAGTATTGAAATATATCGAATAAATACAGGCCAGCTAAATAATGCGGAATAATGCAAATTAATGCATTTTGGCAAGATAAATATGAACACAGGTTTTCAATTACAAATTTTTTCAGCAACTAAATTACAAATATATATGTTTTAAAAAATCAATATACAGTACAAAGTTCATAATCTGGCTCTTCAAAAACCAGAATTATCAAAAAACTGATGTTTAAAACAGGGATTCCCAACCTCGTGCTCATGAGCCCTGCTGTGCTCTTTGACAGCCAGACCGTGCTCTTCTACAGTGCATAAAATCACTTTTCCTAGCACCAGTGATCTAATTTGTTTGCTTGTTTTCTTTCTAAACATTTCAAAGGACATAACTAATAACATTGATGTCAGTTTGATTACATTTGTGATCATTTCAACTTTTGTAAAAGTGTAGTGGTGCTCGCTTGATGTTCTAAGAAATTACTTGGTGCTGGCCGAAAAGGTTGGGTAGCCCTGGTTTAAAAGCTGAACAGGATATTATGCCTAGAACATGACAGGGTTTTGGTGTCAGTTGCATAGACTGGAACATTCTTTCAACATTTTGCACCCAATACGGGTGAGCTTCTTCAGGAAATTTAAGTGAAGAGGTTATCTTCAGTCACCTACCATAATTATCCAATAGAGCCATGCCAGCCTGGGGTGTATCGCACCCGGGCAGCAACACACGGAGAGTAAGAGCTCATGAAGGGCGGCAGTAAGAACCTTTCTTAATTTTTAAACGGTCTTTTGTGAGATAAAGCTCTACTGAACACTCCATTAATGAATGCATTTAAGTTTGATGCGGGGAAAATAAGAAAGATAAACTCCCAACTCTCACATAGCAAGGAGCAACAATGCACGATTCAGTTGCGGTTTGACATTCCAGCAGCATAAAGCTGAACTGTATGTAAGACCTATACGTTTTATTTTATTCCATTTTTATTGTGCTTCATTGTCCTACTTGAATGTTAGATGATGGGGTTGGGCAACTTTCATGAGGCACCAAAATCAACAATTTAATAAAGCTTACATCTCTGCTGATTGTTTATCCTCAGTGGTCAATGTCATGTGTATGAGTTATCATATTTTATAATAGAAGTTGCACACACGTGCTTTCAATGTGAATTGACAAATTTACTCATTAGCAGAACATAATTAGGAAAACTGTACTCTATTTACCGCAACTTTTAATGGTGTTATTTTTTCTAATAAATTTCTTAATATCCATTGTGCTCATTAATTCTTATTTTTCATCATCTGTTCCTTCAACTTTTTTTAATATCAAACTATTTTTATTTTTATCTTCACCTTACTTAAACGACTTTTTCTTGCAAATCAACTATGTAGCTACACAGCAGAAGAAAATGAATATAAATAAAATGCTTTCATTAGTATTGGTCAAATTTGGTGTTCATAGATCAATCCATTATTTAAAATTGTAAAGTTTGAGTTTTATTCAAGTATAAAGGATAAGATTAACACGTTGAACGTGGAGGATGTCAATTGACGTCCTGGAGAGTGCTCTCGGCTGGCGGCAGACATCAATTGACATCCACGTTCCCTTCCTTTTCAACGGGAGATGAGAGTCGGTAAGCCCTCTCCAACCTTCCCATTCTTCCTTCCCAGCCATCAGATAGCGTTCGACCTTCCTTGCAAGTGTTACCGTTTCGTTTCCAAGCAGATATTTTTTTTACAGCGATTTTTGAAATTTGTGCTTTTTTCCTGTTTTGTGCAAGTGGTTGTCTTAAAATTATTATTATTATTTCTTAAAGATTTATTAATATTTATTTTGATTATTATTTTAACACAATTAGATGGAAAGTATGTACCTTCTTAAAAAATAATATTTTAGATTTACCAATCGAATCTTTTAGAATTACCAATCGATTGTTCTTCTTGTTTCTAATTTATTGTGTTTTTCAGACTATTTCAAACCCCCTTTGTTTCGTTTTCAGCAATCAGCTAGCGTCTGACCTATTTTTATTGTATTACATATTTGTATTTGTATACATCGCACCCTGGTTATACCGCAGATTCGGATATACTGCAGGTCTTCCATTCTTCGCATTTCTTGGAAAGAAAGGTCGGTCAAAAATAAGATTGGGTCTTCGGTTATACCATGGTTGTCTTATAATGTGGGTCGCAGCTCCTGCCCCAAAACCCACGTTATAATCAGGGAGCGATGTATTATATTTTTGCCAAAAAATGAAATATAAATAAATAATAATGAAGTTTATATTTTTCCGTGATTTATTGATTAAAACTCAGAAAAAAAAACATTTTGTATATTACGAATATAAACAAGATTGGAGTACACAGAGTTTCCAAATGCGTTCTTTGAGATTTCACAATGTTCTCAATATTTTTTGCTCAGATGAGAATTTAACGAGAAGCAAGCGAGGTATGTTGTAAAATACATGTAGGTCTTCAAATAAAGTAGTCGTAATTATTGTCCGATTTTAACTAAAATTGGAATCAGTTCACCGATTTTAGCAAAATACCAAATTTCATCATAATACGTACAGCAGTTTCCGAGTTTTAACATGTGGACGGACAGACGGAAACGACCTCCTCTATATGCATTCACTTTGTGCAAAAAACGTATAACAACCATTCTAATAAAGAATTGTTTCATATTAAAATAAAAGTTGCTGTAAAGTGAAAAATAATAGCATAAAATGAGGGGACTGTCTGGTAGCGAATGCGCGCAACCATGGTAATTGCATTACCAGTGGCGGCGGACGTCAATTGACGTCCACTTTTATTATTACAAAAAAATATATTTATATTATTACCAACTTGAAAAATACTGTAAAAAATCTTTCTAGGGACTCATTACAATAGAAAAAAATGAAAAGTGAAATCAGTCAGTGGTAAAACATTTAAATTTTATGGCCGCGTTCAACATGTTAACCTAAACAACAATACCTCTATTGAGGTGCAAAACAATTTTTTAAATTTGTTTGGAAATAATAAAATACAAACATATGGATGTTCATCAGCAGTATAAAAATATATACCTACATATAAAAGCGAAAATTAAGACAACATCTAAGAATTTACTAATTTTTGGAAGCAAATAAATGAACATTCACATTTATTCCTAGAATCATTTCACCATATTTCAAAATAGTGCATTTCTTTAAAGTATTTTTGCTATATTCACACCAGCAATTCATGGCATAAATTTTATTATTACTGTAAGTAAAAATATTATTTTATTTTTAAAAACTTTTATTACATCCCTTGAGATGTCAGATGGAGGAATACATTTGTCTGGAGCTGAGTATAGAAAAAGAAAATTAAGAAGGAAAGAAGAAATCAAGGAAAATGTTTCTGAAATAACAACTTTCATTCGAATTAAGCCAAAACCTTCTACAATTACCAAAATGAGGTTTTTTGTGGCTACTGTTGATACATCTAATGGGAATTTCAAAGATGTTAGAGAGCTGTCACCCCCTTCAGAACAACTGTTTTCACCAGAATTGTGTTGCAAAATGTTCAGAAAAAAGCCATCCAGAAGAAGATAAGTTAGCTAGAAATACTAAAGATTTAGGTGCTAAAGTGAACATCGTTCCTGGTTTATGGCTAGAAATCTTAACAGAAAAAATGTAAATGTCTTCAATTGAAATAGGTCTGATTCAAATTGATGGCGTAATTTTTCCTGGAGATGATACTGGCAGATTTTCTATAACTTATTATCAAAAAGTTTTGAATAATGGTGAAAAGATTCACAAAAACTGGTTAATATATTCCAGATAAAAGAATTCCATTTTATACTTTTGCTGTAAACTTTTCCAAAGAAGCATGAATGCTTTTAGCGATGCGAGTGGATTCAGTAATTGGAAGCATTTGTGTAGAACTTTATGTGGACATGAGACAAGTGTTTCTCATGTAAAATGTTACAAATCATAGGTAGATCTCATAGCACCTTTAAGAAATTAATATACCATTGATTCAGTACATGAAAATTTAATTAAACTGGAAAAAAATGATGATCAGTAGTTATAGAACAAATCATATACATCATGGGTGTCCGAACTGTGGTCACTTTCACGAATTTGTGCGGCCCGCTGAATGATTTTAATTTTTAATGTACTTGCGGCCACTTTCGAGAGAAGAAATTCCAAAATATTTTCAATTGTCATAATTTTATTTGTTGTTTAAATATATATTCATATTGTTTTAGCAATATGGCCAATTAAAGTTTCTTAATTCTTAATTTCCTTTAGTAAGGGTGAATGTGTTTTCAGAAAAATGTGCCTTCTTTCTGGGACTTGTTTGGCAGTTCTTTCCTCACTTGTTATTTATTGTTCCCAGGATGATGATGAGTCATGCACCTATCGTCCTGCCAGCGCTACTTGATACTGCCTCGAAATGCTTCAAACCACACTGAAAGAGAACTTTCTCACACGGATTTAGAGCATTGTCGCGGAGTGTCTCAAGAGACAAACGGTTTAAGTTTGCGAACCAATACATCAAAAACACTTAATAAGGGGATTTTAGTATTCCTGTTATGCCATCTTTCACTCACTCCTACCCCCTTCCCCTTTTTGTATTCACTATCTATCAGCAGTCATCCAACCACTGCTCTTCTTACTCTTCCAAAATTTGTTTGATTGATTCAGTCGTTCTATGATGTTATGATATGTTGTTCGTGGAAATTAAAAAGTTTTTTAAACTAATTATGTCACAGGGTTGGAAAAGCCATAGTGTTAAATTACATAAATTCTACAGGGACATCGGTTGCTTTTCCGTACCCACTGATTCCTACACAAAGGTAAACTTTCATATTTTTCCCTTGATCAGGCGTGGCCAAACTTGATACTCTTGGAACCGCATACGAAATTCTTCGTAAATTCGAGAGCCAGAAGATGTCTGAGAGCCGCAGAGAATAGGTTAAAGAGATATAAGGTACAGATAACACTTTAAATATGTATTTCGTAGTGCAAACATGCCAGCTGCACAGAAAAGACAAAAACATCTGAAATGTATCGTTTGATCAACGCATTTATTGGGAAGTTAAATGTTTCAAAATCAGCTAAGGGAAAACAAATATGATCATTTTTAATCTATAAAGTCCATCATATTAAACGAGGATACTAAAAGATTTGCACAGGATATCGATATTTTAATTCAAGAGTTCAAAGAACGCATTTCAGTTTTTTTTTAATGAAATTGAAATCTTAGGAAACCCATATATTGGACTATAATTCTGCACCAGATCATCTGCAACTTGAGCTTATTGAAACGCAATCTGATATTGAAGCCCATTGTGCTTTTAAAGAAAAACAAGAAAATTTTCATAATATTTATATTACACGAGAAATATATCTAGGTCTCAGGGACCATGCCTTAAAAATGACCACTTTTTGGAAGTACCTACCTTTGCGAACAACTTTTCACCCAACAAAAACAACTTTTTCACAAAAAATTGATACCGGTATAATTTGACCAGTGAAAATCTGACCCATAGTAGCCATTTCCCCCCCCCCCCCTCTTGAACTTTGTCTAGGTTCCGAGGACTTCGTCTAGGTTCCAAGGCAGGCCTCTCAAAACAGACTGCCTTAAAAAAAAGACTCCGAACTGAATGGCAACCTCCCTTTGCCTCGTGGTTAGAACAGATGCTCGCAATATGTAGTGCAAATGGACTACCCTCCCTCTCATCCAATTCCAGTTTTCAACAGTTTCCATGATGAGAAGGCAAATCAAGGTGTTTTTCGCAAATATTCGTCCAGTAAAAATTTTCCAGCTAAATGCCCGATCATGACATGCCTTCATCTGCGCTTGCGCATGTCGAGGAGATAAGACCTTTTTTCTCTCTCTTTACCCGGGGTCTACGCTACGAGAAGGTTGAGTGTGGCACCTGTCCCCGCCTGTCCTTGATGAAGATTCCAGTGCCAGTTCGAGTGAATATTGAAATCTATCCATGTCACAAGTTGACTGGTATTTTCTGTTAAAGAACTTTTGCTTTTGTGCTAATAAATGTAATTTGTTCATTGTGAATTTTGTTGTTTATGCAGTCTACGATTGTATCGCTGCACCATCAGCTCAGATTATCATCCACAAAATTAAAGGATTTACAAATTGATGATTTTTTTAATTAAATAAATTAAAAATGCTTTGTAAAAAATTAAACTTATCAAAGAAATATGTATTACAAAAAAGAAAATAAAAATTTGTAATTTGAATTAAATGAATTAAAAATACTTCGAAAAAAAAAAATTTTAAAAGAAATATGCAATATAAAAAAATAACAAAAATTATTGTTTTAACAAACCAATTCCATATACCCTCCACCCTCCCCCTTTCCCATGCGGCCACTCAAGATTTTTTTCTGGTCACTATAAGGCTACATGAGCTTCCATATCTGGACACCCATGATATACATCATTCAGTATTTAGCTAAACAAAATTTAACTTTTAGGCTATGCGCACACTGGCAACTTCAGTTGAGCAATTATTTAGTTGCCTGGATGAAACATATTGCTCTTTATGAAAGTACACACACAGGCAACTTTTTTTTGCTGCAACTAAAAAGTTACAACGTGATTCATTTTCAAGGCAATGAAACTGTTGCTGGTATCAATGGAACATTCATGTTCGAGGCCAACTGCAAGCACTGGTGATTAATTAGTTGCTTACTGCCTATAGTGGTGTACACATCTCTTGGCTTTTTGTCGCTGCCATGTCTGTTGCGGAAGTTGGTGACATAGAAAAGTTAATCTGTCAGGTGGAGAAAAGACCAGCATTATATAAAAACAAACTAAAAGAATTCAGTGATAGAGTAGGAAGTTAGGAGTCACCCCTCCCATACACCATCCAATGTGTCTTCTCAAACAAAAATATGTAACAAAGCATTTTAATTAATTAACAAACTCATCATCATCATGCTTCTGTCCGAAGACAGGTTTTAACTGAATTGCTGCCTCCATTTCTCTCTCTCCCTAGAAGCCTCTTTCATATCTCTATAAGTATTATATCCCTGCTTTATATTCTCTAATATTCCTATTCTTTTTCTCCCTCTTCCTCTTCTTCCACTAATTTTTCCTTCTAAGATCGTCCTTTGTAAACACTGTCTTCTCAATATGTGCCCTATCCAATTTGCTTTTCTTTTCCTGATTGTTTTTATTAGCATCCTATCTTCTCTCACCATTTCTAATACTTCTTCATTTCTCTTCCTCTCTGTCCATTTCACTTTCATCATTCTTCTCCATACCCACATCTCAAAACTTTCTAAATATTTTTCCTCCTTTCTCCTTACCGTCCACGTCTCTGCACCAAAAAGAGCTATGCTCCGTATGTAGCATTTTGCTAATTTCTTCCTTGTTTCTAGATTTATTTTCTTGCTTGTGAGAAGCTCCTTCTTGTTAAATGCTGCTTTTGCCATTGCAATCTTACTTCTGATGTCCTGTGTACTACTGCCATCCTGCGCTAAAATACTGCCAAGATATTTGAAACTACTTACTTGTTCCAATTTTTGGCCATTTACCATTATATTTAATTCTTTATGTTCCTTTGAAACCACCATGACTTTCGTTTTTTCTGCATTGATCTTCATTCTATATTGTTTGCCAACCTCCACTAGTCTGTCTGTCATCCTCTGAAGCTCTTTCTCGTCTTCTGCTATTAAGCCCTGATCATCTGCGTATTTAATGGTGGTAATACTTTCACCTCCTATCTTAAATCCTTTCCCTTCCATCAACGCTTCTTCTGTTATTGTTTCTGCATAAATATTAAATATCGCTGGTGAAATAGGACATCCCTGCCTCACTCCCCTCCCTATTGAAGTACTTTGTTTCTTCTCCTTCAACTCTGACTCTAATCTTTTGATCAAAGTAAAGGTTTTTAAGCAGTCTTTTATCTTTCCAATCTATTCCTATTTTGTTTAAAATACCCAGCATTTTATCCCATTTCACTCGGTCAAAAGCTTTCTCCCAATCTACAAAACAAAAATACATACCTTAACAAACTAGAATACCTATATTGAATACATGTGTTCAAAATATACACCAAATACGTTCAGTGAGAATTTGAGTATTTTTGTACATAATTCTTGGCCCGTACTGAAGGAAAAAAATCACAAATATACGCAAATTTTAAGTTTCAGTGTGCGCAAGACCACTGTGCCACCATCAGCAATTGTTTTATCGCCACAACAGTTTAATTGTCAGTGCATTCATAGCTTTAGAGGCATTACTAACATATTATATTAGTGATGGAAATTTAAAAAAAATGGTTGAAATGATTGCAAAACTCGATTGTCATGTCAGAACATATCCGAAGTATTCGGCAAAAATGCTAATAATATGCCACATTACATAGGTGACAAAATTCAGAATGATATTATTTTAGCAGTAGCAAGGAAATATAGATGGAATTAATGGATCATGTGATCCTTATGCTATAGGTATCAGCTTGAATGTTGGAAAATATGAAAACAGGAGAAAACAATCTGCTGACTGGGAATCAAACCAGGGTCTTTCACTTCCCGGACGGATTTTCCACCACTGAACTACTGTAGCAGAGTTTTAGAACGGGAATATTTTTATAGGTTTTCTTTGATGTATCTCTTAGAGGACATCTGTTGGGGCTGGTTGATACTAGCTTGGCTAGTTCATTCCTAACCAAATAAAACATTCTCATTTTGAAACAGGAAAATTACTTTGCTACGGTAATTCAGTGGCAGAATACCCACCCGGCAAGTGAAAGACCCAGTTTCAATTTCTGGTATTAGCAAGGAAAATCAAAGAAAGCATTTTGGAGATGCTAAGGCTTTCTAAATATTATTCAATTATATTAGATTGGATGCCCAATTCTAGTCATCAGAAATAAATTTCAGTAGTTGTAAGATTTGTAAGTTTAAAGATGAATTCCTAAAAAAAATCAAAATTCGTGAACACTTCTTAGCTTTCTGTCCTATTGATGTCGCTACAAGTGGCGGTTTAACCACAGTTTTTCAGATTACTTAAATAAATAAAATATAAATGTACATGACGTGTGAGGCCAAGGGTATGATGATAATGGTGCAAATGACGGGAAAAAATAACGGCCTTTAAAAGAAGATATAAGATTTAAACCCAAGAGCATTTGTTGTTACTTGTGCTGTGCACAGCTTGAATTTGGTAGTCAACAACGCAGCTAAAGTTTCTCATGAAACGATAATTTTTTTTGGTATAGTGCAAGGTATATATATATAATTTTTCATCTACACATTGTTGACAGATAACTAAAAAACACCTACCTATATTGATGGTGAAGCCCCTTTCTGATACCAGATGGAAAATCAGGGTCAAAGCCATTATGCAGCTTGAACTTCTGCTTTTCTTAATCTTCATCAACGACTTACCAAAAACCCTCAAGTCTAACGTTAGATTATTTGCTGATGACTGTCTCCTATACAAATTAGTAGAAAACAAAGAAGACTGTGATGCACTTCAAGCAGATTTAGGTGAGCTTGCAGATTGGACCACTAGAAATAAGATGGTAATTAACGTAGACAAAACAAAATTGTTATGTTTCGGTTGGAGTAAGAGTCGAGTTGATTAGAGTTATATATTAGATAGCCGTCGGTTGGAAGATGATTATTCATGCGAATACCTGGGGATAACCTTCACAAAAGATTTGCAATGGGGGCCTCAGATAGACAGTGTTGTTGAGAAGGCTTATAGAGCTCTACAACTTATAATGAGAGTGCTAGGGAAAAACACCCCTAGTGCAAAGGAAGTGGCATACAGCTCATTAGTTAGGGCAATATTAGAATATGGAACCATGGTAGGGCAGGTGAAAAAGAAATGGTACAGAGGAATGCAGCACGTTCTGTTAAAGGTAACTTCAAAAGAGATGAGAGCATTACAAAAATTATCGATAACTTGGGATGAGAATCGCTAGATCCCACGAGAGATATAGCTGGGTTGAGCAGAATCGCTTACATTAAGAAACAATCATGGAGGGATATAACAGAGTGGAGAAATCGAAATACTATGGATGTAGGAATCACAAATACAAAATAGAACCTCTAGAGCAGAAGACAGACTGGGACAAGTTTTCGTTCATAAATAGGGGGATTGAGAGAGGGAAGTTTATCTATGGATGTCTTTGAGCCTTTTCCTTCAAAAGTGGGTCTCTTTAAGACAAAGACTGAAATAACAATTTCATAATTGCTTACTAAATGTTATATTGTCATATATGTTTCCGTATCTAACGACCAGATGGGGAAGAAGAAGGGGAATGCTTGGCAGGGTGATGTACGTGGAGACTTCGTGGGCCCCGTGATGATAAAATACTAAAACAGACAGAGAGAGATAGATAGGTACATATTCAGGAAAACTTCTAAGAGAGACACCGTATTTGTAGGAAAAACCTAGGAAGGACCTGGCTTGGCCAAACTAGTAAAAACTCATGCAGGGAAACACCCACGAAGTGAGGAGGGATGGAAAAAACCTGCAAAAACCCTAGATACATCAAAGAACAATTTAAATGAAAAAGAAACTTGTAAATTTCCACTAACAATTTTAATACACGACTGGTTTTGCCTGTTACAGCATCATCGTGTATTAAAATTATTAGTGGAAATTTACAAGTTTCTTTTTCATTTAAATGGAATCTTTCTACAAAGTGGAGCCTTCCCAAGTGGACTTTGTTATCAAAGAACAATATGAACGATACAATAACATCTACACATTAGAAAGTGAAAAATCAAAAATTAGATGTTAATATAGCAGGTAAAAAATAATAAATATATAAACGAGAAATATTTAAGATAAAATGACAATGAATGAATAAGAGACCTATTTATCAATACGGAAAAAATAACAAGAGAGGGAGAGAGAATGGAAGGAAGGAAGAGAGAGGGAGAGAGAATGGAAGGAAGGAAGAGAGAGGGAGAGAGAATGGAAGGAAGAGAGAGGGAGATAGATAGATAGATAGATAATCGTCTTTATTCGGGCGAAATTTAGACCATAAGGTCCATTCTTAAAGGGAATGGAAGGGAGAGAGAATGGAAGGAAGGAAGAGAGAGGGAGGGAGAATGGGAGGAAGAGAGAGGGAGACAGAATGGGAGCAAAAAATAATAATAATAAAGAAAGAGAGAGAATACAATGTTTTAGTATTGCGCCAACATCTCCTTTCTTAAAGAGAGGAAGGCATTAGTTTACAGCTCTCAAGGAATGATAAGACCAAGGAGGAAGTTATTTCAGTGAAAGGAGATACTTTCCATCGGAGAAAGGTATTTCGGCTATGAGGTCATCGAATTAATTTATGGATTGAAATAGTGATATATCTATAACCTAGTGGAAGGTTGGGTTCTAACCTCAGTGGGAAACTAGGTCAGCGAACTGACGATCGAGGGAGGGCTGAAGGATGGCTAAACCCTAGAGCCACTCAAGGGGAAGGCCTACTTAGCTGGGTGACATCAGGCAGGATGTCTCCCTAGATATGGTGGCAGAGGAGGTGAGAAGCCAACAGTGCCATCCACAGCCCAATTCAGCAGGGTTACTGCCACTCAATACACCCATAGTCAACATGGCGAAAAAAATAGAGATTGCCTTGGAAAAAGGCCACTGCCTGGGGATCGCCAGGCCACGCCTGGAGCTGGTGCTGGATGTATGTGACAGAGGACGAACCACCAGTGGTAGTAGGTTGAGAACAGAAAAGCCAATCAGAAATGTACCATAACAAAATATAACAGGATACCACAACCAATATTACAACTGAAAAAAGCCCTTAATTCCCTAATAAACAAACAAAAAGAAATGAATCAAAGTACAACAAACATAAATGGAAGCCCAGAACATGCCACACATGAAGAACATACACAAAACCTAGAACCACCATAACGACTAAAGAAAGATGAACTAGCATCACCAACAAGCACATTCACCACAGAATTAACCAATAGCATGCAAGAATCATCATTATCCAATGAAATATACACTCAATCCATGCAAGAACATACAAACCTAGGAAAAAATAATCCGACAATTATACAAAATACAGAATTCACACATGAAATGATTCTGGACTCATTTACACAAACCTTCCTGATATATGTAGGAACTGATCTGACATCATGGCCTCGCCTTCCAAAATTAAAAGAAAGTCCAAAATCTAGAAATATTCTAACAGAAATCAAAAAAATCATATCAACAAAAATAGACATAAACATGACTTTAGAATAGCTACACTTGCTAATTTACTGTGCTGCATACACAACAACATGTCTAAATGACCAAAAAATCTTACCACAAACCAAAGGAAATAAAAGAACACAGGATAATCAACCACCTTGGCAAAGATAAGGATAAACGAACTAAGAAGTGATATAGGTAAAGTAATGCAAAAAATCAATGGAAACATAAAATCATTAAAAACAGAGAAAGAAATCCAAATAATAATTAAAAGGTCAAAAGAAGATAATCACACCATTGTATTAGACACACTAAAACAAAAGTTAAAAGAATATGCAAGCAATTCAGGAGATACAAAAAAAGTAGAGACAGGAAGATCCATAACTCCATATTCTTCACAAACCCTAAACAATTCTACAACAATCTTGAAAAGAAAGAAATAGAAATCAGAGAACATCCCACAATAGAAGATATAGAAACCTTCTGGTCGAGCATCTGGTCCAAACCAGTAACACATAACAGAAATGCGACATGGATTTCAGAAGAAATCACCGATGCCACAAATGTAGAAGCAATGGCTCCAATAAGACCGATGTAAAAACAGCAGTAAAAAAATACATAACTGGAAGACACCAGGAATTGACCATATTCAAAATTACTAGTACAAATATTTTAAAAGTGCAGATGGAAAATTAGGTGAACTACTTCAACGACTGTATACATAATCCACACAATACGCCAAAATTCTTTACCAAAGGAACTACCTATCTCAAAGCCAAAGACAGTGATACAAAAAATCCAACCAAGTATAGACCTATCACATGTTTACCTACATATACAAAATACTAACGTCCATCATAACAATGAAATTAGATCAACATCTTAGTTTCAACCAAAATCTTAAGTGAAGAACAGAAAAGATGCAGAAAACATTGCCGAGGTTGCAAAGAACAAACCATAATAGATTCCACTATAACCAACCAAGCAAAAACAAACAAAAGAAACCTCTACTGCACAAACATAGATTACCAAAAATCATTTGACAGCATCCCACACTCATGGCTACTACACACCCTTGAAATCTACAAAGTAGACCAGACAATTATTGACTTCTTGAAGGATATCATGAAAACATAGAGTACTGAAATACATTTACAAATAGCCACCAAGAGGATAAGAACTACAGAAATAACAATAGCCAGAGGAATATTTCAAGGAGACTCCCTAAGTGCTCTTTGGTTCTGTATAGCCCTTAATCCCCTCTCTAACCTACTTAACCGAATGAAATCTTAATATATAAATCTGAAATTCTGTTTGTTTGTTTGTCCACAATACAAATCCAAACCTTTGAAGCTATCGTCATGAAACTTCTCATAGGTATATAATTTTCCCCAGTGGGTAACATTGGCTATATGGCGACAAAAAAATTTGGGGAGGGAAGGGCTATATTGTAAGCGTGCTGTGCAGGACACTACACGTAAGTGTAAGCACCATCATACAGAAGTCACATGAACTGCGAACTGTGTATGGCACTACAATAGATGCCAGTGCCTACTGATGGCAGCCATGTGAACTATGTTCGTGCCATCAGCCAGAAGCTGTATGAAGTTGCGATGGAAGTTACATGAACTATTACAATCCTCTCAATTTGCTATATAAATTGCCATAGGTCAGTCCAACTTCGATGAAACTTTAATTATATTACTCAGCATTTCTGACCTTTGTGAAGTATCAAACATATGTGAAGTATCAAACATATGTGAAGTATCAAACATATGTGAAGTATCAAACAGAAGTGGAAGAAAAAGTATTTTACAGTTATGTTAGTCTGACTTCGATGAAACGAATTAAAATACTCAGCATTTCTGACCTTTGTGAAGTATGAAACATGTAGAAAAAATATTTTAAACAAATAGAATTTTTAAAAATATTTTATAGGTACATATTTACTTTATTAATATAAATAATTATTTTTTGGTTTATTAGAATTCCTGAGCAATGCCTGGTACTTTCAGCTAGTATGTATATATGATCAACCAAAACCAAGATACCCATAACATAATAAACCACCTACTGTACATGGACGACCTAAAATTACATGCAGCCAACAATGAACAATTGAAATCAGAACTTCACATAACAGAAATATTCAGCTCAGATACTAAAATGAACGTTGGTATAAACAAATGTAAAACATGCCACATAGAAAAAGGAAAACCTCAAGAGCATGAAGGCTATTCTCTCAGTACAGATAGAAAGAAAACTGAAGGCATGAGTGAAGACAAATATTACAAATATCTAGGATTTTCACAACCACCCATAATAGATCACTCAGCAATAAAACAAGAAATACAGGTTTCCCTCTCTTTATGCGAATTTGCTATTATGCAACAAACTTATTGCTACCAGAATTTCTTTTTATGCGTCTTTGATTCGCTCTTATGTGTTTACGCAGCCAGTGCAATACAAATGCAAAAAAGTTCTCCAATGCACCACAAGGCGACCATTTAGTCTCTCATTGTTTCTTATGCTGTGCGTATTAGTACATACTACAGTAAAAGAGATGAGAGTGGAGAGGATAATGTAGAGTAGAGATAATGGAGATGAGAGGGAGATTTCATAAGATACTGTTTGAACACACTTGAGAAGTTCTGTCTCCTTGCCCGTGGAACTTAGGTTGACAACCCTCCAGCACTTTAAACTTCCACTATTATGTCACCCACAATAGCCACCACTTGTGCTCATCTGCTTCCTTTTATAATTTAGTGTTAATTATTTTAAGTTTGTATTTAGCACATAATATGTCATTATGGAGTGAAAGAAGAGGGTCTTGGAGGGGAGTCAGGATTGCTTGTGGAATATATGTCTTTTACATGTAAATATGGGTTCTGTTTACGCGAATTTGCTCTATGCATCACTTTCCTGGAATGCAACCCCCGCATAAAGAGAGGGAAACCTGTATAAGTTTAAAGTGCGCCTAGAAAAAATTCTCAAAAAATGGGAGGAAGGAAAAGAGGGAGAGAAAATGAAAGGGAGAGAGAATGGGAGAAAGGAAGAGAGGGAAAATGGAAAGGAGAGAGAGGGAGAATGGAAAGGAGAGGGAGAATGGAAAGGAGAGAGAGGGAGAATGGAAAGGAGAGAGAGGGAGAATGGAAAGGAGAGAGAGAATGGAAAGGAGAGAGGAGAATGGAAAGGAGAGAGAGGAAGAGAGAATGGAAGGAAGAGGGAGAGAGAATTGAAGGAAGAGGGAGAGAGAATGGGAGGAAGGGAGAGTGAGAAAACAAGAAGAGGTGGAAAATATATTTATTTGTTGCAAGGCATTGTTAAATGGTTTGTCACACTACTGACGTTTGACTATTCTTTTTCTTTTTTCTTTGTTTTTCTGCTTTTATCATTTTTGTTCTTCCTCACAGTTTTATCTTTGTTCTTATTTGTTTGTTCCTCATTTTGCCTCACTCACCCAACGTTTGATTCTTCTTTTCTGTTTGTTCTTAGTTTATTATGATATTTTTTTGACGTTTCTCAAAATTTCCCGCATTAGAACTGTGGGCTCTCTACTAGTTATAATAACAATAATAATAATAAAAATAAAAAGTTGGCCTCTTCACTGATTCCCCCTCCCTGAAACAAGGTTTGCCCAAGTTAAGCATCTTCTACCTCCTACCTGCGTGATGCAATTTATTGGGTGATCACTTTATGCTGATGCTAGCAGAAATCTCCTCGGTAGTCACCCCTCTTGTGTTTAAGAAGCATCAAGGGCTCACAATGAATTCAGTGAACACATATACCAGATGACAACTTTCCGGCAAACGTATAAGTAGAAATTGATAGTAAACTTTTAATGACAAACTACTTATTTGAGTAATAATAATAAACATAAAACTCATTTAAAAGGTACAGCTTTAATATCATAAAAATATAACATCATGTCTACCGTCTAAATACTTGGCGCATATATTTCATAAACGCATGTTGCAGTGAATTTATATCTGCAAGATACCCTGAAAGTCACTTTTTGGTGTATGGCAGGGGGTGCAGTGCACCAAAGGTCCCTAGTTTTCCTGTTACCTTTTTCTAATATGTTCTTTTATTGTCCTAGGAAAAAACGATCCTCTATATCACTACATCCTACAGATTTACTAAAGATACTCACAATTTATATAACCTGTTCAGAAACCCTCTGTAAGATGCGCAGTCCCATTTTCTTACCGACATTTTGGGGAAAAAGGCATGCGCAGTACATGAATTAATATGGTATATTACTGATTGGTTACAAGTCAGTCACTGAAACTTTATTATTATAAAATAACAATAGGAATTCTACAGAATGAATGCAGGTGTTTGAAGTTGTATGTACTGAATAGAAAACATCCCACTAAGCCGAAAACAGAGCTGCAAGAATTTGATGTGTGTACATATATCTAAATTTCAAATGAAATATCTTATCAGCATTTAAACCTTCGTTGTACAAGATGCAGTATGATTTTTGATAATATGATTCTTGTAACAAAAAAGTGCTTTTTATATAAAGGAAAATACAGTATTGCCTAAACAATTTTTAATACCAAAAAATTTGAGTTCAAGTTATATGCCATAATACACGGCAAATGATAATTACAAAGCCTCTACATGCGATGAATAAATAAATAAATTTATTTAAAATACATACTGTACTCACCTCTTTTTAGGTAACTGATGGTACTGTAAGGGGTGAAATGGAAGTCTTCTTGCAAATATGCCTCAATTAAAAGGTATGCGACAATAGCCTCAGCCTGTTCTCGAGAAATGGCAGGAGGAGACACTCCTTTAAGACGCAAATTTGCAGGACCTTTCCCAAGCCAGGCATCCACTAATTTTTGACCTAAGTTTAAAGCATAAAGTTAAATTTATTTAAATATTAATGACCTACATTGTAATGACCACCAAGAAATCAAAAAGGGCAATAGGTAAGTAATAAACACACTTAAACACATTTTTATTTTCTCCATATACGAAGTATAGAGAAAGTATTGTTTTCATGAAAAAAATTGACTTCGAGATTTCAACAGAAATACATGTTTTAAGGTCTCCTGAACACATTATGACTATTTTCTCGATGATGTCTGTGACCGGGATTTTGTGGGTGCTCGAACTCAAAAACTATTAATCATATCAACACGAAATTTTATATTTGACATTTTTGTTAAAGGAAGAAGTGCTGATTCATTTTTGGTAAATATCAGTCAACCGAAAGTGGGTGTTTACTCTTGTCAATTATTCATTTTTTACTTTATCCATACATAGTATAGGGGAAAGTATTGTTTTCATGAAAAAAATCGACTTCGAGATTTCAATGGAAATACACATTTTGAGGTCCCCTGAACATGTTTTCGCAATTTTCTTGATGATATCTGTGTGTTTGTGTGTGTTTATGTGATAGCTTTTTTGTGGGTGCTCTAACTAAAAAACTATTAATCAGGTCAATGCGAAATTTTATATTTAACATTTTTATAAGTCAGAGAACTAATTAGTTTTTGGTAAAAATCAGTAAACCAGAAGTGGGTGTTTACTCTTGTCACATCCATTATTTTGAAATATTTGCTTTAATATTTCATATATGTAAAAATGTATTGGAATAAAAGTTGTAGGAAATTTAATTTTCTACAACCTTTGTTTGAAACATTTTCCCATATAACACATTGTTTAAGAGATATCTTATGTTTTTAGCTGCCACCACCACGCCACCTACCAACGACTATTGTTAACAATTGACAGTTATGTCTTAGTAACACTCCTTTTTCTTTTCTTAATTGTTAGAACTTGGTGGCTATATCCAATATCAGAAGGCTATGGTTTGAGTTTATTTCTGTTCTTTGTAAAGTCTAAAATTTTCTCGCACTTTCTTAAAATATTTATTATTATGCAACCTATTTGGAATTTTTAGAAATATTACAGATATGGAGAAAGTCATGTGGTGGCCAGATTAGATTTTTTTTTAAATATTTGATAAATGTAAAAACATTCTGGAATTAAAGTTGTAGGAAATTTAACTTTCTATAATGTTTGTCCGAAACATTTTCCCATATAATGCATTGTTGAAGAAGTATTTTTAAAACTATATTATTTAGCTGCCCCCACCATACCACCTACCGGTAACTATTGTAAACACTTTATGCGCCTTTTTATTTTCTTAATTTTTGGAGCTTCGGGCTATATTCAATATCAGAAATCTACAGTTGGAGTTTATTTCTGTTCTTTGTAAAGTCTTTAAATTTTTCTCTCATTTCCTTCAAATATTTATTATCGTTTAATCTATTTGGAATTTTTAGAAATATTACAGGCACGGAGAAAGTCATGTGGTGGCCACATCAGATTTTTCTTGAGGACAACGATGTAATGTTTGCCAAAAACACAATGGCAATAAGATCATGGCAGCAAAATTTCTGTTCAAGAAAATCAAAGATTTCCCTGGCATTTGACAAAATTAGCAACCATTCATGAAGTAAAGCTAAATCTTTCATTCAGTAATTTTTACTAGTACAAGGGGGTATCGGAAAGTAAGTTTCCCTAATTTTGTGATTGGAAATGGATGAGAATAGATGGTAGGAAATCACGCGAGGTGTTACTGTGTAGCATTACGAACACTATGTGGAAGCATAGTGGAAAACAAGGGTTGTATGCATGTGCAGAGGCAGGTTTGAAATGGCCGCTGTACTGCAGACATGGACATAGGAGGTCAGAGCTGTTGTTCAATTTATGTGGGCCAAACAAACCACAGCTGTAGACATTCACCCACAACTAGCCCGTGTGTATGGGGATAACGTGATGTTGGTGCAGATGATGCAGAAATGGTGTCGCAAGTTCTCAAATGGCCAGACAAGTTTGGTAGACGAGGCGAGCAGCTGTCCACATCAGCCAATCTGGTTCCACTCGTCGATAAGGCAGTGCGCAACAACAAACGAGTGATGCTGCACTAATTGGAAGAACTGTTTGACTGTTCTTATGGTGTTTTGTGGGACATTGTGAGCACATCATTACTTTCCGGAGTCCAAGGCAGAGTCAATATCATGGAAGCACCCAGCATCTCCTGTGAAGAAGTTCAAATTGACACCAAGTGCCGGGAAGGGGTTGAGGCACTACAGTGAATGCAGCTCCATATCAACAAACTTTAACCCATTTGAGAGATCCAATTCACCGCAAGCACCTGGGGCTCCTTTCAACAGTGGTGCTCCTTCACGACAATGTACAGCTGCACACTGCCAACTCAACGAAAGAATCGCTGAATTGGTGGGGTTGGGAGGTTCTGCATCATCCTCCCTATAATCCAGATCTGGCACCCTCTGATTCCCATCTCTTCAGACACCTGACACAGGTTCTCTGAGGACTAGGTTGAGGAGCACATCAGGACATTGTTACGGCAGCAAGACCTATCTTTCTTTTACAGTGGTTTAAGTGATCTGGTGCACTGATATGACAAGTGTCTCAATTTGAATGATGACTATGTTGAAAAATAGCTGAACAGTGCAATTGTAATTAACACTTATTTGTCTGTGTAAAATGATTATATATGTGAATTAATAAAATAAGAAAACTTACTTTCCAATACTCCCTCATAGATAAGAATGATAGCTGTAAAGAACCATTCCCCAAAAATAATATAATTTTCTTCATAAATTGTGAGAAAGCCTTATTAGTCGGAAATACAGTTTACGCTATTCTTTGTCTATGTTTATGTAAAATAATTTTCTCGGGCGATTTTTTTCCATACTGTGATTTCACTATTAATGCTGTTGAACTTTTGTTTGTAGAGATAATTTTAGAAACAAGAAAGGTTTGAAAAAATTCGTAGGAGGCATTTCATATGTGTGCAAAAATATCCTAAGGTTACATGATGTAATCTTAGGATATTTTAACCAGGAATGTAACTTACATCCCAGTTTATTGGTTGCAGGGATAGGATAGGCAATCCTCCACTACAGGACAGTGGTTTGTAATATGTCGAATTTATGCACACAATCACGACTAAATTGCAATTAACAACTTGAAATATGCACTCAAAAGATCCAGCAAGACAAGAAAAAATTTATGAGGAAATATGCCGTCATATAGAAAGGAATTAGCAAACGAAAATATGTGATGAAAAATTAAAAAATCACTTTCAAATTAATAGAATTCAACAGAATCAATTTCATGATTTCCATATCATATAACTTTATGTTTTCAGTGATACATCCAAATTTCATCCCTTAATTTAGTCACATAAAAAGCCCACCTGGTGAACGATTTGTTAAAATTTTGTACCCACTTAAGGGGTTAACAAATTTTAAAAATACCAATTTTTTAACATTGATAAATTTAATTGCAATGATTACAGCCTGATTTGATTCCTCATCTGAGTCAGATATATTAGGAATCAATACTTTCAAGTTGGGAATATACAGGATGGCCATAATTTATTCACCGCATTACAAACATTCATGCAACACAAACTACAAGAGATATTGGAAAACTTTGATCCATTCGAAAGAACCACTCAAAAAGTTCCATAGTGTATCATTTAGATGGAGCTGGTCAGAATTAAAATGGCATCAGCACAACACAAACCAATGTGTGTGTTGTGGTATTGGGAGTTGAAATCCGTAATTAAAATGCAAAGACTTGACTGCCTGGAATATGGAAGTGAAGCAACTGGAGGCCAGTCCATTAAGCAGTAGTTAGAACAGTTTCAGGAAACAGGCAATGTCCTGTATAAGAAGGATGTGGGCAGGCCTACAATAAGCACTGAGACAGTTAAGAGATTTTGCAAAGCTTTTCAATGCTGTCTGACGAAATCCACCCATTTTGTGAGCAGAGCACTTCAAATGCCATGATAAACCATATAGAAGATTTTACACCACTATTTAAAACTTCATGCATACAAAATCCAGATAGTGCAAGCACTGAACCTGGATAATCAACCATGTCCGAAAGCATTTGCTCAACAGGATTGACAACGATAACAGGTTTCTGGACAAGTCATTTTCAGTGATGAATCAACGTTCCACATATCTGGTAAAGTAAACTGGCACATTTGCAGAGTTTGGTGTTCTGAAAACCCTTTCCCTCTACGAGGTGATTGGACCCTTCTTCTTCTATGAGACTGTTAACAGTACGAATTACCTGGGCATGCTTCAATTGTTTTCAACACTGCAGATGGCAGACCATCAACTCAGTGGTAGCCACAGAGTTCTTTGGGTGCCGGGCGAGAAAGTCATTTGGGACCTTAGACTATAAATAAGTCAAGCATTTCTGATATAAATTAAACTTTGCCCTTCCCATGAAACTGCAATGAACCATTAATTTTGTTTACTTTTAAAAAATGTGGAATTTGAGCCACTTCCTTGCTAAAACTTTACCCATAATCTTTTCCCATAATCTTTTTTGGATCTCCTAACATGTGGAGTCTCTGGCAGTCATCCCATTTGCCAATCCATAAAGCTGCCACTGAGTCAACCAAATGTTTTCGCTCAATGAGATGGTGCTCTACCACATTGGGGCCTGGAGGTTCGAGAATTTCTCAAAGAATATTTTCCTTGCCAATGAACTGGATGAGAAGGACCAATTTTTTGGCTTCCCAGATATCACACCAATGGATTTTTTTTCTCTGGGGTTATGTAAAGGGTTTCTTATAAAAGTTGCAGATCTGGAAGAACTCCAGGCGCAGATCAATGATGCAATTACTTCTGTGGTGCTTCAGATGCTAGAAAATACTTGAAATGAAAAAGAATACAGTTTGGACATCCTGCGTGCTGCAAATGGTGTCCATGTGGAGATTGTTACTGTGTAACAAAACTCTTTGAGTTGTTCTTTCAAATGAAACAAATAGTTTTAAAATATCTCTTGTAGTCTGTGTTGCATGGATGTTTGTAATATGGTAAATAAATTATGGCCACCCTGAATTTTATTGCCATAATTTTGTTTTTCAATTTTGCATGCACTGTTAATTTTTTATGCTGCAATAAATCAATTTTTAATATAATTCGCTAGGCAAGCCTTGATTTTGTGGAATTCCATCTTAAGGAAATAAATCAATACTTTGACAAAAATTCCACTACATTATTGAGAAAACATGACCTATTTTTCAACGTGACGTCATCATCAACTGATTCTTGTTCATATGATATCTATAAAATATTGCTGTAAAATGTTTTTCATTGCTATAATGGCTATTTATTAAAGAGTTTAGCCCAAAATGCAGACTTCTACCATACATTCTTATGACCTGCTATTTAACATTCCGTTATTTCTAGGAATGCAAAGCTTTGAACAGCATGGTACACGTTTGCATACAGACTCCTATGGTGGGAGAAGTGCCACATTAAGAATGCTTATTAGATTTATATAAACCACATACCTGTAACTTTTACATCCAAACCTGCAGCTTGAGAAATAATTTTATACAGAGTGCGACAATAGCCAGCAACATTTACTTTTCGAGGAATGCCTGGTAATCTGCAGTGGTCACACATTTTATCACATTCTGAACTTTCCCACTGTTCTCCAAAATGAAGGGCAATTATACTCCTCCTACACCTGTAGAAAAAGGAAAATATTTTAGAATCATAGTTGGGGAAAATCAACTAATTTAGCCTACAATTACAAGTGATCTTGTTAAAACCTGCTAACATCCAATGAATATGCCACAATGCCATAAAGGTTTTCAATTCCAGTTTGCTGTGTAAAGACCATTGTGCTTAAACGAAAAACATCAGCAAAACGGTAATACACAATGCAATCAGCAGGGAGACCATCCCTTCCTGCTCTGCCACTTTCCTGAAACAATGAAAATAATTTGGGACTACAGCATAATAATAAGATTGGCTGATCTCAATCAGAAATTAAGATAGAAATGAAAAGTTTTAAAAATTACATGACAAACCTGATAGAAATTTTCCATTGATTTGGAGATGGAATGATGTATAACAAACCTCACATCTGGTTTGTCGATTCCAAGTCCAAACGCAATGGTTGCCACCACAGCCTAAAATATAAAGTAAATTTATTTTAGAAATGCCTTGTATGTTTTTTCTGCTCCCCATTAGTTGCCTTTACAGAAGAAAATAATATACAATATTCCACAAAATGTAATGAATGACATGCCTGATATTCTCCAGTAATCCATTTCTGATGGACTTTAGAGCGCAATGCAGCATCGAGATTTGCATGATAACATCCCAGACGAAGCCCACGTGAACGAAGTTCCATCATCAAGTCCTCTGTGTCTTTGATGGAAGTGGTGTAAATGATACCTGTCTGTCCTTCGTAGCGTTTCCTCAGCAGTTTCTCCAATTCATCAATACACTCCTTCTGTGAGGAAGGTTTCAGGCGTACCTAAAATATTGCACAATTTCCATCTCTTAAGGAAATAGTCTGAAGCATTTAACTTGTATCTGAAAACTTGCTAAAGATTCCATCAGAAGATCTTGATAAAAAAATTCAAACAAACAAAATTGTCAAGCTTGATTTAAAAAATATTTTTAAAAACTATGATGTTGGTTGCATTTTCCCATTTTTTCTAAAAAATAGACTTTAAATTTAATTTTATCCTCTGTATGGTATCAAGTGGCAAACAAGAGCATTGATAATTTCCAATGACCTTATTTAGCTTTTAAAACAACGTCATCAGCACATCATAGTTTGTCACTAAGTGGTTCTTTCTAAACAACCACTGGAGCAATACATACGACCTCTACACATGCCTTGAAGTTGGAACAAAAATTCTTTAATAAAATACTGGCAACTTGAAATACAACATAAATCCTGTATTAATCAACAAACTTATCTTTATTTAAATTATACATTATAAGGGAAATGAGCTGAATTACTCTAAAATTTGAAATTAGGGACAATTTTCCATATGCATTTTTTGTATCATGACAACAAACTGAAAATAATTATAGGTCACTCAAATGGAATTCAGTAAGTACAATGGAATACTATGAGTACCTATCTTTAGTTAGCAAATTTAATGACCAAATTCTGATGAAGTTTATTCTATCTAATGGGCATTGTAATCTTCATCTAAATTCTCGATCAACTGAGGAAATGATAAAATATTAACCACTCAAAATGATTAGTAATTGCATATGTGCAATAAGTTTCTTTCAAAACATTTCCAGTATAATAAATAACTATTTACATGCAAATCCATCTATTGCCATTCAAACGCTAGCGAGAAGAATTGAATATGAATATAATATACAGGTATCCTCTGACTTAAGTGATAGTTGTGTTCCCAAGGGTGGTCGTGCAACCATAAATTTTTCAATAATTGTTTTAAATGCCTTTAATTTTCATTGAAAAATACATAATTCAATTAGCTTTAATACCATTCATTTTAGCTGTTTACGAATCCTAATTTTTTGTTTTAGACAAATAATTTCATTATTTTTTAGTCTTCACTAAAAAAAGAAATATGAAACTACATTAATATGAAATTCCCGTTAAGTCAAAATCAAATAAGTCGGGTGATACCTGTATAATAAAAAGTGGTATTAAGTTTAAAGTATTCTATAAAAAATTACCTCATAATAAAGGTTTGGTCTGTTAAATGAAGCTTTAAGAACTAAACATCCTTGTATGTCAAGTATTTTTTGTACATCAATTGTAACCTTAGTGGTAGATGTGGCAGTCAGGCCAATAATGGGAACATCATGAAAAATTGATTTTAGCACTCCAAGAAAGTTATAGTCTGGAAAAATAAGAAAAAATAAATTGTTACAGTTACTAATAAAAATTGAGTCTTAGTTAAAACATAGTGATCAGTTTACAAATCATTAATTCAATAGTTTTATATTTCTTGACCCACATTGAATGGAGCACCAATATAATAGTGCTCCAGGACTATCCCCTTTTTTCACACCATATCACACAGAGCAGTGACATTTAAACTTTTTTCCACATACCAGTTGGATAGTATGATCTACTTCTTGGCACCACCACCACTTTTTATTATCTATTAAATGTCTTCATACATGCAAAAATTTTGTTGGTAACCCTTTCGGAGTCATCTGGTACCAAGCAGGAGGAGAATATCACCAACCTATCATGTTATTCTCCTGTTATGCCCTCTTATTGTCTTTGGGAAAAAAGATCCCTTTGATCTATCCGCCCTACAATCAATTTCTTGTATCTTGTCGCTGTGGTCGTGAGGTCCTATGTCTCCAAACTCGGTCAAATATGACCTTTGTAAGCTGTGTCAGAAATAAGCAGGCCATATATGACACATTTGGCAGATAAAGTTTAAAGACGGTAACACCGACATAGCCAATCAACCATGCAGCAGTTGGCTGAGAATCACCATGACCATCAGCAATCAACAGAAAGTTGATGAGCTCATTAAGGACTGAAATGCACCTGGACACAGGGCACCATCCCATACAGGAAACAATAGCCACCTTGGGATATTGTACAATTTGTTCCCAATGGGTTCCATGTTTCCTTTTAGAGGAACACAAAAAAGCATATATGAAAGTGTCAGCACAGTTGATTCAACAACATGCTGCCAAGGGCGATGACTTCTTGTTTATTATTGTGACTTGTGATGGATGATGGTTATGCCATTTTGACCCAGAAACAAAGTGATAGAGCATGGAATGGCATCACGTCACATCTATGAAAAAGAAGGGAACCAAAACAATACCCTCGGCCCGCAAAGTTACAGGAACTGTCCTCTGAGATGCCAAGGGATGCACACTCATCAATTTCCTGTCCCAAGAGGAAACCATCAATGCAGCTCGCAACATTCAGACAATTGAGAGGCTGAAAGGTATGCTTAATTACAAGTACCCAAAGAAAAACATCCTCATCATTCAACGCAGTAACGTTAGACCTCACTGTGCATCTGACATGGGATAAAATTGCAAAGAACAGCTGGAAAGTGCTCCTCCATACAATCTGAACCTCGCTTACTCAAGATTACTACCTGTTTGGGCCATTGAAAGACCACATGAGAAGCCTTCACTACAAAAAATACGAGGCAGTCCAAAGGATGGTGTGTAGCTGTTGCTAAGTGCTAGAACAGACTTACCATGGCAGGATGTTGAAGCTAATGCGGCACTGGCAGGGATGCTTGGATCGTTCTGTGATTTTTGAAAGAGTGACAAAGGTCTGAGGCACTTATTGCTAATATTCTTTTTATCTCATTTATCTCCATTTGTTCGTAAAATAAATGTGCTCATTACTTTTGGTACAAACCTCATACTTTTGGCTGGTAGATTTTTTTCAGTTTTTTCTCCTTTCCCTTCTGTACTTTGAGAAATATATTGCTCAAACAAGGTTAATGAAACTCACAAAAACTCATTGATTTGAAATATAATATGCCTCCAGTTCTTAGAGACATTAAATTCATATATAACCGATTTTCAAGCAAGGCCCTAAGATGTCACCTGTATCATCTGCATATGGGTTGAAGAGTATATTTAAACTCATTTTGCAGTATTTTTTTTCAATCTTAGCCTTCTTTTGATGTAACTTCAAATACCCCTAAAACAATGCAAAATCAGTAGCTATTGTTTAGCAATTTGCTTCTGAGGGAGTAATATGTAGATACAAATTTAGTATGTTTACCAGATGAAAAAAAATCTGATGTGAACACCACATGACTTTCTCCAAACCTGTAATATTTCTAAAAATTCCAAATAAGTTAAATGATGATAAATATTTTAAGGGACTACAAGAAAAATTTAAAGATTTTACAAAGAACAGAAATAAACTCAAACTGTAGCATTCTGATATTGGATATAGTCAGGAAGCTCCAACAATTAAGAAAATAAAAAGGGGTGTTATTAAGACATAACTAAGCATAAAGTGTTTACAATAGTCACCGGTAGGTGGTGTGGTGATGGCAGCTAAAAAATTAGTTTTTAAAATATCTCTTAAACAATGTATAAGAGAAAAATTTTCAAACAAATGTTGTAGAAAATTAAATTTCCTACGACTTTTATTCCAATACATTTTTACATTCATCAAATATTAAAGCAAATATTTAAAAAAAAACTGATGTGACAAGAGTAAACACCCACTTCTGGTTGACCGATTTTTATCAAAAACTAATCAGTTCTTGTCCCATTAACAAAAATGTCAAATATAAAATTTTGCATTGACCTGTTTAATAGTTTTTGAGTTAGAGCCCCCACAAAATTCCGGTCACAGACAGGCAGCACACACACAAACAGACACCATCAAGAAAATAGTCAAAACGTGTTCAGGGGACCTTAAAACATGTATTTCCATTGAAATCTTGAATTTGATTTTTTTCATGAGAACAATACTTTGTGTGTAGAGAAATTAATAATTACACAAAAAATAATGCATTAAAAAAATAAACTTTCAACTAAAATCTGTTAATTATAAAAATGTTCAATTAAAATATCTCAGATAGGTAATTAACATTACAAAAATATCTCCATGACAAAGATAAAAATTAGTCACTCACCAGGCCTGAAATCATGACCCCAATGGGAACAGCAATGGACTTCGTCAATAGCAATTCTAGAAAGCCGGCCCATTTCATATGCTTTCTGCAGCTTAGCCATAAATCTTTTGCTTTTTGAAAGTTTTTCAGGGGTTACATACAAAAGACAAAGATCAGAAGACTGAGTGATCATAGCCTATATTTTAAACAAAAGAACAAATATTTTATTAAAAGGACTACCTATGGATTCCTTAGAGAGTTAGCAATGTATATAACTTTACAGTAAAAAACACTAACTAATTGATGATACAATGTCACCATTCATATGCTTTCGGAATATTTGGAAATACATACATTATTTTTTCATTTAAAGACACTGCCAAATTTTTAAATGAAAGACTAAATTATATATACTTATTTATTTAACAGACAATAAATTCAATCAGATGCATTATCAACAGAATTTGCAAAAACCAAAAATTACCAAAATTATACATTATACTAGTGTAAATGTCTGTAAAAATGACAGGACATCAAATTCAATTGATCCATTTATTTTCTTGCTTGATTTTTAAATAGAAGGGCAAAAATTCTTCGTAAAATAAAAAATTTTACTAAACGAAAAATAACTTAAATAACCATTTTTCACAAATGCAGCAAATCAAAATTTCCTTCTCTTCCCCCACTCTATTTCTCACTCTCTCCCTCCCTGACAACACTTCAACAGTGAATCAATATTGATTTCTCTATTAGTTAGTTAAATTGAAGACACTTTTATTAAAATGTAATGTCCAATTTTGTCTTAAAAAGCTACATTTCCATTAATAAAAAAAGTCGCCAACATGTTGTGGAGTCAACATGCTGGCTTAAATTGATGTGTTTCCACTGAAACTTTCATTTTGGTTTAGTAGTGATTGAATTCTTGACGATGGACGAAGTGACAAAAGAGCAAGTATTTGGAAAGCATACCAGGAAGGCTTGTAAATATCGTCTGCTGAAGATCCACTGCTCTTGCTTTTCTTCATTTTTGTTAGCTCCCGAAAGTACATACTGTGATCTAAGGAGGCAATTTTTTTTCTACGTAATTAATACCGCAGTTAAGCTTTGACCCAATTTCGCTTAGGGCATCAATTCTATTATTTGCTTGTTTATGTTCGCTAGATGTAACATCCCATAGAACTGAATATTTTTCATAAAGTTCAATTTGATTAATTGTATTTGCTTTTGCCCACTCCATAAGTACAGGTATGCATGTTCACTTAGTTTGTCAAACAACTGCAGACTGACACATACCGACAGCAGCGAGCAATAAACAATAAGCGTTTGTTGACAATTGAATTGACTGACCTTGAGCTTGCACACGCTCAAATTCTGCCAACATGTTGGGCGATTGTTTCCACTTAACAAATATAATCCAACACAACAAATTCAGCGAGTTTTCGCAGCCAACATCCGACATGTTGTCCAAAAGAAGTTGAGATTTCACCAATTGTTTCCACTTGTATAAAATTTTGCCAGCTGGCTTCTGAAATTTGTATTTATGGAAACCAAGCTAAATATGTATAATTTACATAATTTCGAGTGTGCATATATATACCTATATATATATACACACCTACATACATATACACACATATATATATATATATATAACAGCTTACGGAAAAGGAAAGTTAAAATGGATATATGGATGTCAACAAGGTGTTGGGATGAGGAAACCCAGTGAACACTCACCAATCAGACGACTTCAGGTTGGCGAGGCCCCAGGGATGTCGAAGCGACACACGTAAAAGAACACTAAAACACAGAAACATCACAAACGTAGGAGCTTTCGGAATTATTCCTTCATCAGCTACAGAGAGAGAACTGATGGCGGTGACACTGGGTGGAGGCATGGGGGTGGAAGGGTAGTGCGTAAAGGTCAAGAATTGGAGGATACGGAAGGGGTTGGGGATTGGTAGGGGGTTGGGAGAAGACAGAAAGGGAGTGAAAAGCTATCGAAGGTTGAGGCCAGGGGGAGTGAAGGAGTTTAGGAGATGGATATGCGAAAGCTCCCACTGACCCCCCATGCCTCCACCCAGTGTCACCGCCATCAGTTCTCTCTCTGTAGCTGATGAAGGAATAATTCCGAAAGCTCCTACGTTTGTGATGTTTCTGTGTTTTAGTGTTCTTTTACGTGTGTCGCTTCGACATCCCCGGGGCCTCGCCAACCTGAAGTCGTCTGTTTGGTGAGTGTTCACTGGGTTTCCTCATCCCAACACAACCGATTTTAATCAATATTTTTTTAGGTGACAGGGCAGGCCGCAAAGTAGGTTTGGATACCAATCTTAACCCCCTCCACTCTCACGCAGCACAGCCCTAGTGAGAAATCCATTTCTGTCTGTCTGTAACTAAGTTCCCTTATAACTCAAGAATGGCTGAACCGATTTGCACCATTCTTTCACTAATTTGTTGAGCATTACTACGAACAGGTTTGCATTAAAAATACAGAATATACAGCACGTTTAAGGCAAATAACGTTTTTACCTATAGCGTAAATACATTTCACGTACAAAAAACGTATGAATATACAGTCTGATCAAAAGTTATGACTTTTATTCAAGAACCCTTTTATGGAACAAAATACTTCTCTGTTGGTAATCTTTAGAAGCAACACTCTGTATGTTGAGATGGTGCGAGGGTATATAAGTTGCAGCATCGGCCGCGAGAGCATGTGCCGAGTGCATGTGTGGTGGGAGGGTATATAAGCGGCAGCGTCAGCCGTGCACACCCATACACTTATTTAATTTTCCCTAATCGTTCATCCCAAACTGTCATTTTACATTCCTTCTAATCTGCCTACACAAAGCAGCCCAGTCACTGTGGCTTGAGAGAATTCAAAACTCCGACAGGGTAGATAACTGCTTTGTCTACGTACCTATGTTGCCACCACAGCCCTATTAAAGCGCACAGTGTACTTAACTCTTGCTGCCCTAACTTAAACTGTCCCAGTGTCACCACCCAGTGTACTTAACTCTTAGTCTCCTGCATACCTAGATCTCCCTTGGTTGCGAAAAGGGAGATTGTGCAATCCCGAATCGCACCTGGGCAATGCCAGGTCACACTAGTATATATATAGTATATTAATGACCTCCCTAATTCCTTCCCTGTTGACCTGGATGTCAAACCAATCTTATATGCTGATGACACCAATTTTATTCTTTCTTCTTCTTCACTTGACAATTTACTCCATAATGGCAGGTACATTTCACAAAAACTCAGCAAGTGGAGTAAAATCAACCATCTCAGCCTTAACGTTGAGAAATCACAATTTATCCACTTTGCCAATTCCAACAAACCTCCAAGGCTTATTGCCATTGATTTTGAAGGGAAAGCTATTCCTCAAGTCTGCACCAATAAATTTTTAGGCATACACTTAGATTCTAAGATTGCATGGGATCATCACATTAGTTGTTTAACTAAAAACCTGTGTTCCATTTGCTATCTTATACGAACTATCAGACATACTGTGTCTGACAATGTCCTTATTACATTATACTATGGTGAGTTTTATTCTCACATTGCATATAGTATACTCTTTTGGGGATTCTCCCCTTTAGCCATGTCAATATTTCAAACACAAAAGAAAGTCCTTCGGTTGATTGCCCATGCTGGCCAATCTTTAAAAAATTAAATATCTTACATGTCCCGTGTATTTATATAATGTTAGCTATCCTGCACACTAGGGACAACATTCAGAACTATGATTCCAACTCTGATATACACAGTTATTCAACTAGGCTTCACAGTAACCTCCATATACCTTGTCCAAACTAAAAAGACCGCCCTAGACCCAAAAATAATGGGCCTATATTTATATAACAAACTACCATCTATTCTTAAGAACATCAAAAGTAGGTTAATTTTAAAAAAAATGCTGAGGGAGTTCCTGCAGAGTAAACTCTACTATAACGTAAGTAACTTCTTTGTTTTTAAGTATGTATGTATGTTTTACTTTTTAATCCTCTTGTGTCTCATGTATATCAATATTTTGTACTTTGAATTGCATTTTCCATTGTTAATGCCAATTAGTTTATATTTTGACTTGTCCTATACAACTGTACAGTTGTCCTCTGGATTAATAAACATCTAATCTAATATGTCACTGTAAATGTGCATAGTCCGGTAAATGTGTACATTTCCCAGTTAATGTGCACATTTACCACCAAGTTCAGTAAATTTAAGAATAACATACTTTTACCCTTTTACCGATTGAATAGGGGAAATGTGCACAGTTACCTAGAGACACTGGTAAATGTGGATCAACTTCACAACACGGGCCACAACATGGCGGCGTCGCGAACATTTGTGGCAGTATAGAAGTACGATAAATGTGCATTGTCTGGTAAATATGTAAATTTCCTGGTAAATGTGCACAACTAACTAAACTAAATTTGAACATGAAGGAAAATTTTACTCTGCCCCACCGGGTTGGGTAAGTTAGTTGAAGTGTTTTTGGTTCCTCCTCACGTTCACCGTGTTCCCCCCTCGGGTTGGTATGTATTATTATTATATACCAGTGGAGCCAAACCCTTGATGATTTCTGTTATAAATTAATGTAATTATTGTTTAGCATTTCTCATTCTTACTTATTTCCACATTTACCAAGACGCATCGGTAAAAGTGCACATTTACCAGAAAATGTACAGATAATATGTATTTTTGGAAACTTTAACTTATACGTATATACCGAGCTTGGTGATAAATGTGCACATTTCCCAATCATGTACCTTTACCGTAACACATAATTTCAATAGTCTTTAGTAAAAATTCTTCCGAGAATAAATTTGCTTATTCTTATTTACCATTTCATCCAATTTTGCATAATCAGCAATGTGAATGCCCTTGATTAAAAAAGATTTTGATCTCAAAAAAGTCATCTCTTTGAATTCAAATCATATCTAGGAACTGATTCAAAAATGAATTTTTATTTTTTCGGGTGTTTTTGTTCAAGTCTCGAATATATACAATGATAACAAGTAATTCTAAATTGTTAATAAAAAATAGACTGTGCCCATTCCCATGTTTTTCAAATGGAGTAAACTATTCAGGAATTGAAACCATGCTCTTAATCATGGATAATGACCCATTTAAAAGCTGCAAGGGGAGACTTGTAAAATTGTTGATGTCAGTATTAATCTATAAATCCATGGAGGATGGTAGTTATCAGGTAAGTGTGTTGTTTTCTCAACTGAGAGATGAGGAAATATCTGAGAAAGAAAGCGCAAGTATTTTATTTTTATCATTAAGGATATATAATTATTTTGATCTATATTTAATAAATTTAAAGTACACTACTCCTCCAGTATCCATGAGTTCCATATCTGCAGATTCACATATATGCAAGTTGTACTGCATAACTTATTACCCAGTATCCGCGAGCAAGGTCTTGCATATTCACAAAGCTCTTGAACGCATTGGTTACCACAAAAGTACAGAGACACATGAAGCTACTATGTAATGCCTTAAGTTGTTATAAAAATTGTATTGATCAATAATTATTCTTGTTTATTTTCTGTATGAAAATCCTCCCACCTCTGCTGAGATAAGTCGGAACAACTGTACATAATGAAATACTCTTCAATATCTTCTACTTGATATAATATATTGTTACCATTACAAATGAGCCCACATATAGCATTGAGTTCTACAAAAATTATGTCTTTTGTGCAGTCCATAGAGGTCTGGAACCTATCCCTAGAATTATAACCTAAATATAGGAACCAGTATCTGCGAGATTTTGGCACATCTCTTGAGGATACTGAGGGAGTAGTGTACCAATAACAAATTGTAAGATTGAAGTAAAAGGAGAAAGTGGGAGTTTATCAATGCTCGCCCTAGTTGTATCATCTATAATAAATAGCTGCTTTTAACATATGAGGGTATAGGAGGATGATATAACACCTAAGGTACTTCTAAAAGGGATACAGATTTGAAATTTAATAGATGCTGCCGATGGAAAAAAATCCAAATTCCAAAACTTTTCATTTTTAAGATAGTTTTTCCGAACCCATTGTGTCATTCCTTCCCCCGTAAGAAAAGCATGGATATCAGTGTAAGGCTTTATAAAACCACATTTTTAAATTAGTTAAAATTGAGATAGGAACTCAGGTCTGGAGAAAAAGCTCTATAGCAGAAATAATGAATTTTATTTTTTCGAAGACTAAATTAAAATGTTTTATTAAGGAGAAATATTTTACAGTGAAAATATCAACTACCATAGCAATAAGTCCAATACTTTTAAATAGGAATTAATAATCATCATACAATAAAAAATAAAGTTTCTGTTTGGATTTCTGACCAGCAAAAGTAATTGGCGAATTTCTATGGAACTAATGATTTTATTTCAACCAAATTTTCAATGCTTTTGGGGTGACCTGCATTGTGTTCTAGAGTGGTCATTCATTCCAACCATCTCAATAAAATAAGTTATTTTCTCTTATTTAATTTCCTCCATAATAACATGAGAATGAGGTAGGGAATTTACCAATGCATGGGATTTTGGTAGTCTCTTAGTTTTTATCCCTATTATATAGTGAAAATATATCTTCCAGCAAAAATATTACACAACATAATTTATCAATACTTCTCCATAAAATGTTCTTAATTTGAATGTTTTCTGATTGATAGTTTAGGACACGGATCCCCAAACTTTTTGAGAGTAGGGCCACATAGAAATATTGAAAAAAAAAGTTTCAAAAATATTTTATTCTATAATTATCTAAGCATACATGCATATATAACTATAAGTAAATGTGAATAAATGTAAGAAAAAAATCTAATGCGAACAATGCATCTGTTTTTTTGATTGGAAACAATGATTTTGTTTAATAAAATTTCTGCAGGCCTGATAAAACCCTTTTGTGGGCCGGATCCGGCCCGTGGGCCATAGTTTGGGGACACCTGGTTTAGGAGATATGATTATTTTCATGAATATATTTAAATCCCATCAGAATGTGGGATTTTAATCTCGTGTTTAAAGGTTAATATATTCTACCAACCAAGTTTCAATTAACAATGAAATCACTGTCAAAGGTAGAAACTGCAAGGCAAAAATCATTTAACTTGGTTAGAATATCTTGAATATTTTGATCGCACAGTAGTAATTTGGGTTCTGTTTCCATAACTGGGTGGAGGGTAAACAAAGTGACGGTAGCAGTGTCGATGGTAAGAAAGCGACGAGAAATGGTACTAAAATGTAAAATGCTACCAATATGCAACATATGCCTACTCGGCCCCCCAGGTTGGGTTTGGTTAAGTGGTGTTGGTTCCTTTCCATGTTCATTGTGGTCCCCCTTTAGGTTGGGTTGGGTTATGTTCATCTTCTGTGATATTACTCATTGTACTGTTTTCCTTCTTATATTTACATATGATGTTTAAGTTCTGCTTTATCACCTTTCCCCATGGTAGTTCCATTTCTCATCGCTATCTCGCCATCGACAGTGCTACTGTCGCTTTGTGTACCTTCCACCCAGTTATGGAAACAGTACCGTAATTTGTTATGGAAAAATATAGTTGTGCGTAATGTTGCTAATTTGAGGCTTCCATTAATTTACTTGAATGTAATGTAAGTTTCTCCATTATTAATTCTTACCTTCAAAGTTTTACTTGTCATTCTCTTTAAATTTTCTTTTTAATGGGTTTAAATACATAACAAGATTCTCTTCTTGACTTGATGATAAATAGTTTAATGGCATAGGCAGGCAATTTCAATATAACTTTCAGGAGATGTTTTATATGAATTACTAAATGAAATGCGATATTTTGGATGAAACAATAACAGATGTATTAAGGTAACCCTAAGTTTAAATATAACATATTTGAAAATTTGATACAAAATGCTTAGATATAAATAGAAATCAAGTAGTAAGATATGACTGGACATGATAAAATCACCACTTAACGGTGATATATAGAGGTAAATAAATGTTAAAGTCATTTATGGAAAATGCTTCCTCTCTCAGTGAATTTTACATTTCAATCTATCTGTCTACAAAACTTGAAAAAGATGTAGCTACAAATACGTGCAAATTACTTACCTTCTGAATGGAAAAAACTTCATCTTTTGTGGAATTGGCAGATAACATCGCTGCTGAAATACCAAGGTTCTTCAGGGCTAAAAGCTGATCTTCCATCAAAGAAAGTAATGGGGAAACAACTAATACAAAACCTGAAAAAAAATCAGAGCTTTGATATACACCAACAGGTAACTTGTAAAACTGAGACTTGATCTTCCAAACATAATGTAATATAATTTATGGTAACAATAAAATTACCAAATCTATTTTCAATTAACCTTTAGAAAGTAAAGCTGGCAACTGATAGCAAAGGCTTTTCCCACCTCCTGTAGGCATTATTAGAATTACATCTTCACCGGACATAGTTGCATTAATAGTGGGAAGTTGGAAAGGTCTAAAGTCATCCACCTTAAAAACATTTTTGAGGACTTCTTTTGCTTTTGGAACCCATGGAAAGTCTAAACAAAAAGTAAACATCAATTTTAAATAAAAAAACAAACAATACAAATTATTTTTCTAATTAAAACGTAATATTTCAGTAAAGGAAACATCTCAACCAGTGGAATCCCAATTGCGTCTTGAGAGATTCTCACTCTTCTTCAGAAGAGCTAAGTCTTGTAGTTTTTGCTTTCTTTTCAATAGAAATTCTTTTCTATCTTTTAAAGCACTTAGCTTTGCTTCTATTTCTTTTACTTCAAAATCAATTGATTTCAACTCCGCTTCCTCGTGACCTTAAATTAAAATATTGACCCCTAAGTAGGAATTACATTAATCGCAAAGGAATTCTATGTTTACTTCGTTTTCTCTTACTTTCAACATCATCCTTAACTTTTGAAGTCATTGTAGATGAAACTGTTATTTGTGGATGAAGGTGATAGGTTTTATATCGCTTTAAATACTTCCATAATGTGGGAGTTTATCTTTCTATCAATAACAATCAACTACTGTGAACATTCATTAGATTCAGCAAAGTTGGTGAATTAATCAAACAAGTGTAAATACGACTAAATACATCGAAACACCAGCAGCGCTGATTCTCGCCATTGCAACTTCACAACTTGCGGGTTAATATCGAATTGTATAAAAAATTGACTAACGGGAAATATGAATGCGCGTTTGAGTAGGCGTGAAAGTAAAAGTTGTTAAAATTTTCTCCTAATGTGTACCTATAGTTTGTTTAACAACATATATTGTAATAAGATCTCGAATATTTCTTGTAGTTTCATGAGTGACTTAGAACGATAATGCTTACATTTTAACTGAGAAGAAGAATTGTTGAATGATGTTTACCGCTCAGTTATATTTAATAATAATTTTTTAAAACTAGTTCTCATGGTGTTCCTATCATTTCAAGAATGCCACTTCCAAGCATACTTAGAAGAGCTTCGTGTTTGATATTAGGTGGCCAATATGAATCCTCTACACCTTCATATCATGACGGCGAAGTTGTATTTTGTGAGTATAATTTACTTGAGTTAACAAAAATACATCTACCTTCACTACATAAAATATTTAGCCGTTGATTATTAAATTCATCAGGTAAAAACAACGTTTGTGTTCATCCTCCGACTGCTCTACGTCGGCAAGACTGGGAGGTAGTGCATCACCCGGGGTATTTAACGGTCACGTATCATTTGTGTCCTCAAATTAGCGCGGATGGAACTAGCGTTGCAAATGAAAAGAGTAGACCTACTCTTCGGCTGAATTGGATACCTAATGCTACCCTAAGACGAAACCCATCTGCTGCTATACGCCAAGGCCCTAATTCCTCCAGGTTGACAATTCCGTATTTGAATGTTGTGAATTCGAATTCGCGTTACAAACAGTCTCATACCACGTTATTTGCAATTAGTTAACTTTTCTAGCGGTTAGCCTGCTACACTTTAATCTTAGGCAGGATACGCATTTGTTTACATCCATATGGTCAGGTTCATAACCTTTTTACGTTTTCATTTTAATGCCATTAATTCAGTTACTTTAAATAAAAGATAAAGATATTCATAACATTACCAAGCTAATTATGTACTTGATTGCTCCCGCATGTACTTCGCAGTGAGGACCTAAATGGCTCCAGCAATATATTTAGACTGTCTTCATCTGCACCTGCTACTGCAGGAGTTATACCCATGGAAAATACTTCATCTTCTATTGAGGGCACAGACACTGAAAGTGAAGGAGGTCCATCATCTCGGGTTGATCAAAGTGAAGTGATTCATATGCAAACACCCGAAACTAGACGCTTAAGTTTTAGTATGGGAGCTGTTGAGGACCTCTCAAGTACTTCATCCCCTTCAGCTCCCTTAAGTAGGTCAGACTCTATTAGCTCTGCATCAAGCACTGTTAGGGCTATCTCTGGTTCTTATTCAGGTGGAGAAGGATTAATCGATTATAGAATAAGTGTTGTAAGAGGAAGAGAAGAGGACTTATCAGGTAATACTCATCCTTGGTTGTTTTCAATTTTTGTAATCTCTATATACCAACCAAAATCTCCATGTCAACTCTGAGATTTTGTTCATTTTTCAAGTATGGTGTATTATCTAATTAGTAATAATACTCATAAAAGTAACAACAAAAGTTATTATATTTTGTTTTTGTGAGAAAAATACTTGAAAGAATAATGAATAAATCTAAATTCTTTATCTTCATTTTGTATTTCAAAGACTCAATTCCTTCATGGATGCTAAGTTCTCCCGAGACTTTGGCTCAGCGTCACAATCTAAATTTCCCTGAAGGTTCCAATACAGCCTCACCAGTGATAAATAGAGCACGTAACCATCACCGTTCTTGCAGGAAATTCTCAGTTGACCTTGGTAAGTTCATGTTTATGCCAGTCCTAAATTTATAATTTGTATGATAGCATGTGTACTGCTGTAGGCAAAATATGGAAAGATTTTTTTGTTAATAATTTACCATGTAAGTTTTGAGTACGTCATCAGTTCATAAGCTGTCTATGATCAGAGATGTTAAATTAGGGAATCTTATAAAATCAATTGGTTGGGCATTTAAAAAATTCGCCAGCAGTTGGCCGGCAATCTTCAGAGTTACTTTTGGGAGACATGCAGAAGATTTGCATTTTAAGCATAAGTCAGTTTGCTTTTTTTTACTTTTTGTCGATTAACTGTCAAAACTATACATTATTTTTCTACTTAAGTAACTTTCAGAATTAAATTATTTTTTTCCTATAATCTTTGATGCAAAATTCCTGCAGGAGAGATGCGATCACTGAGATTATTCTTTAGTGATCCAGAAGAATGCACCTCTGGGCAGCTAGTAGTAGCATCTCGTGAAAGTCAATATAAAATCCTTCATTTCCACCGTGGGGGTCTTGATAGGTTGGCAACAGTCCTACACCAATGGGGCTCTTTACTTCAGCCTCAGCACAGTTCAGGAGAAAGAGGAATCAAGACTGGTATTCCATCTCTCCCTTACCGTCACTTTATGGTTTGCAGGTACCATTATATTTGTTGCCTTATTATTAATATATTATTTATGTAATAACTAAGAAATAATCAGTTCATAGAAGCTTCATGTATACTGAAGAAAGCTTAAATTCAAATATATTTTGAGCATCTTTTGAAACTGTATTACAAGGCACTCAAAAATCAATGCAGTAAAACTTTTGTAACTCATACAGCAAAGTTTGTTTTTTAATGCATTAACAATTTTTCCAAGCAATTAGTTTTTTTTGTGATGATAACATGTTTCATAAATGAAAAGTAAAGGCGAAAGAGTAATATGATAAGAATGAGAACGATCCAGTGCACACTTACTGCGAAACTGGTGGCGAAAGATGTCAGAAAGATTATTTGTAGCTTTCTAACTACCATGTCCTTTAGCAATGAGAGACAAACATCATACACACAATTTTTGTCGTAATAATTGCTTAGATATGAAATGCATGAATGAAAATTAAACATGAAAAAAAATAATATAGTGGTTTTTATATGTTGTAAATTTTGTTTTTTCTTAATGATTTCTATTAAAGATGTGAAATAACTTTAAAACTTCAACTTGTGTTCTAAAATTATATTTCCTCAGTCTCAGAATTTTTAGTTTGAGGGAGAAGTTTTCAACTGAGTATACTATAAGTGTATGCTCATTCTGTGATGACACCAAAGTAATTACAGTAGAACCCCATTATAATGCACCTTACTGTATCATGGGACAGGTTATGTCCCACAAAAAAATTTAAAAAGATGCTAAATATTCGAGGAACAATGTGTATAGTCAGTCTGAAGTAACGTTTTTATGTTTTTTCCAAAAAAGTTAGCCACATTTCTAGGAAATGGCTAAAATGAATAATTAGTGAGTAATTTTGACAATTTTTAAATGGATGTGATCATGATGAATAAACGGCACAATATACATTGCACAAACTTTCTCATACACGTATATACGTTTGGTCCGCTGTGTATGCTTGTAAAAGAAAAATGCTTATAATTCAAAGTTAACCATAGTTGACCATATATTTTAATGCCACTGATCGATATTTAGTAATTGTTTGGGACATATGGCCTAGTAAGTATTATTTGTGACATCAGGCTGTATGATTGGATGGATTTTAATCAAAATCCTTACAGCCATTTTTGAGTAAATCGAATTTTGTGTCAAAATACCCTAGAATAAAGTACCCTTAATTGTTGCACAATATCGTTCATCTCTTCAGAATGTCTTTTATAAATGATATTATCCACAAATATGATATATCATTCGATTTAGTATAACCGTAAGGCTGTAGTAAGGTTTTGAGTGGATCGCAGTGGAGGTGTGACATCATAGAGCTTAGCTCAGCATAAATTGTAATTTCACTGAACGCCATATGGTGATTTTTTGAGAAATATGGCTTATGTAGTATTATTTGTAACAGGCTCTACAACTGGATTGATTCTAATCAAATTCTATGGTGCTATTTTTTGCGTAAATCAATTTTCTAAAAATCGCCAAGAATAAACTACCCTTTATTTTTGTGCAATATCATTTTTATGAAAAAAGGGTCTGCAAAAGATGATAAATCCACAAATACGAAATATCATTTGATTTCATGTATGCGTTTGGGCCCTAGGACGGCCAACAGACAAACGGCATGGCGAAAACCACTTTTATGGACTCGGGGACACCTAAAACGTGTATTTTCATCAAAATCTCAAAGTTGAAATTTTTCACAATTACGATACTTTCACGGTTACAATACTTACAATATTACGTATATGAGAAAACAAAAAGGAAAATGATTTTTTTGAAACATCAAAATCTGATCCTTTAAATAACGTTTGTCATCTTCTGTTTTCAAAATGCAAGTCTTCAAAAAATCTTCCCTCCATTTATCACTTCAGCAAGTGTAAATTACCGTTTTACCCGAATCCAAGATGATCCCGATTCCTTTTAGCAGACTGTCAAAACAAAAGAAATATTTTATGACCTAATTTGTTCTATATTTCGAACACATGTATTCAGTATAGGTATATACTAGTTCATTCATTAATTGAAATTATTTTTTACAAATCTTTTCTGAAATAAAAAAGAATTTTTAAAATGTATTTTAAAAATTAAGACTTTATTAATTGAATTTTGGATCGTAAGTTTGCAATGAAAAATATAATTATTTTATCATATGTTTCATTTGTTTAAAAAAACATCTATTAATCGCATAACTATACTTTCTTCAGTTCTATGACAACCGTCGCGGTCATTTCGTCGCGCATAAATTTGCCGTGGTTAGTTCAATATGTCGCACGACAAGCTCATCGCGCGTCAATTCATCTCGACAAATTTGTCTCGCGACGAAATTGTCACGCGACGAATTTGTCTAGCAATGGACTTAGTCGAGCGATGTATTGACGCGCGACGAGTTTATCGTGTGGCGAATTGATGCGCCACGAATTGAAGCACGGTGAATTGACGCGCGATCAATTGACCGCTATGTATTGATGGTATATGACTTCGTACTCAAATTTAAGATGACCCCCGATTTTCACAAGCAGAAATTTGGAAAAAACCTCGTCCTGGATTCGGGTAAATACGGTAATTCATTCCATGCTTTTTTTAGTCAGAAAATCTATCCTAAACTTTCCCACACAAATTGAGTATATTCGCTGGTAGTCACACAAATTGCTATGGTTGCTGTATTTCAGGGTGGGGGAGCCACGGCCCGTGAGAGAGTTTTAGGCGGCTCGCAATGCCATTATGAAAGAGAACCTAGATGTCTAATGCAGCTAGTTTTGTTTTAGTTGGTTAAAATTAGGGTCGGATAACCTTTTCTTGTGATGTTTTTACACTAAAATATGATTATTTATTGATTTTCACTTTTATAATCTTTCGCATTCTCTCAAGTAACTTCCGATGTGAACCCTAATGTGGACTCTCGAAGCATTTGCATATGTTAACATGACCCACCTAAGGAACCGCAACCGCTAATGCAGCCCATCTCGTTAAAAAAAATTTCCAACCCTGCTTTAGTCATGCACTTCAGAAACAAACTTAGTTGGTCATACATGCTCCACCCACCCACACATTCTGCAACCTTTCAATATGTAATTCCTGATATACTGTAGGTTGCCTATAATGCGGTTGTTCTTATGTTCCCTGATAGTCGCATTATTACAGGATTCTGTTGTATTTATATCTATCATTATTTTCATTTTAGGTAATTAATTCTCTCTTGTTTCATTGGAGAATATTAAATAACGTTTATTATAGTAAACAATAGTATGATAGGTAAATTCAGTTGTTGTCAATTTAGAGCAGGGTTTCCCAAACTTTTTTCGTCTTGTACCCCCTATGAGCTTTATCAATCAAATAAAGTACAGTAATAACCCGCTATCTGTCGGAGATGCATTCCTGATAATTGCGACTTATAACGAAACAATGTATAGCGAGACATTTTCTCGTAATAACAATGAGAAATGTAGGGGTGACATTCCAGGCAGATATTTCGTAGTTATGAAATTATAATATTAGTATTTTTATAAAAAATGCTGGAAAGGTGCATTTGCTCAAAATGGAGATAAATAATAATAATGATGAAATTACTGTAGCTAATATTATTAAGTGAAATTGAAGCTACTGCGTAACATTGCTCACACATATCTTATTTGGTAGGGAGAGGGCCCAAAAGGTCGCAAAATTAAATTAAACACTTAATTAAATTAATTTATATAATTAATAATAAACATGAAATTAAAAAATGAATAGAAGGGTTTCACTGTTATAGTAATAATTTATGTACCGCAATTTTAATTTCTGAAATTTTGCTTTTAGCACTTCACAAACGTATATGCAAAGCGACGCAACTTATAACGAAACGTTCCTAAATTGATTGACGATGTATATGTAAAACAAAGTATAGCGGGGTGACATCTAGCGGGATATTACTGTATGTACCCACTTACAAATTGCTACAAGTTATATGCGTCAAATTAATGTTATTTTTCACAATTAATATCCGTCTTCTTACTGAAATCGGGGAAAAAGGTTGAGAACAACCCCTGCCCTGCATAATAACATAATTAGGCAAAAGGTTTCTAAGTGTCACACAATTCCACTTTTCATGATAATTTGCATTAGGACTCTTTTCCCAGTTTCATTTGGGGTGTAACTATTCTGTAGTTAAGTGTTAGTTTTGTGCCAAGATTTCTAGCATTTTGGCATATTTCACTACTCCATTTATTGAAGGAATGTGAAGTTTAATCGCTATATGCTCTTAACTGAGGTTTCTGATGTATATCGTTGACTCATTAAATGTGCAATTATTCTCAAAATTTACCTGTCCAGGCACAAAAATTTTTTTCTCTCAAAATTTTTACTTTTCAATCTTAAGTGTTATAATTTTTACTGAAAATGATAGAAAAATGAAAGGAACTTGCTTTCTTTCCATAATAAGGACGTTATAGGATGGTGAAATGAGAATTGCAATCGATTCATGTTTGCTTCTAAACTGCACATTTTTACATATTTTTATGTTATATTTACGTCACAAAAATGAAATATTTTTTATCAAAACGTAGTCAAATGTTTATTATTTATTACACAGATGAAAGCTCTCTTCTTTATCGCTAAGTTTATCAAAAACTATTGTGATGTTGCACGTTGATAAAACAAGTCGATGCACATCTTTCACCCGACATTTCTGAAGGGTAACTAATGAGCCAAAATAGGAAGAAAAGGACCTGTGGGCATTGGTAAGACACCTAGTGACCTCCATAGAAAATTTAAGGAAAATATTTCTTCAAACAAGGGTGGGAAAGACTAAATCTCAAATAGATGATGGGAGCAGTTAAAGGGTTAAAAGTAATCTTTTTTTTTTAGCCCTGTGCTTATGAATGATACTGGCATACAGAGGTTTGGTTTCTGTTATAGTATTATAGTATCTTCTTACTGCTATAAGAAATAGATTACTAAGAATTGCTGTCAACTTTACTAAGTATTTCCTGAAAATAGAAATAATAGAGGATAAATTGCAATTCGGACCATTTAAAATGCCTGTGAGCTGAAAAAAGGTTTAAGAGTGCTAAATGTTTATTATGAGGGATTTTATGAGTAAGTGGGACTTTTAAACACAAAAAACTGAATTTTAATAATAAAAAATTAAACCATCCGCCGTTACGTAATACCTATCAAAATACCCCCAGGCGTACACGTACCCCAGTTTGGAAAGATCTGATTTAGAGTAATTATTTAAGACCTTCGGTCCCTTATGGCAGTGGTTGTTAAACTTTCAATTGTCCACTTTGTATTGAAAATTTTAAAAATAAGTAACTTTATTTCATATTTCTTCATTTTATGTAACTGTTAATAATTTTTATCACATCACTTTTTCAAAAATTTCCTGATAAAATTTTATTTTATTATTAAAAACTTTATTTTACTTTCTGATTATATTGAGAAAGTAAAATAAAGTTTTTGCCATGCCGTCTTTCTGTCGGTCTGTTCGGCAATCTAGGGCCCAAACGCATACATGAAATCGAATGATATTTCGTATTTGTGGATTTATCATCTTTTGCAGACCCTTTTTTCATAAAAATGATATTGCTAAAAAATAAAGGGTAGTTTATTCTTACCGATTTTTAGAAAATTTGATTTACTCAAAAATGGCTCAATAGAATTTGATTAAAATCAATCCAGTTGTAGAGCCTGATGTTACAAATAATACTGCATAAGCCATATTTCTCAAAAAATCACCATATGGTGTCCAGTGACATTACAATTTATGCTAAGCTTCCTTACCTAAGCCCTATGATGTTACGCCTCCATCGCAATCCACTCAAAACCTTACTACAGCCTTACGGTTATACTAAATCAAATGATATTTGTGGATAATATCATTCACAAAAGACATTCTGAAGAGATGAACGATATTGTGCAACAATTAAGGGTACTTTATTCTAGGATATTTTGACACAAAATTTGATTTACTCAAAAATGGCTCTAAGGATTTTGATTAAAACCCATCCAATTGTAGAGCCTGATGTCACAAATAATACTTACTAAGCCATATCTCCCAAAAAAGTTACTATATATCGTCCAGTGGCATTATTTCTGTACAAGATGCTCAGCGCACGCGTTAGAGGGGAGAGTTAATTTCGGAGCAAAAAGTGTAGTGAGATCAAACGTATATACGTATATGAGAAAGTTGGTGCAATGTATATTGCGCCATTTATTTTGGCATTTCACCTTGCATCCAAATAATTTTGCAACCCCTGGGGAGCCGTGGCCCACAGTTTGAGAAACACTGCTTTATGGGACCCAAACCTGCCTTTGCACACTCATTGTTTTTAACCTAATTTTAAGAAAATCTGTCTGTTTTATTCAATACATGTAAGCTGGGCAAATCCTAAAAAACTGATTTTGGTCAGGCTAGTCATTGTTGATTATTTCCTAATACAATATTATAAACAAGTTTAAAAAGAACTGCAAAAGCAGATTCCAAAAGTGATTTTTTTCAGGATGTTAATTTAAAATTTTGCAATCTTCGATCTCCTCATTGTAGTTAAGCAGTTGTAATATGATTTATCCTACACTCATTCCCATGTTATTCAAATGGAGGAAATTAAATAAGAGAAAAAATTATTAATTATATTGAGGTGGTGAAAATTATTGACCCCCCTAGAACACAATGCGTGTCACCCCAAATAAACTGCATTAGTTTGGTCTAAACCGAATCATTAGTTCCTTAGAAATTTGCCAATTACCTTTGCTGGTCAAACAGAAGCTCGATTTTTTTCGAGTATCATGATCATTTTGCCTAAAAATTGTTTTATTTTTGTATTACTTTCTCTTGCATAAATTTAAAAAATTTATGAATTTTACTTTTTGTTCAGGCCAGAAGTTAGAGAAGATGAACTACATCCTGAGGAGGGATTAATGGGTATGGTAGATGAAGCATTCTGGTTTGGTCTCCTCAATGAAGAAGGCCAGGTGGAAGATGATCTTACTCTGCGGAAGGTATTAATAACTAAATGTGATGATAACATACATTTAGTTACAGAAACATTTTATTAAGATATCCCAAACAAACTAAGGTAATGTTATATTTTAAACATTGTTGCCATCACATTTTGGAATCAAGGCAGGTCCTAAGGTCCTAAAATTTGGCCACCACTACTTCTAACTTAACAAAATACAGATATAATTCAATTAAAACGTGTTTGATGTGAGCTTTATCCTTTATACACCTGATACAGTTTATTTAATAGTAGTATTTAGCTTTGAAACACAAATTTAAATACATTTATAAGTGGAATATATCTAGTAGTGACCCAAAGACCATCCCTAAGAAGCCATGGTCAACATATAATGAAATGTAAATCGTCAATGCCAATTATATTATTATTATTTATTTTGTATGATTTTAAACATTCAAGTTATATGATGTACCATTTGCCTTAGACAACTTAAAGCAGCAGAAAAATACAGTTGAAAATAAAATCAGCAACTTAATTGTTGCTATCTAAACAAAATGAAATTGCCCACAGCAATTGAAAACCAAATTACCATTAATATTTACCATGTAAAAGTGTTGGACTTGCAGATGAGGAAACAATGCAAGCTGCCATTGTAATGAATATTTCTCGTTGTTAAAAATCCACAAAGTTGTCATTTTCTCAGTTTATAAACTAATATTTAGGCTAATTTTCTTTGTGATAAAAATAAACTTCACTCTATTGTCCATACAAAGTTTTAAGTATAAAGCTTATATCAGGACTTTAATTGTAAAATGCAAAGTAAAAATATCCTATACTTGCTGCAATGATAAATGAAGAAATGAGAGGTTTCTGGAATCAAACCCAGAAATATTTTCTGAGGTTTTTTGTTTTTTAGGATCATAAACCACAATTACCTATGCATGCACAAAAAACTCGAACTGGAAGGCATTTATAAAGTATGACAGATGGAAGAACACTTTTGATTTATGTATGATAAGATACATTCAGATGCATAAATCTCTAAAAGTCATATCTTTTTATGTATTGCACAAAATATATCTCTAAACTATAATTTTTGGGAAGAATTCAATGATGATTAATTTTTCATTTGTTCTAGTACTAATGTCAAACCACTGCAGTGCTCACCAGTTTCTGATTAGTAGATTACCATATATCGCGGTGTATAAGTCGACATAAGTTTTTTAGCCCAAAAGTGCTTGATTAGGCATATACCCGCCGTATAAGTCGAACCCCTACTTTTATATACACCAACTTTTTGAATTTCATGATTAATTGGTTCCAGAAAACTGATGCAAATTCGCAAAGTGCAAGTCCTATTTTCCCATAAGACACAATGTATTAATGAGGAGTACGGTTTCCAGCCAACCTAAAAAAATTCAACTTTTTTATCATAAATAATGCAGTTTAACAGAAAATAAAAGAAAACAACAGCAAATGAAAACCTAGCATCATAAAGTGAAAATATTCTTTTAATTACCTTCAAAATGCATAATAGCAAATAAAAACCCCACATTATAAAGCGATAACACTTCTTTCGGAAGTTGTGCAATTTACCCACAACACATTTTTGCATGTGATTTTTTATCTTCTTTTGTTCATTCCAAAGAAATGCTTAAATTTAAATGGATTAACTACTGAAATGGAATGTTGAGTACGTGATTCACGGATGTTTTATTGGGTTCTGTCACAAACTTTTCTAAGCCACAAAAAAAACACTAGCATTATAAAGTGGTAACATTTATTTTATTAATTACATTCGAAATGCATAACAGAAAATCAAAACCTAGCATAAGAAAGTGATAACATTTCTTTTATTAATTGTGTTCTAAATACGTAGCAGAAAATCTTACGTTACAAGATGATAGCAAAATATTAATTAAATCCTTAGGATAAATTTTCTATCAGTATCAAAGATGTTGGAATAATGTAATGCAGTATATTATTCCAACATCTTTGATAAGTATATCATCACCCTAATTAGCAAACCTTGTATAAAGGAGCATTGCAATTTTTATTTATTTGTCATTCAAATTGTTTCTTTATGAGAATTTTCAATAATAAAAGTCTGCTAAATTATAAACAGTAAACAGCGGATTCAAAATGGCGGTCACCTACGCCAAGGGATAACTCGTATTTGAAGATTTCAGCATCATTCACCCAAATTTAAATGTTTTCATTTTTGCACTCGGTGTATAAGTCGACCCTGGATTTTTTGGAGAATTTTCAGCACTTCCAAAATTCGACTTATATGCAGCGGTATACAGTATTTATATTTGGTGACTTGTTTTTATAACTGTCCTCAATATTTTATCTTATCATCAGAATAATTTGCTATAGGTTTGCTTCATTTTTAAGTGTGACTTTATTGTATCTCAAAACTGAAAATTTTCACTAGGAATATATTTTGTTATATTTTTGAAGTATATGTGAAAATAGAGTTCTCTACATACAATTTTACTTCCATGCCACTTTTACAAAATGTATCCATTCCATATGTTGACAGACTCTTACACGTCTAATTGCCATCATTAATTTATTATCATTGCAAAATATTTCAATTGGATTTTCTGAATTTTTCATTTGTATTTTACTTCTTGTTAATTACTTTTAGTCGAACATAAGTTTTGAAGTTTTCATAATTATACCATTTTCCTTTGTTGAGTTTATAATTTTTTAATCATTTGGAATGTATTATTATTATTATTTTACAATTTTTACAAAAGTTATTTTTGCTAATAGCTAAAATTACACCCTGTCAAATTGTAGAGAATTGTCTTCCGTAGGTATAATTTATGGGAGGATTATTCCATCACCCAGGGAATATTTTTTGGTGGGCTGGATCCTAAGTTGCGGAAAACTGTGTGGCCTTTCCTTCTTCAGTGCTTCCCATTCCAGTCAACATACTCTGAGAGAGAGAGGATGGTGATCGCTAGAAGAAAAGAATATCAGGAGATCACGTAAGAAAAATTTCAAAGAACTTTCTAAAATTACAGAAAGGGTAGATTGTCTTAGTGAATGCATTATTTCAAAAATCATGCCTAGTCCCCATCAAAATATTTTTCTTTCATGCCAAGGGAGAGATCTATGAATGGGCTGGCATGGTTGCAGCTCGGGGGTTGAGGGGTTCTCTTTTGTAATAAAAATTAGAAATCAAAAAGATTATTAGGCTTTCTTTACAACAAGATGGAAAAGTATGCTCCATAAATGGAATACACAGAGATTTTAAAGATGTTCTTTAAGGGAAGTATATATGAAGCGGTATCGAAAGATTGGGCGATTCTCGAATTTTAATCTCCGAAACTAAAAGTCGTAATTATATGGTCTCGGGGAGTATCTTGTTGTAAATGTTGTTCCTTATCCAAATAAATTTTTTAATCTATATCTCACAAGTCATATAAGAGCATGGGAGAGAAATATATGGATTTTTAATTGTTATTTGCTGAGAGAAGTCTTCGCGATTTATGTAAACAAAATATACGATGTTTTGCTCAGGATTTTCTCGACTTTTTATCTCCGAAATTATAATGTAATTATAATGCCTTACAGACTATCTTGTAGTAAATGTTGTTCTCTATCCGAATAAATTTTATAAACTATACCTCACAGATCATATAAGGGTAAGTGATAGAAAAACATGGATTTTAATTTTTGTTTGCTGAAAAAACCATCTTAAAGATAGATGTAAACAAAATATACGATGTTTTGTGCAGGATTTTCTATAATTTCTATCTCCGAAACTATAACTTGTATGTATGTGATCTCGCAGACTTTCTTGTAGTAAATGTTGTTCTCTATCCGAATAAATTTTTTAATCTATACCTTACAGATCATATAAGAGCTAGGGAGAGATAAGTGTGGAATTCATTGTTGCTTGACGGATGCCATTTAATGAGATACAAGTATAAGTTTATTAAAGTAATTATGTAAAGTGGAAGTTCTAATTGACAGATTAAGTTCAAAATTACAATTGTTTGATAAATTTTAATAACAATCACATACTTAATTTAATTACAATCCGTCCAGCGGTTTAGGAGATGAAAGTTACGACGGACGGACCAGACATGACCATAAGGTGTGTTCCACTATTATTGCTTCGCTGGTAAAGAATACCTAAAAAGTAAAAAATGAATGCCTTATGGTCAGGTCATGTCTGTCCGTCTGCATGTTTCATCTCTGAAATTACCAGATAGATTTACTTCTTGTATTTAGGAGTTGTGGGCAAATAAAATAAGTAAATGATATAAATAGTTCACATAAAGCTGCGTCCAGACTGCTCTTGTTCTCACTCAGGATGTTCATGATGCTCATGCTTGTAGCTGCCCTGTCCAGAATGCTTGTGTTGTTCCTTGCTCGCAATGTTCACCTAGTTCATGGCATTTGTATCGACAGATATTTAAATCGATTGTTTTCAGCAAGTATGGCTTTGTTGGTGGTTGTATATGAAGTCTCACTAATAACGAAAATGGGAGAGGGATTGCGGTGATGGAGTAGATAGAGCATTGCCCTTCCACACAGTGGTCCCAAGTTACAATCTGGTGAAGGTTGGTTTATTCAACCTGGGATCATCCCATGTCCTACTTGTGTGGGTTGAGGAGACCATGCAAGTCAGCACTCCATCCTTCGGAAGGGACATTAAACAGTTGGCCCCCTAGGTGCTCTTCATAAAGAGTAGGCTAATGCGGGCACTGGGTTTCTCTCCTCCCTTGTGTGTGAGTTTGGTTTGGAAGGAGTTATGGCTATAATAATCCAAGAGGTTGATTAGCCATAAAAATAAACAAACGAGACTGGCAACACTGGGTCAGTGGCGAGTGCTACCACTTATAGATACATGTCTTAACTGTGTGCAATACCAAACTTACCTTGATACCTGCTGCGATTGGGGAGCAGTATCACTTTAATTGAGTTAGTGTTTGGGTCAATTATCAAGAAAATGGGTGATCAATATTCTGAATAAAGAATCAGCATGAAAGTTTTGGCCAAACTTGGAAAAAGCCAACCGAAATCTTTGAAATGTTAAAACAGTATATGGAGATGAGATTATGTCCAGAGCAAGTATTTTTAAATGGTGTAAACATTTTTCCAAAGTAATGTAAAATAAAGAGACTTGTTGTAATTCCACATAAATTTATTTAAAACGACCTAGGTTTCATTGCAATGCAACATCGTCAGGTGAAATAAATTCAAAGCCGGCAGCAATTTATAGTAATAGGTACAATGGGTGGGTGGGGGAGGGTGAGTTGGGGAGAATAAAGAAAGGAATTGTGAAGCGAACATCATTGGAGGAAAGGAGTGAACGTGTGTTCGTGGGAATGGGAGGAGGAGAAAATGGTTGAGCTTAGTGATGTCCAGTAAGTTGAATAATGAGAAGACAATGGGGATAATTGGTAGGAATAATTAGATTAGTGGGAGGTCAAGAAGTGGAGAATGAAAAGGATACAAAATATCATTTAAAACTTCACAGTTTTTTTAAGCCACACACTGTATAATTTCAAATTGTTCCAGAATATCAAGCCTGGGTTCCTTTCTTTCATAATGCAGGATTTTGGGAATAAAGTCGCTGTTGTGTCCATGTTCTAATAGATATTTGGCAAAGAGAGAGGTTGTTTTACTGTTTATGAAGCAGGAATGATGTTCTTTGATTCTTTCTTTGAATTTTCGTCCTGCTTGTCCTATATAAATGGCAGTACAATCCCACAATGTAATTTGTAAATTCCACCTTTTTCCAAATTTTTAATTTCGTCTTTAGTATGGCATAAAAGGTTTTTTAAGTTCGATCTATTGTAATAAGTGGCTCTAATTTTATTTTTGGGAATTAATCTGTTAATTTTAAGGGATATATTACCAAGAAATGATAGTCATCGCCATTGTGGTTTCAAATCGTCAACAGGGATGGTACCATATATTTGTTTCATGGCTAGTTGGAATCGTTTCCTCTCGTATAATATGTCAATTAATTTTTTAGGGTAGCCTTTGATGACTGCTATTTGTTTAATAATTTGAAGTTCTTTCCTGGCGTTGAAATCTGACAAAGGAATGTTCAATAGCCGATGAAGCATGGAATGAAATATGGCAATTTTTTGTGAGAAATGGTGACTTGAATTGAAGTGAATGATTTGGTCGGTGTATGTGTCTTTCCTGAAAATGGCAAAATCTAAATTTATATTTACCTTTGATATGGTGATGTCTAGAAAGTTTAGGGACTCGTTGATTTGTTAATGTTAATGATTTCCATGTTGAGTTAGCACCTTCAATTTTCTGTTTTGCACATATGTATTTCCTCCAGGTCTCACAATTGTTAGTTTCTTCAGCGTAATGCAACACCATTAACTTAAAATTCCTATCAAAACTTCGTCTTGTACCTTGTGATACATTTCCTTTTACTGAGGTGCCGTTCTTCTTTGCATGATCTGTCATTTCAGTTGTAAGATTTGGGGTAACTTATTTAAAACTGCTCAAAGTAATAAATAGTCTTCACTTCACTTTAAAACTTTGCGAAGTTTGTACAAATTGCGTGCTCTCATAGAGGTTTATACTCTTCAAACTGCAGGTGTACTTGTCGTCTGACCCTGGCACATAGATAACAAGATGATCCAAACAGAATTTATGATGCCTACTTTCCATTTAATTATTTATTTAATACTTATATTGGCATTAATAGCTTTAAAGTCATCGTGGATATGTAGCTCTTTGTGTCCCCAAATTTCATAATTTAGCATTATAAAATACTACAAATACATTTGAACGGAATATTAAATTGGTCACATGTATTTGTGCGGCAAAAATAACACATACGTATTAGAATATACCGAATCTTGAGTCCAACAACAGTTGTTGCTATGGCAATACACGCATAATGAGTGATAGAAACTGCAAAATCACCAGTATTTACGCAAAATTCTAAGAAATGCAATCGATAAGCAAAATTCTACAATAAAAATTAGAATCTTCATTCCTTTCCTCAGAGAATAGTACAAAATTTTCTCCGATATTACAGTTCTAAGATATTTTAATGTGCAAGAGAAAATTACCCTGCACGATGGATTTCAGATTTCCCGTGTAAATCAAATGGGAAGGATAGTTCCTGAAATCGAACCTGGGACTTCAATCTTTGCAACAAAAACTATCCTTGGGAGCTCAGCCCATGTAGCAAGAGATTTTCACCAAGTGACATGAAAATCAGTGTATTGGTTCAAAAGTTAATAGGAGGATGGACAGACACAGACGAACAGACAGACACAACGGCAAAACTATAAGCCTATTTGAAAATTAGGCTAAAAATCTGATACTGAGTAATGAACATGATTGCAATAGTAGTTACAAGTTGCACTCAATAACAGATTACTCAATAACTATCAGCCATTACACTTGTGAATAATTTTAACTGAATAATTTTCACAATTAAAAATACCTTGAATAACTTTTCACATTGTGAATACCATAAGTAAACAATTGTTATTTATTGCTATAGAAAATTTGTTTACAAACTATGATGCTAGACAATATTGGGATAATTTTGATTAAGTTATCCAACAGAAACCAAGTTGTCACCTAGCGATTTTCAACGTACTGAACAAATTCAGGCAGATAATCCAGTTATCTCTGAAACAATCTTTTCTGCGGAAAAATTTATCAAACAAAAGTTATAGAAAATTCTATTATCTGCAACTTTGATAATGACAAATATTTACATTAATGAAGCCCTATAAGAGATATTTGACAAAAACAGAAAAATGACAAGAATGAACCTCTCGGTTTACCAATTTTTATCCAAAATCTTATCAGATCTTGATTTTCTAATAAAGATCTCAGATATAAAGTCTTGTACTTATTTGATAAGTAGTTTTTGTGTTATAGCACATACAAAATTTAAATCACACACACAGACACCATCGGGAAAATAGTGAAAACATACTCGGGGAACCTTAAAACATGCATTTCCATTGAAATCTCAAATTTGATTTTTTTTGCAAAACCATACCTTCATTATACTGCATATGGAGAAAGTATAAATGAAAGCATTTGTCTTTATTTCAAATGTTAATTACAGAAAATAAGATAAATGCATTCTTTTATTTATCTGGATCTGTTTTATATACGTAGCTTATTGACATAATCTCCTCTAAGCTGTTAATCTTAGTAAACCATATTTTTATCTACTTTAACATACACAGACGAAAGCGTGAGTGTATGTCTCCTGAGGACCAGGTGGCATTTTGGAGATCTGTCCAATGTATAGTGGAGGAAGATGTTGTAAGAACTGACCGTTCCAATCCTTATTACGCTGGTGAAAACAACCCTCATGTTCAAGAAATGAAGTAGGTTATTTTACCACTACATATTCCCTTTTTCATTATCTTGCATGCTTAAGTAGATATAAAGTTCTAAAAGCACCATTTCCTTTCCTTTCTGATGCATTTAGAAACATCCTCCTCAATTATGCTGCCCATCAACCAAAAGTGGGTTACACTCAAGGCATGTCTGACCTCCTGGCACCATTGCTTGCAGAACTTGAAGACATATCTGAAGCATTTTGGTGCTTTTCTGCACTGATGCAGAGGCATTCATTTGTCTGTACACCCACTGATAATGACATGGATCGAAATCTGGTAATAGCATTGACGATAATACAAATATGCCAAACAATTCATTCTAAAAAATTATTTTAGTCAGTACTTGTTTTTTATTATCCCCTAAATGCTGGATTTAAGTGCTAAATTCAGATTCTTGCTGTTTGGATTTAAATTGCTTTATTGAAATGCCATTACATATATTTTTTAAATCTCACATTTTAAAGGAAAAGCAATAATTAATTACATAATGAGAGAAAAATATTTTTTTGCTAAATAAAGGGGGCCTAAACAAAGGGACAACCAAGATTCCTTTTATATGCCATCAAGGAAAGAAATTTATTTGCATAAACCAACAAAAAGTAATAAATAACTATACTGTACCACATTTTGGGACTGATTTTCCAGAGCAGGGGTCCCAAACTATGGCCCACATAAGGGATTTCATCAAGCCCGCCTTACCTTATCAAATTCCTTTGATACATACATATTTGTATATTTGCCAGCAGAAATTGTGATTAGATGTCTATAATTGTAAACAATATCTGTTGACCATGTGTATGCAATATACTTTTAATATAGGTGTATGGAACATAATATACCTAATATAAACATTCTCGAAACTATCTCTTTGAAATGTACACAGGGTCTGATTAATCATCTGAAAGACCTTATTTGGCCCACACAGTGGTATATAAAGCCTCATGTGGCCCTTTTAGTAAAAGGTTTGATGACCCCTGTGCTAGAGGATACAAATTTGAACTTTATTTGTTTTGTTACTTTTCATTATGAATTTTCATTTAAAATTTATATGTACAAGGTGCTATAAGAAAGCTCCTGGACTGTATTTAGAAATGAAAAATTGACTCGATTCCATGCTGTCACTCTCAAAGTAGTCCCCTTGAGACTTGATACAGCGAATCCATCAATTCTTCCACTGTTGGAAGAATTTCTGGAACTCCTGCTTTGTGGCCCCTTTCAATATGTCCTACAATTTTTTCTGGAACTCCAATACATCATGAAATATCATCCCGCAGAGTGAAATTTTCATTTTTGGGAGCAGAAAAAAATCACAGGGAGCAAGATCTGGAGAATACAGAGGGTTGGAGACCACAGCCATGTTGTTCATGGACAGAAATTGTTGCACAGACTGAGCTGTGTAAGTCAGAGCATTATCATGATGCAACAACCAATCACCAGCGCACCATTTTTGAGGTTTTTGCTGCACATCTTCTTATAAATGCTGATTAAGAGTTTGGCCCTGTGGAACAAATTCCTGATGGATGATCCCATCAATTTCAAGAAATGATCAACATGCCCTTCATGTTCGAGTGAACCTGTCTGGCCTTCTTCAGACTTGGAATTTTCGGACTCTTCCACCGAGAAGACTGGTGCTTCATTTTCGTATCGTACCCGAAAACTCAAGCTTTGTCCCCTATAATGAGCTAGGAAAGGAAGTTTGGGTCATTCTGAACTTGGTCGTGGAGATCCTGACACGCAAATGATCCAATTTTGCTTCTGTTTCTCTGTGAGCTAACGTGACACATTTGGTAAAAATCATAGCGGACACCAAACACAACCTTACTCTCAGGTGCATAACTCAAGACAGAAGCAAGTTAAGATGACGTGGCTTGTGGCTGTTGACTCAGTACAATATACACTATCATCACCTAGAGGCAGAACTCTATACTAACATCAGTGTTGCCATGCCAGGGGCAGTCCAGGAACTTTCTGATACCACTTCGTATGACAATGGATTAAAATCTAGAATAATAAAATTTTATTCTGTAGCAATATAAATTTTGTGTTATCTGCTTAATTTCATTCATTGTGATTCTTGTTCTGAATGTGACTTTGATTCTCTCTTCAGTGTTATCTTCGAGAGTTAATACGAATCATGGTGCCTCACTTTTATGAACATATTCAGAAGCACACAGATGCAATGGAGCTGTTATTCTGCCATCGCTGGATACTCTTGTAAGAGAATTTATTCTAAAATCGTTTTACTGCCAAAGAAAAATTGTTTTAACTCTTTCTGGCTGCTTGTAAAAGGATGAAAAAAATAATTTCATTTTCCTCTCTTGTTACCGGTATTAATCTTCTAGTTTTCCATTTGGATATTTCTTTGTGTAATTGTGGAAAAAAAACTTTTAAATGCAAATCTCAAACAACCTAACAAAGTAATTAGGCTCATCATCTTTAGATGCTGACATTTGACTGCATATAACTGTCAAAATCGAAAATTGTTTTAAAACTTAACCACGGAATTGGGTTTAAGTATGATTAACTTATTGGTGCATGAATCTTGTATTGTATCAGGTGTTTCAAGAGGGAGTTCTCTGAAAATGTTGCTCTGCAGATGTGGGAAGCTTGTTGGGCTAATTGGGCCACTGATCATTTCAACCTCTTTCTATGCCTGTCCATTATTTGCATTTTTGCTGACGATGTCATAGACCAAGATCTTAGAGCAGATGAGATGCTATTGCACTTCAGCTCTCTTTCTATGTATATGGATGGTCACCTGGTTCTAAGGAAGGTATGCTTTCAATCACTTAAAAGTGTTGTGTTAAACTTTACATTTTTTCTTAAGAACATTGAGTTAACAAATGTCACTTACTAAATTAAAATAGATATAAAGCATAAAAACAGATAGGAAAAGTAGTAAGAGATTTTTCTCAATGAATAAATAAATAATGGCTAGAAAATATGCATTCATTTATGTCAAAAGTCTAATGACAAAGCTATTAAAGAGATCAGACCTAGAAGGCAAGTAATAAAAAGAGATGATGATGTAAATAGTTTGTTATGTAAGACAAAAATAGATATAATAGATTATGAAGATAACTCCAACTGTGACAAAATGGTTGGGAAAATCTGATGCCCATGTTTGCTACAAAGCAGCTGCCCTTGGTAGTGATCCATGAGAAATTATATTCTATAAAAGAACAGTTTTTCCTTATCAACATATATAATGGGGATGTAATCCTTGTAGGTAGGTGACCATAAAGGATGCATGTGGGTGTCAGGAGAGAGGTAGTTTGAAAGGAGGAGAGGGTCAGGGCATTTCCCTGAGACCTAAATGCACAAGAGGATATAGAGGAATGAAATATTGAGCCAAAATATTTTGAAATACTCAGAATTTAAAAAAAGCACAGGTTTTCTAGTACATTTAGTTTGTGATCAGCAGATTTTTTAATTCCAAGTTGTCAATGTTCAAGAGTTGTCCATAAAGTAATATAGTGTGTCCTCGATTAATGTCATTAATTTGTTCCATAAAATTACGACAGAATGAAACAACGTTAAATGAATCAATATTTCTCATAAGAACCCATGTTATACAATATAATTGGTTCCAAAACCTTGGGTTCAAAACCTCTTGAAACACAAAAAGACATTATATACTGTATTTTATGAAACTTTATGTTACTACATATGATATAAATGGTATCAGAACATATATAAATCAACATCAAATTATTATTAACATAGAAATGGCATAAAATAAACAAATAGTACAACGACTTCATTTCAACACATCCAAAATCAGAAAAGGCTATATTTAACAATAGTACATCTAGAGATGAGAAAAGAACTACGTAATACCTATCTGGTGAAATTTTGTCGTATGATCTATAGAGAATGATGAGTTTTTACTAAAAAGTTTATAGAGAGCCATGAAGACTTCTTTAAATGCATGTTCATGAGTTGACATTACCAGAAAAGAAATGCAACAAACAAATTATTCCTTGCACCAGTTACTGTATAATTAATTAAAATTACCATAATGGAGGTAAATAAAACATTTATTTTGTTGTTTTTATTGAACTGCAAGTTTCATTAGGCCCAAAGAATGCTAACTACTCCGTAGAGCCACAGCTAATACAAACAGTGTAGCTAATTATTTTTTTCAGTAAGTTGCTAGATCACTACTAGCTGGTTACTAGATCATTCCTTGTTGGTCGCTAGAAATTTGCTAGAGAATAACAAATAGTGCTCTCTGCATCTGAGTAGGAAGACCTGTTACATAGGCCATAGATTGTTTCGTAACTTTTGTTTAACACAAAACATGCTGCAAAAATAAAATTTTGAGACTTTTGAAAATATGGCAGTTATCTTATGACAAAATCTTTTCCTAATATGATGTTAGGTCAATGTTCCCGCAAATTTTAGCCATAGAAATATAGTTGACATACAATAAAGTAACTCGTGCTTTCCAACAAAAACATTCTTCCATGATTCATTAATCCCTACTTTATTTTGAACAAGCACTCTCTCTCTTCCTTTATCCTTATGGCCAACAATATCACTATTCCCGTAAATGATATCCACTGTTCCAGTGTTGTAGTTAATTCCTCGAATTGCAAAAAGAAAACCATAAAAAAGTAAGAGGTATATTAAAAGAATATTCTGCTTATTTACGTTCTAATCATTTTCATTATTCAATTTTCTTTTTTGTCTTTAGTATGAACGTAAATGCCATAATTTTAGCCAATAGCTAGAATTAACTAGATTGTTAAATCAATTTGCTAGTTTTGTAAATTGTCACCATAGTATTATTTTAGGTGCTAGATCGAACCTAAAGTCATTATATCTAGCTACGAATTTGCTGGATTGACAACACTGGATACTAGCGGCAATAAAATGGGAGGTGTTCAACTCAAGTTATACCAAAAGTACAGAATAAATTCATGTTCATAAATAGGGCACTCACCAGATCTTCCTCTCTGCACAACTCACAAAGCTTTTAAGGTTTCTATTCATGGGGATTAAGACGATTTTAATCACTGCTGTGGGAACTTCGAGAAGAAGGCCATTACTACCACTTCTATTTGGACCAATTGTTACAAAATGTCACTATGCAAATAATGCAAATTTAATAAAAATACATCAATCCAAAAAACATTTCCCGCTCAAATAATGCGATCTACCACAGCTGGAGAAGCGCTGCAGAACAGATGCACGCAAGAGTCATCTACACAATATTTTTTCATGCTTTATTTAAGCACTGAGTCATGACGATGTTAATCCGAATCATCAACGACGTTAATTCGAATATGGATAGTAATGTTTGAACGATGTTAAGTTGAAATGACGTTAAGCCGAGGACACACTGTACCACATTTTTTAAGGTACTGTATTATTTACTCGCATATATGTTGACACTGCATACAAGCCAGACCCTTGTTTTTTGAGACTCAATCTACGGAAATAAAAGGTTCCAAATATAAGGCGCACTTCAAAAACTAAAATATTTTGGCTAACTAAAATGACTAATATTTACCATTAACTGTACAAAAACATCAATAAATATTGTTATTATTTATAATAATAAATTATTTCAGTGAATTATTTGTAACCGATCAGCAATATATTCATTTTGCTGGATAATATTTCTTTTCCTTTTCAATTTGTTGCGATGATTATGTGATATTTTTATATGGCAATTATTTTGCATTGAATTGCCGAGCCATTTAGCGAAGTTTTAGTGAATTTTAATGATTATTTCACTTTTTTAAATTTTCCGTTTTTTCCTCACGTAGAAGTCGCATCCTCGTTCTGGAGATGGAAATTTTGAAAAAAGTGCTACTTATATGCAAGTAAATAAGGTAATTCCTTCAGTAAAACAATGAAACTTGTGGTGCGGTAAGATTAACTTTTCCGCTTCTGGTAACAAGGTTTCAAAATTTTCCTACAGATAGCACCAAAACAACTATTTATCAAAATGGCAGCTATCAATAATGTGGATTTCAAACAGAAAGCGGTGATTGAGTTTCTGGCTGCGGAGAACAAGTGTGTAAAGAGTGCTCTACACTCTTTGTTTTTTCAACAGTTTTACCCATACGGGTAAAACGGAGAGTATGTCGAAGTCGGGAAAAAGGGACTGAAACGAACGAAATCTGTCGCCGCTTGATTTTTGCTCGGTCCAGTCATGGTGTACCAGCAAGTCTGCCAGTACCTATGTAGCTAAATTCGTGTTCGTTCCAAAACCAGTTTTCTAAACTCGTGGTGTGTTGCATAAAGCCACAGGAAAAAAAGTCACAATGTTGATATAGTGTTCAATCAGATAAGATACGCGATTATAAAACTATTTTCGATGCTGTTTTGAAATTTAAACAATATCTTGGTTGCAATGAATAATACGACGGTAATGAAAATAAACAAATTATCAACATATTCAGGAAATTTCGTTGCTGTTTTGGAAGAAATGCTCGATTCGCATATTTTAAGTTTATGTCGAAAAAAAAAATCTCAAGAAAAGTCCTGGGTTCGACTCCAAGTAAGACATTTCCATTTCCTGTAAAAATCAACTTTTCAACGTGCAGATTTTCATTCTTTTCGAGATTAAAATTAGAAAGAATTAACATATGATCTGCAGATCTGAACCATTTTGAAGGAAAAAATTATATAGTTTCTTATTGTGATCATCTTTTTACACCTACAGTTCAAAATTACCGTAAGGTGGGAACCAGCGTCAAACCTTCCTATAATTTCTAATTAAATGTCAAGCAATAACACCTCTTTCATTCATCTTTATTTATGGTTATATTGCTTCCTTGAGCACTTGTCTTCCTTTTAGGAGCCATACTTATGGGAAAAGAAGATGAAAAAATATACTCCATAAATGGAATACACAGAGATTTCAAAGGCGTTCTTTGTGGGAAATACGTACAAAATGGCATCGAAAGATTCTTGAGTTTTCATACCCGAAATTAAAGTCGTAATTATGTGGCCTCGCAGACTGTTTTGTGGCAAATGTAGTCCTCTATCTGATACAGATCCTATAAGAGCTAGGAATAGAAAAATATGGTATTTTATTGTTGCTTGCTGAGAGAACCATCATAGTGATCCATGTAAACAAAACATGCAATGTCGGGTATTTTCTCGAATTTTTATCTCCGAAGCTATAGCTTGTAATTATGTGGTCTCGCAGATTTCTTTGTGGAAAATGAAGTGGTCTATCCGCATAAATTTTTTAATTTATACCTTGCAGATCATATAAGAGCTAGGGAGAGAAATTTATGGTTTTTAATTGGGTCTGCCTTGGTAAACACATACCGATTTACCAGTACAGGTAAAACTGGGAAGAAAACCAAAAGTGTGGTGGCGACCTCGGTGTATGAGTAAAAACTGTTGAAAAAACCGAGTGTAGAGCACCCTTAAGCAACATTCACAAAAGGCTAAAAGCCGTGCACAGGGATGATAGTGTCGACAAAAGCACTGTTAGTTGTTTGGCAAAACAAGTGAAGGCATCAGAAGGACAAGGAAATGATAATCAATGTGTGATGCGCTTCGGTCGCCAAACAGTGAATAAATAAAGTATAAAGTTTTAAGTATATCCATTGAACAGTGAATTTCAACCAAAACATACAAAGGATAGATTATGATATGAAAGGTATTTTGATGATGACTCTTAAAAGGATGTCAGAGAAAAGTTTAAATATGAAAGGGAATATGGAATTCTCCATTGAAGAAAAGTTATGAGAAGATATATGGTTTTGAAACTGCCAGAAGCTATAAACTTAAATATAAAACATTTATTGATGGAAAAAGAGAAAATTATGACTAGATTAAGTATGGTGAAATGGAAAATTGAAACTTATACAATGAAGATATTACGTAAAGTTTTCTCCATAAATGAATGTATTGTATGATTGTATATGATATATTTACTTTTAATCCATAATTGAATAAAATATGACAAAATTAACATTTGACCTTAAAGCTAATCAATATAATGGCAACTTGTTACTATTCATATGTAACCTCGGAAATTGGCGTCAAATTCAGCCTTCCATTCTTTAACTATTGTGACCAAGTTAAATCAAAAAATTATTTTATTTATATAGCAGAGTTGTAAGTTTTCATATAAAATTGCTTTTCCAAATAGATTTATCACATAATTACTAACTCTAATTTTTTGTACTGTATTAGAAATACTCAGACAAACAGCTTTTGAGATAGTAATGGATGGTAAATGGGATTTTATGTTGCTTCACAACTGTGTGTGCTATGTCGCATGAAAGCTTTCTGTCGCTCTTTTCTTCAGCTTTTTGATTAAACATCCCTCCAAACATATTCATATAAGGTCTTTGCTTTAAATTTCTTTAAAGCTTTTTATCTGTTGCAGTTACTTACTTTTTCTTGTATATTATCTCTTAATGCTAGTATTAACTTAATTGGGATAATACATTTTTTAAATTTTGTCTAGTTGTAACTCTTAAAATTTTTCACTGTATAACAATAGGCTAGAGGTCTCCTTTACCAATTCAGAAGACTTCCTGTACTTCCATGCACTCTTGCACGTCTTTGTCAACAGTGTGGTCCTGGGATGTGGGATTCTGCTCACGCTCCTATTGTAGAATGCATTTGCAGTAATATAGGAATCTCTGAAGGGTGTTGTCCTCATCGCCCTGTTGCAGTTTTGTAGTCTTCATGCAACCATTTCACGATCTTCTTGTAGTTAATTCATTGACTTGTTCAGTTTTCATTGATCCTGTTAAAAAGTGAACTTCTCACATATTTACCCAGTTTTGAAAATGATGTGCACAACTGTCACTCAGACATTGTACCATGGATGAACTTTCAGGTGATCTTGAGTTTCCCTGATTTATAATTCATGTAAAAATGTATTTTTAAAAATTTTTTGTCAGTTTGCTTTGTTCTCATTTTGATAAAACTAGTAACTGTTGAATTTTATATTTTTAAATAATGCATGCTTATGTCATGCTAATTTTTCAAGAAATAAAAATTCTGAAATGAGGAATGTATATCCTCAAGCCATATGAACATTAGTCATAATTTTAAGATGGTATGTTTTTCCATTTTTACCAAAGATATAATTATGAAAAAATTCCCTTTTAATCAAAATGTCTTTCATTTTAGGTGTGGAATATGTCACACATTATCAACATTCCTAGTCATCAAAATTTTATGTTGAATTTTGTTACACTTATGTAATGTTTTAAAGATCAAATTTTGTGTATAATTTTCTATCATTGATACTTGTAAAACAATTTACCTAAGTGACCTGATGTAAATAGATTGTCAACATGGGAAAGAAAATTGTGAAATACATTTTATCTTAAGCTGTTACTCTTGTAAATGTAATATTTTATTCTTCAAAAGTAATTGTATGTATGGAATATCAACTAATGTGGCAGTTTAATGGAATTATTCATATTAGAAAGATTTATGATTAAGCATAACCATTGCAAATAACTATATGTACATGGTAAAAGAAAAACAAGTTGGGTTGTATTTTTCTATGAATTTGGTGTTCAGAAGAGAAACAGTGACTGGATATATGATAAAGTTGAGATATACAATTTAATGAATATATTCAGATATTTTTTATTTACCCTTAGCTCATAATTCATGGATTTTTACAGTAAGCATATTAATTAGACAGAGATGAGAATATACCACCATATAAGCAGCAGGTTACTCTAGCATTAGGAGCCAGGTACCATAACACTTCAATCCGTTTCAATGGAGTTAGGCAGATTATGGGTCACTTCTGGCGTTTTATGTGGGTGGAAAAGCAAAGCAAATCATGACATATAACACAAATGGTTTGACTTATAATTATGGCCAGAAAATCTCATCAAGTGATTCAAGAATAAGCATTTGAAAATTAAAAAAAATTGAAAAAGTACTTATCTCAGGTATCTCCATCAACAAAGTTATAAAGAACCAGATGCACATTTTGCAGCCATCTTCAGTCACAATGTACTCTCAGTGAATTACCACTGAAGATAGCTACACTGTATCCGAATGTGCATCTGGTTTTTTATACTCTTGCTGTGGCTATTGGGGATAAGTATGTACGTATTTAACCCTTAATTTCAATTAATTGGACATGTGGCGCACTGAGTGCACCATTGCATTATGTGGAAAAGCAGCTGTAAATAGTAATAATAACTATAAGTTCATTCTAATTTTTTGTTTATTCATTATTTTAATGTATTTAATGATTTATAATTCTCATTGTTAAAATTATCATTTGTATTTTCTACATTTATTTATTTATTTTATATCATCTCATAAACAGCTGTTAACGACCTTTTACAATGAGCGTAACAACTTTAACAAAGATGAACGTATACAACCATGCCCTCGGCAGGATTTGAACCCACGACCCTAGCGTTGGGAGCCAGACACGCTAACCACCCCTCCACCTAGGCCAGAATTATTACATTACATTATTTACAAGCTAAATTTTCATGATATATTTAGGAAAATATGCCATTATAGTATTAAAAATTTATTACTATAAAATATTAAAATAAGCGCCATTTATTCTAAACGTAACAATGGAAGAACTGATACTCAAAAAATGAACATTATTGAAATATTTAAACTTTTACGGACAAATCATGATGGGTATATAGCACAGTAGAAGTGACACCCACAGCTTTGCATCTGTTTTACTTCTCAAGAACAATAGCTAAAAGGTTATGAACAACTTGTTCAACTACTCAGGCAATACTGATAGGTTACATGAAAGAACAATGTATATGAAGCAAAATTTACAAATTGCCAGCATTTCAAAATGCGTTGGCATACTCGGTGCACCAGTGCGCCCACTTAAGGGTTAATTATTAAATGCTTATTCTTGAATTTTTTCAGCAATAAGACGCTCTTAAATTCTCTGGTGAAATCATCAAGTAATGACACTAAAGCTTATTTATTAATGATATTTACTAATTTGGCTTCATTGAGGTTCCTTAAATCACTTCTTACAGAAGTAGCTGTCTTATAAATTATATGGTTGCACTTTCCAAATTTTCATGGTTCCAAAGATACCAATTTTTTGTGAAAATTTTCATTTACTTTTACTCAAAAGTTTAATAACCATGATATTATTCAACAGTTTCCTTTTCAATGATATTACAGTAGAACTTCCTCAAATGTGAATTCCTTCATGCAGTTCTACGTTGAATGGCCAAACTAAAAAATTACCAAAATTGCAGATTTCAACTAGATTTTACCAGCTTTCTTTATTATATTTCATTTAACCAATAACTGGTATGGTTCAAATCGCTATGCCATCTAGAGAAGCACATATTATTTTTCTACAATGGCTTTCCCTAACCACTAGCACCCTTCTTGATTATGGAGACAATCTTAACCTATAGTGATAAATTAGTGCTCGGATATCAAGCTACAACAGCAGTGGTTGATTTTTTATCTGCAAAAAGAGGGTTAGTGTAACAAATATTGAGACTTTGGCGAGTGCTGCTATAGGTGCTGAATGAAAAAGTCATGGTGCTGCTTTATAAAAAGTTATAAATAAATTGTTTATTAAAAAATGAGTAATTTATAAAAATAATATTACAAAGACCTCAAATGTTTTATATTGCATGTCAATGTATACATTACCATGCTTTATGAACAATCTGAGACTTTTCTACATCAATACTATTCTATACTCTTAAATAATAAATTTAGATAAGTTATGTAGTAAATCACAATAAATACCAGTGATTCAAAGGAATGTAACATCATACATGTTATGCAAGCATAGGTAATTTTCCATGAATCTCCTGATCATCAAATTAGCTACCCATTATTGAGATCTTTACATACATTTTTCTTCAAAATTTTGACTGTATGGGACCTCGATTTGTCTGGAGGTTTCATAAAAATGTTTATTAAATTAAAGAAGTAAGTAGACTTGCATGACAAACAGTGTCTTATTATTTAATCAAATGTAATAACTATTATGCAGCTTAAACATCACAATACTGTACAACATTATTTTACTATATACAATTTTTGAAAGGAATAACAAACAAAATTATTGTTTTATGTAACATATTATTTCTAGACTATTTTTACTTTTGCCATATACAAAGTATAGAGAGTATTGTATTCATGAAAAAAATCAAATTCGAGATTTCAATGGAATAACATATTTTAAGATCCCCTGAACACGTTTTGACTATTTTCTCGATGATGTCAGTCTGCATGTGATAGGATTTTGTGGGTGCTCTTAACTCAAAAACTTACACTTGTATCAATGCCAAATTTTATATTTAAAAAGAGTACTATATAATGAAGAGCTGATTAAGTTTTGGCAAAAATCGCTCAACCGGAAGTGGATGTTTACTCTAGTCATATTTTGGTTTTTGTCAAATAACTCTTTTAAATCTTCATGAATGTAAATGTTGTTTATTATAAACTTCATAGATAATGTTATTCTCTAACTTTTGTTTGAAACATTTTTTTGTGGGACGCATTGTTAAGGAGATATTCTATTTATTTAATATTTGCTTTAATATTTGATGAATTAAAACAGTACCGGAATAAGCGTTGTAGGAAATTTAATTTTCTACAACCTTTGTCTGAAACATTTACATTTACACTGTTGAAGAGATATTTTTAAAACTAAATTTTTAGCTGCCACAACTACACCACCTACCGGCAACTATTGTAAACACTTTATGCTCCTTTTTATTTTCTTAATTGTTAGCTTTGGGGCTATATCCAATATCAAAGGCTACAGTTTGAGCTTATTTCTTTTCTTTGTATAGTCTTTAAATTTTTCTCACAGTTCCTTAAAATATTTATTATCATTTAACCTATTTGGAATTCATAGAAATATTACAGGTATGGAGAAGTCATGTGTTGGTCACATCAGATTTTTTATCTTGGAAGCTATGATGAAAAAGTGATTGGTAAAATTTAACAGAGAAGTTCATATTTTTCAGTAAAATTTTTGTCTCAAAACTTTTTCTGGCAAAATTTTAATGCAAGTAAATTATTTGGACTTGATTTTTACTAATATGAGACCACAGAATCTCTAGGTAACTTAAGATGTAAATACTTATCCTGCCTTGCAAAGCTCTCATTACTTCCAATGCGGCCCTCCAAAGCATTCACAACTAGTAATGTGGCCTGCCATACATAAAAGATTGCCGACTCCTGTCCTAGAACATAATCCCCATATTTGTGGAAGTTTTACTGTGTTGGCAGTAGGAAAATCAATAATATTCACTGTCTGCACTAGTGTCAGAATCATTTAAAATATACTCATTTCATTTTCTTATGGCTGCTATAGTTAAGGCTGACCTAAATTCAGTATATACCATATATACTCGTGTATAACGTGCTGTTTAAAGACCAAATTTTTAGGTCATTAAGTAGGGGTGCGAGCTATACACGGGTAACACTTTTGTGCAGTTAAAATAAAAAATTGAAGTGTACCTACCTCGCACCAGATTCTTGCTTCTTGGGTGAATTGAGAGGAAAACTACACTAATTATCGATAATCCAACTTATACGTATATTAATTAAATGTATCAAACACCTAATTACTTCCTTGCAATTGTATTCCCATCCCCTCCAAATATTTCACATTTCACTAGCTAATCGATATTTATTGAGATGAATGTTATCTTTGGTTCGAGTGTGATAATGATGGTAGTCGAGATTTCTTGGGAAGAGGTGAGGATATTGCTTGACAAAAATGGCACAGTTAAGAATGAAAATGGAAGGAAGAGTTAATATTTGAAGAGACTGAAAAGGGCGCTTACCAGGGGTGTGATATGAGATTCGTAGCATTGCTTTGATAGCCTGTTTTTGTAAGGAGAAAGCTTTTTTAGAGTGGGTTGCATTGCCCCAGAAAATGATGCCATAGGAAAAATGGGAGTGGACACTTGAGTAATAAAGGAGCTTAAGGGTGTCAACAGAGGTTATGGGTGTTAATTTTCTGAGTGAGAAAATTCCAGTAGCTACTTTTTTCATCACAGCATTAATATGTATAGACCATTCCATGTCTTCACTGATAAGCAGCCCTAAGAATTTCACTGAGGTGAAACATTCAATGCTAGCATTGTTCATTGAAAGTTGGAGGTTAAAGGAAGGCAATGCTCTTTTGGTGTGAAACTGAATAGACAGTTTTAGCATTGTTCACAGCAAGACCGTTAGAAGAACACCACTGAATCACGTCTTCTATTGAAGCCTTGGATATATTGTGAAGATCAACTGGATTCTTGGAGTAAAGAAGGCATGATGTATCATCAGCATATAATAGAGGTTTGCTGTAAGACATGCTATTAGGCAGATCATTAATTGATAATGAAAAGTAAAGGTCCCAATATGGTTCCTTGGGAAACACCACATTACTTTAAGAGGTGTTGACTTTGAAGTAATCAAACCTTGGGAGGAGCAAGAAGAGTATTTAACAATTTGCCTTCTGTCCATCAGGAAAGAAGTTGCCCAGTTTAAGGCATTACCTTTGATACCAAGATAAATGAGTTTTAGAGAGAGTAATTCATGGTTTGCACTATCAAATGCTTTTGATAAGTCAAAAAAAATACCAAGCATAAGTTCTTTATTGTTTAATGCTTGATAGACTTGATTGAATAGTTAGAAAGAGGCTGATATTGTTGATCTGGCTTTTCTGGACCCATGTTGGGATTCATGAATAAGATGGTTAGATTCAAGAAAGAAAGTTACACGGTTATAGATGATTTTCTCTAGAATTTTAGAAAACACAAGAAGAACAGATATGGGCCTGTAGTTCTTGGAATCAGTGGACCTTTTTAGGAATAGGAAGGACACATGCTAACTTAAGGTACGAAGGAAACTGACCTTCAGAAGAGGATTGATTAATAATGTTCGCTAGGGGCCAGCAATATAGTGAATGGCAGCTTTTACCACAGGCATAGGGATATCATCAAATCCTGAGGACCAGATGTTGGCAAATGAGTTCACAACTTTTATTATTTTATGAGAGTCCATAGGGGTTAAGAAAATGATGCCGGCAGTAAGTGATAAACTGAAAAAGGAGTTGTAGGGGCTTGGGGAGATTGACAAAACTGTTGATTGAAGTGATCAGCTATTTCGTCAGGATTTTAAATGGGTTGTTTATTAAAAAAGATCTATTTGATTCAGGTTATTTGTTGCTGCTTTGGATTTGTGTTTTATAATGTCCCATGCAGACAACTGGGTTTTTGGATGAATGAATATAGTTTTCATTTATAGTTCTCCTATATTCTGCCACTCACTGCTGGATTTCCTTAAGAGTCTTTTGATAAAGGCCTGTAAGACTTGGATCACTAAATTTACATTGAAAGTGAAGATTGCGTAGGAATTGACACATAACTACCAGCTCTTCAGAGTAAAACTTTCTTTTGGTTAGGCCAGTTCTCTGCTTAATTTTTTTCATAGGGAAGGCAGCATGAAAATGCACCTTGAAAGTATTTATAAAAGAATTGAACTTAGAGTTTACACATGGAGCATCATAGATATCCAACCAGGATTCATTAGATAATGTAAAAGAAAACTTTTGGATCGAGTATCAAGTGCTTGGTGATCAGAGAGACCTGTGTGTAAGGTTTTACATGATAAGTCAGAGGTGGGTATGTCAGTTATTAGTACATCAATAAGTGTATCAGATAGAACAGATATCCTGGTAGGCTCATTATTATTATTTATTTATTTCACATATTACGGGCAGAGTCTATTGATACATATAATGACAAAAGATTCCTTTACAAAAAATCAACTCATTAAAATATTTATCAAAAAAGAAAAAAACCAAAAAATCATCGGGGTGAAACTTTCTCGGGTGGCGAACCGGGTCGTATCGACGATCTCTGCCGACGTTTCGACGACTAACTCTGTCGTCATCATCAGGGAACCTGATGATGATGACAGAGTTAGTCGGCAGAGATCGTCGATACGACCCGGCTCGCCACCCGAGAAAGTTTCACCCATCAAATACGCCAGGAAAGCACCAAAAAAATCATTTTTGTATATGCTTAAGTTTGTTTTTTAATGCCTCTCTAGAGCAATTGAAAAAGTCAATATTAGGTGGTAGGCTGTTTCCTAGTCTGAACATTTTGGCAAGTGGAGAGAAATGTGTAATTTTTACTGAAAAAATCAGTAGCAAACAAAGGTTTGACTCTGGAATTAAAAGAAGGGACGTGAAATTTAACATTACTCAAAAGGTTTGAACAATCAATTGAGGAGTTAACTAAACTGAATAGGAAAACCAAATCGTTCTGCTGGCATCTGGATAAAAGAGTTTTAAGATTTAATTGGTTTAGAATAGTTGTGTAGAGGGATATTTCCAGAAGTAAAGCCCATTTTGTACCCAATATATTTTAGGAATTTATTTTGGATAGTAGCTATTCTCTCTATGTAGGTAACCTGATAAGGAGACCATATACAGGATGCATACTTCAGCTGTGATCAAACAAGATAACAGTACAGTATTTTCATGATGTTAACATTAGAAAAATCCTTAGAGGACCTAAACAAAAAACCAAGATTCTCGAGTGCTTTCTTCACTGTAAAATCAATGTGATCATCGAATGATAACCTATTGTTAAATACTATGCCAAGGTCATAGACATTATTATTCTTGTTTAGTGGAATACCATTAATGGCATACTGAAATTTTATGGAGTCAGCAGTTCTATGAAATGTAACCGACATACATTTATCAAGATTCAATGATAGATCATTAGCATTGCACCAACTGTAAAGATTAATTAAGGCAGATTGTAATGTGTCACAGTCCACTAAGGAGCAGATTTGCAGAAATATTTTCAGATCATCAGCAAAGAGCAGAAATCGAACTGGCCCCAGGAATAAAGGAAGATCATTAATAAAAAGATTAAACAATATAGGTCCTACATGAGACCCTTATGGAACACCTGAGGTGACATTCTATTCATAAGACAATGAGGATTTTATTTTTACCTTCTGAGTATGATTAGTATGAATAAATATTTTATACGTATCTATGATAAATAACATTGTGTGTATTGAATTTTCAGTGGTTATAAGTGTTTATTCTTGTTTCATCTGTTTAAACATCGACTAAACGCATAACCTTTATTTGTATGGTTCTATGATAACTCGTTGCGCACCAATTGATCGTGCAAAAAAAAGTTTTTGCGAGGTAAATTTGAAGGTGAGACACTTTTCCAAAAAAAATTTTCTTAATATTTTGATAATACCAGGATGAATCACAATTCTCTTTGAAAATTACCTAAGGCGAAACACATTGGATGGTGGGCAGGGAGTGACTCTCACCCAACCCAATCAATGCCTCCCTCTGCCATACACCAGTCATGGTATCTCACCTTCCAATTTGTCTTGCGACAAATTTGTCTTGTGACGAAATTGTCTCGCAATGAATTTTTCAAGTAATGAATTGACGTGCGATGAGTTTGTCATGTGATGCATTGATGTGCGACGAGTTTGTCATGTGATGAATTGATGCACAATGAATCGACACACGATGAACTGATGCGCAATGCATTGACCATGATGTATTGATGGTATACTACTTTGCACTCTAATTTAAGACAACCCTCGATTTTCACAAGCTGAAATTTGGAGAAAAAAACTAGTCTTGGATTTGGGTAAATATGGTATATCAAGCAAAAACATTATATCAATGAATATCAGAGCAAAATTTCCCGATATTGCTTTTATTATACAAGTTAAAGTCCCAAGTTATAAAAAATAGCTCTTATATTACATTAGGGTTCTATACTAAAACACAGATTGATACAAACTTGAAATTTTCAGTCAATACATGCATCATTATTCATTAATATAATATTTATTTTACATTTCAGTAGACATCAACAATGATTAGTTGATAAATCTGGGAAGACAACATAGATTGGTACATGTATAATGTCACAATCAAAATACCTTAAAAATCACACAATCTAATTTAAAAAATTATATAAAATTTGTTCCCTTTACAAAACTATATCCACTGATTTATGCAGACATTCAGTCACCACATATACAGTTAAGTCAGTCATAGAAAAATATTGGATAAAATACAAATCTGAGGTGCAATTATTCACCCATCTTAACAATTCTTTTTGCTCCAAACACAATAATGAGCTATATCTAATGTTAATTGATTATTCCTCATGTAGGATCTTTTTAAAAATAATGAAAGACTTCTCAGGAAATCCAGATCATATTTTGGTATTACTAAATATAAAGGCCTATCACAGCTGCTCGGCAAATCTAATTATTACAATTAAAATGCAAGCCAGAGCCCAGACTAGAACAAATCCTACCCAAGGCTTTCCACGAAAAGGAGAAGAAAACCTATGCAAAGGTAGTTTCTCTCCATTATTAAGTCTGACTAACTCCTTTCGAGCAGCCGAAACGAGCACCGCAGGTAGCACATACTGCACCCCAGCTCCTGCAAAAGATCCTGTAACACCAACGAGCGTTGTCAGGTCCTCGGTTGCAAAAGCAACGAATCCAGCAGGAGCAACTGCAATCAATGGTACTAACAACCTTCTCACCAGTCGAACTATATCTGCTTCGCTGGGTGCTGGCGGAGATGGTTTAGGAGGCAGAATGAGAGCCTCCAAATTTCCACGGAGTGTAACAGCCACAACTGGGAAGCTAGCGCTCAGAGTGAAAACAGGAAACATAGCGAGAAAGTAACCTATGGCAGGAGGAGGGATACCAGGTCCAGGAATGCCACAACCTCGCGGTTGCCAAAAGTCAAGCGTGTAGAGATCATGAAGATTCGGATAAAAAGCAAAAACACCTGCCAAGGCAAGTAAGAGGTAAAATGTGCAAATCATTATATAGTCTAAAGCAAATCCCCAAGAGAGTCTAGACTTGTCAGCAATGGGAGTTACTAAAGCAGGTATCGAGTGATGACACATAAAGGAATACACACAAGCACCAAACAAGGCAGGAATTCCTGAGAAGGATGCTGCAGGAGGGTATACAGTATCTTGAGTGTCTCTTTGTATCACTAGTTTTCTAAGGGCATAGCCTGTCATGATGGAGAATGCTGAGAAAGAAAAGAAATTTCCATAGTAATAAAATACATTAAGAGTTACCACATTATGACAAAATCAAGATTTCCTCATGGTTTACATTCTCAAGATAAGTGGAACTCTTATAGCCATAGGAATTTCAGAAAGGTTAGAAGTTCAATTCAATACCAGATGAAATGATCATTTAGCACTGATGATCACCTAGGCCGGCTACACACCAATAGTCTCAGTCAAGTACAATCAGACTCTTAGAGTCATTACCTTTTACACCCACAGACAACGAATCGTTTATAGTCCCTATAAATTTATTTCCATAATACATGTAATAATAGGAGAATGAATTCTGGACAAAAATATTTCTACACTCGCAATTATTTAAACGTTTTATGGTCTTATTAGACAAATGTTAAAAAGGTACATTTGAATATCGAGCTAACATCAACTTTGAAAAGTATTGGCAAAATGTCAAAAATAATGTTATTTTATCCTAAACTCAATGCAATTTTTCGAAATTTCTGACCAAACAAAAAGTTTTCCATGTAATCCCTCATATCTTATACATTTGTCTTGCATAATACTTCTATCACTGCACTGGATGCTGCATGGCCAATTGTTTGTTTGTGAGCATTTTTGGCTAATCAACCTCTTGGATTATTATAGGAGTTTTTCCTTACACACCAGATGCATTCACAAGGAAGGAGGGAAACCCAATGCTGGCATTAGCCTACTCTTTACTAAGAGCACCAAGGGGGCCAACTGCTTAATGTCCCTTCCAAAGGATGAAGCGTTGACTACACAAGTAGGGGAGAGGACAATCCCAGGCTGAAAAATCCCTTAGCCAGATTCTAACCTGATACCTGTATGTGGAAGGTCAAGTTCTAACCACTCCACCACAACCACCTCACTGTGCGGCCAATGCCACCTTGCTGCGCAGCCAATGCCACCTCACTACGCAGCCAATGCCACCTCGCTACGCGGCCAATGCCATGCATGCTTGCCACTGACTCAGCTAGAACGTCAGAAAGTTGTGGCCAGGCAAACCAAGGACTCTAATTCAGCTACACTTGACTCAGCAGTGTGAATACAACTAGTTGATTTCTGTGTAAAATAACTGGGCAAATTTGCTAAATTGAACTCAACTGAGACACTGTTGGTATGTAGCCAGCCAAAATGGCTATACAGATCTACATATGTACATCACAATGAGAAATAATAAGAACATTGGACTCAGAATGATACTACATAATAAAAAATTATGATTTACCTATAACTAAAACATGTTAATTACCATTCTAAAACCTGCAGACAACTTTTAAATGAATATATTTTAATCCTAGTACTTCTCTTAATAACACATTCTCTTCACAACCACTATTACTGATAAACCAAGTTGATTGCTAAACACCTTTCACTAAAAATTGTCAAAATAAACAATAATCAGACAGATTTTTAAATTTTGAGCCACTAAACAATATTTTTCTCATCATCCAATAATATTTTTCTCCACAAATCAAGCCACCTTTATTTACTTTTACACAACATTACTTTCTGGTAAAATCCTGTTTAAGTGGAGCTTAGTTATCCTAGAGATTGAAGTGTGCATGGCTCCAATAAAGGAAAAATTTTCAAACATTTATCTCATTTTACTGTTTTTTTTAATGAATTCTCAGTTTTAAAGTTAGAATTTTTAAAAATATACTGAAACAGATGATAACAAAAAGATTGACAAAGATTAGCCAGCAGTTGGCTAACAACTTTCTTGGTTGTAATTTACAAGAAAATAACTATAAAATACGAGATGTAATAAAGTGGCAAGTGGCACACCCATATAAGAAAGAAATTAAGATGACAGCAACACCAATAAAGAAAGTGCAATGTGGAATTACCACAAATGAGCAGTTTTTGTAAGTATTAAAAAAGTAACAAGGTAAAAGAGGCAAAATATTTGTGAAATTCTTCCTCTCTTTCATGATGTGTGATGTGTTAAAGAATCTCCATCATCAGTAACTTCAAAATACAATATCCGAGTACTTCAGCACAGCTAAGTTAACTTTAAAGAGAAGTAATGTCAAATACTGTGATCAATTACAAAAAGGATGGCTATTCGATTGCATCAAATATACAATAACTATGTAAATTAAGAAATTATGAATTCTACAAACTTACAGAGGCCAAGTTCTTATAATTCAAGTATCCTATAACACAGGTATGTATTATTCTTGTTCTTCAAAACCTATGCTATTACAGAATTTTACTGTAGTTAGATCTGTTAATCTTGTTTTATAACTTTTCTTCAAAACTTACCCTCACTTTTATACAGTCATTGTTGTAATTCAACATTATGTACTTACAAATTAAATTTAATCTCCAGTATTCCAGATTTTAAATGAAATGTTCTCAGGAAGAAATTATATAAATGATGCTATGAACATTGGATTCTCATTTATAATTCTAAAAAATGAATGATCAATAATAAACTCAGTAATTTTTAATTATCCAATGTTGGTAGTCAAAAAAAATTGCTACCCACTGTTAACAGAGAGGAATCCATTTTGTATGCTGGTATTGCACATATTTCAAGTAAATCAATGTTTAAAATCTTATATGGCAGCACTTAGATCTGAGAATCATTTTAATGAATTCTCATCTCTTTTGTGATACAACCACCTAAAAATGTTGTTTGATCCTATTGGAAAATACATGACATCTAAATTATTGTTTCTAATCAATGCATCTTTAAACCTATAAAATCTATTTTCGACCTGCTGTGCTTTCATCAAAAATTAATTAGGAGCTAAGGCAGGGGTGGGCAAATTTTTTGCATGATGGGACGCATTACCAGTTGCAGCTTCTTAGGCAGGCCACATTAACAGATGAAAAATGCTTCGGCAGGCCAGGTTAGGGTTCACATCAGAAATTATTTGAGATTATGCAAAGGATCCTATTAGTGAAAATGAATAAATAATAATATATTAGCCCCATAACATCACTGGTAAAGGTTTTCCGGCTACAATTTTAAGCAACAAATGTGAAATTATCTGTACTGTATGTCATTGTTTGCTTTCATAATGACATTGCAGGCTGCATAAAATGCTCTCGCAAGCCAAAAGTCTTCCAACAATGCAATTCCTTGACAATTAACTTGAATAGAAAAAAAGGGGTTTTCTCTATGCCGTCGGTACGAGGCGCTACAGCCTAGAGAGTTCAATGAAATTGAATGATATTTCACATTTAGGCATAACATTATCCAGAATAGAAACTATGAAGAGATGAACGTTATAGCGCAACAATGAAGGGTAGTTTATTCTCATTAATTTTCACAAAATAAAGATTTATTCAAAAATGGCTCAAACGATTTTGATTAAAATTCACTCGGTTATAGAGCTTGTAGTCATAAACAATACTTCATAAGCCATATTTCTCAAAAAATAACAATACAGCATCCAGTAACATCATAATATATAGATTTTTATATTCGGCAACCACCCAGTTCCCTCCATTTCTCTCAACAAGCTTCATCCCACAATAATGCTTCAGCACCTGTGCCTTCGTCAATCTGTAAATACTTGATATTATGTATGGTGTAACTATTTATCATTTGATTTTCTCATAATTCACATAATATATTAATACCATGTACATGCAGAAGGTATTTTCATGGTTTTTTGTTGTTTTTGTAGCAGCAAGAGTTTCTTACAGTCAGACCAGATGCATAGATAGATAGATAATCGTCTTTATTGGGGCGAAATTTAGACCATATGGTCCATTCTTACATTTAACCCTTTGTCAATATAATAAATATAAAAAATGGTAAAGTAAGATATTACAATACGCATAACATAAACAGTATATACCTAAATCATACAGAGTAAAAAATATATATATATATATAAAATTGAAGACAGATTAGAGATTGTGGGGAAAACCTAGGTAAAACAGGCATGTCCTCCCTAGTAAAACCCACGCAGGAAAACACCCACTGAGAAGGGGGGTGTGAAAAACCTGCGAAAACCCTGGATAGTGTACATATTATAATATAGTAATACAACATTAAATAGAAAGGAGTATGTACAGTAAGTGTTCGTATATACAGCATCGTTGTATACCGTCATAAAAAATACATATACAGGTATTAACGTAATGCAAACCAAGAAATATAATACAATAATTAGGCAGAATAAGATGAAATATACTTGAAATATATACAATGAATATGGAGATTGTTGTTGGATCATGCATAACATAAGAAAGAAGGAAATGATATAAAATTACACATATGATATAAAACAATACATAATAAAATAAAGTAATACGAAATAGTATTAAACAATACAAAATGATATAAATCAGTATAAAATAGTATGAAACAATACAGATTGATATAAAACAATGCGAGTTAGTATAAACATTATAACTTAGTAGACACTAGACAATGAAAAGGTAACAGTCAAAGGAGGCGTACATTTTGAGAACTCGATAACCTGCGAAGAAATTAATTAATGTTCATTAAGTAAGGAAGAGTGAAGGAAGCCGTCTTGCAATAGGTAAGAAGAAAATGTTAAAGCTGACCTGAATTTTGGGCAGAGAACAGCAATTTAAAGTATTTGTTTGAATATGTGGAGAGATGTTGCGTTTTGGAGGTCAGTAGGTAGGGCGTTCCAAAGTCTACAAGCTGTAACATAGAAGGATTTATTATAAATTTCCGTCCTGTGATGTGGGATCTGGAAGAGATTGGTGCCCCTAGTGTTGGCATTGTGTACAGAGTTCATTTGGGAAAATTTGGAGTTCAGATACTGTGGGTTTTGAAGAGTTATAATTCGGTAAAATAACGAGAGGAGGTGAAGACGTCTACGAGCTTCAGTGCGAAGCCAGCCTAGCGTATATAGAGGTTGAGTGACATGGTATCTCTTTTGGAGATCACAGATGAATCTTACGCAGGAATTTTGTGCACGCTGCAATTTTAGAGATAGCTCGTTAGATAGATCTTGATAGACCGTATCGCAGTAATCGAGGTGAGGAAGGACAAGAGCGGTGATAAGTCGCTTGCGAAGGGAGAAATGGGTAATGCTTTTAATTCTTTTAAGTGAGTGAAGTGAACTGTTAACAGTATTACATATTTTAGTTATTTGATCAGTCCAGGTCAATGTGTCATTGAATACTAACCCGAGATTGGTTGGAGTTTTTTGGAAACGAATGACAGAGATATTGAGCAGAATTGGGGGAAGTTCTGAATGGTTTAGTGACGAGAGAAGTTTGGGATACCCAATAATAATAGACTGACTTTTTAAAGGATTAATTTTGAGGAAATTTACATTGTTCCATTTGGATAAAGAAGTGAGGTCATGGTTCATTTTATCAATGATAAGAGGGAGATCAATAGAGCGAGAGTGCATATAGATTTGGAGATCATCAGCATAAAGGTGGTATTTACAGTGAGCAAGCTGAGAAGATATATCATTAATGTACAGAGAGAAGAGCAGTGGCCCGAGGGTGGAACCTTGTGGTACGCCACGTGACACTTTAATCCATCTTGAGGAATGATTGTCAGTTACGACCTTTTGATGGCGATCATTCAGGTAAGAACTAATTAAGTTTAGGGAATCTGAAGAGAAGTTCATGAGACACAGTTTGGTTAGAAGTATGTTTACATCTACAGAGTCAAAAGCTTTACTAAAGTCAAGAAGAGTCATGATAGTGACTTCTCTTTTGTCCATTGCTAATCTGATATCGTCAGTGATTTTGAGGAGTGCTGTGGTAGTGCTGTGTGATTTTCGGAATCCTGATTGTAGAGAATCGAGGATATTATTACTAATTAGAAAATATGTGATTTGTTCATGTAAAATCTTTTCAAATGTCTTTGATAATACAGGAAGTAAACTGATGGGCTGAAAGTCGGTTATGTCAGAAGTAAGACTTTTCTTAGGTATGAGACGGACTATGGCGAGTTTCCATTGCGATGGGAATTTGTTTTGCATAAGCGACCAATTGAATATATGAGTGATGACGGGTAGAATTAGATGAATAATCTTATGAAGGAAAACTATTGGAATTTCGTCAGCACCTTGTGCTCTGGACTTGATTTTACGTAAACAATTCAGTACTTCCAGCTGAGTTAGAGGAGAAAATTGGAATGGTGGTGATGCTGTGGTGGGAGGAGTGTGTTGAAGTAGGTGGTGCATGTGATTATTTCATTTCGTTGTCATTAGGAGTTGGGGGAGTGGTGAATAGTGTTAAGTGTATCAAGGCAAATATGAGGAGGAAGTTGTGTATCCTTAGATTTTCCAATACCAAATAATTTTAAGTTACTCCATAGAGCAGATTGTGAAGAATTTGGACGGGTCAGTGAATGAATGTACTGAGTTTTAGAGTTTCTGATAAGTTGCTTAGTTTTATTTCTTAGTTTTTTAAATTGGTTGAATGAGATGTGTTTTTGTATTTTTGAAAATGCGGAAGGCATTGTCACATCTCTTCATTATCAGTTTGATGTCGGTGGTGAGCCATGGTGCATGAGGCTTAGAGACTCTTTTAGTCTTTAGTGGAGCGTGAGTGTTGATTAATGACTGTGCAAAATTGTTGAAAGCCTCAACCTTGTCGTTAATGTCGTCCATATACTCAATAGAATACCAAGGCATGGCAGACGCATCAGCAATTAACTTTTCATTGTTGATGTTTTTGAAGTCCCTATAGGTGATATATTTCTGCTTGTGAGTTGGGCACCTTATTAAATATGCAATGTATATTATGTCATGTGTGGAGATTCCAGGAGCAGAGAGTTGGCCATGGGCGAGAACCTTATGTAGTATAGAAGAAAGTTTGTACCAATTTATTTTTTATTTTCACTATAGCTTCCCAGGCTAGATGGAGATAGAGATTGCTGAATTTAAAAAAAAAATTGAATACATTTTTGGCAAAAGCAAAATGTAAGATTTGTATCAACCTATATCACACTGACAGAGATACTGTATTTACTCGCATATAAGCCGCACCCAGGATTTTGCAACATCAAAAATGGAAAAAGTTTTTAGAATGTCAATTATCCTTTCTCAGCTGACTTTGCCTGGATCCAACTCAAGTAGTCCATAATTTTACTCCTCTTCTTCCCACCTGCTTCTAATAAGTAAGCAAGCAAAGAAAAATAAGCAGAAGAAATACCGTACTGCATTGTCCCGAATATAACATGGTTTTTTTTCCTAAAAAATAAAATTTTAAAAGTAGTCCTTGCATTATATATTCAAGTACACACTAGTGATATTAAAAGATCATAAAATCGTGTTTCAAAAAATCACTGTACATTCCACACGTCTGTTTAGGAGATACAAGATACTTGTTACATTGTAGACACATTAGGCGTACATTACATTGTACTTGAAAAGTATTCAGGGCGAGAATAGATCAAGTTTAGTCAGCGGCTGAACCCCCGATAATTTATACCGTATTACCATAAAATTACAGAATTTACTCGGTAGCACAGTAATTTGTGAGCGCTGAGTTGGATCTAACCAATCAAATACCTTGAGATTACACTGTAAGCTCTGAAAGTCTAGAAGTAATAATCAGGCAAGGCGGCCACTTCAAACATTGTTAAAAGATACTATGTATTGAAAATATCGCTCCGATGTTGATTCTGTCTATATTGCATTCTAGAGGAAATCACGAGATCTATCCAACAGCTTCGAACAAAAAATAACATACAAGTGGAAATCAAAATATTATTCATTTTTTCATAATATCCTATTTTGAATTTTTTTGCTTCGTATTCACGTATAAGCTGCTCCTTTATTTTTAAAATGAAAATTTTGGAAAAAAAAGAGCGGCTTATATGCGAGTAAATACAGTAGCTACATTTTTTAAGGGGAGAGTGAGGAGAGAGCGAGGGAGAATGGAAGGGAGAAAGGGAGGATGGAAAGAAGTGGTGAAAATAGGCGGGAGAGGGGGGATGAGAGAAAAAGAGGAAAAATGGAAAGTACCTTACTTTTAATACTTAATCTATACATACCCATCATATTTGATGGGCAGTTCCACTAGTTCATGTTTAAACTGACACATTGGATTGCAAGCTTTTAGGTTTGCCAAGCCTTCTTGGGTGAAGGGCTAGTAAGAGAAGTTTTTTAATGCTCAGTAGAGGCCAAATTACTTTATTTATACAAATAAAATGACTAGTGAAGAGGTGGGGATGTACCATATTAACCCAAAAGGATGATGAGTTTGAATTTAAGATGACCACAATAAAAAACAAGATCTATTCAGGAAAAAACTTTGTAATACCAATATTTAAAATAACATATGGTGGTAACTTACAATTAATGTCGTCTACTAATTCTACTAGCATTACAGTTATGCACATTTTTTCATTGCCCAAAGTTTTTATAATGACGTTTTTGTGACTTTTTCGTTGTGTAAATGGATGGCATGGTGAAATAAATAGGCATCACATCTGCATTACCCATTTGGTTCAGAAGGTAATCGTGAATTTTCTGTAACACAATTACATGCTTCAATAAAGCAATAAGTTTGTTTGTGTAGTCAGAAGATAAATGATGGCAAAGAGTTCTTGGTCGCAGGCAAAAACAATTATAATGCATCATCCGTATGCACCAACTATTACTAGCCTTGAATTATTGCCATGGGATATTTAGTGATCGTGCAAATTCATGAGTTTTCAGTTTAATGATTTCCCGCGATACTGGTTTTCTATCTGTTCTTTGACAATGCACAAATTTTCCAGTTTTTTCTTCAAATCCATAAAATTGACCTCATTTGGCTCCACTAAATGATTTCCATGTTGAGTTAGCACCTTCCAAATTTCTGTTTTGCTGGCTTCCATCGTCGCACATTTGCCTCCGTCACATTATATTTCTTCCTGGCCTCACAATTGTTGGTTTCTTCAGCATAATGCACCACCATTAACTTAAAATTTCTATCAAAACTTCATCTTATACCTTACGATACATTCCCTTTTACAGAGATGCCTTTCTTCTCTATACGACCTGTCATTTCAGTCCTAAGATTTGGGGTAACTTATTTAAAAAATGCTAAAAATAACAAGACCCCACTTCACATTAAAACTTAGCCAAGTTTAAACCAATCATATGCTCTCATAGAGGTTATACTCTTCAAACTGCAGGTGTACTTGTCATCTGCCCCTGGCACACCAATAAAAAAGTCTTATACCATAATAGCATAGGTTACTGATTGCAGTATCTATGATCAATTGTTTCAACACATTTTCTTTCACACTGTGACTGACCCCAATGCTCACTAGAAACAAAAGACTGCAACCATATCTGAACAAATTCAGGATGAATAGTTTTCCAAGTTTATATAAACAAACAAGATTATTTCTATAGTTAGAAATCTAAGATATCAACTTGATGAAGCCAGCAAAAATTCATAATAAATTTCATATAATTTATATAAAAAATAACAGGAAATTTGAAAGAACATAATTATTAACAAGAAAATGGTGAATTATCAATTTATTGCCAAAATCAATTGTATCAGGCTTAATGTTGAGCTTCAAGTCAAACACAAGGATTTGAAATAGAGCCGAATTGGCTGTTGAATACCTTTGGCAGGCCTCAGACCGGCTCTGGATTACTGCTAATCAAAATGAATGACTAAGCCAGGGGTCGCCCAACATGGCTGATCGCACCATGTGAAAATTTCAAAGAGCAAGTTTTGAGAATTTTTTCGATTCTGTAATATGTAATTCGCTTATATTAAAAGTAGATTTCACCTAAGTACTCGGAAAATGTCATTTAGGTATCATAAATGATATCTAATGAATACTGTTGCTGATAAGGTGGGCTGGATCAAATTACTGCACAGGCCGTAGTTTGGGGACCCCTGGACTAAGCAATAAAAAGTAGCATAAGATAAAATACTTTTCATAATAAGGTTAATTTCTCTGTACAAAAGTATCAATACATTTTAATATTGTTATAGAATATTGTACAAGCAAATAGAAATCAACATCCTCAACTTAAGAATAATCTTTTATTTATCTTAGCAAAAAGGTAAATACATAAATTTTCTTAGTTACAACTGCTGGTTATTTTTTCAAGTCTTTTGCAATATTCAAATTTTAATTTTAACTGCAGAGACAACTGTTACAATTTTCCTCCATGCTCAATACTGTAAACTTGATAATTTCTTCATTAACCCCAAAATTCAAAATAATAAATACTAAGTGTATCGTTTCACAAAAAATTAGCATAAACTTAAACTAATTAAGTATCAAGAATTTACAACAAACTCCTAAACCGTATGGTTTAGGAGTTTGTTGTAAATTCTCAATTTTTTGCCATAGTCTCCTTTTTCTCATATATAATTAGGTAAGTATCAAGAATAATAATACATGATTGCAATATTAAATGGTGCATTGAAATAGAATTTTACAGAAAAATATGTTAATGATGGAGATAAGTTAGGTAAGAAAAGGCATTAAAAAGTGCAAAATCAACACTGATTCATAATATTAAATATAAATGTAACCGTAAAGTGTTATCCTTTGGTTGAAATGTACATATAAATACAAGTCAGAAAAAATGTTCTTCCAGTATTTATTTGATATTTCAAAAACAAAGTCATCTTATATTCATACAACATGAAATAATAGCACAAGGATCAATGATTTTTTTGAGTAGCTGCAGTACAGGAATTCCTCATCACTGAAGTTAATGTAAGATGATGTAAAATATCAAAATAAAAATTGAGGTGGGCATTTTCTGGGCCCAGGGATAGGCATTACTACCACCGGTTTGTAAAGTAATACTCTGATAAACATGAAGGATGCATTCCTGGAATAGGTCCATATATCAAATTTCGCATATATCGAATTTTGCATATATAGGGGTCTAAAATACATATATTGTATAGGGATGGGTATTTTTTGTCCCGTAATTACAACTTTTTATTTTAAACTTAAGGGATATTACCAGTTTAATATAATTAAATAATAATAATAATGAAATAAACAACTGCATATTTTTTTGTCATATTGTAAATATTTTTCTTTTAAATTACTACCAATATATAAAATATAGGAGGGAAATTATATCATGCCCGGCAGAGAAACGCTGCATGTGAACTGCAGTTAAGTATATGTAAACAAATTCATTTATGTTCTCTCAATTGCTGATTGGCTGGAGAAGTTGATTTTTTTTACAATTTTTACGTTAATGTTATTCAATATAAAAAATAAATATTTTATCAAGTGTGTCATGTAATAATGAATCAGCATATATCAGGGTATTTCTGTATAATATAAATTTCACTAATATTTACGAGTTAAAATTTTTCTTGAAATATATTCAGGTAAATATACAATTCTGATAAAACTACTTAACACATTGAAGCTGAGAGTCATCAATTGATGATGCTCTGACTTAACCAAGATCCGAGAATCTATAGATGACGAGCACCTGTGCAGTTACATCTTGGCTTTCCACAGGTAAAACCCCTTGAATCTTCAGAAAGGTCTCATTTGAAGTCTGTTTTTCATGTGGTATACTTCAGTCCTCTGTATGAGTTTTATATTTTTGTTTGCAGGTCTTTTCACATTTCTATGCATTGATTTGTTTTTTATTTATTTTATAGTAAATAATATATACTTTTAATTCATTTATTTTTTGTCTATTTTCATTTACTAAAACTTAAATTAATAAAAATCGTGTTTTTATCAAATGAATTTAATAATTTGACGTTCATATAGAATTAAATACGAGGTTATACATTTTTTTAAATCTCGGATTTTGATAATCTCAGCAAATACGACCCAGCTTGAATCTGTTAAACAACCAGTTTATCCCTGAAATGTAGTGCTAAAATATTTTTAAATCCTCCAATACAAAATAATAGTGATATAAGCAATGCCATCAACACTTGCATAGATTCACTTTCTTGAAAGCTTGAAAAATATAATAAATATATCCTATTCTTTTAAGATAGAAATGAATAAAATTTAATAATGAATTTCTCACCCAGCCACCGCATCAATGTAGAGAGTATTTGTAAATACTTTGTCTTCTGGACATTGAAAAATGCAAATGGCCCAATTACCATTAGAAAGACTCCCTGAAAAGGAGAATTTAAATGATTTGGTATTGATTTTATAATCTATGGATTTTCTTTCAAATTTGAAGGATAGTCAGTAAGAAAAATTAATTACCAAGAAGATTCTATAAGCATCTTTCCTTGTAAATTGAAATCCTTCCCAGCAGAGAGTCGTCTCAGGCAGTGTAGAATTGCATGTGCTATCCTCGGGTACATATGAGCTGCAAGAATATAAATGGTTAAACAAATTAATAACTGACATAAGAATTTAAAATTTTATCAACTAAGTCGGTGTTCCCAAACAATCAACAACAGACTACTACTGCTTCAGGGCTGAATTTTGCTGTCTGTAAAATTTCAAAATTGCTACTGAAAACCAAGCAAGAGAATGATCAGCTAGCATATTCCAATAATTCATCACAAGTGCTCTACCTGTCCTTAAGTTTTAGCCACACTCAACCCAAATCTGTCTCATCTAAGAGCTCTCTCTACATCTTATAACCATCATCTAATTTACTAAATCAAGTATCTCTGCGCCTTACTATCTCTTTGCTTCTTTCCTATGACTTCTTTCAATAAACCATTGTCTCTTCAAATTCAACCTACCCATTTCTGTCTTTCTCTCATTACGCAGATCACACTCCCCTCTTCTCCTATTCCATTCAGGACTTGCTTGTTGGTTTTCCCATCAAATCATCTAATCTATCAGCCAATATCCATTTTGTCCCAGTTCTCCCAAGTTTTTGAATCTCTTTACTTCAGTAGGCTAGTCGAATATTTAGAGAAAAACAATATATTGTCCGACTCTCAATTTGGGTTCAGAAAGGGTAAATCAACTGAGTCAGCCCTTCTGTCAGCAATAATGTTGTCTTAGAAAAAATAAGCAATAAAAATAAAGTCTTGCGACTTTTCTTCGATCTCACAAAAGCATTTGATGCTGTCAATCACAAATTGCTATTGTCCAAGTGCTCTGCTATTGGTATCCATGGTATGGCCCATAACTGGCTATCCTCTTACCTAAATAACCATCTGCAAATGGTATACTTCAAAGTTGAAGGCCAAAATTACCTGCCCAAGTCCAGATCCATCCTCTATGGCAGTGATGCCCAAACTTTTTAGCCCGCAAGCCACATAACTTATCTCCGCACTCATCGCGAGCCACATCACCCACTTCATCCCTCTTTCCAGCAGAAAATAGGATTGTAGAGTAATTTAAGGAAACTAAACTGTTTATTTGTGGGTCTATATTACCTTATTTGTTTTAAGTCTATTGATCTATAATGGGAATAAAGGGTTAAAGACAAAATATATTGTTTTTACAATGGTTTTCATTTGATGTTATAGTGCATCTTTAAATTGTTCAACTCAAGGTGGGCTGGATGAATACAGTTGATGGGCCAACTATGGGCAACACTGCTCTATGGCATGCCGCAGGGATCCATTGCTAGACCTATCCTGTTCTTAATTTTCACTAATGATTTGCCAGAATATTTGAGCTCAGGAGTTTTCTCTAACTCAGTAACGTATGCTGATGATGTTAGTCTCCTCCTAAAATACCATCGGATTGTCTAAACCACTAAGTTCAAAATGACTGAATGGTGTAAGTTAAATGATCAACCTGAATAGTAATAAATCTCAGATTGTGTGCTTCTCCTCTTCCAGACAATGCTTCAATATTCAGATCCCTAATCAAAATACCCTTGTTTCTACAGTAGAATTTAAATTCCTTGGCACACATATTGATCCTCATCATGATTGGGATTGTCACATCGATTATGTCCAAAAAGCTTAATTCTGTTTTTTACCTTGCCTCTGTTTTTAATAGTAGTGTTAGTGTTAATGTCCTGAAAATGTATTATTTTGCTCATTTCTACTCCAATGTAAAATATGAAAGCATTTTCTAGGTTTCTCCTCCCCTATAGGAAATATTCCTAGTCTCTAATATTGAGAAAAATTCAATGATACATAGCTACTTCACACACAGGGCTGATGATCTACATATATGTATTTTAATTGCTCTAAGACTGAACATAAAGGTTTCAAAGCAATGGGCTTTAACATGTATAATAAACTGCCCATCTCTATTAAGAAGACTGATGGTTTTAATCTTTACACGGGAACTGTTTGTTTTCCTTCTGAAAAATGTTGTTATAGTATTTGTGAATTTTCAAAAATTGTAAAAATAATCAGCTACGATAGTTCAGTGGTAGAATATCCACCCAGTAGGTGGAAGACCCAGGTTTGATTCCTGGTCATAGCAGGGCTTTTTCGTTTCAAAATTATTCCCAAAATTACAGCTTATGCCTATCTGCATAGGATCTTTAGATCACATTATTCCATCAAGTTCCAGCTTGGCAATCTCACCATTTGAGAAGGAGGGGTTTTCTTCAACATATCTCCGAGGACGCCTGTTGGGGCTGGTTGATACTAGCTTGGCTAGTTGTTATAGTATTTGTGAATTTCCCTAGTCTATGTATGTAACTTAAGAAACGGAAAAAATAATTTGGTACAATAGTTCAGTGGTAGAATATCTGCCCAGCAAGTAGAAGACCCAGGTTCAATTCCTGGTCATTGCCGATTTTTTTCCAGTTTAAAAATTATTCCCAAAATGCATATTTTTGTTTGCCTTGTATTTTTTCATTTTTATGTGTAACAAATATTTTTTGTTTTGACATGTCCTATATCAACAGTGTAGTTTACTGCATGATCTTTGGACAAATAAATTATGATATGATATGCCAGTGGTCCCCCAACTTTTTAGAGTAAGGGAGACATTAATTTCTAAATGCAAGGCGAGGGCTGCATATTTGACAATTTAATGTATAGTGAGAGCCGCACATGTCAGATGAGGAGAATATTAAAGTGAAGCACATCAGTCATAACTTCCCTCATTTTATTATCATGGAGCATGAACACTGAGGTTCAAAATAACAAAATGAATTATTAATAATCTTGAAATATCAAACTAATGAAAATATATAAAGGAAATCAACATGAAAAGGAAGTTAACAATAAATTTCATGAATCTTAACCTACAACTTCGTAAAAGAGTATAATTGTTGAAGAATGAAACAAACTGTTACAGAATTGCTCTAAATAGCCATTGCTGAATGGGTTTTGCTCTTTTCACTGTTAAGAAGGGATATCAAAGTTAAAAAGTGTGGAAACTGTGAAACTCATTTGTGAGTCCCATGCACAAAGATGATTATGTTGCCCGTACCCTATCGATAAATGGAATTTATACAAAAGAAATGATAAATTCAACTTCATTATTCTAAATAAAGATATGATTAATTTAAATAAAAGGGTGCAGATATAAGATGCCATATTTTTTTCATTATGGTTAAATGCACTTGCTCAAGTAATCAATCACTCGGTAGCCTAATTTTGCAAGGGCTGAGGAGCACGCAAAAGACCTTGTGGCATGTATCCCTTGAAACATAGGTTGGTGACCCCCTGATCCATGTCATACCCACATCTATCATATGATGATGGGTGCATGCCCCGTGACCGCACAAACCCAACTGACTCTCTCTCTTCAGGCACCCTCCAATATATATATACCAGAGCCTGCCACGTCCGCCTATAGTGAGCCGGTCTGGCATATACTAGAGAGTGCCGTCTGAGAAGGACGATCGGCGAGATTGAAGGGACCTACTTGTGACATATTCTTTATTAATGAAAAATACAATTCTTTATACAGGTTATTGTTAAACAAAATGCCCCGCCCTTCTTCAGGGCGTACATAACTGATAAATTATCAGTAAACACAGTCACACTTCTATCTGGTGGCAAATGTTCAAGGGCGGCCTCTGCTAAATAAATCGGCAGCTCCTCTTGTAATGGTAAAATTTCTGCTAGGTGTGTCTCCGGTAGAACCCAGGCCAACTGCCATGAGGTCGCATCTGCAAACACTTGGAACTCCGTTGTTGCCGCAAAGCTCCTCTTCCGGAACACTTCAATTTACGCGGTACTCAAATGCGTGATGAGCTTCACCGACCGCGGGAAGTGATTCACTTTTACGCGATTTCCTTGTATGACCATTTTCAATAAAAGGTTTGCCCTGAAAAGATCATTAGTAAGAAAAAATCGTACTACGATTATGGTGTCTGTCTGTCTGTCGGCACCCAATAAAAAATCATTCAGCATTTTTAACTGCTTTTTTATCTTCAACTCCAACCTGGAGATGAGGTTCCTTTTTTCAGTTTTTCATGTCAAGTGAGACTTAGCACTTAACTACCGTCGTTAAAAAGAAGTCACATAAGTAACGCCAATGGATCTCTTAGCCCCCAGGATTATTTCCGCTGGAAATATCTTTTCTCCCCGAAGATGCAACGCACGCAAAACTCACTGCGGAGGTTGCCAAGGCTGAATCACTAAGGTATTGACGAGATGAATCTACAATAAGAACCATGAAGAAGACAGAAGAAAAAATTTGTTCTAGTATTTGTGCCGGTGCTTCTGCTAGTACCTTCTATGTTAGCAGACGAGATGCACTAATGGAGAAAATGGAAAAGATGTTGAACATTTGGATCGAAGATCAGGCGCAAAAACATGCTCCTTTGGATGGGCCTATTATCAGAAATAAAGCCCTTAGTATATCATCATCATCATAGGTAGTCTGTCCGTAGACAGGTCCGTGATTATTCTTGGTTAAACCTGGTTCTCCATATACTCCTATTTTCCGCTGTCCTCTTTATATCTTGATAACTCTCTTTCCCTTTCAAATCGTCTATCAGCTGAAACCTTTTCCTACCTCTTTCCCTTTTCCAATCTAGTTTTCCTTCTAACACGTCTTTAATCATACTCTCTCTCCTCAGGTAATGTCCAACCCAATTAGCCTTCCTCTTTCTGATAGTCTGTATAATCATTCGCTTCTCTCCTATTCTTCGTAGCACTTCATCGTTTTTCATCCTATCTGTCCATTTTATCTTCAGCATTCTCCTCCAAGTCCACATTTCAAAGCTTTCCAGGTATTTGATGTCATTTTTCCTTAGCGTCCATGTTTCTGCCCCATACAATGCTATACTCCATACGTAGCATTTTATCAACTTCTTGCGGATATCTTCCCTTATATTCCCTGTAAGTAGTTGTTTCTTTCTCCTGAAAGCCGCCTTTGCTTTTCCTATTCTAGTTTTGATCTCATCCGTACATTTTGCCTCTCGTGTTATGATACTTCCAAGGTATTTATATTCTGAAACTTGTTCTAATGGCTTTCCCCCAATAGTTATGTTCAGATTCTCTTCTTTACCCGATATTCGAATGACCTTGGATTTTTCTGTATTTATTTCCATACCGTATTTTCTACCTGTTATCACTAGTCTATTTATCATTTTTTGTAGCTCCTCTTCCTTTCTTGCTAGAAGTACTTGATCATCTGCGTATTTTACTGTTCTTATAATCCTTCCTCCAATTTTGAAATCTCCTGTGCCTTCTAAAGCTTATATTGAATAGGGTTGGCGATAGGCAGCAGCCTTGTCTTACTCCTCTACCGATATTTATTCCGCAGGTGTCCACATTCTCAAACCTGACCTTTACAACTTAGTATATATGAGCATTTAAAATCGCAAGAAAGTGGTGAAGAACGAGGAGCCTACTTTTCAAGCCAGCAGAGGATGGTTTGATAGATTTAAGAAGCGATTTCAACTTCATTATGTGAAGATTGCTGGCGAAATTGCATCTGCCGATCATGAAGCAGCAGCTAAATATCCAGATGTATTCAGTGAACTCACTGAAAGAAAAAATTACCGACCTGAGCAAGTCTTTAATGCCGATGAGACGAGTTAATTTTGGAAAAATGCCACAACGAACGTGGATTGCTAAAGACTAACGGTTGGCTCCTGGCTTTAAAGTAGCGAAAGACAGATTTACCCTTCTATACTGCGGAAATGCAGCAGGAGATTTTAAGTGCAAACCAATGTTGGTGTATAGAGTGGAAAATCCGAGGGCACTGAAGGGCAAGACCAAAAGTTCACTCCCTGTATTTTGGAGGAGTAACAGGAGTACTGCAAGACTTTTTCAGGATTGGTTTGAGAATTGCTTCGTTTGTGAAGTGAAAAAGTACTTGAAGGAAAAAAATCTTGCATTTAGGGTGATCCTCGTAGTGGATAATGCACCAGGTCATCCGAAATCTCTTGCTGAGGCCCATCCTAAAATTGAAGTTGAGTTCTTACCACCTAATACAACTTCACTTCTGCAGCCCTTGGACCAGGGTGTTATTGCAGCCTTTAAGTCGTATTACATCCGCAGAAGTTTCGCTAACATTCTTTCAATGATGGAGACAAATCCATCCTAAGGAGTTAGCGATTGCTGGAAAAAATTTGATATTTCGAAGGCCATTGAAATAATAAAGGGATGAAGTGAGAAGTGAAACAATGAACCTTTGCTGGAAAACTCTTTGGCCTGATATCGTTCGTGACTTCCGAGGTTTTCCCGATAATACGGAGGACGTTAGGGAAATAATTAATATCGCAAGACACATCGGGGGTGAAGGCTTTGAAGACATGGAAGAAAGTGATGTGGAAGAATTGTTCGAGTCCCATGCAGAGGAACTAACCGTTGGTGAATTAGATATGGTGACACAAACTTCGAGTGAAGGCGAAAAAGAAGAGAACGATTCGGAGCCTGAGAAGCCAAAGTTAACAGCAAAAATTTTGGAGAAGTTTTTGAAGCAGGCAGAAGATTTAAAAGAAGCACCACTGGAATTTGATCCTTCAGTAGAAAGAAGCCTGAAGTCCAAGAGGAGTCGAGAATCAGCTTTAGCTCCCTACGTAGAACTTCATAGGGAGTTAACAAAGTCCAAACAGATGCCTATCACGAAATTCTTCCAGTCAAGGTCCGAGCACATCGAAATCACAAGACCAAGAGCAGACCATCTAATTAACCTTGGTGAGTTTCACTGTAACTCCGTTAAAATATTGCACATTTTTCCCCACAAGTTCCCATCAAAAAAGGGGGTGCAGACATAACCAACATAACACGATATTTGCCCCTTCATCTTTTGAGGGTAGGTCACCTGTGAAACACCTACTAACCCTGCATGCCTGGTGTGAGATGAGTATGAGTTTTCTTCGGTAGGCACAATATAATGGCAATGGATGTGAATTTTTCATGTTTACGTATGTTGAAAAAGTATTAAAAAATAATTTTTTTAAGTCATTTCTTAAATATTTGCTTGTTGCCATAATTATATCATCCAATTTGGCTTCAGAAAGATTATTCAACCGATAGTGGTGCAGCTGTAAAATACCAAAATTTTGCAAGTGTGGACATGACACAAATTATAGTTTTTTTTCCAGATTTTTAGCTCTAAAAACGGGGGTGCAGGCATTACCCGTGTGCGGGTATAAAACGAGTTATTACAGTATATGACAATTATTTTTAAATAATTATTTATTATGAAATTATTGGTGTACAACAGCTTCAAAATACTAATTCTTTATGATGGAATACCACAATTTTATAATAACATTTGGGATGAAAAAACGTTTTATAAAATAAATGAGATATACAAAATATCATAAGTATTTCTGGTATATACTTGGTAAAACATCAATATAGTGTATTACCTTGACATGTTCCTAATATTCTTCATGATTACGACGATCTTTGATGATGATTGGCCAGCCCAAAAGTAAGCAAAAACGGTATACGAGTGATATTACGATTCAGAGGCGCCGCCAATGCTTCAGACACGTAACTATAACATAGGTACCAACAGCAAAATAACATCAGAATAACAAATGACTAATGACAGCTAAAGTTAAAGTTGTCGTGAACCTAATCTAACCCAATCTTAAGCAAAAACCCATCTAAAGCGAACCCAACCCTGCACATCTCAACAGTAACATTAAGAACTTTAAAACTTCTGATGTTAGCGTCACTGCAAAAGACTGTGGAATTGTGGCAAACCGATATAAAAAACAATAAAGGTGAACGAGTGAAATAGAAGTAAAGTTAATAAACATACAACAACAACTTGTCTTTAATTAGAATGGAATGACTATCTCTGAACAGAGAGTGAAGTACAACTGAAGGTAAGTGAAAAAAATGCTGGGACCATAATAAAGGACCGTAGCATTTAGGAGCATTATTTTTAAAAATTTCAAAAATTAAAATTTTAGTACCGAGATGCTAACCTTGCTATATCAAAAATGCACTAAATGAGGCATACCTGTACAGTAATTATTTATATTATTAGTGAATTTTCACATAACCGAGTGGTGCAGCAATAACTTATATTGGCTTTAATAGCTACAAAATCACCATGAGTGTTAAAAACTGAATTAACGCATTTACACAAAATTCGAAGAAATACAATTGTTTAGCAAAATTCTATGATAAAAATTTGAATCTCCATTCCATTCCTCAGAGAACAGTACAAATCCCACTCAGACATTTCAATTCATAGGTATTTTAATGTACAAGAGAAAATTACCCTGCACGATGGATTTAAGATTTCCCATGTAAATCAAATGGGAAGGATATTTCCTGGAATCGAACCCAGGACTTTCAATTTTCACAACAAAAAATATCCTCAGGAGCTCGGCTCCAGTAGTAAGAGATTTCCACCAAGTGACATGAAAATCAGTCTATTGGTTCAAAAGTTAATAGGGAGAAGGGGCAGAGAGAAAGACAGAACGAAGAAACTATACGTATATTTCCATTCTGGAAAGTAGGCTGAAAAATAATTTAACCATGGATTACTAAGCTTTCATCAAAGAGACTACGAAAAGTTAAATATTTATTTTACAACAAACAACTTTATAATAATACAATGCATCAAGCACTTACACAACAACAAAGAAGAAAGTTAGGGCCATTAGCATTAATAAAATGTTCTTGAACCTTTCTTTAACCATAAGATGAAAAGAAATTTATCTATAGGGCTCATTTTATTTAAAAATCATCCAACTACTAACAAACAAAATGATTGGAACAATTATCCAAGTTTAAAATTTAGAGATTGCCTACTGCACAAGTGGATCTACTTGAAAGAATAATGAACAAAACATCAACATGTAATCTGATAAACTATATAACATACGCTGTAATTGTTCTATTCTTTGAACTAAAAAAGCTTCAGGCATTAACCCCATAAACAGGAGTTTTATGCCATAGATAAGAAGATTAATTTTGAACTTATATGAATACATAGCATCTAAATATTAATCCCTTATAATTCACATGGTCCCTTATAAAATATTATACTAAAACGCTCATACTGTATTATACTAGCCATTTTTAAGAGCCACACCCATCATCAAAAGCAACTAATGCAAGAGTAAAAATATTTTGAATTACATTTAAAAATAGGAAAAAATGATAGAAAAGTTAACATGTAATAGTTAATCAGAGAAAAGAAATAAATTCATGTAACAGTAACTCTGCATAATGAATCACTTGAAGAAGTTAATGGATATAGTATTTCACAAATGTAATTGGTTCAATAGCAGCAGAAAAAATTAAACCATTCATCACAAAAGGCCGATTTAGAATAGAATGATGCATATCGATAGACCCATTTCTTATATTTGTAAGCTAAGTTCAGGAATTCATGTTTCTGTACATCAAAATATGATCTCCACATTATCAATCAACAAAGTAAAAACTCACCAAGTTACATCTGCAATAGACTGAGCCACAGCAGCACAATATATTGAAAGGTCTCCATACAAGTACACAATTATACAAAGATAAAAAAGTATCCTGCCACCTGAAAATAAAAAACATCTGAAATAGCTGACATCTTAATAAAATAATAACTATGGAAGGGAATGGACTGAATAACTATAGCAGAATATGAATTATCAGCCAATGATTGAAACTTACCTTTGCTGAGAAACAATGATGCCATTTGGCCCTGAAATTATAAAATAATTCTCAATGAGCTGAAAATTACTAACATACAGATTTTAAATATTGATTCATACAAAAAATACACACAGGAACAGTAAAATACCTAAGAAAGCACACCACACATACTCAACTACCTGAAATACAATCAAATTACAGGATAGTTATTTTACTGTTAAAACATTGAAAGAGCTTAAGTAATCTTCCCCATAACCTCAATTCTATATCCACTGAGAAAGCATATTAAATTTTGAGTTACTTTTTCGTATGACACAATTGCATGCATTAGAAAACAAAACATACCATTTCAATTTTTTCTGTTATGTCACACTGGTGTACTATCTGGTCACTTGTTTGCTCCAAAGCATCTATAATAAAATGAGTAATCGAGTTGAAGACTGACGATAATACAATCATAGTCGTAAACTAATATGAGGAGAAAATTAGAGGTTTCAAAACCTTGACAAACAAGAGGTGTGTCTTCAGATTCATTGCCATCATCTTGCATGTCAGATGCATGAATAGAAAAGTTCCTTTCCTGTAAACGTTTCCTTTGAAGTACAGCATTTGCTGAAGCCATGGCTTCCACCACGAAAGTGACCGTCACATAGCTATTAAAGATAATAAACGAAATTAGTTTACGAAAATAAGAAATCAACATTTCTGTAGTAGATATCCGTACCTAATGAATGCTAATATTACTATGACACACGCTGCCACAAGCCAACCAGCACGACTGAAAGCTGCGGGTAGGGTCAAAGCTCCAGTTCCAACAATAAGATTGAAAATATACGCCAAACCCATCTGTAATTCATTTTCAAAATAACAAACTGCAAAAATAACCGATATTTCAAATAGTTATCGAATTTTCATTACCCATTTTGAATACTGTTTATCACCCGGGTATGCAACAGGCATTTCAACAACTTATCACGTCACGACACAAGTCCAACCATCCTACTTATGTTAGCGGACGACAACATGAACTTTGAAAAAACCTTTAGTAACTTTTCATACCGCACGAGAACGCCACTGTACGAGAAAAAGTGAACGTCGAAATGCGTAAACGTCAAGGTAATAAATGTTAGTACGTCAATGAAGTTCAAGAATTTATTTTATAATAATTTATTACACAGGTCTATATGGTACAAAATGTCATCTTCCGAAGACAAAGTGGGTTTAGCGGTGCTGTAACTCAACATAATTCCCAATACATAGGCATCAGGTTTCCAATTGACTAAAAAAGTTCAAGGGTTCAAGTTTTCATGTTTCTTTATTTTTTCCCATTCAATTTCCAGTATGGCATATGGGAATAAATTAATACTTTGGCCTAGCACATTAAGTGATCACTTTGGTAGGAACTACCACAAGGCAGCAACCTCATTTTAGACAAACAGCCACAAACTTGACATATGAAAAATTCCCTGAAAAAGGCTTACAAAACTTATATTACATTCCACATCATAATTCCATATCCAGATAACACCTCCAAATGAAAGCTCTGAAGAGACAAATTTAGCATGGTCACAAGCCAAATTACAGGGCTAAGAACCTTAACAAAAATAGCCTGAAGAAGTAAAGTGCCTTATTGGTAGGCATGCTGCAAACCCTTTAACAATTCAAATCAATGCAATTATAAAGGTACTCCACCATGCTCAATTTGTCTTGTCAAGTAGTTTCCTAGTACTGGAAATAATTTTTCAAGAGCAGATGATTAAAATAGATAATGTGGATCCATTTAAGAAAAAACAAAAAGTATTTAAAAGCATTTCCTATGAACAATGGAAGGACCAGACTCGTCATACTCCTGTTTGCTGATCCACATTTGTTGGAATGTAGATAGAGAAGCAAGGATAGAGCCACCAATCCAGACTGAGTATTTACGCTCAGGTGGAGCAATGATCTTGATCTTCATGGTTGATGGTGCAAGGGCAGTGATTTCCTTCTGCATTCTGTCAGCAATTCCTGGGTACATGGTGGTGCCTCCAGAAAGGACCGTATTGGCATAAAGATCCTTACGGATGTCTACATCACACTTCATGATAGAGTTATAAGTGGTCTCGTGGATTCCACAGGCTTCCATACCCAAGAAAGAGGGCTGGAACAGAGCCTCTGGGCAACGGAATCGCTCATTGCCAATAGTAATGACTTGTCCATCTGGCAGCTCGTAGGATTTCTCTAGAGAGGATGATGATGCAGCAGTGGCCATTTCCTGCTCGAAGTCAAGTGCCACATAGCAAAGTTTTTCCTTAATGTCACGAACGATTTCACGTTCTGCAGTGGTAGTGAAACTGTAGCCACGCTCGGTAAGGATCTTCATGAGGTAATCGGTAAGGTCACGCCCAGCCAGATCCAGACGAAGAATGGCATGGGGAAGGGCATATCCTGTTGTATAGGAAAAATATTCATTAGCACTTATTTTTTAGCGATTTCAGAATAATCATTTTTTCACGCTTTTAGTTCGACGAATCTTACCTTCGTAGATGGGTACAGTGTGAGAGACACCATCTCCAGAATCGAGGACAATACCCGTGGTCCTACCAGAAGCGTACAGTGACAGCACAGCCTGAATAGCCACATACATGGCAGGGGTATTGAAGGTCTCGAACATGATCTGAAAAGTAACAGCCGGAATAAGTTACAGAAAAAAATCACTACTTGTCAACTCGACGCATTTCCAACACAATTCTCGCATACCTGGGTCATCTTCTCGCGGTTGGCCTTTGGGTTAAGGGGAGCCTCTGTCAGCAACACTGGGTGCTCCTCGGGGGCAACTCGCAATTCATTGTAGAAAGTGTGATGCCAAATTTTTTCCATATCATCCCAATTGGTGACGATTCCATGCTCAATTGGATACTTCAGGGTAAGAATACCTCTCTTGGATTGGGCTTCATCTCCAACATAACTATCCTTCTGACCCATTCCTACCATCACACCCTAAGAAAAAGTTCCATAAAATTAGCTGAAATTCTTGAAAGAATCCTTAGCAAAACAAGTTTACAATTTTATGACAAATTACCTGATGCCTTGGCCTTCCGACGATGGAAGGGAATACTGCGCGGGGTGCGTCATCTCCTGCAAAGCCAGCTTTGCACATACCGGACCCATTGTCCACAACAAGGGCAGCAACTTCCTCTTCGCACATTTTGGTTAGTAAGATTTATTCAACTGAAATTAAAACAATTCCATTAAATACTGATCGAAACTAAGACTCCGCTGACACTGAACAATTTGCTTCATAAGGCTATTTTCTAAAATACGCTCTTAACCTAAACTAAAATCACAGACTTTCTCACAAAATTAATCCAATGTATTTCACTATGAATAAGGCTGGCTTAAATATTCACTATGCCCGCACAGCACTTGCAACCTAAACTACTACAAAATCACTTCGCACAAGAAACAGTCTTCAAACGCAACACATCCAATCGTAAAGAAATTTTATTCCATTTCGACTACTATTCACAACTTACATTGTAAACGAGTAAACTGTGGACAACACCTACGCCGGCAAGAAAAATCACCGCACTGGGGTATAAGCCTCGAATACACAAGCCGGTGGTTGAGTGAGTAATATATAACGACCACCGCTCCGGGAAAGCCACCCTTCCCCTTCTTCCTCTTACCCGCTCTCCCTTCTACCAGACGAATGCCCCTCCATACGCCCGCCCTCCCTTCCCCACCTACGTCATGCTAATAAGGGCATGGCGCCTTCAGCCAATCGCCGCTTCCTTTACCATATATGGAATAAGCTCGGGCAGCGTGGAACGCGTACGTCGCCGCCATGCCGGTGTGCAACATGAAATGCCGGTCACTTGCTGTTTGATTACGTAGCTTGATATTCGGGACCCATTCATCATCGTTCGGCTTAAATCTATTCGACACAGCAAGTACATATTACTAAGAAAAATTTCAAATTGTCGCTTTACTGTTATCTACAAATCTTTAAGACTTGCGCGTAGGTAACAAATAAGTAAAGGTAAAAATTTGACCTGCATATAAAAATAGCTGTATAAAATACTCCTGGATCGCATAACTTTGAAAACTTGCGAAAACATTTTTAAGAGACGCCCTCAAGTAATTTATTTGCTTATTGACAAAACGAATCAATCTACAATAACTAACTTCGGATATATCGCCCGAACTAAGAGAAAACATTCCGCTGGTAACGCACTTTTTCAACTAAATTTAGCCACAACCACCTGCCAAAGACCACTGCTACCTGTTAATGCACTCCGAAAACTAGAGAACTCTCAAAAACAGATTCAGGCCTTCATTCAACTTTACTTCACGATAAGATATATTCATCAAGTCGATAAACTGAAGATGCAAACGAATAACCATCAAGACAGTTAAACAATGGCGACGATTCGAAAAAGTACATCGCATACACAATTGCTTATATTATTCTAATAACACAATAAGAATAGCTTTATGTACGTACATCCTGTTATAACGTTATAAATAAGTTAACAAGTTCAACTAGAACTTACCTTAAAGAGACGAGCACTTCACGTCTGTGAGCCACAGTACAAATTTGCCGCAAGTGAGCGAACGGTCCGTGTAGGGCAAGGCTCCTCGCCGAAATGGACTCGTCCAAGGGTGGGAAGGTAGAATGATAGTGAGAAATTTTAAACGTTACAAGTAGTTTTAAATATTCACTACAGTAGATTAAAGCATTATTTATTTATTCTTTATTAATCATATCTTTCAAACTCTAATTTATGATAAAAATCTAGCTGTAACATTTGAATAGTTATACCTACTCCCCTACAAATATTGGACTCTTCCAATGCCCCCTCCCTTCTTCTGAGAACGGAACGTGCCATATATGGGTATAAAACCGAAAGACATTGTGATTGGCTGGTCGCTTGAGCACTGCCTTGATTCTACAATGACACGTATTGGGTGAAATATTCAGTTCAAAGTAGCTTTACGTACTTTGATTTTAAGATTGTTGAATAAGTTTACTGATAAATGATTACAGCTTTTTGTTATATAGTTAGAATCTATTTAATCTCTAATACTTCTTACTGTTCAGGAGTAAAATGTAATAATGAGATGGAAATGTAAAATTATCGAGTATCATTAATTATGGTTTTTACTGTTAATAATTTCTTTAGTTTATTATATGGGAATAAGAGAATTCGTTCTTCTATACTATGTATATACATGAGGAGTTACTTGAGATGCAAACGCTATATTGTGCAAGGTGCTACAACATAATGAAATCGCTGCGTGACGACAAAATTAATTGTAATAATTAACGCAACAAGACGCATCTTTGTATATCTCGGAAAATAAAGCATATTCCTTCCTAGAATAAAAATCATGCTATCTTGGCCATACTATAAACATTGGTTTACAATACACGGGTTTCCATCAAGCATTATTAGAATACTCAAAGTGAATGGGCGTGTCTTAGGCCATGGCATTCTCAATCGATAATACCACTTAATAATATAGGAATAATAATTCCCAGAAAATGATTCTGCCATCCGAATGAATGACTAAATTGGTCATAAGAATGGAAATAATATTTTTTTAAAACTTTTTCTTTCGAACTTTTCAAAAGCTCTACTGTCGTGAAATGTTCACAAAAAATATTATTCAGTAATTGCATACGAACTGGTTTATGTTCTCATTCAAAACAATTATCATGAAGAAACATTCACGATATGTACATTTTATGGTAAATTTCACGGATAAATCATAAACTGTGTTATTATTATAGGTTATTTCGGCTATCGAGCAGAGAAATTAAAGAAATTTTCGTGTCGCCCGGAGATTTTTAAAACTGCATAATATTTTAAATGCAATATCAAACGGCGCAAAGTAAATAGGCAACTCGAGAAATTAAAAAAAAAATCTTATTCGAACGGAGAAATGAAATTCTGAACATTTAGGGTTAGGAGGATAAGTAAAAAATGTCATTAGAGGTACAATACTTTGATGAGGAGTCGCTGGATGTGGTCAGAAGAGATAATCTGCTTCCCGGAAGTTCCTAAAGGGAAGAGAAACGCCGGGAAACTAAGGCGCGACTATGGAAAACATCTTAGTCATACAGATTCAAGATTCTTTTCGATGCAGAAGATTTTAATTTATGATTTTGCCGAACTTTTATACTTCAACCCCTATTTAGAAAAAAATCTTCTCAATATAATAATGAAGGAACTCGTAATCCCAGAACAATTACTCATATTGCTATTCAATTGCCGATTAAAATCTCACATGTTAATTATCTCCTCTGATCCGTACGTTGGTACAAATTCGAATTTTAATCATATTTAAAGAAAACTATATTTTTAGAAAAACAAAAGCCCGCATCCTGGGTTTTTAACCTGCAGTATCACTGAAATAAAACTTGAAACTGAACGGAAAGGTTACATCCCGATGCGCGTGTGACATTTTAAACAATTCCGCTCGTGCGCAAGCATTTTTCATTATCTTCACATTAACACCATGGATATAGAACGAGAAAAGCAAAAGAAATTGAAATCGTCGGCCACATTCACAAAAATTTATTATATCAGAAATAGCGAGCGGAGGAAGTAAATAGGGGTTCGGTATCGATTATCTCTTCTCCCTACCACTATCCCCCTCAAAATCCTACTGTCCCATCCACAATATTCAAGCCAGACGGAAGTTCGAACGTTTGTTGGTGACTGTACTGCCATAGGGTATAAGAGGGGTAAAAAAGGGGTCGGGGGAGGGGGCCACGCCCGCCCCTCCTCTTCTGTCTGCCAAAGAGAGAGAGAGAACAACGCATTCGGCATCTGCCCCGCCTCCCTCTCAGTCCTCGCCGTCCTTTCCATCCGTATTTGCAGGAGTGGGTGCGAGGGAGAGAGAGACACACAGAGGGAAGAGAAGACCGGTCGATGCCCAAGAGGAACGACCCCGCCCATCTCTATCCATCCCTCTTTTCGCCGCGAAATTCTTCTCTCTCTCTCGCTGCATCGGCGTTCTCGCTGCTCCCCATCCGTCGCTCATTGACGGTCCTCAGCACGATTAGAATTATTTTTTTCCTCCGGCGTTCCTTTTCGTATTTTTCGGGCGGGAAGACGTTCGAAGACGGAACCTGCGAGTGACCGAATGTCAAGGTCGTGGCGTTCGAGACGGTATTTAACGGCTGGCGTGCTCCGAGCTGCGTTTTCTTTCCTTTCCACGCTAATTTACTCATCTTTTCGCCGTCGGAAAAGCTTCCAGCATTAGGGAAATTTTTGTTTACCTGCGAGGTGGTCTTTTGTTTCTTTTTCTTTCATCTCTCTCTCCCTCTCGTTAAATATGTTTCAGCGGTCAAGTAGTAGTGTCTACTGGTTTGCTAAGGAAGGATCGAGGTGCGGCGTGCCGATGTACATACATTTCGCTCTGTTTCAGACGAATCAACTGTTCATTACTTCCTTTCTCAGGCAGGCTTCTCATCTTGTAACAATCTGCCGCCCGTTCGCTTCCTGCCAGATACCTTTTTCTTTTTCGGGTGAAAAAAATCGCGATTAGCTTCCGTCGCTTTCCTGTTTTTAATTTTAACGAGACCTTGTGGCGACTGTTTTTAAGTTATGCCTAAAGTTGGAATAAGAATTAGACGAGATAGAGTATATCTTAGCATAGTCTCCCTCCCATCCACTCGGATGCTACATATAAGCTGTTGTATAATAACCTTAAATGGTTGACATTAAATTTACATAAAGTTGTCAGAGAATAATACATTAATGTCAATCATTTAAATTTATTATACAACAGCTTATATATTTGATGTAGGTCTTGCGATATTTATAAAGTAATACGATATATAAATAGTACTTAGCGATAAGGCAATCCAAATAGGCTTTATCAATAAAAATTTTCACGCAGATGTGTAGCCATTTGGCAAAGGAACTCGTCTTTATATGTATATTTTTCATCTCTTCAAAACGTAACGTGATGAGTAGATTACTATTAAATAATATAAAGTCTTACCGATCATTTTATAAATTGAAAACGTTTCAATGGATTCCATCGTTGAATTCTGCGGATATCGTAGCATTACCTTTACATGCAAACGAGAAACATTTTCGAGCCGACCTAAATCAAAACCACCAACTTCCTCAAGGAGAAGAGAATTCAAATATCAAATTAATTCCTCGTTCAACGTAAAACATCCAAATTGAAGTAGAATTAACTCCACCGAAGCGAATTCGAATTCAAAAGAACGAAGACTTGAAATTCCTACTGCCGAAGCAAAATACCTCCGCTATCAACGGACCGTGTATATTACTCTTGGAGGTGAAGGGAGGTTATAGGCTTCTTATTCCCAGCATTCCTTCGTGCCGGTCTGCCTGCGAGTGAAGTAATCTCAGAAAATACGCCGTGACGTCAACCATTCCACCGTTTTCTGTTCGTCTTCAGCTTCGAATTATCATAGACGCGTTGTTCTTGTTCACAGTCTTGCGTACAGCACAATGTCACGTGCCAACATCGTATAGTAGACACTTGATACCTTGGAAATTCTGATTCTTAGAGCGACCACGACGAGACATTGCCGATTCTACGGTTTATTCATGAGTCTTCACTTCTCCCATCGCAAAATCATATTCCAGGTCGAAAAAAATGGCGTTCAATAATGGTCGAATTCGCGCGTGTAATATTTTAATTTGCAGGCGGAAGACTTTTTTGGGAACAAAAGTAAATTTATAGAAAAAAATGCCTTTTAGTAAGTGTCGAATCCGTACGCGAAATGTATCAATTCAGGGGTGGAAGACTTTGAGGGCGCACGAGCAAATTTATAGCCTGGCCTTGTGATGAAAGAGTTTCCATTCTATTTCGGTCGTTGATGGGTCAAGGTATTTCAGATGATGGCACAGCTGTTATAACCTCGGAGACAAAAATGTTTCCTCGCTTTTGAAAGACGATCCTTATCTCCGACATACCTAACCGAAATGATTTACTCAAACGCCTCGATGACGTCGGCAGAGTTAGACTCTAGTATTCCACGTTAGGAGCGTCAACATCATCTCTCTCACGTGCAAGACTTGAAATTCACCGTAAAATAATTCTCGCGATTCCAAAGCGTCGGCTAGAGAAAAATCTAAATAACGGAAAATGTTTAATATTTTTCGTTCGCTTTCGAGAATCGCGAGTTTCTGTTTTTCGATCGCGCATTTGAAACAAAAACGAACGTATCGGTAAAAAACGAAGTAGTTCGGTGCCGAATGACGGCATCCATCGCCGACATTCTCAAAAACTGCAGCGATCGAAATGACACCTGACGTCACGTTTGTGCGGTCAGGAAAAAGGGCAAGCGTGTCACATGCCCCTCTTCAGGTAAAAGATACTACTGCCGCTGGTGCAGCGAAGCTGCCGTTGAAGTTGATTATCCATGATGGCAAATGAGGCTAACTTACCTTTATTTGCCCTCGATAGCTTTCCCTAAACTATAGCTAAGCCTTCATAGATATGTCTGCACTTATTCCTACAGCATTCACAAAATATAAAAAACTTGATTTCTAAATCGACTATTTTTATAATTTCTGTTAAAAAAACATTTAGCGCATCAATATCGCTTAAAAGCAATATAATGACAAGCTTGTTCTATTCCAACGAAGAATTTACCATCGGTGAGTCATCACCGATGACGGCTGCTTTGCACCCGAAAATCGCAGCTGGTTTTTCCGACCTTTTAACGGCGAGACACGGCTCGTCAGGTAGATTTCAGCCATAAGTTGAGCTCGATAATTATTCTGCGAATCGATATATAATTATACAGAAAATCAGTACTCTTCTGGCAGTAGATATTGACTATATACTCTCGAGTTACATTGGATCGTAGAAATTAATCGACCATACTGTGCTGTAAAAGAACTCGATTTTTTGTGTTTCGCACTATTAAATTGAATTATTGACGGAATTTTAACACCATAACAAATCAAAAGACATGAACAATAATAGCCGCATTTAAATAAGAGAAGTAAAACCCCAAACAAAACCTTTTTCAAGATTTATTATTTATCCTAATCCTAAACGACGAAACAATTAAGGTATGACCAATTTTGAATTTCGTATACGTTTCTTTACACAACTTTACGCACTAATTCAGAATGCCGATAAAAGAAAAATACTGTTTCGTCCGCGCGTGCGTTCAGCTAAAAAAATTATCGTCTCAATCCTAAGTTTCGTTGGTGAGTTAACTTCCAGAAGCGGTGTGTCTCGCATGCATAAGGCAATTTTACACTGAAGTAATTTTTATCGGATACGCTGAGTCTTTAACGAAAATTCATAGCAACAAAATTGCATATATTGGTCACATCACTTGATTACCTCTTCGTTGGAAGCAAAAATGAATACGTGGTTTCAAGTCGCAAAATATTCATCAAAGAATAGATTTTTACCCATTAAAGGTGTGGAACATAACAAAAAAAAATATAGGATTGGTTGTCTGAGACGATATGCCAGCCAAATCTAAGAATACCGCGAAACGCGAATAATTTATTCTATGCGGAAAGTCTGCATTTTTCAAGTTTGTTTAAAATGCAAATTGAAAGTTATCGGCTTCCGTTCCTGTTTTAATTCAACAACGGAAAGAAACGCTTCTGGAAACGAGAATTATCTGTCATTACAGACGCCAAAAATCTCCGAGGGAAAACAAATGCTTAATTATTGCTTGTGATGGGTTCATTGTCGATATTGAAATTCATAATTACGTAATACTCGATATTGCGTCACAAAAACTGGTAATCATAAGTTACATATACATATGTAACTTGTTTGGCTGGAGCTGAAAAAGCACGCAATGGTTTTCTGATGAAGTCACGGAGTCAACTTCGGTGGATGATGCATGGCCTACGGATCTGGAGCTTTTCTCTTTGCATGCATAATTCGCTCAGAATTTCAAGGTAAGACCAAATATCCACGAACCTTGAAGTTTTTTTTTTAAGGGTATCGACCAAGATTTATTATATGGCGAACATTGTATATTTAAATGAATAAGCATTTTGATTTTATAAATCTGGTTTCTACGGCACTTATTCCTCACACATGCTTGAGTTGCTCATTAAAAGTGAGGAGTAAGATCTTCGAGTCATATCTTCATCAACTAAGAAGGTTGTCTGACGCTAAGATAGCAGCGGTTCAACAGCGTTAATTATGTAAGTGCATCAACCATAGACACTTATTGTTAGTGGAAAATGATTATACAATCAGTATTGTGCAACAGGTAGTGGATTACAATCGATCACGAACAATTATACGAGGAGCAATATCTTTTTGTTAATTTAATCGGTCGCGTCGATTTTATCCGAGCGTCTCAAAATATTTGGAATTAATATTCCAAATATTAATGGCTGCAATTTCAACAAGTTGGTATTGTTCGTAATTCCTTGAACGTGCGAAAAATTGTCTTGCGTACGTAAAAATTGACATGCTTTGTTCGCCGCGCTCTTAATGATTAAGAGACAAGTATCTTCTAACAATAATAAAAGGCTACTTGTCCCTTTGTGGCTACCTCTTTCACGCTATAAAATGCGAATAACTCGATAATGGAACGAGATACATTTTTGATATTTGGCAGGAATGATTGATTCACATATTGTAAGATGATGTCGAAAATAAATCTCGAAAAAAGTCCTAGGTTCGACTCCAAGGTAGGCATTTCCATGTCCCATATGATAACACGTAAAAATCGACTTTTTTACTTTCAGGCTTTTATTCTTTTTGAGATCTAAATTAAAAAGAATTAACATATGATCTTAGGATCTAGCTCATTCTAAAGAAAAAACTATGAAGTTTTTTATTCTGTTCATCTATTTCTGCCTACAGTTCAAAATTTCTCATGTTAAACATTTAATTCACATATTTTGGGGAAATAGTGGTATTTAATTGGGATGTTGCCTTGCCAACCAATTACATTGTTAAACCTCAAAATCCTATTGTTATTTCAATCCTTATGGGTGAAAGCGTGCTTTGAATGCTCTTACAATTAGTATGACAGAGAGAGAAATTCTTTTCATAGCAATCAATGTCAGCAACATTCGTTACGTTATTTACGAGAAGGAATACATTTGAATGTGGAACATTAATCATTCGCATATTAAAATTAGGTACTTAGAATCATCGTAGGAGTTCGAGACTTGAAACAACGAACGCCTAAAAGAACGAAAGTTTGTTTTCTTGCCATCCAAAGAAAGTCAAGATATATTTGTTCATTTTTTGCTTCACAAAAAACTTTCCCTTTGAATTTCAACGGGCATCTCCCTAGTAATTTATATATTTTTTGGACGTCTTGAAAATGAAAATGCAAAATACGAGTAAGGCAATCTTCAACTTAAATAATTATTGAGTTTTGTTAAATTGTCGTCACTATACTTTCATCAACATAATATTTCATTTATTGATTTATCGAGTTAATGTTTTATTATTTTTATTGCCAATGCCGCATTGAAAATCTCTTTAAACAAGATGGAGAAGTATACTCCATAAATGGAATACACAGAGATTTCAAAGACGTTCTTAATGGGAAATACGTATGAAACGGTATCGAAATATTTGGAGATTCTCGAATTTTTATTCCCGAAACTATAAGTCGTAATTATATGGTCTCGGGGACTATCTTGTAGTAAATGTTGTTCTCTATCCAAATAATATTTTTAATCTATACCTCACAAATCATATAACTGCTAGGGAGAAAAAGTTTAGTATTTCATTGTTGCTTGACGGATGCCATTTAACGAGATACGAGTATTATTTCTAAAAATTCCAAATAGGTTAGATAATAATAAATATTTTAAGAAACAAAATTTTAGACTTGACAAAGAACAAAAATAAACTCAAACCTTAGCCTTCTGATATTGAATATAGTCACAAAGCTCCAACAATTAAGAAAAGAAAAAGGAGCGTTACTTATTGTAAGATGTAACTAAGCGTCAATTATTAACAATGGTCATCGGTAGGTGGCGTGGTGGTTGCAGCTAAAAATATAAGATATCTCTTAAACAATACATTATATGGAAAAATGTGACCTGATTAATAGTTTTTGAGTTAGAGCACCCACAAAAAAGCTATCACATACACACACACAGTCATCATCGAGAAAATGGTCAAAACGTGTTCAGGGGACCTCATAACATGTATTTCCGTTGAAATTTCGAAGTCAATTTTGTTCATGAATACAATACTTTCCCCTCTACTACGTATATGGAGAATGCAAATCGATTCTCGATTTATAGGCTTTTACTCTTTTGCAAATTAAAATTAGAATTAATTGACCTACGATTTTCGGACCTAAACCGTTTTAAAGAAAAATAAATAACATTTCTTATTCTCATCGTCATATGCAAAATATACGACTCGAAATCGCTCAGTAATTAGTGCTTGTCATTTCCCAGATCTTTCACAATCCCGGGATTCCGAGATTCAAAATTATAAATCCCGGGAATTCCCGGGATTCCAATAAACAATTTAAAAATCATTTTAAAGGGAATAAAAAATAAAAATAGGGTTACCAATTGCTTGTTTATGAACCAGGGTTGAAATAAAACTTTTTAAAATTATAAAAAGGAAGAATACAAAACAATATTTTTACAACTTTTTATATGAAAAGGTGAATCTTAAGTAATTTTACTCTAGTTTTAGGATTTTGTATCAATTCATTCGGGTTATTTAATGTTTTAGTAGAAAATTATTCCAATTATTCCATTTTATTTATTTGAACCTCGTATCAGACAAAACGCTTACATATTGATGTGCTTGTGTTTTCCGGTTTTTAATCCCTCACGGAACCCTGGGAAGTTCGAAGAAATTTGTTAAAATCCTTTACAAATATGGGTTACACGAATAAGATAAAAAATAATTGAAAATAGCATTAATTTATTGACCTGAAATTTGCTTATCATATTGATTGTAAAAATATAGTTACCAATACACACGGTATGTAAATAAAATATGAATTGAAACATCTATACCATTAGCATACATTTCTCACATAGATACAAAATCATATCGACAACAATGTTAAAATTCTTATTTCCTATTAGTAATTGATTTATAGTAACTTTCAAGAAAACATAATTGGTTCACAATACGATCACTCAGTGATGTGCATATTCTGGTTATGAAAAGACCAGCTGCAGTTGTGAGAAAAACCTGAACTTTAATACCCCAAACAGTTTATCAAAATATGCTCAATTTGAGAGACAATCTGTATGCAATGTCAACTCACACTTTACAGCGCAGTGGTCTTCAACCGTTTTTGTTTTCGTCTAATTTATTTTTGAATATGGAATACACCAATATAGTTTTTTAAATAGAGAATATGGAAAACGATTCAGTTGAATTGTAATTGGGAATACTATAAACGTAAAATCGGGAGCGTTTACATATTATCCGGACGTGAAATTCCTGTCGTAAATTTGAGGAAAGCGAAAAATCGCGAAAACGTAAAATCCGTTAAAATTGATCATTTTTCTTATGGACCAAATACCGGGACCGAAAGAAAAATGCGTAAATTCGAGGAAAACGTAAAATCGGAGGACGTAAAATCGAAGCTTCACTGTATATATTCCTAATAGAATGCAAGCATTTGTGAGTGCTCTATATAAATGTTTTCCTTATTATTGCATTAGAAGTGAAACTAAGCAACTAGAAAAAAAGAGTCTTATTGGTCCCTTTAGGAACCGCAAGGACGATAAAGGCTAGAGAGTAAAATTCTCTTTATGATATAACAATTCCCGGGATATTCAATGGAGTTCCCTAGATATGGGAAAACCATTTTACCAACGGGATCCCGGGATGACAAGCACTATCAGTAATACGTTTAAATAATACTTATTGGAAAATTTTAAGCTTTTTAACGATATGTTGCCTTGCCGACCGTGTCATTTTTAAACCTCGAGATTTAATTGTCGTCTCAACGTCGTACAACGTACGTAAGGAAAAGGGGTTTTGAATGCTTTAATAGGAGAGAGAGAGAGAGAGAGAGGGGGGGGGGAGAGGAGAGAGAAGAAGAAAAAAGGAGAGAGAGAGGAGTGAGAGGGAAGAGAAAGAGGGAGGGAGACAGAGAAGGAGGGAGAGATATATAAATAACTAGCTGAAATTATCCGGCGTTGCTCGGGTTTTTAAGTCAAAACAAAAAATATTGAGGAAGATTTGAAAATAAAACCAAGTAATGAAACCAGGTTAATTTGTATCGTAGTGCTTATTGATATGCAATATTTCTTGTCTTCCCATATTTTGCCAAAATAAATAAATTTTTCCTGCATCCTTTATCGATAAATTTGGCGACTGTATTTTTTATCAAATAATCATAATAAACAATCGATGGAATCTCTTTTAAAATATAGTTATTTCACTCAAATTAAGTTCCAGTGGAAGAAACTGCATGATATTATGTGGTCATGAATCTCAAAAACGTTTAAAAATTGGGCAGAAATTGCAAGCTCTAGGGATTCAACCGGTGGAAACACATTTGAACATATATTCAAATTTAGCTTGCCCATACGTTATCCCATGCAAAGATTGATTTTGTGGGTCTAATTTGTCACGTGAATATTTTAAAGCCAAACCTACAAAACAAAATGAGTTCCCAGACTTTTAAACCGAATTTGGCGATAAAAAGTGTTGGTATGGCATGGAAAGTGTTATTATAATTTAATAAGTATAACTGTCTTACTTGATGTATACAAATGTTCAGTTGAAAGGAAAGCAAAATGTACATATAGATGCTCAAAGGAGGAAGAGTTAACGATTATAAATGTTGGCCTAAATTAAAGAATTGTTATAGAAGTTTTCTTATTTTACGTTCTGAGATATCTTTCAGTTTACACATTTTCAATGTTAATGAAAAACACATTTCGCTGTCTACTAAGTATAGAGAATATGCAGAACACATAAAAAGAACGAAAGCACTTAAAATTGCACATTAAAACTGTCTTCCATTTAACTTTTGAAACAATTAGCCAGATTTATAGTTTTTTTGGTGATTGCCCTTCTTTGAATAACCTTAAGGTTTCTTTCTTCCCTACTTTAGTTTATATGAAGTATATATTATTTATTTTAGTTAATATTAGGTATTGTTTATAACGGTTGTCAAGTAAATTGTTAATCCAACAATACGCTCTTCCCCGTGGTATTTAAATGAAAAAAATGAAAATAAAAACATTTTCTAAATAAAAATTTAGTTCACATCGCTTTAAAAACTCTCCCATTTTGCTTAACATTTTATTGCGGTTAAAATGGAACCTTCATCTTGCTTCTACGTTATGTAATTGTTGCGTTATAAATGCACAAACAAACAAACAGATTCTTCAAAATATTTATGGTAGAGATGTTCCTTATTAGGTCTATTTTTCCAGAGAAGGAGAGGGAGGGAGACAGAGAAGGAGGGAGACAGAGAAGGAGAGAGACAGAGAAGGAGGGAGACAGAGAAGGAGGGAGACAGAGAAGGAGGGAGAGGGAAATATAGATAGATAATGGTCTTTATTAGGACGAGATTGAGACTAGGAAGTCTATTTTTCCAGGGGAGAGTGGGGGAGGAGGGAGAGATAGTGAGAAAGAGAGAAAGGGAGGGAGACAGATAAGGAGGGAGAGATATTTAGATAATATTCTTTATTAGGGCGAGATTTAGACTAGGAAGGCTATTTTTTCCAGAGGAGAGAGGGGGAGGAGGGAGAGATAGTGAGAAAGAGAGAGATGAAGAGAGAAAGGGAGGAAGACAGATAAGGAGGGAGAGATATTTAGATAATATTCCTTATTAGGGCGAGATTTAGACTAGGAAGTCTATTTTTCCAGAGAAGGAGAGAGGGAGGGAGATTGGTAGGAAGAATAGGAAGTGCCTTAAATTTAATACTTAATCCACGCATACCAGTCATATTTTACGGGCAACTACGATAGTACATCTGATTAAACGCGTTACTCGTTGTTATGAGCGTTTGGAAGGTAAGACGCGAAGACAAATAATTATAAAATTATCCAGATATTCTCGACATGTTTTCACCGATAATATATCAATTTCATGCATTAATCTGCCATTGGAAATGAGAAAAAATATTTTTCAATGGCCATATCGCTATATGTCCCAAGATTCAAATACAGTATGGTATGGTAATTGTGGTCTCAAAGTACGCGAGGGTTAGGTTCCTGGTATCCCCGCGTAAGTGCGAATTCGCGTAAGTTGGGGTTCCTCTATAGAAAACTAAAACTACGCAAACTCCTATAAACCATGTACGCGTGTATCTTATATTATATTACCGTAATCGTCGGCGAACTTTTTGGCAGGTTTTTATTGGTTGACTGCCAATCAGAGCCAATCAGAGATCGGGACGTTATCGTTTATATACCTTGGTTATATTATATGTTTACATAAAAAGAACGATTAATTGTACGTGTTCTTATTGGCAAGATTAATAAAACAATGTATTCATATTGGTTTATAGGTTTGTATAGAATTTTGGGAAGTTTATATCTCGACCACTGTTTGGACTATTTTTGATATTCATAATTTGTAAAAATGCAAAATACTTCTGTACTTCTGAGCCCCTTGACGATATTACGTCATTTTGTTTGTTTACTTTTTCTGTTTTGTTTACGAAGAAAAAAGTTGAAAAGAACTTAGCGAGGTCAGTTAATATTATTTATCTCATCACTCGGAAAATTAAAATAAGAATTAAAGAAAACTTGAATTCAAGTTATCCTAAATCCCAATACAGGTTTAAAATAAATAAGAAAGAAAAACCTGTTGGTAATTTGTTCTAACTGGTATTGAAATACTGGATTTTCCTGGACACCGCTGTGTACTTCATTGTAACATCTTTTATAAATAAAATGCTCGATCGAATGAACTATTAAAAAAATCAAAATCAACTTAATGTGAAAGCTAAGCGTCACAGACTCCCTCGTATGAACTTTATTTGTGTAAATTAAATGTACATAAATCTTAAATAAAGTATAAATTTCATAAAATACTGCATATTCCTGAACACAATATTTTCTATAAAAAAATCAAATGTCAAAAAATAAATTTTTATTCCTGACCCTTTTCCTCCGACCCCTCAACAGATAAGAGGGCAGTCGGGATCGACTTCGGCTTGCGTTGTGACAGGCGTTTTGGTCGGCGATTCCGCGACCGTTGATCGTGGAGGCGACGAAACAGGGAGTGTGCGAGGAGGCCGCCAAAGCGGTTGACACCGGTAAGTATGAATCAGGGGGTCAGTCGCGTATGAGCGGGGTCGCGTACTCTGAGACCCTACTGTATGCATGTTTTCATACGTGACGGTCTGCCTTAGAGAGGCGTTCTTCAGCAGTCAACTTGACTGAAGATATTTTCCTCCCTCATTGCATTGATTATCATACGAGTAATATGTGATTGCATTCCGCAAGGGTTTCATAGACATCCACCGTGCACCAAGATAGAAGAATTACATAAACACAACAAAAACATTTTATCCAGCAGGTAAGATATACGGGCAAGCGCGCGTGAAAAATATACTTCTGTTAAAATTTGGAGAGTTGCACTCAAATTCTCCCAGTAATTTAAATATTTTTACCAAATTTGACTGATTACCGTTGGTCACCATTGATGGAAAAACACTGTCAAACGTTCAAATTTCACCGCTTTCGGTAAATTTAAGTATTTCCAACGAGAAAATTTCTCCGTTTCATTGGATGAAAAAGGGAAACTAAAAAAATAAACTATGCGTCATAGAATACATTTAAAAATAGATATGGATCAAACCGCAACATAAATTACTCATCGAAAGTAATAATTCACGACAGCGTTTTTTTCGTACAAGGAAAACCATTATCTCGTTAGGAAATCCGTTCCGTTTTTTATTCTAAAATTTCTATAACCGCCACAATTCGTTTTTTTTTATAGTGACCTAAAAGTAATCTAGGAGTAATACTCAAAGTCATAAAAAATAATTTTGATCTATAATTATTTGCAAGTGCGCGTGAAATATATCTGAATTCCAAGAAATGAGTAGTGTAACAACGCGTTTATTCCCCCGGATGCAATTAATCAAAATTTTCAAATTGCTCGGCCTCTTTTTAGAGAAAAATGCGCCTCTTGCATTTGATCTGCTCGTTTCTAATTATAAAACGGGCTGCATCGCTATAAAGATTTGAATTAAATTATAACATATTTAAAGTTCTTATCAAAGGAGGAGAAGAATTTGACTGCTATTTTACCGTAAATAAAAATAACTTTTTGCTTTAATTAATAAAATATTTATAAAAAAATAATTAATTTTCGGGATTTTTTAGAGTAAAACAAAATAAACATATATTGTGGGAAAAATGTTTGATTGGATATCTAACTTTTGAAGAAATCGGGATAAAAAAATTAGATAGCATATTCTTATCATGTTTTTGGTGTTGCATATTTATATGGCTTTCATTAAAATACAAGACGAAATGGCATATCTGGACCATATAACTCGATCTTGAGTGCCTATTTTCTCTAATATTATAATAATAGAAAAAAAAAATTCGAATCATACCAATCAACTTTATTGCTGGAAATGAAATATTAATTTTAACTGACTAATGACAATGCTACATTAAAAGCGGCAATTAAAATACATTCAAAATGCAGAGAGATAATACCGAATTTGAATCACGTAGCTCTTTCACGGCTGACACCTTAATGGAAAAATATCGAAATGACAATTCCTGAACCTCCTTAGTGAAACGCGCCCAATATTTGCTAAGCTTCTTGCGTGCATTACATCACTTGTTATTTGATGAATGCCCGGATCAGTATAGCATCTACTTCCAAGTATGGAGCTTGTGAAATTTAATCGCTAATAAAATTCAATGTGACATACCTGAGCGCTGTAATATATCAATAAATTCGTAATTAATAAAACATTGGGCGTACTACAAAAGTAAATTAAATAAAATCTTAAAATTCTCACGTTAACCTGTAATATATATATATATATATATATATATATATATATATATATATATATATATATATATATATATATGTCAACAAGGTGTTGGGATGAGGAAACCCAGTGAGCACTCACCAATCAGACGACTTCAGGTTGGCGAGGCCCCGGGGAGTTCTCTCTCTGTAGCTGAAGGAGTAGTTCCGAAAGCTTTACGTTTGTGATGTTTCTGTGTTTTTGTGTTATTTTACGTGTGTCGCTTCGACATCCCCGGGGCCTCGCCAACCTGAAGTCGTCTGATTGGTGAGTGCTCACTGGGTTTCCTCATCCCAACACCTTGTTGACATCCATATATTCATTTTACCTTTCCTTTTCCGTAAGTTGTTATATATATATATATATATATATATATATATATATATATATATATATATATATATATATATATATATATATATAACAACTTACGGAAAAGGAAAGGTAAAATAGATATATGGATGTCAACAAGGTGTTGGGATGAGGAAACCCAGTGAAAACTCACCAATCAGACGACTTCAGGTTGGCGAGGCCCCGGGGATGTCGAAGCGACACACGTAAAATAACACAAAAACACAGAAACATCACAAACGTAAAGCTTTCGGAAATACTCCTTCTTCAGCTACAGAGAGAGAACTGATGGCGGTGACACTGGGTGGAGGCATGGGGGTGGAAGGGTAGTGCGGAAAGGTCGAGGATTGGAGGAAACGGAGGGGGTTGGGGATGGGTAGGGTGTTGGAAGAAGACAGAAAGGGTGTGAAAAGCTATCGAAGGTTGAGGCCTGGGGGAGTGAAGGAGTTTAGGAGATAGATATGCGAAAGCTCCCACTGACGGAGTTGGGGAGCCGAAGCATTGTCGGGGAGAGCGCGAATGACTCTCACTGTGAAGCAGTTGTTGAACTTTAAATTATGTTTGTTCGCATGAACGGCCACCGGCAGCGGTCGTTTGAGAATGACACTGTTGCGGTGGCCATTCATTCGGATGTTGAGGGGATTGCTGGTGAGGCCAACATAAAAGGCGGGACATTGGGTGCATCTCAGGAGGTAAATGATATTGCGGGTGGTGCAGTTGGTGGTGGAAGTTATGGGGTAGGTGATGTTGGTTGTGGGACTGGAGAAGGAGTTGCAGGGGGGGTTTATTGGGCATGTTAGACATCGGGGTCTACCGCAGGGGTAAGATCCGGCAGGGTGTAAAGGCGTGGGTGCTGGGGGTTCTTTCTTCCATAGAATGTTTGCCAGATTAGGGGGACGGCGGAAGGAGAGCATCGGTGGTCTGGGAAATGGGATCTGGTGAGGGGAGGATGAGAGGATAAGGTGGGCGGCTTTCAGGATGTTTTTCAGAATGTCCTGGATGCCGGGGAAATACAGGGTGGTTAGGGTGAGTTGGAGGGTGGAATCGGTGGTGGTGTGGGTATTGAGGTGGGAGTTAGGGGTGGCGGGTGCGACTGCCCGCCGGATTTGGTCTCGGATCAGATCCGGCGGGTATCCGCGCTGTAAGAAGGCATGTTCGAGGGTGGAGCAGTACTCGGACAGGGAATCTCTGTCCGAGCAAATTCTCCGCCCTCGTCGGGCTAGGGCATAGGGAATAGATGTTTTGGTGTGGAGGGGATGGCAGCTGTTGAACTGGAGATATTGAAGGCGGTTGGAAGGCTTGAGGTGCACGCTGGTGTGGATTTTGTTTTCCCGGATGGAGAGATCGACATCCAGGAAGGTGATGTTGGAGGCAGAGAAGTGGTGGGTGAAGGAAAGCGTGGGGTGGGATGAGAGGCGTTGTAAAAAGGATTGTAGCGAGTCGGGTCCATGTGTCCAGAGAAGAAAAATATCGTCAATATACCTCAGCCATAGGAGTGGTCTGGGGGAAACGTCAAGAAAGCGTTCCTCCCATTCACCTAAGAAGGCATTGGCATAGGAGGGCGCCATGCGAGTGCCCATCGCGGTACCTTTTATTTGTAGGTAGTGGCGCCCTCCGAAAGAGAAGTTGTTTTTTTGGAGCACCATTTCAGCCAGCTTCGTTAGGAAATGGGAGGATGGTCTTGTGTCAGGTGGTCTGGAGTCCAATAATTTTCTCAGGGCGGACAGTCCTTGGTTGTGAGGGATGTTGGTGTAGAGGGAGCAGACGTCTATAGTGGACATAATTGTGTCCTCATCCCAACACCTTGTTGACATCCATATATATATATATATATATATATATATATATATGTGGATGGCAACAAGATGTTGGGATGAGGAAGCCCAGTGAACACTCACCAATCGGACGAATTCAGTTTGGCGAGGCCCTGGGGATGTCGAAGCGACAAACGTAAAAGAACACTAAAACACAGAATATATATATACATATATATATATATATATATATATATATATATATATATAACAGCTTTAGTGTTCTTTTACGTGTGTCGCTTCGACATCCCCGGGGCCTCGCCAACCTGAAGTCGTCTGATTGGTGAGTTTTCACTGGGTTTCCTCATCCCAACACCTTGTTGACATCCATATATATATATATATATATATGTGGCATATATATATATATATATATATATATATATATATATATATATGCCACACAAAAATATAACATGATCGTACAAAAAATCTCTATGCGTACTTGGTGTTATAATACACATTCTGAGCGTACATGAAAGTAATAAAACTTTCATCAGCCATTTTGGAATGTAATCTATATATATTATAAACTTGGCGATAAGCATATCCTGTGATATATAATGATAGGAATGTTTATATTCGTGAATTTTTTGTTTGAAAAAACATTTCACATGTAGACGCAATAAAAATTAATGTTTATTTCTGCTTTTTACAGAAAGCATCCTCTTAAATGTATTTTTATAACTATGCTATAACTCAATCCTTGCCTCGGTAAAATAACCAATTTAACAGCGGCATAGTTTCTGGATTTATCATCACAAATGATTACTTTACAAATGTTGAACAACATTAGCCGAAAATAGCAGCGTATTATTTACCGTTCCGGGATCTGAAAAGCTTCACAGTAATAACGAAAAAATTATCTTCTCCGCTTCTTCTCTTAATAAATATTTTAAAAAATTTGTTTGTTTGTGCAGAAAAAAGTCCTAATTACCGATCGCCTACAAAAGTTTGCAAGATTTTAAATTTCGATTTCAGGTAGACTTCTTTCGTTTCCTAAATTCTATATCGAGATAAAAATTCATAATATTGGTTTAAATTGTCCATTTTTAATACTCTACGTTACTTATATAGATTTATTTTAAGAAAATAATTTTCAAAAAAATTAAACAGATTTTAAAACAAGCATAATGCAAAAACGATCGCGGAGATCATTCTCAGATCCCGAAAGATTAAAATATAAGAGAATAGCCGCAGCAAGAGCAGCAGGCTTCTGAACAAAGACAAATTCGATTTCGATCACAACGACTTAGGCAAGGGCAATCTTTTTAAAGTTGCAAGTGTTGAATTGTCAAACGCCTGCTTTGCTCGTGGACAATTATATGTAGCTACGTCTAGAGAGGGATGCGGGAAGAATTATTTATTTGAGAAAAATGGGAAAAAACAAGAAATATTGTATACGAACGAGTATTACAATAAAAATTAACTTGGTTAAATACTTAATTTATCCACAAATCTTCTTCAAATTATTTTGCCTGGATTTAAAAACCCGAGCAACGTCGGGTATATTTGCTAGTTCGTCTATAAGATTTTGAGGCTTAGGTAAAAATGTGAAATAAACTATCCCATAAATGTAATTGAATTCATCTGTTAACAACCATTTTTAAGGAGAAAACTTGAAGATAAAATATCAAATAGGAAAATAACATCCGAGATTTAAAAATTTCAATTTATAAAACATGACTTATGCATACAAAATATTTTCCAAATAACACAAATGGCATAATACCCACATACAGCGTATCTTATCATCGAGGTCTTTTTTTAGCTTTTACCGCCATCATATATCTTCTCGCTGATGACTTAACTCTCAAGAATAATTCAGTAATTTAAAGCCCATAAAATTTTACTTTGACGACGTTTACTTCGCCAATAAATGTTGAAAATTTTATTGGTATCCTCGATTAAGATTTTTTTTAAATACTCTTTACAACAAAGGGACGATGCATAGGTATAATCGCTCTCGACATTAACTCTCCCGTTTATATATTTAAACGAAAACGATAAGCTAATCGACATCAATAGGATATTTTCACGGAAACAATCTTTCGCGTATTCTCCCGAACTCCTCCGGTATTCGTCGGAAACCTCATGGAGTCTTAAAAACCGCCGAATCTCCGTCCGTGCACAAACTTCGATCGTTTCGACCTCTCCCGCGTGGCGGGTGACTTCGACGCTATGGCAGGTGGTTTAAGATGGGCAATCGGAAGACAAGAGGGCGTTTTCTCCGTATAGGAGCCTCTCCCCGGTGGCAAACTGCCATCTCTTCCCTACCCCCCTCCGTTCCGTGACACGCCTGCGAGATAACCGTCCGGTGACCAAGGTATTCGCGGATTTGGATGCTTGATGAGCGTACACGTTGGATGGGATTCTCTCTCTTGAAAAAAACACTGACTCCTACAATCCCCTATCTCTTTCAACCTTACTCCGCCCTACTCCATATACATACACCTCGACGAACTGTGACCTAATTCCGGAGGCCTCTCCTCGCTCTTCGCTGCTCCATCAACATCGCCCTTCTCCCCTTCTCTCTCGCTCTCTCACTGTCTCTCTCTCTCTCTCACTCACTCTCATGTAATAAAAATAAAAATCTTCTCGTAAGGGAGGGGGGGGGCACCCTTTCCCCTCTCCCTTCAATAACCTCATCCCAATCCTATGGCCTCAAATCCCCTAACCTCACTTTCGATCTCACTTCCATCCTTTCGACTGCAACCGACGGGAGCCAAGGTCAATCTTTTTGCGGACCGCGCTACAGGGGCGTCGAGGGAGAGAGAAAAAAATAAACGCTGGCTTGAACGCCTTTCTCATCTTCGTGTCTTCGTGGCCTCCACCAAGTGGGTTGGAAGCTCGGCAAACCCTTTTGACTGGGAAGTTTTCCTATGTAGAACAATGATGACAGCCAGAATGTTAATTCAACGGGCGAAAACGTTTTTTCGAGAGCTGCTGGGCCGCGCTCGAGGGAGTTACGCGCGGACGCGCTCATTATTCAGGACGAAATCAGACTGTCTGCCTTTGTTCTCGATGAGAGTTCGTGCTTCTTGAAACGGCTCGGTAAATTAATTATAACGACGATCCACAGTGAAAAATATTATAATGCTGGGATGGTCAAAATGTCTTCTTTACGTGGCAAGCTATTCAGAAGTTTTAGAATGAAATACATATGTGTAATTGAATAGCATAGCTTTCAGCGCGTTAAAAAAAATGCGCTTATAGTTTGTTTCATTTTGGCGTCTGTCTGTCCGTTCTCCTGTGCTCTTGCGTCAATTGAAATTGTGACGAAACTGTAACCGTAGAGAGCTGAAACTTGGAATGTAGATTTATGCATTGCTGCCATTTGTTTTTCTTTAGATTTGAGTTTTGACAAATGTACAGGGTTAGATAGGGACCCATTTAATTTTTTTATATCTTCGAAGGCATAAAAAAATGGGAAGCTGACATTTTGAGAGTATGTATGTTCATTTCCACAATGATGCCACTTAAAACGACGAGATTCTAGTGACAACATTTGGCGGTATAACCACATAAAAAATAATTTAAGCTAAATCCACCTATATAACAGGTGATCGAATTCCAAATTATCGTCGATTAAGCGAATTCATAGCGAAATAAAATAAAAATTTTACCGAATTTAAAGCAGAAGAAAAACGCGCTAATTTTATTCACGCGCATGGGTAACACTCTATTTGTTTGCCATTAGTTTCGTATTTGGATGTAATCCATGGTGAGGCTTAAGAAACAATTTTTAAATGTTGGTAAAAAACAATATTTTCTGTATAAATTTAACCGAAAGAATAAATTTTTAATGAATGAAATTCATAACGATTACAAGTTTCAGTGGAAACGGTCACCTGCATTTCATGCCATCCAAGATTTCGGAATACCCCGTTAAAGATTAAATGAAACTAGGTAAAAAAGGAAATAGGACGAGATTAAGTATCAGACGTACATCAAGATAGGGTATTCCACGATCTCTTAATGAGTTCGAGGCAATTTCGCAACGGTAGTGAGTTGAATGAAGGAGACCTGCGAAAGATACCCACGAAGCGATACATTAATTGATAATTAGTATTTGAAAACGAAAAATCGCAATTGCGCGACGAAAAGTACGTCTCGACAATTTGATAGAAAAATGACGTTTCGTTACGTACATTAAATAATGCTCTAAAAATTTTTACGAATGTTCATTTAAACCTATCTCAAATTTCAGCTGGAATTAAAAAAAAATCCGGTGTATTTTTCGTTTTTGGCGGTGTAAAATTCGTAGCAGGAAATTTTTTCCACGATTTCGAATCTTACGTGATACTTATCTCTGAGTGGAACTTAAACGTTGGCGACAGGTAAAGATGACTTCGCAGAGAAATCGATATCTTTATCTCGAATTGAGATTACCAATCGCCCCATGGTGGTTAGGATGAAAATCGTTAGGTTGTTTTCCGGTGAAAATGTTCTTCTCGCAATCTAAGATTCGTGGTCAAGACATCAAGGATTACCATATATGGCCATTAAGGAAAATTCTTCCCCCATCCGGTTATTTGGGTCAATTGCAAAACCGAGCATCCTTTTCCTTGATAAACTCTCTTCCTCGTGTTTCTATCTCGAAAAAGAAATAATATTTCCTCGAGGTTTTATATTGACATGTAACTGTAAAATAGCTTGATATTCACAAATAGTGTAGAAAATCCATTTGTTGCACATCTCCTAATAGATTAAATACCTACTATCTTCTTGTAGATTACCCAGTTTGTACATATCAAATATATACATTTATACACGCATTCATCAGTTGGTACTGCATCATCGTCAATTAATTCGAAAAAAATAATTGTCAAAATTTCAAGATTGTTGTTTTATTTATTTAACAATGTCTTTCGTGGAACTCCTAACTATTAGCATTCGCAAGCCAGCGTGTCGTGGCAGCCCGGGTATTGATTGTAATTTCATATGTAATTGCGACCTATACAATAAACATATTTGTTAATATAAAATTACATCTGAGTGATACCGATCTTTCCAGTAATATTTTAACCATACAATTTACTATAGTGAAACGTTTAATCACCAAAACCACTATTTCTACCTTATCTTAGAAGAGTTTTATTTGTCGAGTGATACATAAATATAGGGGATTAGTTTATGATCACCGTTCCAATGCCAAATGATGGAAAAATACCGACATCCGGTGGTATTTTATGTTCTCCATCCTGATTGGTTTTTCAAATGACGCCGTGCTCAAGACCAGAGGTCCTAAAACTAAGACGCCAGGGCCGGAAACGGTCTTTCGCAGTGAATTCATCCGGCCAGCCGCGAAGCCTTGCAAATTTGCTTCAAGCATGCATATTAGTGTTGGCGCCTCCAATGGAAGTTTCTGGGAACTGCGATTGAAATCTGTACGGTATTGCTTAAGCGCGTGGATTTAATTGGATTTGAATTATTTGATTCATACGTTTGCTGTCCCACGCTTAGAACCTATCCTTTAACATAGATTGATTCGGCCTCTTCCATGTTTCAAATACCACGCGTAGCCCTCTCTCCGATCTAAAACGCATAATTCGATCCTTTTGTTAAAAACTTTTACCCCCTAGAGGTTCGCGAAATAAATCTGAGGGGCTCGCGAGGAAAAATTGGTAATGGCGTATATTTCACTTTCTTAGTTCTACAATCCTTACCAATATTTTAGTTTCTTTCAAATTAGTTGCATTGCTTTATTTTCAATGTTTTCTTATGCTTCAAGAATCATATTTGTATTTTACAGGCTACTAACTAGAAAATGATGTCAATACCATATTTTCTTATTTTATTGTAAACGTTTACATACTATGTGCTCTATAAACTTTTTATTTTTCATGAATTAAACGCGTTCAAAAAGATTTTTTTACAAAATTCACTCTCCATTTTTAATGGGTTCACCGGCAAAACTGTTGCAACTCAAGGGGGTTCGCAAAGATAAAAGGTTAGCGACGAGAAATAGGTTAGCTCAATGAGTTCGCGAAGTGAAAAAGGTTGGGGACCGCTGATTTATGCCGTAGCTAAACGGCATAGGTAAGTCCTATGGACGGGAGATTATGAGTTTCTCGTACAGCTTATTTTACTCAAGCCATAAACTGAATTAATCGATTTCACTTCGAATCGATTCATACCAAATACTCTGAAATTGTAAATTCATGACGCGATATGGGTTATCAGTCCTAAGCTATCAGCGAGTACCATTCTCGTGATTTATCAGAAAAAGAAACAATTCTTAAAGATGCCTTCTGTAAAGGATCTGTGAGTACGATTCTTCGGAATTTATCGGGAGAGCGATTCCTAAACGTTCTCTCCGTGTCCGACTGATAAAAAAGTATGTTTACGCGAAAGTAAATTTCTAGAGGAAAAAGGGCGAGACGATAGCGGAATCGCTGGGACAAAAATGCCTCCAAAAACGGTCAGGATCCATCCGCTGATGCGGTCGGTAGTGCCATTTTTATATTTATTCATTACAAGTCATGCTCAAATAGCGCCATTCATCCGTTCGCCCATTCATCGCTTCATCTCGCGTCCCCTTGCGACTGTTTTGTCACTCCGCTCGCTACCCCTTCCACAAATGGTTGTCCAAATCATTGGCGTGCGAGATAGGTACGTACATTCTTACGATAAAAATAATCTTATCGTCACGCGATAAGGCACGCTCTCTTGAGCCTTTGTGCAATACAGAGATCCGCTCCTTCCTGATGAAGAAGATTTTGTTCAGTCTCCCGACTTCAAATAAATTAGAATTGTCATTTTGAGTGGTCAAAGCTATGGGAATTAGGAGTTGAGGAGAAATCTGTGGATTGCGATTCTATGCGCTTACCATTGGAAACGCTATTAGACCGTAACATTGGAGTTCCCAAAATATTCTGTATGGCATTTCAGCGTGTAATGGCGGTGAATATGGGATTGAGGGCCCGATCGACGTCGATAGGTAAATATTTCTGATTCCTCAATCATAAAAACCGACAATTAGGCTACATATAAATATTTACGCAATTTTCCATTTCGTTCAAATCGACAAGAGCACGCAAGGTTCATTTCTTTTTCCGCAAGTCGAGATAAAATTCTGAACCCGATCAGCGATCTCTTCACGGATCGACCGTAAAATTTTGCGAATCAAATTTTCCAAACGGAATCGAGTCCTTCCGAAAAAATAATCATCGATAAGTCAAGCGAGCATGTTAATGAGAACCACGATTCTTCGCAGCGGATTCCCGCGCCGCGCATCGCCTGCCTTTCAGATTTCAGTTAATTTTATCCTTTCGAATGACGTGCCAAAATGTTTGAACGATTCAAATTTTACCGCGGAGGGAAATTAGCTTTGAATCCCAAATACGCCCGCCCACCTTCGCAGGATATGGAAAACGTTCGATTACTTCTGGAGGCAACGAACTATAGTGGCTACAACAATGAATCAGGTCCACCAATGCGAAACAAAAAAGTAGAGAAAAGCGAATCCGAAAAAGCGGGAAGGAATTGGGCAAGCGAATCCGTGGAGAGGAAAAAAACTGTTCTCTTGCGCAAAAACCTCTTCGATGGATTCCGCTTCACAAACTTCACGAAGGATAAGGATAACTCGGATAAAACGAGCTAAACTTTTCGTGGAAATGCATCAGGGTGTGGGGAGGGCGGGTTTTCACTTCTTGCGTGAGACATGCTTTCAAATTTTTATCGCCAGTCGCAGAGCTTCAGGCAGCATGACATCACTGCTGGAGGAATGTGATTGGTTATGCGTGTGGGGGAAAAAGAGGCAGCACGCGTGTTTGGCGTCCACTAAGGGGCATCCGGTCTCTCAGTGATAAGTAGACAAAGGGAAGCAAGCAGCTCTTGAACGGCATCATGGATGTGAAGGTCAATACAAAATATTTAACGGCGGAAGAATCCGCCATCTTGTCTTGTTCGAAAAGTGGATAATGTGCACGAGAAATTAAGAGGAAACTTGAAAGATGCGGTAAAATTCCTCCACGGAGAGAATCCTTCGACAGAAAAATTTCGGACCCTTCGAAAATACCTCTGGATGGATTCGGTGGAACTTCATTCGACGCTTAGGCTTAGAAGAGGGGAAAAACTGACAAATTTATCGAAAATTAGAGTTTTGGACTTTGTAATTCGCTAATGTAGTAGATCATAACGGCTTTGCCGATTAGGGAACATTTAATTGATGAGAAAATGTAACAAGAATTGACGTCGCTGACGTGTTACTTTCGAACTGGTCGAATCACACGTTCTGTGAACATATGAGAGAAGAATGGGTACGCTGGGATAAGCTACGACAGCTTAGGCGTGGCTGAGAAAATAGTTTTGGGATGGGCGACTCGGGCGGAGAAAGGAAAAAATACATTCTGCTGATGGGAAGAGAACGAGACAATGGCTGGAGATGATGGTCGAACTGACCGCTTCCCTCGCTCTGTCCCTCTCTCCCCTCGCTCTCTCTCCCTCCCTCCCTCCCATCTCTCCCCTGTCTTTCTCCCCCCCCTCTCTCTCTCTCGCTCTCCACACACTCCCAATTAGAACTAACTTTCGCGTCGGGTTCACTCGATCGTCATTCAATTTTCCCTCACGAATCCGTCCATAGCGAGGTCCTAATTGACGAAAACAAGAGCGGACCTAAAGCAGTATCTTTTAAGGCAATAAATACCATCGGTGTCGTCGCGGTACGTTAAGCCTAAAAATTCCTCGAGAAAAAAACATTGCACGGACAAATGAATCGCACCAAAGTTGTCGCTCGAGAGATTAATGGTGTCTTAAACAAAAAGAAAAACAATTTTTTCCTCGTCTTTACACGTCTTAAAAAATCTGCGTCCGAAGACGATGTGCGATATGAATGCATCCACGAACATGTAGACCGACGGGGCGAGAACTAGTTTTCGAAGACCTGGGTGTGTCTGATTTCCGAAGGAAAGGCCCGCTTTTGAAATTTCATATACTATGTATATTCCTCGCCCTATCAGTAAGAAAAATGAGATAAGCGACTCGGTTCTTCCCCATGACCGGGGTTTGTGACGGAAAATACGCTGTTTTCAACAGCCCGACGTATTTTTAAACGAATATTTACGCATCGTTAATCGCGTGAAAAAAAGATCGAAATTAAAACCGTTTCTCCTCCGGGGACGTCCGTTGCAAGAGAAATGGGCGGTGACCCTAAGAATCTCTCCGAGGATTTTATGTGCGAAGCTAATGCGTTTGCCTCCTCGAAAGCAGCACCAACGTCGTCTGTATGGAGAAGAGGGATCTGGGGGAGGTTGAGGGGCGGAGCGGGGGTGGGGTAAGCGAATGTTTTCAACGCGGAAAGCAAAGCGCGGAAAATGCGGAATTCACTCTGTTGCGCGAGAGCACTGATTCTGACAGTTCGAGGACGCGTAATGGTCGCACTTTTCAAGCGTTTTCCTCGCCCGAGCGTGATCGTTAAGCGGGGAACGTTTAGATACTGTAAAGTTTCATATTTCAGGGTACAAATTCGATAGTTATCGTATGGCCGCGCTTTTCCCGATCGATTTCGTTGGATCCAATCGAATAGTTTTGATAGACGACTCGACTGCTTGAAACTGCCGCACTGTGTCACTATGAAGTATAGAATAATGGAACACAAGCGGAAACTATTCGAAAAGTAGCCCCGAATTCTGTCGAGGACCTGCGCTTTAAATAGAGCGTCTGTTTGGTGCACTTGCACCTGCCAAACGCCATTGTCGGCTTCCGGGACAATAATGTTAAATGTAATACAACTACGGAACAGAGAAGTAACTAGGAGACGGCCTGTGGGGGACTTAAACCCCTTTATACTAAGTCCTCGGCCCCCCTTTCGAATATTACCTATAGTTTAAAATAATTAGGAATAAAGTATTTTATGTTTTTGTTCTAAATGAAAAATTACCTTTCATTTGCATGACAAGTCCAATAATAATTAATTAAATCATTCCTTTTTTCATAATATTATTTTTACTACATTTTTAAAGTTTTGGCGTGTCCTTCCAAATATTTTTGACAATCATGTTGCCCTCCCTCACCCCATCCCACAGTTGGCAAGCTATGGAATAGAGAAATATAGATCAGAAACCTTAGCCGAGGAAGTACTCGGCATAATTGAAGCAGATTCTTAAATAGGGAGGCAAGACCAAAATGACGAAGTGCGTGAAATTGGCTGTAGGACGAAGCGATATGGAGGATCTTTTTGCCCTAGAACGATTAGAGGTCGCAACAGGATATTCGAGTAAGATTTTCTAGGGAACCCGGTGCGCTGCATCCTCTGCCACCCACCTGTCTTACGATTTGCGGCGTATTACGTAGGCGTAGATCCATAAGAAATAAAAAAAACAACGAAAGAATCGATCCCCGACAGGAAAAAAAGCGTCTCGTAGGAACGACAACAGGAACAGAAACAATTTATGCGACATTGATGGGGCGAGAGCAATTTTTATGAGCGACATGAGGGCTCGAGACCAGCTTCCGTTCACGAAGCCAGAAGGGCGAAGAAGACCTGACGCGACACCCCGTCCTCTTACGGTCACCTCCCATCTGTCCTTTCGGTTTGTTTAACTCCCCGGGTCGGGTTCCCTGACGGATAGAGAGAGAGAGAGAGAGAGAGGGTGTCGAGGGATTATAAGGGGAAGGGGAGATGCGTTTGAACGGCGGCTCCGCTTCAAGGAGGAAGGAGTTGAAAAGGTCGAGTGAGGGAGGGAGAGTGCGGGGGAGGTATTCCTCTTTTAAAGAGGAACGACTCGGGAGGGAGAGGGGGAGTAAGGGGGCGAGGGAGAGAAGAAGACGTCGCATACGCGATATGCTGACGACCCCTTCGGGCTCTAGCAGCGGCCTCTTCTCTCACACTCTTCGGGTGATAAAAATGAGATGTAGCAGATGACGCGATAGTTTGGCAACACCACTGACTGAGATGGAAGTGAGTCATTCATCTCCCACGGCGTGGGATTAGAGCCCAGATCAGAAAGAATGAAAGAATACGATCGATTCATTGTTTTTGGGGACGCGTTCGCGTAAAAAAAAGTCGCGCGATAGTTTTAAAATAAACGCGTTAATTTCGGTCGCAATAAAAAAAATAACGCGACGATAAGTTTTCGCGGAGTTTATTTTTTTTTTGGTAGAATCGATTCGATAGGAAAAGGTCGCCGCGTAAGGTGAAGGGGGCCGTAGAAGGTTGGGGGGAAGAATGCGGGGAGGGGACGTAGAATGGCGGGGGAGGGGAGGGCGCAGAGGGCGGTCACTCTCTGAAACTTCCATTTTCCTTCGGACGGCACGTACGACGCACGGCGTGTGAGATCTTGACCCAATTTCGAGAGAATAGGCGCTAAATTTTCATGCACGTCGTGTTTGTTACTCGGCGATCAATTATAAAAGAAAAACTCGCGTGTACGCATGTGCATATATCATGGGTGCTTTGTTTCGAATCTGAGATTCTATGCATTGGACCGAGCGAGCAACTTCGATTATAAAACGTGTCTGTTGACGCAGACGCTGAATTCGTAGTTTTCATTAATGCAAATGTTTAAAACGAAGAGAAGGTGGTTGACGGAACAAAAAAATCGTAGAATATAGAGTGAATAAATCGAATTCTCGATTTATAAAGTTTCCGATAATTGCTGACATTATAATTGCCAATCTCTCGATTAACCTCTGAACCTAGTCGTATGTAAATTATTCGAGATATGTCACGAGCACACTCGAGCTAAATGTGTTGCGGAATGATTTTTTGAAAGTTAAAGTGCCCTCGATGAATCAGCGTCGACACGTTTTCCATTATTCGTCGATGAAATTTTAATAAGAGGAAGAGAATAATTTTTCAAGCTTCATACAGAATAAAAATCGTAGAAAAGTTTTTAAAACAGATGAATTTGAATATCCTCTAGCCCTCTGCTACTCATATGAGATAGGGGAACCGAGCCTTCCGTCTGTTTCACAGGACTGACGTATCTTACTGCCCTTGAAAACTTAAATTCGGCTGCTCAAGTTTTGATAAAATATAATTTCAAAATTCCAAATATTAAAATACTCAGCGCCTAGAGAAATAAATATGAGAGTTCAGAAAACAGCTGTGAACGATCTTTTGCTAACGGCTAACTACAAAAATATAAACAAAACGAAAAAAATCGAAAGTGGAAAACCTAGAAAGAAAAAGATAGCCTTTCAGACAAATTAACGCGCGTGTATTTTATTCCCATAAAAGAAAAGTAATTGTAATAACATGATGTACCTAGAGAGCACGAACCGACGTAACATATAGTTGTACTAACCAGAAAATAAAATCGCCTACTACTTGAACGAATCGCTCTAGTACGAAAAATAAATCGAGAGCGACTCTGATTATGCGTCGAATCAGGGCCGGATTAAGTGGTACGCAAAACACGCAAGCGCGTGGGGCCCAGATGGCAAGGGGGGCCCAGAGGGCAAGAGGGGCCCAGAGGGCAAGAGGGGCCCAGAGGGCAAGAGAGGGCAAGAGGGGGCCAGAGGGCAAGAGGGGCCCAGAGGGAAAGGGGGGCCCAGAGGGCAAGGGGGCCGCACACTGGGCCGACCCAATCTCGTCTCATCTTGCCGAAACCCTTTAAAAGTGTTGCCGTACAGATCACAAACCTTACAATAATCTGTTACTTGTCTCAATTTCTTTTATTGTATCAAAATCCACGCTTTTCTTAGTAAAGTGCTTTCTTTCTTTATTAATAATTACAAGTAATGCATTTTGTGTAAGACCGCCTACGGGTAGTAGGAATAAGCAGTCCCGTATCTAGGGTATAGCACATATAGCAGACATGGTTGAAGAATTACATGTAGATGAAATAATTGATTAACTATATACCATACTAGTAAAAGGTGCATTCTGCAAGCATTTCATTTCATCTTGAAAAACATTAATTTTTCAGACATATTTCATTATTAGAATTATTTATAATACAAAAGTTTGCACCTCTGCACCGATTTTCGTTCTTTCCTTATGGAACAATATTGTAGTAAAAGAAATACCTAAAATTTGTAATTATAAGAATATTATATTTTTTTATTTTTGGTACTAATTCCACCAGTAGCGGATCCAAGGGAGGGGCGATGGGGGCCATCGCCCTCCCCTTGGACGATCCCATTGCCCTCCACTGGGTGCATTTTTAAATTCATTCCGCGCAACGGTAGGGATTTTCAAAATGTATGGTCGTTGGCAGAGGCGGAATCAAGAGGGGGAGGGGCAATTGGGGCGATCGCCCTCCCCTTGGGAAGTTTCTGGATCCGCCCCTGAATTCCACACATTTCTACCAAATGTATATACAAATTTTGATATTTTAATTTGTTTGGCAGTTAAAAATTCTTAAAGTTTAAACAAATAGGTAAATGTTTAGACACTACGCGGCGAGTTAGGGAGCTGAAATTTTAAAATCATTTAGAGTTTAGCCTATATAAACGAATAAACATTTCAATGTATCCATGAAATCGTTATTGCGGCCGTTAAAAAGTATTTAAATTTTTAAATTAGATAAATAAATAAATTAGATAAATGTTATTTCACTTCTAATTGTGCTATAAATTTAAAATTTGGCAGAAATGCATTATTAACCCAATGTGGGAAAAGTATAATATTGCTATAATTGCAAAAATTAGTGATTGTTTTACTCCATTATTGTTCCATAATGAAAAAATGAAAACCGGTCCAGAGGAGAAATCTTTAGAATTAAAGAAATATTTCTCATGATGAAATATCTCTCTGAAAAATTAATGTTTTTTCAAGGTGAGATGAAATGCTTGCAGTATGCAAGCACCTTCTACTAGTATGATATATGATGATATGTGACATATCATAAGTAAGAAGCAGCTACATACATATATAGAATGATAAAATAGGAAAAGTTTTCTAATTTGAAAAGTTTGCATATTGTTTCAAGATGTGCCATTTTGTGTTAAAATTAGAATAAAATATAAGTTTACTGCTTATTTTCCTGATATTTCCGTTGAAATGTACGATTTGCGTGGGGCCCATGGGCCTCTTAATCCGGCCCTGCGTCGAACTCGTTATTTTCGTAGCGCAAAGCATATTTCAATGAACCGAAATGCCTCGTCGATCGATGAACGCCTTACAGGCTGGTGACTCACTGTTCTTCCTGACCATTCCTACCATAAACGTTTTATAGTTACTCAGCGATGATTCACGGTGAGAGTGAGCAGCGCCCTTTTCAATGTCGATTACAAAAACATATCCAGAGGGATTACATTCTTTTGAACGATCTAAATGCATCAGCCGTCGGAGTTCGTACCAGCGGACCAAAAAAAAGAACATGCGAAACAACCGCTCCGAACTCGATAGCGGCGAATCAAAGTATGATTCATTAATCGGCTTTCGCTAGTATACCGTTATTCGAATCCGAAAAACAAATATCGTTCCTTTCGATTAGCGTATACGCGAGGGCGCATAATGACGATGACACCTGCACCGAAACTCACCATTTCGTTATTTACGTTAGATTCGTGCGGTCGCGTGCCTTTAATTGTGTCAGTGTGTTTTTTTTTAACCAGCTCCCAAGGTCGGATGCCTTCCCTATGCTCGCTCATTCCCCCTTCTCCAGCGCTCACGAAACACGCATGAATAAAAAAACACCTTTCAAAGTTAACAGTTGCAGGCGTTAATATGTGGAATCTCTCAGTATTCTAAAATGAGAAAATTTGTGTATTTCCATTTGAATGCTTTTATTTCGACCATGGTTGCTACGCGTTAAAACATCACATTAAGGGGCATTTTCCACTTCGTCGAAATTCTTCTTCCCGCGAGAATTCGAAGTAAATATCAGTCGACCTAGTTTACGAATATACTTATTCGTATTTTGCACTGGGCCTGTTCTTTCGCATGATATGGACAACTCCTTAGACCAGTTATGTCCAGACTGCGACCCATCGCATATGTTCATCCGGTCCGAGAAAGTATTTGAAAATGTGTCACGATTTCTAAATTGGTTTTACCATACTCATACCGAGCACCAAACTATCAAAACACAAGAGAAGGACATATCCTTTCTGACAACTAAACGCTACTACTTATTCCCATACATTCTAAGATCCCTAATGTAAGGGATACAAGCTAGGCCGCCAAAGAGTCAGAGGCACGGGCAAGTACCGAAAATATTTGTTAGGTTTATTGCGTCTTATATTCACCCTCTGCCTAATCCGATAATTCCTACACCCCTTGGATCGTTTTAGTAATACGACCAGCCGCCATATTCCATTTAACGAAAAGCATGGGAATTCCTCCTGTGACAACTGCTCGACAAAATCTGTCGATTTCCTTCGAGATTTTATAAAGAAGAGGTTTCCCTGACTAATAAATTAGCACCGATGGACGGAATTCATTATAGTATTTTCATAAAATACAGTTTCACATAATTAATATTTCTTCGAGTTATCCCAAGTTTTAGTTAGGCCATCCCCATCTGAGTAATCGTGCCCGATAGTGTCTTGTACCCGTCAGTTTCTCTTGCTGTTGCTTACATTATGGGCTGTTTTTATGACTTTGTTTCTCACTTTTCATGGTTTTTCACTGAAAAGGTAACATTTTTTCTTCAAAATATTTACCTATGCATTTGGTTGCATTCTTACCTCGTCACATTCATTCTGTTATATTAAACCTAATGCCATGTTTCCCGGGAAAAATAAATTGACATATAATAGTCTTTCTTACGTTGAAGCTTTAGAAAGAAAATTATCCCTTTTTCAAAAGTATCAAAGTATCCTCATTTTGAATCGTGCCGAAAGTCATTGATAAAATTATTTCCAAACACGTGTTCGCCAAGATTTCTTTCAGGGAGCAATTCAATTAGTACAATAAGGAATGAACTAGTGCTTCGGAGACTTTAAATATTTGGACGATAACTTTGTTTCATTTGCCTGATGATCATCAACATAATATGAGAATTTCGGTTACTCAAATAGGACCCAATTTTCTTGTAGCTGCGTATAAAGAAGAAAGGCCACGTATCACATCGATGTGTTTATCGCTTTAAATTATATTTTTATAATTAAAATTTTTATGGGCCTTATGTTTGACGTTTCTACGCAAAATGTAAGGAAAAATGTTCTTGATTTTTATACATTCACCAAAAATACGAAGAATCAATTTGTTTACAGTTCAAATATATTATTAAAAATTTTATTTTTGACAAATAAAAATGCCTAAGTATTACGTATCCTATATGTTCCACAAGACAAAATGTTTCGATTATTTAAATGCGTGCATTTAAAATCCGTTTGTCCCGCTTGTACATTAGTAAGGTTAATACTGGTCCGTTATAAGAAAGGTTTGGGCCTTAGACCACAGAACGGTCGAGATAATTTTACTTATAAAGAAGCCGTCTTCAGCGGTATTTCATATAAGTCGATTCTGATATGAATTGTTGCCCTAGGGGAATTTTTTCTCAAATTTCTATTTTTGAAAGTTATTTCTAAGATTTTAAAATATTTATTTGAGGCCATCCATTATTGTGGCAGGATAATTCATCCCGGAATATGGTTTCGCGCGATTTACGTCGACACGAGATCAGATTCATAGAAACTTCGAGGTTTGGAAGATACGCGGACCATCTTTTTCAAAAATGGCATTCGGGCAAAACCAAAAAAATTTCCTCCTAATATTAATGAATACGCGTCCTTCCATGCCTCATTTTAGGACAGTAAAAATAACAACCTATTACTGCTCATGAAGAAATATATGTAGGAGGGGGCGGCGCGACCTTAGAGAATTGAAGTAATTAAGGAGACGCAGACAGACAAACCTCTTTGTTTAGGAAAAATCTAGATTATGCGGACCATTTTTAATTAGGAGAAAGAAAGAGAGCGGAATCGCATGAAGTAGCAATGGCACATGTGGGCAGAAAGAATAGTCAGAAGAGAGTAGCGCACCGCATAGGTGAAAAGATTTGAATTAGTAATCCGTCACGCGACTCGTAGGACCAAGTTTAATCAGCTTTATGTTTCGCCGTAAAAATTTCTCTTAATTGGCTCATTCTCGTTGGCTGAACAAAGGAAAACGCCCCGGACAATCTCACGAGCGCATGAAAAATACGTCATTTCGCCAAAAAGCAAGACGGAGCCGGTATCATTAACTGCGCGGGAATACACGCCGTCGTTAATTTCGCGCGGTTCGCGAGATTCGAGAACGAAAATGAATAAAATTCGACGATATCTTCGGTTGACCCAACTCTTCCTCTTGCGTCATCTAAGATCGAAAAGGAACCAGCAGTTTGCCATTCTTTATAGATTGAAAATTATCACCCGACCGCCGACGTCGTTCAAAATCGATTCGCCGAGCGACGATCGCATTAATCGCATCTCCGTCGAAAACGGATGAGGAGAAGACGCTAGGTCGGCCGATGTAACGATCGAACTTTCTTCTATTTCCGTGGCATCCGTGGAAAACAGAACTTGGGAAATGGGAGATGGAAACTCATACAAGGGTGGGAAGGGAGCGGGAGAGCATTCTCACGAATGAGAAGAAGATGGTCCGATGTTCACCTACTGTTATCTGAGGTAAGGAATTCACTCCTTGCTCCGAAGGTATCCGACGCACATGCCCTTAAAACCTTGTTTTATAGAGCGATCGCTTTAAGTGGCCCATGAGTAGCTCCGTAGCAACTGAAAAATCCCTTCAAAAAGATTATCTCCCTCGCGTGGGAAGTAACGTTTTCTCGAAACATCACCCTCTTCGCCATCGTGCGATTTTTTCTTCAATTTTCGCCAAAATTCTTCGAAGGCGACGCGTAATTCCGTTAAGAACCCGTGCTTAGATCTTTTTTCTGCACCATTACCAAGCTCACGAATGATAGAGCACGGGTTACGATGCCGATCTTAGATAAGGGTCACACACGCTTTATTTGCGGATGCCACTTTGAAAGAGGCGATAATCGAACCGGGCAAACGAACGCACGCCATCGAATGAAATCCGACGAAGAGGAATTGAAGATCGATCGTTATTCCATGAGAGATTTGGAATAAAAAATGTTAGTAGACCGAAAAAGGTGTAGCGAACGTCATAGGAAAGCGGTTAACGCGAGAATAAAAATCGTTGACCATCCCTTTTCAGCCACGCATTGAGTTCCTAAATGGAGAAGGCACGTTCACGAATCCAGAGACGGCGAGAAATCTTAACTGATGTTCTCCGACCGATGCCAATCCACAGTGAGGGGAGTCAGTGAACCATGACGAGGGTAGTAGGGCAGCGAGATGATGTGACATAATTAGCTGGATAGAGAGTATGGAAATAAACGTATAATAGAAGAGATATACCCATTTCCACGTGCTTTGTTTTATATGCCGCGATCATCGATATCAGGTCATAATTTTCTCTGCTTGAGGAATTTTAAGAGACTAATATACCGCGAAGTACGATATGATTATTCATGCATTAATTACTTTTGCGTTTCTAGCACGGTACGCGTTTCATTTTTACTAATAATCTCGTTCACTGGATCGTTTCGCCGTCATTTCAGCAAGAGGGTCTTGTTCCGAAGCCAAAGCTCTGGCTGAGTGAAACGAGTTAGCGTCACCTATTTACGGAACTCAACATCCGTTACCTTACCATTGACCGTATAGGTGAAGATTCCGACGAAAACGGAGAACCAGCCCTTGAGCGATTCGCTCCCGGGATTATATCATTGTTATACTAACGATAAAATTTTTACGACGTTCGAAGCACTCTTGTTTCAGATCCATAAAAAACTTTTGAGGTTGAAATAACCCATTACGATTTTTATTTAATGCTATCGGAAAAGTGGACCTAAAATCTTCGCCTTCGTTCTCTCGTTTTATTTTCATTTGTAAGTTTATCTTCGATTAACGCACGATAAAACAATTCACTCTAAGACTCGTTTGACTAATCTTCAATAATATCTTTATTTGGGCTAGAAGATTTAAAATCGATTGGCTTAGAAAAATGTGAAAATCAAAATCCCCAAAATCAATAAGTAGCTCGAATATTTCTTTAAATTGAAGCTCATATTCGTTAAAATACAAGTGGATTGACTCAGTTTATGAATTTTCCCGAAATACAATGAGTTTGTAACTCGCTCTTGTAGTGAACCAAATTGTTAAAAAAATTCGGAACATGTACGACCTATGTGGAAAGTACTTCAAAAGATTAATTTCATTTTTAACATGATTAAACGTCGTTTCGAGCATATGCAGCGGACTCCTACTTAACTGGTGTAAACGGGACAGAGAGATAGGCCGTTTAATTGAAACGACATTTAATCCTGAGCACTATTTTGGAGAAACATAAATTTAAAAAAATGAAATGAATGAATAAAACGGACTACAACACTGAACAAACTACAATAAGACTGGTCAAAAACCCGCACTAATAAAGGTTAACATCTTCCAATGATTATTTTTATCTGTTTAAATCACTGGTATCGACACCACTCAGAAACGAGACTTAATATTAAGGCAAAAAAGCGTGAAGTAAGTGAACAGTGGAAGATGGCATTCACGGTAATATGCATAACTAGATGGAATCATTTCATCGTCGTGATAAAAAATTACAGCGTGGTATATAATTTCAATTTTTTCAAGCATGGTTTTCTGAAAAAGGGAGTTTACATCGGAGAGCCGATTAGGCGAACGTCGGTTAAGAGAGAGTGCAATGCGAAGATAAAATCGACAGACTTAATACTCCGTAATATTTCCACGTTAAATATTATATACTCGTATAAACGAACCGGCAAGAAAATAAATACCTGAACAAGCAAGAAATGCTACGATGAAGATTCATGGAGAGAAAAAAATATTTGTTATAAATACTATTTATAAAAAAGTAATTGTAACAACCACCACGCGAACGTTGCGAGAGAAATAATTGCCCGAACGTTCCGAATCAACCCGGTTCGAACTTCACGACGGGTTGTGGCGTGAATATCATTATTACGTAATTTAAAGATGTCACGGTCGGTCGTGCATGGTTACGCAATCTTTCCATCTCGGATGAGGTTACCTCACTTCCTTGCAGTTCCTCCAGAAAACCTTGTAAAAAAAATATATATATATATATATACCCTTTGCCAGCACGGCGTTTCCAAAATTTCTCCGGCGACTAACTCGAAAAAAACTCCTTATAAGGAAGAATTCCTTGTCGTACAAATGCGCTCTCGTATCTCTTCAAGCGCCTCGTATAATGGCAAGTTTATCACCCGATTGATATTCGAGCGACGTGCTAATTTCCAAGCCTACATGGTAAGCGTTTTAAAGCTATTATATACCGCGCGAGAGGCAAATGCGTTTAATATGCCGATGTATTTTTTTTACGCCTATCGAAAACGTTTGGATTTCTCTAAAGCCGATTGAAGGAAACGCACGCACGTAAGAATTTCTCTCGCTGGCATACATAGTTGGAATAAATGAAACGTCTCACCACGTGTTCGCAAATTCCTATCAGACGGAACAGAATGCGTTTTTTTTGTATCGCGTTTCAAATTTTTTTAACGCGCATAGATTTTTCAATCGCGAAAATGGAAATGTCTCGTTTTCGTGGGTAAAGTAAACCCGATCGCTGAGCCTCTTGGAGGGGGGCAGGAGGGTCATTTGAACTGGCCCTCAAGCGCAATTTGTTTGAATGGAATCGCCATGCTTAGTATCAACTGTTTGCACGAAAATTAGACTTTTCCCCGATAATTGACACATTTTAACGGAAAGGGGCTAAAATAGCTTTTTATAAATAAAAAATATACAAATTACATTTCGTTGTTCTTTATTTAACGATTGTCTTATTTTGTTCACACGTGTTTGTATTTTTACTATCACGGCCAGGGGTCTCAAAATCTGTAAGTGGCCCGGGCCTCTCTGAACCTCTGAGATGACCTGACCGATTGCTTTTTAATAAAACGACTCGAACCACTCTTTCGCTGTCTTCTAAGTTTACAGGAATTAGAAATTACTTTCCCCATACGCGTCAAGATTTTTTTTTACGCGAGAACTTTCCAAAGGGAAAACCATTGAAAAAATCAAGCCGTTGCAACCTTTGGGATCTCGCCACGAGCATCCAAGACGTAAAAGAAAAATTAAAAATGCGGCTCCCTCTCCGAAATGCCCCATTCTTAAAAAAAAAAAAATAACCCTTCAGGGTTGAATGCTAGGGGTTGAATTTAAGGCACATCTTCCTCTACGTGTAGTAACAACCGCTTCCGATGGATTTCCCCCCTCTCCTCTCTCTCTCTCGCACGCACACACCCACAAATACACATTTTAAATTCTTCGCTGACTCTTTAGAATACGTACGGATTTTAAAGCAGCGATCGTTACGTGTGTCGAACGCTTAAAATCGGTCGGTCGAAAAAAAAAATAATCATTACGCCCCGCGTTACTCACACGGGAGGGAAAAATACATCGCCGCACCTAAAAAACTTCTTATCTGTACGGGAAAATCTGTCGAGTCGGGGTGGCGGGAGGGCTATTTTTAGGACGTCTCGTCCCGTTGTCCGGAACCGTACAGATCCGTCAGGAAAAATGAATAAATCTAAACTCCTTCTACCTGTCGTCGATCGTTCGTTAATCGAAACATTCCGCAAAATTCCGTCGGACCCGGTTTTTTTTAATCGACCTCCTCCGTGGTTCTTTCGGAAGCGAATGCATTGTTTGACGCTTCGAAAAATAAGACCGCTAAAAACCGTACAGAGGACGCCGGGCGGACATTGCGAGAGGGGCTCTCTCCTCTATCTCTCTCTCTCTCGCTGTTGGACTCCACAGGAACTTATCTTCCCACAACCGGTTCCGTCACGGTTTCTTTGGGTAGGTAGCCCCACCGCCGGCAGGATGGGTGAGAGAGGCTAAAGACGGAGAGAGAGAGAGAGAGAGAGAGAGAAGGGGGGAGTGGGGGGAGGGGGGAGTAAAGGGAAAGAGGGAGACAGAGAGAGAGAGGAATGAGAGGGTAAAGAGGGCGAAGTGGTGGGTTAAGTTAAAGAAAGAGACGGGGGGCGGAGGGGGAGGTTATGTGAAGGAGGGAGGGAGAGAGAGAGAGAGAGAGAGAGAGAGAGAGGGGGTAAGAAGAGGATATGTAGTGGGACCCAGGTGGGACCGTCTGGGCCCGAGGCGTTAATGACATCGAGAAAAGCAGGCGCATCCCTTGGCGGCCGAGGAATGCGGTACGTCCGGGACCAGATAGGCCGGGCTATCGCGCGCAGTGCCATCCGAAAAACCAACGAGGCCAAAGAAACGGCCCGAAGACGATTAATCGGTTTCCGAATGGAACGTGGTGATCTAGACGGCTTAAGGAATTGAAATGGAGTTTTTTTTTTCAAAATCGACGCCTTCTTTAAAAGAATCTGTTTTCGAGTAGAAATGGAGGCCGCACGTGAGGTAGACGAGACGGAATTCCTCCGGGAGCTTATTCCGCGACGAATCGTTTTTAAAAAATTTTATTATTATTGATTTTTTAATTGTTGTTGTTGGAATGCCGGTTCTACAAACAAGCATACTACGCTCGGTGATAACGCACCAGTCCAAGCAGGGACGAGAAAATACATGTATATATAAATATTATAATAATATAATAAAATATAAATATTACCCGAATGAGCCCTAACATTGTGTTGATCCATGATCACGTGGTTATTAAAAAGAAACAACGAAGCCGTTGCTTCGTAGGAACCTTAAATCCTGGGGCTACGTAAAAGCTAAGTTTTCCTTGTTTATTTCATAGCAATGTTTTTATTAATGTTTTCATATAATATCGGAGAACTTGTCGACGCAGGAATAAATTGCCCAAAGGTATTTTTTGTTAACACATCTAATGCTCGCTAAACGAAAGTTGATACCATAGACACCTTGCTATGGCTATTGGAGATAGAATGAAAGTTAAAAACTCCAGCCAAAAAACAAGTAGTAATAGCCCGATGCATTTCGCCCAATGGGCGAAATGCATCGGGCTATTACTACTTGTTTTTTTGCTGGAGTTTTTAACTTTCATTCAGTTTACGCCAAAAAGTTTTTTGAGCCATCTTTGACTATTGGAGATAGTTAAGTACTTTTCAATTTTTTGGGATTGAAGTACTTATTCTTGGATTTGGTTTTATTCAATGCTTAAATGATAGCTTACCCAAGAGATTAAAAAAAAGGAATTTACTACGAATGATCTAATAGAAAAAAGTTGCGTACACATATGAGAAATTGAGAGAATTCTGTATTAACGAGCGACTTAAAAAAATCCTCGCATTGTTTGTTAAGATGGGATAAAGACATTTCTGTAAGATTATTCAAGTCGTCTTGATCCATTCCTTACACTTAAAGGAATGAAATCGACCTTAGCATTCAGAACTTGGCGGATGAAATCGACGAACAGAAAAAAAACTTTTAAACAAAAAATAAAAAGACACGAATTCCGTGGAAACTTAAACAACCGTAGAGTGGGTTATTTATGAAAGAAAATTTCTCGCATTCTGGTTGCCCAACCACCGTTAAAGAAATCAATACTATTTGGGCTCCACTCCATCTGGTGCGGAGTTCCGAGACGGAAGACTGAATGCATTTTCCAGTCGACTATCATTAAACATTGCCAATGAGTCGATGACCCAAGTCTTATCGTAAATTTACCTATATAAAAAGTTACACATTTTTATCGCCTTTTTTTCTAAAAAAATCACTTATGTATTCGGTTCACCCGTTCGTCAGTCTACCTGTTCGTGTACCTGTTAAATAACTAAAAAATAACGAAAGTTACAAACGCCAAGATAGATAGTTTTACATTAGAGCTACATTTGGTTAAAATGTGGTGGGCCCAGGATAAATTGGGAGTAAATTGTGAGTACAATTGCTAATTACACGAAAAGTATTGGTTCTAGCAAGATTACTTTTGGTGTGTAGAATGTAGGGTTGGAATGTTTTCGATGGATATGATATCAATGTTGCTGCAGATCGGAATAAGCACCTTGAAACGGAAGGGCACGAGTTGTAATAATTTCTTAAAAGCAGACTTGGATTGGATTTATTATTTCCAAGAGAGCCAACTACTGATCTTAATACCACAATAGATGCAATTTTCGGAAAAACTCATTCCTACGATGTACAAAGGTTAATTAATGAATCTGTTTAGCATCATAAGCCTCTAGTCTTAAGACTAAGAAACCGTTGATAAATTAATTTTTAAAAAGCAAAAGAACCTCTTTTATTAAATTGTCGAAAATAGCGCCTTATGCTAATTGCTCTGGAATTCTATTCTCGCTTGTCATTTTTAGCTATAATAGTCGATGAGCGAGTAATAATAATAATAATTGATCGAAATTCCATATTACGTCATCCATTTTTTATCGAATAATAGCAGAGATATCTTCTCAGAATATCACCTTTTCTGAACCTAGCCGAATCCGGTATATGTGTTCCTCTTATCGTCGCAGGGCGTAGTTCATATGGTAGACAGTTCTCTTAGCATGGTGTCCCGATCGATACTCGGCGTCTCCATTTTTTTGCTACCTCTTTTGATGAGCCGGCTGATCGCTCTTTTAATACGCTCAACGGTATCGAATTACGCGTGAATGTACCCGTTCTATCAATTCTAATAAGATGGCTTGAGTTGGACATCAGTTTTAACGCGAAATGCATAAAAGAGCGCATTAAAAATGTTTAATATAAAAAATATTAAATACCTCGGCAATAATTTATTCGTCCGTCGCATTGAGATGTTTTTTGTGGCGCACAAACAAGAAAATTTTAAGATCCGCCGTAGATATTATGGATTAGTTACGTTTTCTTGAGTTAAACGATATAACTGCATATATTATAGCAGGTGCAGACGGCAAGAATAAACTTTCTCGAGAGCTCTCGAAATTCGATTGAAAATCGTATTGGTAGCTACCGGATGAAAAAATTATAACAATTAGATAAGGATTAATTCGTTTGCGAGCCCGAAAACGGTGCTGTTCCAACTCCCTTAATATCCGATCGCTGGCCGTGCCGTCGCATTTTATACCGCCCCGTATCATAACGAACTCCCGTAATTACCACAGCGACTGCCTCAGGTTTCTGAACAATTTCGCGATCACTGACCACGCTCTCGTCTCACTTGAGCATATCCAACAGGTCAGCTTTAGATACGCTTTTATTGGCAGCTCGGGCAATGAAGGCTGGCGAACTCTGGGTTGATGAGCTTGAAGGCGGAATTGTGAGAGGGCCAAAGAAGTGCTTCCGGCGGAAAACTCATTAACTAGTTCCGCAGACAAAATAAGTTGTTCTCCGGTCTTTTTGTGCGCGGACCTCTCGTCTGGAGATACATATTTTTCGCGTTTCTACTTCAACACCCTCTCTTATCTCTATCTCACTCCCGCCACCAAAAGAGGTAAAGCAATTATTTTATGGCGACTGGAAAATGAGAAATGTGCCGGAAGAATACTAGGTGGATTCCAAATGAATTTGTACTTGTTAAAAGAAAGATATATATATATATATATATATATATATATATATATATATATATATATATATATATATAAGGGAATTAATAAGCGTGCAAGCGCACCAAGTTTGATTTTCTATTGAATACATTTATACATTTTTTATTTTTATTCGTGTCAATATGGAGACAATGATGTTATGAAAATTGTTTTTAATGTCTTCTTTGGACACATATTTAAGCGTCAAATGATCGAGATTTCTTTTGGTCTATAATTTCTGTATACATCTAACTAACGTTAGATAAGTCAAATTACCGGTGACACTTCGTTAGGAGGAGCTAATTCTTAAGTGACAAAGAAATCAACTAATTCTCGTGAACGGGAAGAGAGTATACCAGAATTATGATGAAAATACCCACATTGCCGCACTTAAAATATGATTTTTTTTCGGAAGTACGATCCCAGTAAAATTTTCATTGCGTAAAAATCAAATGGTAAAGATTAATTCTTTGAAGAGATATACCTCGATCGAATACTGTTCATGCCATTTGAAAAGTCTTATTATTCCAACCGATGATTGGCTACGCTTGAATGATAGCAATTGAATTTTTAACGATACAAAATATTAAAATATAAACTTAAAATATATAACGAGGAAAAATGTTCAATTTTTGGAAAAATTGACCTTCCTTCCCTTATATTTTGTAACATTCATCGGCTTTTCCTTTTGCATCACAGAGTAGACAAAATAATTTTCAATTAGTTATTGTACCACTTTGTTGCTTCATAGCACATAAATTATACATATTATGAAGGATAAATTGATATTACAGCGATAGACAAGAGTGTGCATTCATCTCCGGCATTGGAATCAAATATAAAACCTATTTAGTTTTTAAGGAGACCAAAACAAAATGCAAAACGCTGAACTCAAAGGATAATAGGATAGTTTCATTTGCCTCTTTCATTGTTAAAATATTTTTTATTTCATTATGAGAATAAGTAAACATGTTGCGCTATGAGAAGGTTTATAATGTATGTGTATATATATATATATATATATATATATATATATATATATATATATATATATATATCACTAAGAAGTTCCATTACAAATCTTAGAATAATATTTATGATCTTTTACTGCTGCCATGCTACTCGATTGAAATTTCACTGAATAAAGTATATTATAAAGTTTAAGACTGCAACAAAAATTGTGCTAAAATAATTTGGGTTATGTGCGGCGCATGCAATCTTGAGATATCTGAAAAGAGTAATTTCATAACTATTGAGAATAAAAATAATTTTTATCATTGAACTTCAGCCACCGGAAAAATGAGAGGGTAATGTAAACAAACATGAAAATTTCTTGAGTTCATAAGTCGCAATAATCCTTCCATTTACATTTATCTCTGCCAGGCATTCGCTGCTAAGTGTAGAGTTTGTGTCGTGTTTTCACAACTACACCAAAAGCAACACATTCTTAATTTTTAATGGCATAAATGTAAACGCAAAATATCAATGAATTTATTATGGAATAAGCATGTTTAAACCTATGGACACATTACTATTTTTATCTCACAAATCATGGAGAAGCTTAAAATATTATAAATATTTATTTAGGTGATTATGAAGAAATTGAGGAACTATAAAATCCGTCAAAAATCGTGCACTATACCTTAATTGTTCATCATTCTGGCTTATATATTAATACTTGACCAAAACTGACAAATTTACCATCCACGTTTTTTTCGCTTTTAAATTGGTAACAGGATTTTGAAATTATCAGCAGAAAATAAATAATTAAAATTCTTCCCGTGACTTTGTAGAGCATCTGTTTGAAATATTAAAAAATACGCGATTTTATGCATGTCTTTTTGCTTAGAATGCGCGGAAAATATGAATATAAAGTAAAATTTTAGCTCTAATTCTGCAGGATCTGTGATGGCAAAAGATGACCAACATTGCGGTTTTCGTAACATTTCCAAGCAAATGGGTGCAAGCAACCCGCTCGATATACGGTATTTTTTCTTTGTCATCACGTCGACGCGAAGAACTTAAAAAGTTATTTCGCTCCCATAAAATTATTCATTGCCTTGAGAATAACATCGATACTGCATATTCACTTATGGACAACTCACAATTTAAAACCCGACACATTCATTTGCTTCGATGCGGTGGGAGTGCGCAGGGATCGTATTGTTGCGAAACTGCAGCTGCTTAGGACATCGTACTGAAAGGGGAGATACTTTTTGGCGCATTGAAATCAGCGGGCCGAAGCCTAATATGGGCAGGTTCACAGTACGGAGCCGATGTTGCGATGTTGGGGGTGAGTGGAACGGTGAGAAGTTGGGGGAGGGAGTGGAATGAGAGGGAGGCTGCCTTGAGGAGTTGGGTCAGGGGTTGGGGCTGAGGTGTCTGCATGGGTGGTGGTGGTTGTATCGGGCCGGCAAATGTGTGTCAAGTTAGGTAAGGAAGAAGCCGGGTCAGGTATATATGCTGGTGATGGCCGTGTGTGAAGTAGCGAAGAGGAATCGATGCGTCGACGGATTGGAAGAAAGAATGAAATATGACAAAAATGCACTCCGGTTGCGAATTTAGTGAAACTAGTGGCATGTATGCCTAAACTTACATCGAATGATGGTACAGCAGAGGGGCGTGGTGCCCGTCGATTTTCAAACTAAAAAAATTGAAGAATTTTCACATTTTTAACATATAATTTCGCGATGAATGAAGTGAAGATTCAGTAATTGCGTCGGGATAACCTATTTTTCCCTTAAGTAATGTCGTGTGGTGGCTAGCTAGTATGACATTCGAAAATCCGCGCTCCGCTCTCACCCGTTCACTCCAAGGCGGTGAAAGTGTTTTATTGCGACTCTGCACAGCGCGAGCAACGATCTTCTCTTCAAACACTCGCTTATATGGACATCTGTAAAACAACCGAAGGGGGCAATGCCTGTCCAACAGGAAGATGTAGTTGAGTAAAATTTCACCACGCCCTATGCCTTATGATAAAAAATAATTAATTAGATAAGCACCAGAGCATGACCTAAAAAAATCGGTTGACCAAATTTGTGTTTTACCCAGAAATTCACCGTACTGGTGGGTGACAATGAAATGCGCTGAAATACCACTGATATTCCTCTCTGTTCTGTTTCTCCTACTTCAAAGGTTTTCAACGTGATGAGTTTTAAAGGTAAACTGCGGAATTATTTAAAATAATCTTTTGTCTTCTAACTTGAGCTTTCATGTATTACCTCGGAAACAGAAGTAGTGAGGTTACAGTTACAAATGAGATTAAAAAACGACTTAGGCACACAAAGGAAAAATGGAATTAAAACAATTGAAATATCTTCGCCTAACTCTTCAAAGAAGCGTTCTTAAAAGTAAATAAATTCAACCCTAGAAAGGTCGCGTGACTTTTTCTCAAGCAAGATGTCCCACACGATCGTTTTGGAAAATATAGGTATAAATAAATTCATCTAATCTAGTACAGTAAACGCTCTGCATGCCCCCCCCCCCCCTCTCCCTCGCCACGGGACCGTATTCCTCGATATTGGCCAAGTGAGGAATGCGAGGGTGTCCGGTAAGCCACTGAATGTATCGTATCATTTTCTATTATTAAAACTTATAAACGTACAAGTACCGTTTATTTCATTATCTTGGAATACACCAGTGGGTATGCGATTTAAAAAAAATGCACAAATGGTCAACAAGAAATTGTCGAAGATCGCTGTCCTATTGTGATAGAGTAATAAGGAAAATGAACTATATGTCGTTTCGTCCTACGATCGATATCACGCATTCATCTCCATGGTTGTATATTCCGAGAAAGATAAAAGTTTATATTTTTCCTAAAACCTCATAAGTTAATTATTCAGACTTGTACCTCTCTAAGTAAAGTCATTCCAGCATTCAGTGTTCCTCTAACGATAATTTATTCATATGCACTAGTGATTACTTGAAATTTTGTTTTGCGTCATAGAATCGTCACTATATAAATATTTTTACGTTTATAGACTTAAGGTTAAAATAAAAAATTTATTGCAAGGAATATATCCAGTAAAAAATAAAAGATATTGCGGCGCATTAGTCTCATGACTAGTAATATTATCTAATTCTTCCTTTACTACAGAAGTCCCTAAGATGAGTTATTGAAGAAGTATTTAAGTACACACCATACGAAGAAGGATTATATTTAAAATTAAACGTATTTAAAAGCGTTCGTCTGACTGAATATTTACCTGAATATAAATGAAGCTTATGAAAATATTATACCGAAGCTATCTAGTTCAAATCTCCAAAGAGGAAATATTTCGTGAAAAAGATCTTAAATTATAATTTTAAAATATTTTAGCCTGGATGGTTACTTAAAAGATTTCTTGTCTTATTGTTAGTAATACTACCAAACAAACACATCTCAACATTTATTCGAATTTAAGTTAATACTATTCTTTAAAGTAATAGGAATAAAAAGCTAAAAAAAGTAAACATCAATTTAAAAAGGAATAAATTAATACAGGGAGATCATTGATATACATATGAAATTTATTTTTTGGATTACATATATTGTTTTAAGCTTACCATTTTCAAAACTCAATTACTCAAACGTCATTTAACTTCTCATTTCAATACGGCGCTCTTTGAAAAAGGCCAATCAATAACATTCGACGGACGCATTGCGCACTAGCAAAGGAATTGAACTAGAATGTACCTTTAAATTATCCATGGGGAAGTGTTTGTAGTCTCGCATGACAAAAAATTGTTAGTGTACCTCATATATTCATGAAAATTATAGCAGAAATCACAAAATGAGTCAGTCTAACAGCAGCTGCAGGTCAGTTGTTTTATTCAATATGTTGCTATGTGCTCTTTTAAATGAATATTTCTCTGAACTTGATGAATAATTCTCGAAAAATTAATATAGAGAATGTAATTTATGATTTCATTATTTAATATGTATTGAAGTTCATTACTTTTGATATGGTTAAGTTTAGACCGTGAATTGTAATTAGGTTCCCTTGGTGTCTATACGATAACCGAGGTTTTTTACGGTTTCGTTTAAGATTAATGGATATGTTTAACAAATTGAATCGTTTTTTATTAGTGTTTATGTGTCTTTAAAGGAAACGCGTTAGGAGCAACGTTGAAGAAGAGGGCTGTGACTTCACGCCATTATCCAAACGAATTAATAATCTTCATATCAATTCGAATTGTTGCAATGGTCTAGCTCATTTAAAACCTTGTGGAACCGAAGACGTAAGAAAAGTATATTTAATTGGAGTTGAGTCGATATTTTTTAAATGCTGGAATTTCATTTAGTTGTAATTTCCAGAAATATTGTTCAATAATTTTATAGGTATACATTTTTATAGCTACATGAATTGGATTTGTGTACAAAATATCATGAGAATATAACACCTTTTTCAGTTCTTTGGGTAATTATATTGATGTGAATTATGTCGTTCATATCACTCAAAAGGGGATGTTTGAAGTTGTTACGACCTGTAAATTAAGAAGTGTAACTGTCGTGCGACTAATTTTTGGAAACATTTCGATATCTTCTTTGCTATTACATATAGTTTAAGCCACTTAATGTCACTATGCATTCAATAATAAACGAATGGTTTTTGGTGTAAAATTATATATTTTTCACTATCGCAATCCTTGATTATATATGTATTTGATGGTGGCATTCATTTGATTTTTTGGAAACTAGGTTGTTTATTCTTGCCAAAAGTATTTCAGAATAAGCAATAGTGTTCGTGATGAATGAAAATTTACAGGAAAGCTGATGGTTGATATGGTGGCATCCAGTTACCATAATACGAACCATTTTATGAAATAATAATTACTTATATAAAACTTTAAGTGGTTTCCGAACTATTATTCTGACAAAGTATTATAAATACAAGTTGCAATGGGTGCTGCCAATAAAAAACCTGTAATATTTTCACAAAGCACCAGGATGTTACCATGCAAATTATGGTGAAGGAGTTGGGTGATAATCAGTTATAAATTTTCAGGAGTTATTTTGTGATCCTTACTATTTATACCTAATAAGCTTTCACAACTTTTTAAGAACCAGAAATTTATTATGAATATATGGCCATTCAAGTCACCTGATAATGTTGTGAAACTTTCCAAAAATTTAAAATAAATAAGCAGTTACGCCATAGCAAACAAATATTCAACGAACCATAAGATAAAGAAGATTTGGAAACACTGGTCTGTGTGTCACAAGTCATATGATTGGCTTGATGGTTATTTTTTTAACTTGTGATTAATTGTAGTGAAAGTTGTGTCATACAAAATAGAAAAAAGTTCATATATGCTAATCATGGTTTTCCAGGGTATTTACTCCAGTGGGGAATGATTTATGTTGACATTTTAAATTGATATGCTGCCGGGGGCATAACTACGATTTTGTGACCCCTATACTTTTTGAGGTCCCACCTTTGTAAAAATATCGTTATAAAATTATTTTTTTATGTGATTTTAATTTTAGGTTTTTTCAAAATTTCAGTTTTGAAAATTTCTCTATTAATTCATCAGCTTTTATTTTGTACACTTCTGAATTTCTATGGAAGGAAGTGATAAATACTTTAATCTACTTTTGGGCGTACAAGTACGTAGGTAGTTTTTTATTAACTTTAATTTTGAAAAAGATCTTTCATTTGATGATACAATTACTGGAAATGTCAAATATATCACCAAAGGTGCGCATACATTGCTATAGATTGATGTCAGTCTGTAATTAATCATTATTAAATACAGTAGTTCCTTAGTGTCTGTACATTTCCCAGTCTCATCTTTCAAAACAATGTTTGTTGATAGCGAGAGAAGTTCATCTCAGAAGCCTTGTTCAATAAATTTCCTATAAACTTTTGTGAATATTCTTTGATTGCTTGTTAATTCAATTTAATGACTTTTAAGCTTTATTTTTAGTCCCCAAAAAGTCTCCACATACTGCATAGGCCTACACCCTAAGTTACGCCACTATATGCACACCTTTAATACTAGTTGAGTTATATTTAATTTTCTCATCTTAATTGATTTATATCTTAGGCAGCATGTTTCAATTATTATTATTGTGACTTGTTAATATGATAATGTTAAAAGAGGGAGACTTTAATTACCATTTAAAAAAATGGCTCTTGTTTGTTTTCTGCCACCCACCCAAGTTAATATTTGCAGTGCCCTTCTGGTGGCGGGATATGAAACTAGCATGGGATACGATTGCTCAGGCTACAACATACTCCAACTCCCCCCCCGGGTTGGGTAAGTTAGTTAAAGTGTTTTAGTTTCTTCCCACGTTCACTGTCCCGCTCCCCCGAGGGGGGTGGCACAGTGAATGTGGGAAGAAACCAGAAACACTTTAACTAACTTACCCAACCCAGCCATATCCTGCACGCTTATTCTTTTTTCCTACAACTAATCTCCACGCAGTTCGATATCTCGTCACTTCATTCCAATTAACCTGGGTAGGTGGCAGATAACAGACAAGACTCAAAAAAACTAAAAAAATTTATGATAATTAGTCCCTCCCTCTTTTAACATTATTGTTACTGTTTAGCACAGGACTGATATTATATTTTTCATATCTTGTATATATTATTGATCCAGTATTTGAAAATTAATATACCTTTGATGTTAAAGATAACATAGAAATTCATATTGTGCTACCTTCCTTGTTATTTTTGATAATTTTCCTTTTTAAATAGGAGAAGATCTAACAAAAAAGACCCATAATGAGGACTGCTGTTCTTAAATAAATGCATCTAACTATGTGAAATATATCATTGTCTTATAGTTGGTTGGTTGGTTCATTAAATCAGAGCTCCTTGGAAAACTATTAGAATAATTTCCAATTGATTACATTTTTCTGATTCTGATAACAGCATTTTAAAAGTTGCATAAGTTTAGCCTTGTTTATGTAAATCTTTTAATAATATATTCAAAACAAATCCAACATCATTTGTTAAAATAACACATCCCAATTTTAAAATGAAATGTGCACATTAGATCAGTGAAGTTTAATTTTTGCTTTCCATTGCAGACATCACATATTTTGGGATATGAATCTCCTCCATGGACGGATGAAGCACATAGCAGTCCAATATTAATGCCAGCAAATGGTACATTAGAGGATCGCATTGAACATTGTCCACCTACTCCCCCAGAAGTAAATTCTGGAGGCACTAATGTTCACACAATGCAGAATCATCAATCTTTAGGTTTGCCAGTACAGGGATGGATTTCAGAAGAAGCTCTATCTATGTACAATCCATCTCTTGATCCATGCGACAATCCATTTTACTATGAGACAAATAAACTCTTGTTCTCTCTCTACTGGGAGAGAATGCAACGTGTAGGTCAGAATCTTTATTAAGACTGTGTTCATACATGTAGCTGGACTACTTGGTGGACCTCGTTTTTCATTTGTAAAATGTCATTTGAAGCTACGTCCCCATTTGGTGCAGATTGGACCCACTTCTCTTTATTTTAGTAAGGGTTAGTTTTAAAATGCCATAAATTAACATTGTTTCGTGAACTGTATGTCAAAATGTTTACTGATACTTCATGATGAACTTATATTACTTTGTCAATATTTATTGCATTTGAATACTGTAATTTATACATTTTTTCATGGAATAATGATTTTTTATTCGAAAGTGTTATTTATAATCAATGTATAAAATTAAAATCTGCAATTTCAACTCGAAGTAATTTTTATATTTATGAATTTAATAGTTTAAAAATGACTATATCATTTTGCAGTCAAGTAACATGGATAATCTAAGAATTTTTAATAATATTAAAAATTTTCAAGTACTTTTTACAGCATCAAATATGTAATGGTATTTTTTTAGAGCTCTGAAGCAGGAAGGAAGGTTGTGTTTATCTCACCTACTAGCAACAAGCTATTAAACTCCAGTTTCTAAAAATATTCTCCTCTCACCAGATTTTTATCTTCGTTGTTACATTAATGCTATAGGGCTTTTCTCACCTGTTTTTATTTATTTATCATCTCATATTTCTCATTTAATTTTACATTTTTATTACAATAGCCATTATGTACTTAAGTGAACTGCTCTTTCAAAACTGATTTTCCTGCTAAAAATCACACATCAGGAAATCCTTCCTTTCTTTATCAGGCCTGGCCCAAGATAATTTGGTGCACTGGGTAAAAATCCATTCCAATGCCTTCTTCAGATATTTTTTATCAAGAATTTCAACTGTACAGGTCAATTCTTTTATTGCTCCTTTAAAGGAGTGGTAAAACTTAAAACACTGAATAGGAGAAACTTAAATAAATGTTATTGAACATTATTAATTGCTAATCAACATTTATCTACTTGCGAATAATGTGTAGATAGATAGTTAAGAAAGATTTTGGAATTCTGGGTACCTTAATGGCTTGCCAAGGCCTCAGGCCTGCCCTGATTTTCACATATCCATTAAAAGTACTAAGGCTGATGGTAATGATATATTTATACAGCCTTCTATTCTCTAAGAATTAATTATAAGTACTTTTCATTTATCTGCATAATATCTATGATCCAATTTAACTTTGAAAGTAATATTTTCTCTTACTAATAGCATAAGCGTTGGTTAGATCATCAAAATTTTATATACAGGTTGTAACAACATTCTGCTCTCATAGGGAAATAACATAAGAGAAAGGAGAAAATAGTTTCAATTATGTATTACAAATCGATACAATCAAATTACCAATTAACACTACATGCTCAAACTGGATTTCACACAGCTATTAACATGCCTCTACTTGCAGTTGCAAACTGTTGGTTATGTTTTGTGATGTTTCCATATTAATGTTTTTAAACTGATGTGTAATTTTTCCTTTCAACTGGTGGATCATTTGAGGTCTTGAATTAAAAACAACGAATTTAGTAATATATAAAAATTCATCAGAATCAGAAAATAGGATTTTTTTGTTAAATTCAGTTATATCTTATTTCCCTTTGAGAACAAACTTATTACATCCTGTATATATTAAAAACAGTGTGCCATAGCATGGTAATATCAAGTCAAACTAGTGAAGTTACTCAGTTTAGCTGAATCATTCTTAATTCCAATAAATCTAAAGCCAAACAGTGAGCAAATGTTAATGAAGATGCAAGTTCAAAGGATGGGCAAAGTTAAAAGAATACCTAACAATAAACTATTTGGAACATTCTTGGGTAGTGTTGAGACCCTCTTGAAATGAAAGCAAGTTTCACAATACCATGCTAGAAGAAACAATTTCTTGAAAGCATACCAGATCCATTTGAAGAGTAAGATATTATACTTTGTATTATCTTAGCATAAGATTCATTGGTTCACTAGAGGATTATCAAGCTCTTCTTATAGCTGAAAAAAAAAATAAGCTCTTAAATATAAAAATCAAACAGTTATCTCAGATACCTCCAATAGCCACAGCGGATGTGCATTTCATCTATAATGCCTCCGTCTTCAGTGGTAATTCACCAAGGGCTATAACTAGTTCCCAAGGGCTAGGGTGCAGCCTAGGCAGAAGGACCCCCTACAGACACCACTCGGTAACTTGAACTTCACAAATCCACTTGCAGTGGAAAATGAGTCTTATAAATGGCTGACAGATGTTCAAAATAAACTATTTAAAAGAATAAAAGAAAAATAGGTATAATTGTTGCTTGTGTTGTTAGTAAAGCATCTTAAAATAAAAGTTTTGAGATGCAAAATCAAAAACTAGAAGAACAAACCTTGCTTTCAATATTATAGCTGGCATTTTGCTTTTTTCTGCAAAACTATATATTATTTTATTCGTATCTGAGAGGTAGAACGTCTGCTGCTTGAAAGGGTAGTGGAGCAGTTATCCTATTTCTTTTATTTTCAGACAAATGGGGATTACTTTCCAGTGAGAAACCAGCGCTCTTATGACTTTGTAACAAGTGAAATTGAATACAAAAACAGCATGCTGCAGAATAATTAATAAACACAATAGTAAGACAATGACCACAAAAAATAAGCATGAAATATGACATTTTGATAAAAGAAAAATCAGGTTTTTGTAACCAGAGTGGTTACCTGGAAATCTGCGGCCCGAGGCAAAAAGAAAATGCTGCCCTAGTTAATGACACAGGTGCAGATCAGCAGCTACACTGCTTTAATGCCATCCCTAGAAAATTGCCACCTGAGGCATTTGCCTCTCAAATTCACCTCATTTGATGTAAACTTTGAGGAAAATTTCACTATTTACAGAACTAACACTGCTAAATTCCATTTATTTAATTAAAACAACCTGGTGTCTTATCTTACAGAGGCATCACCATGTAAGCTTAAGTAGAAATACGTTAATTCACTAGTGTAATTAGGAACGAGTGGGCCAGAGCACTAGATAGAGCAATCAAGGAAGAGAAAAAATGATCCTCCAAACAAATATTATTCACTTACCAGATTATTAATAAATATCTTTTAAAATGTGTTGATGGCTGAGGAAAAGCGAACAACCTCCAAGCTAAGTGCTGAGCAAGTGGACTGAAGGGTAGGATTGGCTGCCAAAAGGCTTTATGGAGGCAAAGCTCCTTGTTTTTCTATAGTTTTAAATTTACATTTATTTACTTCTTTATTATTTCAACACTTATCAAAAAGGAAAAAAATTAACTTGGGTGGCCTTGGGCCCAGGTGCAGCTATGCCATTGTATTTATGCCACTACATCAATTATAAAGGAATAGTGTGTAACCAGTGAGGAGTGAATCATGCTTGGAGAGGAGTGAGGTGCCAGTTACAAGGGTGGGCTTGATGGGGAAGGACTAGCAGTCTGGGTATAGAAAAAGGAAGTTTAACCAAGGGACCTGGGAAAACCACCACTTATAGTGGGAGGGATTCTTTTGCACAGATGGAGAATACGGAGAATTGGTTTGGGAAGAATGTGTGGCAGAGGGAGAGAGGATCTAAGAGTCACCATTTCTAATTTTTTCATCCCATCCATCTAAATTTCACTTTCCTAATCTACAAACCTGGTCTCCTTCCTGTCCCTCACACAGTTACCCTATATATTTAATGTATTCTGGCTTAGGCTTATCTGACAATACATTTCTAAGATGAAAACCTGGATTGTTTTACTTATAAAAAATGGAATTTAACCAGGAGTGTAACTTGGGAGGTGCAGGCCCACTCAGTTCAGAGGAGCCTGCAAAAACTGTGTAGAAGATTCACACTAAAATGAATGATCAATGAATCTAAGAATATTCATAAAAGTTTATAAGAAAGTTATTGACCATGGTCTTTGTGACGAACGTCTCTGCTACCAACAAACACCGTTTTGAAAGATGAGATTGAAAACTGTAGGGAAACTAAGGAACTATTGGACTCAACTATTTATTTTTCACTAGTTTATAAACCCCAACAGCCTTTTACAATGAGCAGACACAACCATGCACACGTCAGGATTTGAACCTGCAACCCTTGACACGCTAACCACCCTTCTACCAATAATGATTAAATACAGACTGGCATCAATCTATATCAATGTATGTGCAGCTTTGGTGATATATTTGACATTGGCAGTAACTGTGTTGTCAAATGAAAGATCTTTTTCAAAATTAAAGTTACTACTTGTTTGCCCATAAGTAGATTAAAGTATTTACCACTTCTTTCAATATAAACTCAGAAGCAAAATGAAAACTGATGAGTTGATAAAGAAATTTTCTGAATTGAAATGTCGAAAAAATTAAAATTATAAAAAAATGATTTTTTTACATTGATGGGGGCCTCAAATTTTCACTAGCATAGATAGGGGCTTCAAAATCGTAGTTAAGCTGAATTTAACCAATAATTTTTGTTTCAATCATACTCCCCTCTTTAGACTATGACCTTGATGTGGCGGAAGGGCTTTAATACTGACTTTGAGCATTACACTTGCTTGAGCATATGCTCCTAGTAAGATCATCATGCCAGTTAAGTCAACAGGTATGGGCAGGGCTCCAGAAATATGCTGCCATGAGTTAAAAGATGGTGGTGAGTAGATATTAGCTGAATTTTTGAGCCCTGAGTATGGGCCAACTTCCAGCAGTCTATCCTGTGTCTGTATCTGAGAGAGATAGCTGCAAAAGGTATCTGCACCCAGTGGGTTGACCAAATTAAGTAATGGTGTCACAAAAAATAGTCGAGGAAGGTCATGGAAAACCATTTCGACTATATTCTTTAGCAACCAGGGCTCAGTTAATAAGAGAAAAAAAGATACACGACATGTACTGGACCATGCCAAATATGTTAAGTGCTGCAACTGGGTGTGATGGAAGTAAGGTCCATTACATTCATCACTCCACAAAATCCTAACAGAGTTCACAAGAAGGAAACCAAGAAGTTGGAGATTAGAATAGAAACGTCAAATTTCAGGAATATCCTTAGGAAAGATAAATAAGAAAATATAAAGTTGAAGGTAAAGAAAGGTAACAAGTATCTAATGCTTGTGCAAAGTTTGGAAGTTTGGTAAAAAGAAGATTTTGTAGTAAATATGTAACTGTAATATAAAGTGGGAGAAATGAGAGATGAGGAATCTGACCTAGGAAAGAAAAATGAAAGAGGAATGGTAGATTTATGTAATAGTAATAGGCTGATGGTAACAGATGTGACATGAGCATGATAATAGTTGAAGATATATGAAGAAAATTCAGGGGTACATACAAAGGTATCAGTTTGGTTATATCATGGCCAGGCAAAGCTCAAGTAGTGTTTTAAACTCTCACAATTTTCTAGAGACAGATGCAGAATCTAATCACAAGTTGTTCATCATAAGGTCATATGTGAATTTTAAAATGTTAGTTTAAGGGAATTGAGTACCAAAATGAGATTTAGAGGTGCATAAGAAAGAAAAGGGAAAATATATCAGCCAATGTTCAAGCAAGCGTTAGAAAATGGTGGTAGGCAAGCAACTGTTGAGGAAAACTGGAAGGATATGAAAGTGCAGAAAAATGATAGCAAGGATCACCTTAAATAAATCATGGGTTAAAGAGAAGACAATTGAAAAAAGGGAAGGCGGAGGCAGATTAATATAGAGTATGGAAGGAAGATATATTGAGAATTAAAAAATAAAATTAGGAGGGAACCCACAAAAGTGAGAGAGATGTTGTGAAAGACATGGAAAAACTGTCAAATTGAGGCTGCACAGACAGTATGGAAAAGTTAAGAACTTAACATAAAAGAAGGTAAATATGTTGATTAAAATTAAAGACAAAAATGGTAAACACTGATTGAGGTAGAAGATAAGAGGAAAAGATTGAAAGAGTACATTAAGAAATTATATAATAAAGATCTGAAACAAGCATTTATTAAGTTAGAGGAGGATGAATTAAATAAATTATTAAGTGGAGAGTTTATTCCATTCTAAATTACTGTAGAAGAAACTGAATAATGATAATGTAGTTTGTGTTATATTAGTTGAAATACAGTGAAATCTTGTTACAATGTACTTCGCAACAATGTGTTTCGAATTAGCATACTTTTTTGAGTCCCTGTCAATTTTCCTTCATAAATACTGTGTATAAAATTTTTAAAATAACATACTTCAACATAATGTATTTTTCAATACTACCTATGAATTTCAGAGGTCCCGAAAAAATATTTTTGTGGTTTTAACATATACTTTCATCCATTAATGACTCATTTATAACCGATTCTTGCTCATTGAAGTCATTTTACACCAATTTAGAAGGAATCTTTTGTCTTTAATACTCTGCCAAAATCCCAAAAGAAGGGATATTCCGAACTGAAAAATTGATAACTGTGGGTCAGCAATCCCTCTCGCATTTTCACTAATGCATTGAGATAAAATCTTAAGTTCTCAAAGTGCAGATTCCACTTATGAAATGTATTTCAATGTTCTCGGAGAGCTTTGGAAATTTGTCTTCTCAAAACTTCCTCATTTTTCAAGTTGGAGGAATTTTCAGATGTTGATAATAATTTGGAAACCACACCTTTATTAACAGATGGTGTCATTTTAGAGAGCATTACTGGACCAGGTGAGGAAATAATTAGACTCTGAAGACAAGATAGAGGTTGAGTCAAGTGCGACATCATTAGTGACATTGTTAGAGGCATCAGAGTGTTTGGAGATATTAAAGGTATTTAATATGAAATCTGACTATGTGCAAGAGACTTTGTTTAAATTATTTGATGATATAGAAAAATGTCATGTCACAAAAAGATGAAACAAAAGAAAATTTCAGATTATTTTATGAAACAATAAAGTAGTGTTGAAGTATGATCATTTTCTTTTCCCTCTCCACTGTATACCTTACGGGTATTTTCAGTACATATACCATACTTTCAGAATAAAAATTCATGCTCCATAGAGATATGTTGTATGGAGATTTTACTGTAAATGGAAAATGTCAGAGGTCATATGAAGGTATCAACTTCACTACATCTTGGTAACACAGAGACATAGGAACAGTGTTTTGAACTCTTAAATTGATGTCAGGAAAAATGGAGAATAAATTGAATAATTATATGGAAAATACCTGAGGCCAGCATTGGTTGATATAGAGCAGTTGTGTCCAATCCCATCGCCACACATTGTGAATCGACCATTGATATGTGGCGAATTGATGTTCACAATTGACTGTGTTTTATTAGTTTATTAAATCACATAGTACTAAATTTGTTTATATCTGGTTGTGTAAATTTTATATACAACAGCCTTTTTGCAACATAATACAAAATATTATTTTTTATAAATAGAACCTGACACAAGAACAAGGCTACAGTGATACACAATAATGATTTGCGCCTTATCGCCCCCGGCTGCCGCTGCTACTTAGTGTGGAATTTATGCCAAATTTCAGTGCTCTACATGGACAAATGAACTGTCAAGTATCACATTAAAATTTAATGTTTGCATTTAAATGATTGACTAATAAATAATTTAAATCATTAATGTGTATCACTGTAACCTTTTATTTAAATTAAGTTATATTTTGTATTATGTGGCAAAAAGGCTGATCCATCCGCTAGAAGTGTGGTGAACAAAAATTCTGTTGGACACCACTGATATAGAAACTGACAAAATATTAAATAGTGAGATTGAAAAGGCTCTTAGGGATATGAAGTCTATGAAAGTATTGGGAGTAGATAATATTCCAGTTAAAGAGGTGATAGAAAGTTTCTGTACTGTGTCATAAAGTTAATGAAGAGGGAGAATGGCCAAAGGAGTTTGCTAGGTCACTTTTGATACTTTCGAAGAAAAGGAATAAAGCAAATGAAAGGCAAGTTTATGGAACAACTAGCTTAATTTTGTATGCAGCTCAAGTTATTCTTAGAATTTAGAGCAAAGGTTGAAAGTTAAACCAAATGGCTATGATCAGTTAGTATTTCAAAAAGGATGGGGAACTAGAGCCAGTATACAGTTGGTGAGGATTATAGCAGAAAGAACTGAATACAGTGGATTTATTTATATTCTCTGTGATTTTGATCAAGTTTTATGGCCTAGACTAATGGAAGTATTAAGGAGAATAGGAGTAGACTGAAAAGACAGGTTTTTAACCATAAATCTACACATGAACCAGATTGCACAGGTATCAGAGAGACTCATTTAATGCACAATTAGGAAGAGCTGCAGGGCCATGCAAAGGTATCTGGGGGCCCAGGGGCAAAGCTCCATTCAGAGCCCCCTCCAATATTTTTTATAATTTTTTTTGTTGTCATTATTGTTGCTATTATTATGATCCCTAAGACACAATGAGGTTATATGGTGTCTCCACTTATTAATGTGTAAAAATTTTGGATTTAAAAAATCGAAGCGTATTAAAACCCACCCCATCCAAGAAATATGTGAGAATGAGGAAGGAGAAATAAGAGTGGACACAAGAATAAACAATGACACGCAAGTAAAACAACAAACCAGACATTTTTATATACGACAAAAGAAAATGTGAGATTACTCTCATTGAAGTGGGTATAACCTCACAGGAACGGCTCCACGAGGTAGAATCTGAAAAATATGATCTTTAAGCAAAGGAACTCTCACTCATATACAAATGTAAAACTAGGATTGTCCCATATGTGTTGACGTGGGACGGAATTGTGTCAAAATATCACGACTCCTGTAAAAGGACACTTGGCATAGACATGAACATCGAGGCATACATCCAATCGTTTGTCTTGAAAAGAACCCTGGAGAGCATATCCCTTTACTTCAGACTGAAAGAGGCTTCGAGAATCGCGAAAGAGAGGAGGTCCTGGAGAAGGCATTCGAATGCCTTGTGGAGGGAGGGGACACCACTGTGGTTAATGTCTAAAACTGAATATGAGCAAATGACAACAATCCAATCTCAATAAAATATATTATTATTGCTTAAGAATGAAATTAAAATCGTCAGTATTTCTAAATTCTTATTTTGATTTATTGCAAGAAAACAAAGTTCACAATAAAATATGAGTACATTGTTATTAGACTTTAGATATAAATTAATACAAGTTGAATACAATATAATTATGTACCTTATTTCTAATCACAGGCAAGCTTACTCACTAATATTCTTGTTTATTTACTTACAGAAGAATCTACCCATTTCTCAATTACATTTTGAAAAGAACATGTTTCAATCGTTTTTCTTTCAATTGATAATATGGCACAAGCATTTAATCTTTCCTGTGAAATGGTTGAACACAGATGTCTTTATTAACTTTAATTTACTGAATGATCGCTCAGCTTCTGCCACTGTTACAGGAAGGGATAAAAATATTCTAATAGCTATTGCCATATTTGGAAATATTTCCTCCAACTTATTTCTTATTATGTAACGTAGTATACCTGTAGGTTTCAAAATAGTTTCAGTTTTTAACATAACTTGGAGGATCGATACTTCTGAGCAGATTTAATCAGAAATGCCATTAGAAGATTCATAGTGGAATTCTTTTACACTCTTTACTAATCTGCAGCGCTAGCAGTTTTAATCTTTAGCAAAAAATCATATTTGTCAATTATCTTATGGAGGTTATCAAAACGTTGTTCTATCTGACTAATTACAGTGTCGACTAACGTTAAGTAAAATGAGACTTCAAAGTTTTCCTCTGCATTAGTTAATGATTCATCCTCACAAGTTAAAATGGCTTTTCTTTTTCCTAATGCGAGTATCAAGTATCTGTACTTATTCCCAATTGACAGGCCTCATATTTTGGCAATTCCAATATATCACTGAATTTGCCCCTTTTTTCACAGAGCTTCTCTTTTTGCACTTGAATTAGAGTTTGTGCACAGTCCAATGCCGCTTCAGATGATTGCATATATTTATTAATTTTGTTCACATCATTGAGAATATCGTACCATACAGTTATAGAAATGATAAATGATAAAAATGTATGAGTTAAATTTAAGATCATGGTCTGCTGAAAGAATTTGTAGATGGGATGATACTAGTAAAGAGGCAGAGATAGTAAGGGAAGGGGAATGCTGGATTTAGAAAATAAGGAGATGGTATTGAGGAAACAAAGGGAACGGCCTTGGGTGGGGTAAGCTGGATCAACCTAAATGTTACTGAGAGATAGAAAGTTTAGATGATTATCCACTTTATTTATGTACTAGATAATTACCCGGGCTTTGCCCCGGATTTACAGTTTTGAATATTTTATGGTCATTTCACTCGCTAATATTTTCATTCAAACTAAAGGTGCTATCAAGATAAGTGACCAATATTCTCCCTTAATTGGTATGAACAAATCAAAAATAGATGCAAATCTGATAATTTGCTAAGAAATTTCAAAATAACTTGTGTAATTTTACAAAAAATTAACACAGACCCAACGCCGTAATTAGCTATTTTAACACCCAGGGCAAACTATCAAATATGCACCCCCTCCATACAAAATTCTCTAACACCTATTTATTTTAATATATGGATTTTGGGTGAACAATTAATAAATAAAAATAAACGATAAAAGATATAATTTCTCCCTATAAATGTACATTATTTAAATATATAATTATAAATATAATTACGTACATACATAATTTAAATACAGAAAATATAAATATTTTAATATTAAAGAGTATTCTACGTGATTTTAATGCAACAAACTCATCAAAAAAATCATAGAAATTTAATTAATTTAAATTATTTCTGCTATTAGTAATAACAAGTATAGTAGTGAAATCGCTCGTCCTTGTGCCATGCAACCTCTCACAACTAACTATTAACAATTTTGTGCCCCTTCTTTAGTTGCGCCTGGGGCAGATGCCCCGCCCTAGTTATGGCACTGCACGGACCTCTAGTCGGTATGATTTGTATGCCATCCCCCTCTCCCAAAAATTAATATTCTGGTCCTGACTTGCACATCCTCAAGGTCTTTTTAATATGTGTACCAAGTTTTAAGTCTATAAGTTTCTTGGTTTTCGAGAAATAATGTAGCATATGATTTGTATGGTAACCCCCTTCCTTTCCCTCACCCCACAAAAATAAAAATTCTGACACTGAAGCGTACATCCTCAGTCTCTTTACACCAAGTTTTAGATCTATAAGTTTCTTGTTAAATAGAAATTAACTCCTTTACCATAAATGAATTTTACGGTTAAGGAGTTAATTTCTATTTAACATAAATTTTGCCGTAGTCTCCATCTTTACTTATTTATTTACAAGTTTCTTGGTTTTTGAGAAATGCTATAGGATATGATTTGTATGGCACCACTCTCTCCTTTCTCCACCTCCCAAAAAATAAAAATTCTGGCCCAGAGGTGCATGTCTTCAATCTCTCTTTAGTAATTATTCCAAGTTTTAAGTCTCTAGGTTTCTTGGTTTTTGAGAAATGCTGTAGGATGATTTTTTTAGAGCACTCCCCCTCCCCCCTTCCTCCACTACCCCCCTCCACATCCTCATGGTCCCATTAGTAAGTGTACCAGGTTTTAAGTTTCTTGGTTTTTGAGAAATGCTGTCCACTCACACATGCAGCCTTTCATTAATATAGATTAAGTATTAAGTTAAAATTGAAATAAAAATCTGATGTGGCCACCACATGACTTTCTCCATATCTGTAATATTTCTAAAAATTCCAAATAGGTTACATAGTAATAAATATTTTAAGAAACTGCGAGAAAATTTTAGACTTTACAAAGAACAGAAATAAACTCAAACCATAGCTTTCTGATACTAGATATAGCCACGAAGCTCTAACAATTAAGAAAAGAAAAAGGAGCATTACTAAGACAACTAAGCATCAATTGTTAACAATAGTTGTTGGTAGGTGGTGGCAGCTAAAAACATAACATATCTCTTAAACAGTGCATTAACTGGAAAAATGTTTCAAACAAAGGTTATAGAAAATTAAATTTTCTACAACTTTTATGCCAATACATTTTTATATTTATCAAATATTAAAGCAAATATTTCAAAATAACGGTTGTGACAAGAGTAAACATCCACTTCCGGTTGACTGATTTTTACCAAAACTAATCAGTTCATCTGACTTTTATAAAATGTTAAATATAAAATTTCGCATTGACCTGATTAACAGTTTTTGAATTAGAGTACTCACAAAAAGGCTATCAACACACACACACAGACATCATTAAGAATATGGTCAAAATGTGTTCAGGGGACCTCAAAACGTATTTCCATTGAAATCTCAGTCGATTTTTTTCATGAAAACAATGCTTTCCCCTATACTATGTATATGGAGCAAGTAAAAATTAAACCAAATTTTAAATACACTAAAATGTAAGCAATAAATATAAAATTCACATAATTGAGTGTTCCAGAGTAAAAACAGTTTTGGACGAATATAAATTGTATGACAAAGAAATACATTACACCATACAATTCTCGTATACCCAAAATTATTTTAAATTAATATTTAATTTTCTCTCTATCTACCTCTCTCCTTTCTTTCTTCCTCTCTCTCATATTAAAGCATTCAAACCACGCTTTCCTTACGCATACAGTATAAGGACGACAATACAATCTCGAGGTTTAGCAATGACACAGTCGGTAAGGGAACATTGTTAAAAAGTTTAAAATAAATAAGATTTAAAGTTAGAACATGAGCGATTTTGTATCATAGGCAAAATGTGATGATAAGAAACGTTATTTTTCTTTAAAACGGTTCAGGTCCAAAGCTTGGTCAGTTCTTTCTAGTTTTAATTTGCAAAAGAGTAAAAGCTTGTAAGTTGAAAAATATATTTTTACGTGTTATCTTATGGGAAATGGCACTCCCCTCCCACTGAAAATAAAAATTCTGGCCCTGAGGTGCACATCTTTATGGTCCCATTAGTAAGTGTTTCAGGTTTTAAGTTTCATGGTTTTTGAGATATACTGTCCACAAACACATTGCCTTTTATTAATAGAGATGAAGAGTTATAGCCTTTGATTATTGGATTAAGGTTTCCAAATTTTTTAAAACTGACAACACCCTTACTCATTCAGCATGATTTGCACCACATTTGGAAAACTACATTTACATCTTTTCCTTGTGTAACATGGAAACTTGCTATGCAAGTTTGGAATAGAAATGAAAAGTGACAAAAAATTGCAATGTACCATTAAGAGAAAATTTATTTACAAATTTTATCCAGTAAACCCTTTGAACCAGCATGTTTTTTATTCTTCCGCTATGTACTTCAATTAAATGTTTAAATAACCAGATAAGGTTTCTTTGATAGGTATGACAATTTCATTTCAAATAAATTTTTATTTGAAATGCAATTATGTACTACAATTTATATTATTGTACATATAGAATAATGTAGTATGATATTTCTAGTAATTTCTCACATCAGTCCTTTGTTTTCATTAAAAATATCATATGTAAATTGCCACTTATTTCAACTAAAGGTACAAGTATTTTTAAACTTTCCTTTAAAATATATGAACTTCCTGATAAAAATTAAGAATTGAGCTACTATTTGCTGGCCCATATTGTTGAAGTTCCAGGATCATATTTCTCTGCTAACTTTTTACCAGATTCACCTATCTATATCCACTAGGTCATTCACTGAAAGAATGACTCTTTTGCATTTAGTATGGCATTTTCACCCCAAAAAGAGCAGCTTTGAGTTTAAATAATTGTTTTAATTTTCAATGTAACACCAAGCTCATTGCTCAATACAGACTAAATTTACCTGAGAAAAAGATAAGGCCAGGTTTACAGGGAGAATTTAAATATTTTCAATAAATATAGGTGTTGTCATAATTGACATGAGCTGCAGCAAGCAGATACATCGCTGAGTCTGACTCTATATACCATTGCAAAGGGTTGATTCTTTAGGAATATTATATTTCAGTAGCATCCACGTATTTTCACCAATCTCATTTGTGGTGCTAATTACAAGGATACTCAATCATTTTCTTTAAAATGATATAGTAGGTAAGTTCAAAGTTCACCTTAAATTGAAAAGGAAAAAATCTATATCATACATACCATAATTCTCCTACATCCACCTGTAATATCACACTTTTTTCATTCCCTTGCAGAAAATTGCGAGATATAATTTTACCCATAAAGTTGATCACAAAAATAATGAAAAACCTCACTAAAGAGGTCTGAATTTGATTAGAGGAATATTTCCTTCCCCCATTTAATGGACTCGGGAACAATACTAAGCAATGGAATTTTGGCCACTCCCATTCATTACCTGGCAGGTGGAGGGCAATGACCAAAGTGGGACATATATTGAGATATAAATCCATGGCAGGGGAACCCAGAATGTTTCTGGTATGCCACTGATCATAGGCTTATTTTTAATTTGTTAGAATGGAGACGTGACCTAATTACTTAAAAATGTTTAGAAAAAAGATAATGTATATTTACTTCTAAAAGGATTTAATTTCATTGCAAGCTGTATAAACTCAGTTTTGGATCAGAAGAAAATGACCATGTGACAAACTTGTACACAGAAAGATTAATTGAGCTTCCATAGCCTCTTTCTGTACTGTCCCTCATTCTTGTATATATTTTATTTAGGCCACTTGGTTTAACAATTACTTCATTTTGTAAAATGTAAATAAATTGTTCCCATATTTATAAACAACAAAATTGGCCATATACCTTATAGAAACTGTATGCGACCAAAATCATGTTGACATTCAAGGACTTGAAATAGGTGACAAAAATTATAGTGAACCTTTACAACGGGAGATTAAATAAATAGCTATAACAATATACTACAGAGAAGGGATTACTAGTGTTGTGGTTATATTGTTCTAGTGGGTAAATACAAAAAGGTTGAAAACTATTGCACAGCACATCATTTATCAAGGTGATTTTTAAAGTAGAAATTGGATGTTTTTCTATTGGATCATCGTGTGATGCATAGTTCAACATGGACTCCTATGTGACCTATTCTAAAACTACCAAGACAGCAGATTGTCGTCAATCATGAGCAATGTTCCAATGAAGAAATATAATTTGAAGATATACTTTGTTAGAATGACAAGGGTATTGCAATTTTTCTTCTTTTTATATTTAATATTAAAATTTATCAATTTTCTTTGTCTTGAAGGTCAAATAAAAAACATAACAGGCATTCTGCTAGTTCATATGAAAAATGTATATCAAAATGGAGTAAAGCATACTTATAATTAACAATTTTTGAATGGATGAAAATGTCATCTTGCAAAAGCTGGAGGAATTTAAATAAAGACTGGGAAAATATGCCAAATTTTCGAATATTAAATGATAAAGAATTTCCTTTCAAAGAACTATTTTTGAATAACACTCCATGATTTTTACATTACATTTTTAGATCTAGTACCGAGTACTTTTTGTATTTTGCCTAATTACATTAAACATTCATCTTGTCTAATATTTTTCTATATCTATTACTAAACATGGTAAAAGGAGGCAGTCATTAACATGTTTGGTATGATTGAATATTACAAGATGAATTTTCTTAAGAGGAATTTCGAGTGAAAAATCAGAGCAACTTCTGGAGAATTACCTGTATAAATAAAAAACTCTGAGAACTTATACTTAATGGTTTAAGTTTCATAAAAAGTAATCTAGGAACTACATTTGCACAAATAAAAATTAATATTGAATGTTTATAAACTGGGAAAGAATCTTTGCAAATAAATTTGAAGATAATTAAGTTACAGTAAATGCAAACTATTGGCATAAGCCAACATTATCAAATTTGGTGAATACATCTAAAGGTGATGAATAGTAATGATAAGAACTTGGAGTTAAAACTACAACCACCAAGTAACAAAGACAACTAACCTTAGATTTCAATAGAATGGATAGTTACCAATAAATTTTAAATGCCTGTACCCATACATTGTTAGGATTTACAGGAATCATTTGATTTTAATAACATACATAATACATTTTTACAACTTTCCATTATTTTGGTATTTGTAGATTACAAGGGTTATGTTTAGCCAAAAATTTAAAGGTATGTGCTTTCATACTAACTTGAATTTATTTTAAACAATCAAATAACCATTTTATACTTGGGGAGGCCAATATTCATCAATATTTTTATGATCTCTTCAAATGAATCCTTTTATTTCAGTCTTGAGCATCACATTTATTACGCTAAGTACAAATCAAGAAACTGTGGGTGGGTTCCTTTTCTCCTTTCGTTCCCTTTTTTCCCTCTTGAGAGTTTGCACATGCACTCCTGTTTGGGTCAATGAAATTCAGATGCAACCCAGCCAACCTAAAAACAGTTGCCCTTATAACCTAAAAGGAACTCCAAGGAAAAATACACTTGTAGGATTGGAAAAGTTAACATGAATCCATGCAACTTTAATTAGAAATACAACAAAAATGACTCTTTGGGCAGACTAAAGCCTCAAGAAAGGAAATTCATTAATTAATGTCCGACAGGCATATCATACTGATTAACTAATTGCTGCATTAAATTAATTTTGTGCTGCCAGCAAGAGATCCAACTTTGATCTTAGAAGCCCAATATTTTAGTGCATGGGCTTTGACTGTCCTATTGCTTCAGATTTAAATATATAACATTTAAGGTGTACATAAGCCAAACTTTAAATAATTATTACTTCAAACCAAAATAAAAATCCCCTTGAAGCAGTGGCAGAACTAGGTCGGGGCCTTGCCCTAGACCTTCTGAGGGGCCCAGTCAGTTCTAACTTGTAAATTCAATAACATGGACAAGCCTCTGATAATGGCTTTAATATGAGGGCATAGCAATAGTTTGCAAAAACGAGTCATCAAAATTCGTATGGTTTATCACCTTAGTTAGGAGAGGCCCATTGCCTATTGTTCTGCCAGCCTTTAGGGTATCATTTCCATTATTAATTGAAATTATTTCGTAATAAATGGATAATTAGCTAAACAGGGTTTTATAATACCATTCTTGAAATACAAATATATTATGGACGTTTCTCACAGATAAAAAAGTAGTTATATTACATGTGACATTCAAGCCAACCTGATGAAATAGTAACAATTCTTTGGAGAACTTGAAATTATAAAAACCAACGATTTCTGTAAAAACGATACTGTGAAACAAAAATTCATACTTCAATGCAATTTAACACCATATCATTTAATCTTTATTAAAGAAAAGGAATAACAATCTTAATTTTCTGCATTATATTTTTGCGTATATCAACTGAATAATAATTACGGTCCTTGATCTATTCTGGTATTGGTCATTAATGACTAAAATGTACATACCCAACAAAATATTAGAAAACAAAATAATACTAAATATATAAAATAAAAGCATTAGAATAATAGTGTCATTAGTTGATATCAACACAATAAGAATGAATTCAGAATAGGAAGAGATTTATGAAGAATCAAATTATAGAAATGGAGAGATTACACCAAGTTATAAATACCTCCAAGATACGTAAATATGGTCCACTTAAAAAGATAGAAATGTTGCTGGGAAATAGAGAGCAGACAAAGTAGCCTGACAACATACACTATTAGTACAGCAATTATGAAAAATCATGTTAGAAAGTATCAAGAACTTCGTGATCAGACCGAGTAAAAATAGCTTCAAGGCCCGAATAAATAAGACAAAAATACTTACACATCTCTAACTCGCGTTGCAAATTTATCAAGTAATTTAAATAATTTTTAACTAAATGACATTGCATAATAATTAAAACAAACTATTATTCTTATGTAACTAAATTAGAATTACAACAGCCACATTGACCACTTAATTCGTCACATCAAGCGATTGAGTAATGGCCAAGTAAATAATTATATGATCCGTTAATTACATATCGAATTCGTTCCTTAAAATTTCTGCAGTACGTCCAACAAGATTCATCACCAATCGATTCGCATGGTTCACCAGAATTCGCATATGGGAGTAATGTCAGTGTTCACTTTTAACATCCACCTATTGCTGGAATATTTTCAGCTCAGAATAACACATGAATTTCGCAATTAATGTATACTTAATGACCTTAATATAGGACAAAGTTCGAAAATATAAAGTAGTAATAATCACGAAAAAATTAATGTACTAAGTAAAAAATTAGCAAGACCTTATACATTATTTCATACGCATCATCTAGGCTTACAACTGCACAGACTCAAAGCATTTTTAATAATCCTAATTGCAATTAAATCACGAGTTTGATTAACATATACACAAAAATAGCATTATATCACACATAATTACAACAAAAACAACAACGCTTGGCGGGAAATACTTGTGAATACTTGTGGACGTTGTGGACTGACGCCAAAGGCAATCGAACGAGATATATCGAGATGCACCTAACCGATTCTCAAAACAAAGAAACATCGCTTAGCACAGCAGGTGTTTTTCGTGCTTGTTGTGTCATCGGAAATTATTTACATAAATATTAGACAACATATGACAAATAACTAGAAGATTCTAACAGCGATGGTTCAATTTAAAAGGTAAGTTCTTATTTGTTAATGTTTAGTCAACGCCGTAGCTGCTTTTAAGGGCTAATTTTTAATCCATCTTGTGACCCTATTCTAGGTCCATCAAACGGATGAGACGCAATGATATGGAGAACGAAATTCATTGTGTATTTTATGTACACAAGTTTGTTTATTGTTACTTATATTCTGTTACTAATTTTTTGTGTTTTTTTTAGATGATGGTACAGAAGTCGGTGACTAAAATGATACCACCGCTATGCTGGCTATTTAGGCTTAGCAACATTTGACGTAAGTGAGATTGTTTAATGATATACTAATATGCACACCGAACTGTTTTTAATGTTTAATAAGGTTCTTGCTGGTGCAATTTTTGAAATCACACTGATTGTTGCCAAACTGAAATATGATACATTTTATAATAAGGAATGGTTTGCTATAAATGTAAACACTCGTGTCATTATAAATAACATATAACATTTGTAGTTACATTATTTTAGCGTTTTTCACGATAATAAGCATAGCGATGTAAACATTTCATATTTACACGAATCATATTATGACCTTCGAAATAGGGGAACTTAACGGCCGTGTTTTTATTCAATTAACTGTAATCGCGTGCACCATGTTTAAGCGTTTACCATTGTAAAAGTATTTATGTGAACATTTTCATTTTAGCATAGGTGCTATCGAAGAATAACCAGCATCCGTTTAGTTTGGTGCTTACCAACAGGTAATCTATGATTATTTCTCTGGTGGTGTACAGTGGATAACAAATACTCATTTTTGTAATTAGTTAATCATTTTGGACCTAGACATTTATCGGTAACATTTGTGATTTTCGTTTGAGATACGATTAGAAGTTCAGTAGCAATTTACAATTAAAAACTTTCATTAGTAGTTAGAAGTCGTTTTCATTATTGACCAAATACTGAGGTTTTTCCTTATTCTATACCTATGTTTTTGTTATTTCAAACAAATGAAGATATATTCTGAAATGCCTCATTAACAGTTATCATTAAATTTGCAACAATTACGTGATAATTGCACAAGTATTTTGTGTTGCACTTAAATTACTTTCTTTGTGACCTTTTTACAATACTAACAATTTTTGTTTTAATTTACAGTTTTTGAAATGTTTTCAACACAAAGTGATTGACTTAACTGTCTCTGAGAGTTTTAATTATCATATTAAAAATTTACTGCAGTAGTTTGTGATATTATATTAGGCTGTGAAGACTTATGAAAAGTTAGTCTTTTCGTAGTTAACGTTCACTGATAATAATCAAGTAATTTTATGTATTTTAGTGCCTTGACACATTACTCCAATATAATTATCTTCCAATTCCTAAGTACTATTGAAGCTTAATTAATGTTATAATTTTACCTTTGAATTTTTAATTTCATAATTTCAAATCTCTCAATGAGTCAGTATTTTTAATGAAAAAGATTTTATTTAAGTTTCATTTTCAAGGTTTTCAGTTTGTATTTATAATTTGATCTTGAAATTTCTATGTAATATGGTTATAAAATTAAGACTCTTGCTATAATATTTTTGTGCTATCTTTTGAGAAACAATTTTAAGTAATTGCTTCAATGCGAGGGAGTTTATGTTCCGAGGATTTTTAATTGATATTATACATAAATATTTGTCACATGGTTAATCACATTTTTTGTTATTTATTTTATTCTGGAAAATATTAAAATATATCTCAAATGCAGCAATTTTAAAGGTTGTTGCTCTCAAGAAGATTAGTACTGTTAAATAAATAATTGCAGTGGGATATGAGTAACAGCTCAAGGCTAGATGTAAAATATCCATACTATATTGCAGGGGAGGACAAGTTGGTGGATTAAAACATTCATTCCTTTCCTTTCATAACCAACAACAGGCTTAGCTTATAATTTTTAAAGAATTATGTTAATGTAGTGTATTTCTTTTATATAATTTTTTTGGCAAGTAATTTTATTATTGATTGTTTACATAAAATAGACCAATAAGGTAATGTGTGTACATTTTAATAGCTCACTCTTGCATGTTAGTTGTTTATATTAAAAAATTAATTTTGTTAAGGAAATTGTTATTAATTGTGCTCTTTAAATAAGGAGAGCACATTCAAATTTCTTATTATTTATTGATGCTTTCATACACCCATGCTTGCTTAGATTAATTGAGAATTTTCTGGGCCATCTATGCAGTGTGTCATGTTTGGCATTCATTTGTTGGGTTTTTCAGTATAATTACTTACTGAATGAATGACTCTTAACTTTTAAGTAATTTACTGTAGTTTTGTGTTTTCTATTAGTTTGATATCAGTCATGACTGGTATGTTAGATGTTTTGTCAACAAAATTCTGTAGTTTTTGTCACTGAAAATGCTGAATTATTCAAATTGTATTAATTAAATATTTAGTTCAAACTGATTATCATTGGTTTCTCATAACAGTATCATTAGTCAATTTACTAACAAGGTTTATAATTTAAATCCCCTTTATTGCTGTGGGCAGATTCACAATTTATATCTAAATGTCCTTTATTCTATTTTTCATTCATGTTATCTATTATTAATAAAATAGCATCTCGGTTTTGCGTATCCCTCTGTATCTCCCTATTTTATATGGGTGTTATGCTTACGAGCAACATAATTTTCATTCACATTTTAAAATTACTTACAAGGAGCATTATATGTGGGAGCACGGCCATTCAAGAGCATTTTGGAAGGTGATTGGGGGTGATTTTAGAAATATATGTCCATCATTTGACAGTCCACTTTGAATTTGTTTATGAGTTATTTTGCAAAAACTTTTTTTAAATAACTCCTAAATCATACAAATAAAAAATTCAGTTTAAAAAAAAATATTATTTCATAAAATTAAACAAACGATTCAAATGATTAAACAAAAAACATTTTGTTAATTAATGATTTTTTCTTTGCATTGTCAAACTGATGAGCATTCCATATATACCGCGTGCGAAACGGGTTCAGCAGAGCCGATCATGGTGCAGCCAGCTAGTGTGTGGTCCCCGAGCCTTGACACTGGGGTTCAAATCCTGTTGCTGGTAATTTTTTTACCCAACTAATGTTGTACGTTAATTTGTATTAATACAACATTATTTTTGCTAGTTAAAAACGTTGAAAATGCAATTTTCAACTTTTGGATGTTAGAAGGTTTGAAGTTATCCAAATGCTGACAATCGCATTTTCAACATTTTTAACTAGCCAAATTAATGTTGTATTTTAACCTGTATTAATACAAATTAATTTACAACATTAGTTGGGTAAAAAAATTTACATTAAAAAAATTATCAGCAACAGGATTTGAATGTATGACCCCAATGTCAAGGTTTGGGGAGCATGCACTAGCCAGCTGCACCACGACCAGCTCCGCTGAACCATTGTTTATAGCACGCTCATCAGTTTGGCAATGCAAAGAGAAAAGCATCAATTAACGTTTTTTTTTGTTTAATCACTTGAATCATTTGTTTAATTTAATAAAATGATATTTTTCATAAAAATTTATTTTTTTATTTGTGTGATTTATGAGTTATTTAAAAAAGTTTTGCAAAATAACTCTTAAACGAATTCGAAGTGGACCGTCAAATTTGGGGAAATATTTCTAAAATCACTGCCCAAAAATTGCTCTCGAATGGCCATGCTCCCATAGAATTTTCGTACAAATATGGTTCATGAACCAAAGAACACCTTAGAGATTGAAAATTCATTTTCCTGCTGTCGATTTTGATATACACGTTGAATCGGACCATATATTCATTTTGAACACAAAAAGTTTGTTTTTCATGTTAAAAATTTTCTGTCATCAAGGGCAATCGTATTGTTGTTTGTTGCGCAAATTTAAGACATTGCTTAGTTCTTCCCCAGCTCTCCATCCCCTGGTGCTGCCTGTCTGCCTACTGTCTACTTTTTGATATACATGCATGCAATAATAAGCACGAGAATTTAATTCAAATAACAAATGATATATTCCTTCCTATCATATGGACGGGCTTTTGCACTTGTAAAATTATATTTGTCTATTAATAAACAGCTTAAAGGTAATGTCTTGAGTTGACATTTTGGAAGACCTTGAGAAGCTTGTAAAAATTTTACCATGTATCCAAATCATAATTTGTAAAAGACCATCTGGATGGGTTATATATGCTAATTTTATAAATTCGAATTCCCTTGATTTTTTATTTATTTTTTGTTCATACTTGATTAGAATTTAAGTGGTCAGCGATTTTGACAGTCTTGCAATCAGTGTACGGAGAAACTATAGTTTTGTTGTTCCCTATCATTAAATATTTTACTTATCTAAAATAATAGAACAATTATTCATTAATCATTAAATGTGTAAACTAACTTGACTTCTGGTTTCTCACGTAAATGACATTTTTTTTTATTCATAATTTTAAAATTTGCGTGTGAATGTATTATTTGAAACAATTTAATTCCTGCCTGCATTTGGTGTTCATCTCTTAAAATAGCTATACTTAGTTGCCCTCTTAATAATCATCATTAAATACGAATAATTTCAGAAATTTTAGAAAATATGCCATAAAAAATCAATCAATCGTTAGCAACCAGTCAGCTTAAAAAAATTCTTCTGGTGAAATATGGTTTTAACTGTTTTTAATAGTCTTCAAACATTTATTACCACAACTTATAAATGATGAATTTCAAATTTCCTCCTGAAATGATTTGTTTTAATAATGTTTATGATTCAGTAGCAGAATGAAGGTACAAATAGAAAATGCAGGGAATAATTTAATTTATTAAAATCAACAGAATAATTTAATTTGTTAAAATCAACAGCATAATGCATCAAATAGTGACATTGTTTCCAACAAACAAAATAAAATTATATGTATGAATATAAGAAAGTTTAATAAATTTGTGGTCTAAATCAAGTTTTTACTTTGGTAAAACTAAAAATTATTTATGTTAAAGCACACTCACATGTGTAGTTATTGAAAAATTGACTATATGGAAATCTAGGAGTTTAAGAGTAAGTGCAGGGGTCTATATCTCATATCGGTGAGCAGATTGCATGAAAAAACTGCACCATATCTTTGGGCCACATAAAGTCACTGTACCAAATCTGCATTCTTCATTACAGGCCTTCCCAATCCTCTTATAGTGTATTAACCTCTGGACATTTACTCTACCTTTTCAATAGGAGCAAAGGTCGCCCCTACCCTTCAATGAGCTCTTAAATTGACTCATTAGAAAAGTACTGGATTAGGCTTTAAAGGTTAGGTTCTTCAGACATGCTATAAACATGCTGGAACTGGAAAGAGCTTTCTTTTCTCCCCCAAATGAGCAGGGTGTTATAAATGAGAATGAGTAATAAACTTGGGATATTTTAATTCAATAGGGAATTATCAAGCTCGTCTTATGGCTGAAAATTTTCAAGAAAGAGCATTTTAAAAATTCTTGTCTCGGGTATCTCTAGGGGAGGAGAGGAGACAATATTTTTTAATTGCTTGTTCTTGGATATTTTAAAAGGACTGATTTAATACACATCTTAAATTTCTTAGGTTATTTACAAAGATTTATAAGAAATATATTTGAGGTTGGGTCATATCATAGCACAGTGTAACTAACTTGCTGGGCTATATAAATGCTCCTCGCAGGCCACATGAGGCCCATGAGCCACATTTATGAGACCCCTGAGTTAGTGTAATAAGTTAAATTAAAGCAGGAAGTTAGCTTTGTATCTCCATCAAATGACACAAACCTTTAAGTGAGAATATTTCTCATTCCCTTCAGTAGTCTTTCTCATTTTTGCCATTATAGAATAACTATATTCCACTTATTTTTAAATTAATATTCCCTCCTTTACCCTTTATTGATTTATATTTGCGTGTGACTATTTATTTCATCTGTGTCACAAAGAAACCTATGTATTAATATATTGTAGTGGAAATTCTCTTTCTATGTTTTTTATTTTGCATGATGAATTATATATAAGAACATTTCACTCACAAATAATGCCATAAACTGGGTCATGGCATGGGATAGAGAGAGATGCCATTTTTGTATGAGTATAATTGCACCATTGTCAGAGTCGATTTATATTTGTCGTGATCTGAGGCAACATTTTGCCATGTCACCTTAGTAGATTTTTATGCCCCAAATCTCATAAAATAGAAGGCCAGGTCTGTTTGTGTGTTTATTTGTCTGTGGATAACGCTTTTCACAAACGCCAATTTGGGAAAGCTACACAAATGCTAAAAACTCAAAAAATTTTCATTCTTTTTCAATCAAACTTTCAGGAATTACAATGCAATGCCACTTTTAAATTATTAGCTGCTCACCGTCTACATTGAAGTCATAAGGTCGATTCCACGAGCGTATCTCTTCTCCATTTGAATAACATGGGAAGAGGTGAAGCGTAGCATACAAGCCATTTTTTGTTAACACTTTATAATATCTTAAAGTTGAGTTATTGGCATGTGATTTGCATAATCATATTGAGAAAAGTGTTAAGATTAATTCTCTTATCGTGAAAATTCAAATCTCACATGAAAACGTCCAAATATTATGTTTTAAGAGGATTTATTCACGTATTTTAGAAATTTTGTCAATTTAGCACCATGGAAATGCAATTATTAAATTGTATTATTAACTTGATCATCAAATGTAAAAGAAAAGCATGCTTTTAAATACAAGCAAAAATTTTTAATGCAGTTTTTCTATCATTTATATACTCATAAACAGACCTGGTCAGCTTAATTATTTTATATTAAATAAATGATAAAATATAATGAAAATTTTATTATGACTTTCAAAACAATTTTTTTATTATCAGTCATTCAGAGTTTTGTCTCGGGAGGTGTTAAAATACTAGCTAAAACATAAGCACTGAAGTATCAAAAATTGAAAAAAATAAGTAATCTTAATCCTTTGGATGGTCATGCTAATGGTGAAACACATCACATCTCTATCACATGATAATTCTCTGTAGCAATAGTGGACATTTAAAAATTGTCACTTAACTGTCAAAAATTAAAAAAAATAAGTTTTTATCTCAGCTATTTCCAATAACCATAACAAGATTTTCATGAGGTTATGTAAGGTGTTTCAGCATTAGTCTGACTACCCAGTGGATTAGAAACTAAATGATTTTGATAGAATATAACGTCACAAAAGATTGCTGCACAAAAATATGAAGTACTTTTGTATTAAATGCAAGTGCAAGAGTAGGTGAAGTGCCAAACGAAAAGACTCGAGAGATTAGTAGCTAACCTCATTAGTAGTATTATTAAAGTGAATAATGTATGTATGTAATTCAAAAGTGTTCTCAGACTCCCATAGTACTGAAGAGCCAACAGCAAATAAATAGAGGTATTAAAATTACTGACAAAAATGCAGTGGTGAATCCTGAGATTTTTTGATACAGAAGCAATTAATTATGAAAATCAGATCTTACCTTGTTATTTGAAATGCAGAGGAATTCCTCTTTGCTAATTCTGCAATGACCTCATCAAAGAACTTTCTAAAAACCTGTGTTCTATGATTGTTCGATTGATAGAATGGATAATTTAGTCTTTCTTGATTTGTGGAATTCCTCACGAATGTTTTAATATGTATGAGTGCTGAAAAACTCTGTTCAGTTGATACACTGGTCGCAGATATTGTCAATACTAATTCACATAATTTTGCTACTGGAGAGTAAGCTTTGTCTAAACAGTTTTTTTAATGAAATGATATAAATCGCTAACGCTGTTTTATCAATATTTTCTAATTGATATATAACCGAAAGTTCAGAATGCAAAGCAGCTATGTCAAAATAATTTTCGTAACTGTTCTTGTTTAATTTTTTGCAGTGCGACTTGAGCAACACAAGACATTAAATCATTCTGTATTGCACTGAATGCGCCGTGAAACACTGGAATGTTCCAAATGGTTTCACAAAGTTTCGTCATTAGTAACCAATTTGACCAAGTCCACGTAATTACTTTCATTTACAGTCACTGGATTCGTCATGACCACGAAAGCCAAGTTTATGCTCTCCCAAAAAACAAACAATATCAATAAGTCTTTTTAACATTTCCCGATTTTTCTTTACTGCTTCGTTTTGCTGGCAATGAGTAATTTCCAACTGCTTATCTAAAACATGTTCTATTCAAGTTCTTCAAAATGTTTTGTCCTGAAGAATTGACTGTAAATGTTCTTTACTTATCGAATGTCTCTTTATTACCTTATGAAGATTATTTAAATAAGAAAATCCTGTTTTAGTCCAAACATTTTTTTGTTCGAAAAAAGCAAGCATGGCCAACAAAATAATTTTGCTTTCCTCTTACATCCAGTCAACCTTTCAACATTATTATAAATATCTACATTAACATATCTTGTGCATGATTTAGTTTTTATATTTAAATTTAGGCTAGGTTTTTGCCTACCTGTTGGAATAATTTCACTCTTTGCCTGAAAATTGTTTGACGAAAAACTTTTCGTTAATAAATTACACACTGCACAACATGAAACCTCACCAGAGCTGCTTGAAAACACAACAGAAGCATTTGAGGCACTCGGTTCACTCATGTTTGCAATTTTCAAATTGCTTCCACTCAATACTTTATTATGTGGAGAAAAACCACGACATTCCTCCTATCTGAGCCAAAAGTTTTGGAAATAATAATATCAGTTAATGCACTACTATAACACAAACATTTCTATAAGCATGAAGGTTCACGTGAAACATCAGAATTGCGACTTATTGAAACAGTAAAATAATTTGAGTAGACACCTGGTCTCCGACCGTGTACTACAGCAAATTGCTCATTGATGTTTACGCAATAATATTCTTGCTTCCTAGTAGGCTAGTAGTGTTATTTTCGGCCATTGTGTGGTGCCAGCTGTCAAGGTGCAGTCGTGCGGTTTTACTAAAGGTGTGCTTCTAAAATTGCGCTTGTGAATGAATAATTTTTATTGTTTTTACTGTTATTATTATTTTAATTTCTAATTTGGAAGCAATGCTTCCCTTGCGTCCATGGAGGATTTGCCCCTGCAAAATGTGATAAATAAATGAGACTAAAAGGAATTTTGAGTCTGTCATGTCTTCTGATGTTAATCTTCCATTAGCAAATTTTCTTTTCTCTCTGTGTTAATGCTTCCTAATTAAATAATCTATTCATTGTTGTGTCATTAATTATTAGTTGCTGTTTACAGATCTAAATCCTAATGAAAAAACACTTCCTTCAAGGTATATTAATTTGGGTGTGTTTGTCTTTTTAAATTGATTATTGCTAAGCATTGCATGTATAATTTGTTTAACCCTAGCACTACCAAGTGATTGTCACTACTGTAGACTACCAGGGAGAGGGGGCTCAGAAGCCCATCATCTAAAATACAATAAAAAGTCATAGCAATATTTTGAACCTATTGTTATCATTATAAATAACTGCTTCTTACCTATGTAACATATATATAGGATATATCATATAAAACCTAAGGTACTTCTAGAAGTGCCACAGAGCTGAAATTTGGCATGAATATAGGTCATTGGGTACAATTTCAGGTTAAAATCCGAAATTCCAGAAATAGTTTTATTTAAGGGGTGTTTTTGACCCCAATGTCTAATTGTAAACACCCATAAGAAAAGCATTGAAAACTGTGCAGGATTATATAAAATTGCTTTTTTAAATTATTTAAAACTAAGATACAGATTTGGGGCATGCACCATACTATGGAAGAAAGAAAGAACTTTATTTTTCTTGGTGACAAAATTCAAATCCATGCTGAATTTGTGTAAAAATTTGGTTTGAACCCTTTCAGAGCCACGTGACGATATATCGTCGTTTGCTTCCTAAGTGCAAAGTGCCAACAACGATAAATCGTCGACCATGCTGAGTAAATTTAAACTCATAATAGTTCCACATGCAAATGACAGATGGCAAAAGATGATGGTATCAGTCAAAATAGGAGACTACGTAGTTCACGTATCTTCCATTCTTTTTTGTTTTAGTTGATTATTTGTTGAGTTATGATTTTTTCAATTTCGCGAAATATTAAAAAATATGAATAAATGGCATGTATGTGATTTTTCATAGAGACTGATGAAAAAGTGCTAAAATTGCAGTTATGCAAAATAATATTTTTCTGTAATTTAATTTTAAAATATTTTTTGCGAGTTTTTGCATTGTTTTACCTGGATGTCTTGCCTTTATGAAAATAAGTTAAATATACTAACGAAAATAATGAAATACCATACTTGATTTAATATAAAATTGACTTCATTTTTTATTAAAAAAATAAAAACAATTTTTTTAAACAAAAAATCACAAGATGAACTCTAACATTCCCTTCATATAATTAATATTTGTAATCATCTGTGCAATTACTGAAAGAATCAGGCAAGAATATGAATAAATAGTGTGTATATGATTTTTCTTAGAGATTGATACAAAATTGCTGAAATAGCCATGGCACTTTTGGACATACCAAAATCGGCATGACACTGAAAGGGTTAATCGTAAAATTATGAAAAGTTTTTCAGTTTTCATCAATGAAAAATATGAACTACCATAGCACCAATGCCTTTCAGTGGGAATTGATTATTCATACTTCAAGAGCATTCATTGACTTAATGCTTAGACTACATTATAATAATCCATTTGATTTCAACCAACAATGTATACATATGATGACCTGATAATTTTAAATTAATTTTTTATCCGGATACGTACTAAAAGGCATGGATGATGACACCATAATCAACACACAAAATATCCTATTTTTACATAATTTTTAGTGTAACATTTATAGCTAATCCTTAAAAAGGGTGATCTGAGCTTGAAATTCGGAAACTTGGATGCAAGCTGATTGCCAGAGAATTTAGAAATTCCGGATAGATGCCTTAATATCTGGGAAAATGAAAACTATTGTCTTATTTAAATGGGCTCGGTGTAGTTCAAATGTAGTCGCGTTGGTTTATTTACGAGTTTAGATCTTGGTGTATGGTGATTTTTTAAGTTCTTGCAGTATGCAAGCACCGACAACTCTTATATTTATAAATAACAAATATAACTATACAATTTTAGTAATTTATTTTAAATGTTATGTACATTATACCCTATAAAGACAAAAATATTTACATTAAAAGAATTTTTTACATTCATTGTTTTCAAGATCAGATTAATATTGTGGTAAGATTTTTTTTACAAAAATAATAAGAAATTGATTAGAAAAATGATTTAATGTGATTTATCTGACCCAACAGTTTAAACAAATAGTGCGCTTTCCACACACAGGCCACTTGCGTCAATTACGAAATAATTTACAGAAAATTGAAATATGCATATATTGGCAAGAAACTTTGGGTAATTATTTTACATAAGTCTCTGCATAATGCAATAAAATATCCAGACTTTTCCTTTGTTTTTAAAAGAGAAACATACGAAAAAATAAGTTGAGGGCCTCGGAGGCTCCCGCCTTTGGTCGTTCTAGGATTAATAATGAATACTATGGTATAACAATTCTATTGAAAGTAAAGAATTATCCTGAGCTTTTGGACATGAATTGCATTATAATTTAAGGAATTAATTGTTATGGCATTGTTATTGTTGAGCTTTACCACTTCCTGCTTTATCGCTCACATATTACCTGGTTATTGAATTTTATTTACAGGCTTATTTTCATTAATCAAAAATGTTATGATAAAAAGCATCCCATTGCAATAATTTTTTGTTTTCTCTTATTTTTACTGTTTTTGCTGCAATATTATTTTTTAGAAAACTAACTTCCAAATTAGTGTATAATTTATGTTAAACAGCCAAAAAAGATTCTTTTGCAAGGTTCAAGTTGTTGGGTGTTATACTGTATGAAAATTCTTGTTTTTTCCTAAATCCATCATACTTGTGTACAACTGTATCTTTTTATGATTCTTAATTTTTCAACTTAATTATCCTTAGGAGTAAATTTTACAAATATTGCCATTCCTATATTTTTAGTGGAGTAACCTTTGTTTCATAAATACTATAAATCTCATATTAAATAAGTTAGGTATTGCTAAACTCTTTATTTGATACAAGGTGAAATTGCTAATAAAATAACAAATGCAAATGCTGTATCACTTAATAATTTATATTCAGTAGAAAGTGCAATTTCTATTAAAATTCTTTGCTAAAATATAATTATGATATGACTTGATTTTTTTGATAGTATTATATGCAAATATATTTTTCCATTTTTACGCATGCTACCCAGGCCCATAATATGGTATAGTGGTGGCTTTTTCTCAAGGGGTAGCTTACTCTCTCCATGAATGAAGTTGTGAGTTAGAACTCTTGTGTAGGATTTTTATTTGTGTTGATGCCTTTGATCTCAAATCCTTCTTAATCCACTAGAGAAGTCTCTTTTGTGATGAAATTCCATTGAAGGAAGAAAAAAAAACTTTTTCACTTTAAAATGACTTGGTGAAATGCTTAAAAAGTATTTACACTACAATCTATTTTTCTCTGGTTTCAATTCTTCTTCAAAATCCTTCAAACAAATCATGGTGAAACAACGGTCTCATAGTGAAAATATTATTTTGTGGTTCACTAGAGAATTATTGAGCTTCTCTTGTCTGAAAACAAATTCAAGAATAAGCACTTCAATGTAAAAAAATGAAAAAGTAAGTACTTAACTTCGGTATCTTTAATAGCCATTGGTTTTTCATAACCTTGTTATTATGGCCATTGGAGATTCCTAAGATAAGAACTTTGTTGACTTTATTTTTATATTTAAAGTGCTTGATCTGTTTTGTGGTGTTAAAGCAGGCCATTGAAAAGAATTATTTTTCTTATTTCTTTCTCAATTGCTCCGTATAAATATGGCTTTGACTAATTTACCTATAGTAAGATATTAGTTTGTGAATTAATGGAAAATGTACTTCAATGCTAGTAAAATTTAAAAGGATTTTCTAGAGTGCTATGTTTTAGCTAAGAAAATTTTCAACCACAGACTTGATGCCAGAAATTCAGCTAGTTATATTTCTGTTAATGTCTCTCAATTTAAACTAGTATGCCTGTATTTCAATAGAAATATTTTAACTTTTGAAAATTATTCTTTTTTCAGGTGCTAAGTGGACAGACAGCTAAGCTATGAACTTCACCCCCTTTGGGGCTCCCTTTGCTGGCTCAATTCCCACTGTGCACCAATTCACGGCTAAATTTGCTCACAATGCCCCAGGGCAAGCAGTGGCGCCGGGTGCCGTGGTGGTGAGTGCCGGGGACACCATCCACTATATTCGCCCGGAACCTGGCAACTTTGCGGGAACCAATCAGGCACTCATAACAATGCCGGTCAACGTGGGAAAGTATGCACGTGATGGCACAACTGCCACGTGCAGTTCGGCTGGAACTACCTCCACTACTGGATCACCCATAGTTTCTCAACCGTCTGTCGCAGCAGCTGGCCAATCAGTGCAGGTGGTGAATCCCAAGTATCATGTTGCTCCTGTGTCAGTGCATCATTTTGCACAAGCTCCAGTGGGAGCTACTGTTGTAACAGTGGCATATGCACCAGCCGATGCCTTACAGTTGGCACAACAGCAGCAGCAGCAACAGCAACCCACACCCCCGACATCTGATCCCGCTTCCTCTACCTCTCCACCTACAGGAGTGGTTCTTCAGCAGGGACAGCAACAGGTCATGACGGCTGCATCTGTACAAACGGTAGATCCAAAGCAACAACAGCAGTTGTATACTGTTGCGACGCAGATGCAACCTCAGGACCTATGCGCTTCCATGTTGCAGCAGCAAACTGCTGAAGTCGACAAAGCAACTCAGACGAAGGAAGTCGATTTACGGAGAGAAGATGGTACGGTTGGAAGTGCAGGGGAGGTTGAATATGGGGGCACAGTTACCCATGCAACCACAACAATGCCTGCAACATGGCAGAGTTTAGCTACTCCGGGGTCCACTGTTGCAGATTATTTATCCCGCTTACCGGCTTCCACCCTGCCTCTGAGTCTTCATCATTTTCTAAAATTCTCTACTGATACAATCAAAAAGGAATCTGATGATGGTACTGGAGATCCAGGTGTTGCACCTGTTCAGGGTCAAGCCATCGGACAAATTCCTGGGCAAGCCCAAACTACCGTAGGAGGAAAAGCTGTGGCAAAAAAGAAAAAGAAGAAAAAGACAAAGAAGGCACCAAAGCCTCGAATGCGTCCTGGTCAAGTGCAATTGACTACAGCATTGGATGGTACTACATTGTTCTGCTGCCCAGAATGCCACATGGCTTACCCAGAGAAGGAGCTGCTGGAGCAACATCTCATAGGACATAAAATAGAGCGGCGTTTCATTTGCGACATATGTGGTGCTGGTTTGAAGAGGAAGGAACATTTGGATCGGCACAAGCAGGGTCATAACCCGGATCGACCCTATGTCTGCACCGTCTGTCTCAAGGCATTCAAAAGAAAGGAGCATTTGAATCTTCACTTTGTGATCCATTCAGGGGAGAAAACACACGTATGCACCGAGTGTGGTAAGGGATTTTACCGCAAAGACCATCTTCGCAAGCACTCTCGCAGCCATTTCTCCAAGCGGGTGAAGGCTGAGTTGAGTCAGGAGCTGAGTGGAGTGGTTCCTGCTCCTATGGCTCACCCTTCAACCGTTGCCCTCTTACACTGATTCCCCCATCATCATCTAGAATAGGTAAAAAATTATACTCTCAATATAAGTGGGAGCTTAGTTTGAGGGTATAGTCACAGCTTATTGGCTAAGGTGGTCTCATGTAAGGAACACATTTAAAGAAGAGGGTAAAATATAATGCTGGGTGATATCCCTTCTGGAAGTTTATGAAATTTTTACATAATGTGTTCCTAGCACTGCCCTTGTTAGCTTGTGCTGGATTCTCTTGAAAACCAGTTGTCTTTAGTGGTCCTTCGCCACCGATTTACAATGTCCATTCATTTTAGTGTAGTGTTTGTTGTGGAATTATTTTTCTGCCATACCTTTCTAACTTGTGAGGGATGGTGACAATGAATCGATTTCTTTGTTAGAGAAACTTAAGACAGGTGTGTTGTGTGTGTACATAAACATTTCTAAAGTACTTCACTGTACTTTATATAATGAACAACCTATCTGAACTATTGCAGCTATTTAACTAATTGGAATGTGTGTTGTGGATCTACTTCAGTAATTTGGATAACCTTTTTTTTACTGTAAGAATTAACTGTTTGTACATGTGTGTACTCTTCTTTGAATATTTTAAGTCTAATATTTCATCACGTAATTTTAGACATTTGGTATTAAGCAAGAATTGTACCAATAGCATCATTTCCTGTGTGCACTGTCTTGCCCAGTAATTAGCTAGTTAAGCAGCTGAAGAAGGGCAACTCTGTTGTAATCAGGCTTTTGCCTTAAGGCAATCTAATGTCTTGAGAAATACAAATGCTGAAATAATTCACAGAAGTATATTTTAAGTTATTAGTTGTCATACAGAAGTTAAATACTAGCTTAATTGATTTCTATAAAATATTTATGCCCAATCCGATAGCCTTCCACTTCATTTTTCTGCATACCAGTTTTTTATAAATAAATGGAATTTATAGACTGTCTCAAGTTTGAACGTTCATTTATTTTTTCCTTTGCACATATTCTTTTAAAACTGTTAAACTTTTTAATATGATTTCTTTCGAGAAAAGTGACTTTTGCATTATTAAACTATGTAGAATTTTATTATGATGACGCGAATGATATTAGTGTTGATCGTATGGTGTATTTATTCCCGCCATCCCTTACAAAGCTGTGCGCTCCGCTTATTTTTGCCGCCAAAACGTATAACCACGTATGCATACGTAAGCCGAGAGAGAGCGACACTGCATTGCTCATAGTGACATCTGCGCATCGCCCAGCACAGCAGGTGTTTTTGTTTCCTGTCAAAGAAGCGTATTTGCCAAAATAAGTGATAGCTATTAGAATAAAAGTCGAAATGGTAAGTTATTAAGCTACTCTTAATATGTATAAATAATTTACTGCAGTTTTTGGTATGATTTTTGTTGGTAACGGAGAGCTTCTCAACTCGTGGATGTGGCCTAAATTCAGGACCATAATTCGAAAGTGGTTCACTTTGGGACCCATCTTGTATCCCTATTCAACACGGGTCATGACGCTCGCCGAAAATTTGGGGTGAAGGATGAAGCATGTTAGCTATGATCACTTTATGAAGCAGCTATGGGGGGTTGAATATTGTGAACGGAAGCTAATTTTGCTCGTGGTTATGTTAAAATAAACGAATATATGAAATATATATTATAAAACGCTCAAGGTGTGCAGACAATAGACGGGACGCCAACAGTGCTTCGAGGATACAATTTATGTATGATTCACACTAAAATTTGTTACTTTTGAGATATGACCTTGTTTATCGTTTACAGTGAGTGTTTTATATATGTGGTGTTATTACTTTTGATTTTAAAATGAAATTAACTGCATCATTACGATAAATTGAGTTGAATTTTCGAATAATGCGATAATAATACGATTAAAATATGTGTGTTTGGCAGGGATAAAACGACTTATTTGGCCTTTTCTGTGTTTATTGTGATAAACCGTTATTAACTTTTTAGGGAACTGTTGTTTATTTACTAGTTTTTAACTTTTTGTTGTTACTGTGGTATAAGTATTACGTGATGTACTGTGCTGTCGGATTTCCTTTAATTTTCGCTTTGTTAATGTGTTCTGTTCAGTGAATTAAATATGCAATCCAATATCGAATTAAAAGAGTACAGTTTATCGTAGAGTTGTTGAATATAGCGAGATTTGTAGCATTCAAGTAATATATAATTAGTACTGCAGTATAGTCGTTTAAAGTTTTGGTGTTATTTGATATTAAATGTATGTTTTATTGTTCCAGGCGAATTCATGTTGCTGATAAGGCAGTTGTGGCCCAAATACTCAACTACGGAATTTTTGTTGAGTAAGTTTTACGTGCGTTGTGTATCGTAATTCGGTTTTGTCGTGTTGTTTTTGAGTTGCGTTTTGAAACTTAAGTACATCTGCCTATACTACAGTGAATATAAAGTTAAACCTAGTGGATTTCAACTTGTTTATCAACTAGCAATGGCCGCAACTTGTTAACGTTAACAAATGAAATCTGATATAAACGGTTGAGGAATTAAGACATTTATAACCATGAGGCAGTATTTTCATTAATGTTAGACATTTATATTTAAAGATTGGATTAATAGTACTTCGATTTATATTGATAATTGAGTAGTGTAGTAAATCACTGTATTTCCTTAAGATTTGGTGATAGATTAATTAACATTCCTCCTGTTGGTTGTTATTTTAATAAACTTCTCATTTCAAGGTCATTTTTACTGTGTAAATTATTTTAATTATGTTTTAAAATGAAACATTTATCTTAAAATATCTTTTCATCTGCAGGACCCACCTGAATACGTCCATCTGAAAACCATGAACTTCTCCCCGTTTGGGGGCCATTTCCCAGCCTCCATCCCCTCCATCCACCAGTTTGCTGCCAAGTTTTCTCATGAGGCTCCCGGAGGACTCCCCCCTCAGGCGGTCACGTCTGGAACTGTGGTCGTCAGTGGTGGTGATGGCGCCCGATATCTCCGCCCAGAGCATGCCAGCCCACCAGCACATTTCTCCAATCAGCACCCAATAGGCATGCCTGTCAATATGGGCAAGTATGCTCGCCCTGGCGATGGAAGTGGAGGAGGAGGGGGTGGTGCCGGAGGAGGTGGTGGCTCTCACCCTCCCACCACACAGCCCCTCACGATGATGAACCCAAACTCCAAATATCATTCAGGTCCAGTATCTGGCCACCACTTTGGTCATGGCAGTGGAGGTGGTGGAGCTGTGGCTTATAGCCAGACTGGAGGCGGCGGTGTGCAGCAAGGACCCAACTCCGCTCCTGGGCCATCAGGGGCACGTCCGCCATCTTCCTCTCCTTCGCCCTCCGTTCAACAGCAGCAGCAACAACAGCAGCAACAGCAGCAGCAGCAACAAGGGCAGGGACAGAGCAGGCAGCATGGAGACAAACGTTATCATGGTGGAGCTGGAGATATGCAGCCGCAGGACCTTTGCGCAGCCATGATGCGTGAGGGAATGGGTGAGGCAGACAAAAACAAGGAAGGGGAGAAAAGGGATGGAGGGGACAAAGGTGAAAGGTCAGGGTCTGGGGAAGCCGAGTATAGTGGAGCCATGTCTCATACTACGTCCATGCCTGCTGCTTGGCAGAGTCTGGCCACTCCCGGGTCGACTGTTGCCGATTACCTGTCTCATTTGCCAGCTTCAACATTACCACTCAGTTTGCACCACTTCCTTAAGTATTCTGCGGAAAATATAAAGAAGGAGACGGAGATGACAAATAACCCCAAAAAGAAGAAGAAAAAGAAGAGTAATAAGGAGAAAAAACCCAGACCAAAGCCTGGAGAGATAAGGCTCACTACAGCACTAGATGGCTCAACATTGTATTGCTGCCCTGAGTGCCACATGGCATATCCTGAGAAAGAGTTACTGGAGCAGCATTTAGTTGGTCATAAGTTGGAGAGACGCTTCATCTGTGACATCTGCGGTGCCGGCCTAAAACGTAAAGACCACCTCACACGGCACAAGCAGAGTCATAACCCTGAACGTCCCTATGTGTGCACCATTTGCCTCAAGGCTTTCAAACGGAAGGAGCAGCTCACACTTCACTTCGTCATCCACTCGGGGGAGAAACGCCATGTCTGCACGGAATGTGGCAAGGGGTTCTATCGTAAGGACCATCTGCGTAAGCATACCCGCAGTCACATTGCCCGCAGGGTTAAGGCAGAAATGAGCCAGCATGCACCGCCTGTAGCATCAGTCTCTGGGGTTGCGCAAGCAGCAGCGGCTGCTGCAGCTGCTGCTGGTGGCGGAGGAGGAGTGGCAGTTGCTGATGGCCCACAAGCATCGCTGCTCTCCTGAATCGCGGCTGGGAACTATGCAAATGTTCCCACCATCAACTCGGAGCTCCTGTCATTTGCGTCCACCACCGTGAGGGATGCCTGATTGGTCCAAGCCGCTGTCTTTGGCTCTTTGCTGGGAAGATGTGGAGGATGTGCATGAAGGATCCCTCGCCTACCTCCCACTATTCCTTGGTTTGTGGTTGGGATGCAGAAACTAAAAAATTGAGTGTGAAATGGTATGATATAGTGACTGTGGGTTGTAAATTGCCCAGTTTGACACTCCAGCATAATACTTCAGTGAGTTGGGATGTTGGTTGTGAAGTTTAACTGGATTAGTTTCATAAGTCTTTTTACATTGTGCCATTTAGCTGTTTTCTTTCTTGTCTTCGTAAACTAATCTTACGATGTAAATCTGATTATGAATTGTTTTCATTTAGGTTGCCTCAAACCTTACCTTTATATATATACATATATATAATTGAGGATGATAAATACTCGTTCCAAAAAGCCAGGCTTCTGCAAAAAAGAATTCTTATTTTCTGGAACAATGCGCCTGTTTACAAAGCACTGCCATGATGCAGGTAATAAATTTTAGAGGATGAGGAAAAATTGACTTGTGGTTGAAGTATTATGTAAACTAATTATTGAAATTTAAATGGCAGTGATTTGTAAATTAATGAAATTCATGCATGACAAGTTGATTAAGAAGTGATTAGAAAGGGCAGGATTTTAGCAACTGGCACCTAAAATTTGTATCGTGAGCTATGAGAGTGGCAGACTTGTAATTTCACTCTCAGCAAGAGGGAAGTTTAGTGGAAGAGTTGTAACGGCCAGAATTGTGGTGTGAACAGTTGCACCTTGCGAGGTGTGAACTGAAGGTAAACAATTCTGTGCTCAGCTTCATCAGAGCCGTCGCCTTTGTGCAATTCTTTTTGTCTAAAATTTTGATGAGGCATGAAAACGGGCGTTTTTATCAATCCAGGCCACCCCAGCAACCCATGTGTACTTTTATTGGACAATGAATGGTTCTTTAAGAGCATGGCCAATCTTCATGTATTCCTACAGTTTGTATTTATGAATGATACAGAAATATGTGGGTTGCAGGAAGAGACAGTGAGTTAGTGAATCTGAGCATGTGTTGTAGTCTTACCAGTGAATTTGTACAGTGAAGACATTAATTTCATGACATAGTACAAAACTCCAGCTGACTGACTTAAATGTTGCTTTTTATCTCCCGAGTGCTTGCTTCCCTGTGTGATTGTCATTGCTAGAGAGTCTCAACTTGTGAGAAGATCTGAAATTTTTGTTGTTTACAGGCTGCATTCTTTATGAAATACACCAGTGTTGCTTATGTATCAATTAAAATCTGTATTGGAAACTCTGAGTGTCTCATGCCGGAATTATTTCTCTCCATTACATTATAGTTAACTCAGATTATTTTCAATTTTCTTCCTAAGCAATAGGAAATTGTTCACTTGTAATGAAATATTAACTGTAAATTTAAAAAAAATTTATAATTAGAACCCACTGTTTGATGTATTTTTATTTTAGGCTAATGTGCTCGTTCTTTATGATGATTCTGTAACATGAAAAGTTTATTCGAAAGCGTAAACTTAATGGAAGCAGAGTCGCCTAATGGAAGGAAATTGATTATTTTTTTACTCGTTGAGCGTTGCCGACTGTAATAAAAGGTCTGAATATCATTGAAATTGTAAAACGAGCACAGTAGTTGTTTGTTATTGAAGCAAATTTTTTAAAATCATGGATATATACAGCAATAATTTAATCATGGTGAATTTACTTTTAACAGTTTACGAAAGTGGAAAATTTTTCTAATAAACAAATGAGTGTGGTGTAGCACTGGGTGTTTACATTTGCCTTGTCAAAATTTGAGCGAGCAATTCTCCCTAACTTATGGAATGGTAATGAGCAAAACTGTTTATACTTATTTTATCGGAGACAAGTAACTGTATTGATCAATATGAACCAGAAACATAATTCATTTTGCGTAACTTAAGATTTTTGCGTTATACGTATGTTGCACGGAAGGATTAACGCTCGAGATTTTGAGTTAATTAAAAAAATAAACTTTTTGTTTGATAACATTGTTTTCTTGCCAGGTCACGTAATTATGGGGTTCAGCCTGATGAACCCTATAACGTAAAGCAAATTTTATTGGATTCAAAACGTCGCGAAGTATGTAAACAAGATGTATGCAAATAGTAACGTACAGTTAAAATGTTGAAAAATCTTATCGCGAGGCATTGGTAAGTACGTAATTAAATGTTTTTAATGGGGAAAGTATGCTATTATCATCGACGCTAAGCGCTGCTTTTAAACTTTCAGGGGACAAAATCAATTTCCTGAAATCATCGCTTTGAAATTATAATCGGCAGTTTTTCGTTAATTTTCTATTTAGCCGCAAGTGATTGTGAAAAATTATTTTGCTTATTAGGTTGCAATTGCTTCAAGACAAAATTTATTATTGAAAGACTAACCGACTGGCAATGGCTCAGACCAAATACGAAATGTCTCAAGGATTAGGGACGCAGTTTTCCGAGAGTTCATCTGTAGTTCAAATGTCCGTCAGCCAGGCAAATGAAACATACTGCCAGCCTCTAGAACATAATTCCCAAGCTTCGTTAATTGGAAACGGTCAACCTCAAACTGTGCTTTCCATTCCTGAAGTTCAGCTTGGATCGCTCGGATCTAGTGGAGCAAATAGTCAATGTAATGATGGTGTAACTGATGCCAAAGGTGCTAAAGAAGGAAAAAGCACCGAGGAAGAAAAGCTTAGCGCTGATGCACAAATAGATGCTAGCAATGAGGAGGGCATTAAGACATATGCACCTGTTATTTCTACATCGTGGCAGAGTCTTGCTGTGCCAGGAACAACAGTAGCAGACTATTTGTCTCGGTTACCTTCTTCCACTCTTCCCATAACTTTACAGCACTTTTTCAAATACTCTTCTGCTGAAGGGGTTAAAAAAGAGATAGGATCTTCAGATATTGAGGCAAATAATCTGGTTTCTCAAGCTTTGGCTCTTCAACTTAAAAAAAAGAAACGAAAAAAGAAAAAAAAGGGGGAAAGGAGAGCTCGGCCTGGAGAAATTCGACTTACAACAGCCCTTGATGGTTCTACCTTATTCTGTTGTCCAGAATGTCATATGGCTTATCCAGAGCAGGAACTCCTCCAGCAACACTTGTTAGGTCATAAAGTTGAGCGGCGGTTTATTTGTGATATTTGTGGTGCTGGTCTTAAAAGAAAAGAGCACCTTGACAGACATAAGCAAGGACACAATCCAGATCGGCCATATATATGCACAGTATGTCTTAAAGCTTTTAAACGCAATGAACATCTTTCACGTCACTTCATAATTCATTCTGGAGAAAAAGGACAAGTCTGTCCAGAATGTGGTAAGGCATTTTATCGTAAGGATCATTTGAGGAAGCATATGCAGACACACATAGCAAAAAGAGTAAAGGCTGAGCTTAGTCAACAGATAGCTGCAGCTGGTATTACACCAAGTCATAATGTAAGTACAATGTTAGTACAGCAACAGGAAATTGAAAGTGCAGAAGGTCCTGCAGTTGCCTCAATGTCATCATTGGCATCTATAGCGAACATGGTGTCCGTGGGAACCATGACTCCAGTTACAGCAGTTGCTTTGATGCCTGATGGTGTTACTCTCCCCATACTCACATAGGGCAGCATTGAAATGTGTCATTGTCATATCTTACTTTAGAAAACCAAGCGATAATAAGAATCTAAGAAAGACTGGGCAGAACAATGTGGTGTAAATAGAAGACTATAGTGGGCAGATTTATTTAGATTGTAAATTTTTTTACAAATTTTATATCTGCTTGGCAATTAAAACAATCTGTTAAATTGTAGTAGAGCCTCTTGATAGTACCTGTATAGGAAATGTAAGTTGCATAATTCATACCTCCATTGTAAATTTGTAATATTTTGTTACTACTACTCAATTTTTTCCAGTATTTACTATAGCAGAAATGGTCTCCAGCTCAAAAATTAATGGGAGTAACATCTGTTGCTTTAGATAAACACATTTTAATTCATTTAAATGGTGGAATGTAACTCCTTGACCAATTCTATTAACATCGATGTAGTATAATTTTGGATGAGGAACAGTATCATTTGGCATTTAATGGTCTATTATTTTTGCTCTATCATTCGCATATATCTTGCAAGTCATGGTTGAATTAATTGGAAGAATATTATTTGGTAAAAAGGTACAAACATCAGATTTACAAAATGAGGCTTTCAGTACATAGTCATTATGTTTAATCGAAAGATTATCAGTGTAAATTTAGTGCATTAGGTATTCCGTAATGTACATTCCAAAAAAAGCAGCCCTTTGGATCAGTAGTGTTTACTATGAAAGATATTAACTGTATATATAGCAGATAAAAAAACATATTTAATATGCATACTTGATCCTTTTTATGGTACTTGAAATTTGTTCTTCGTTACATGTGAATGTTGAAGTGTAATTTTTGTAATATCAACTGTAATCTCTTAATGCCATATGATAACACCAACTTTAAACTCACTTTGCTTTGTAAATGCAATTTTAATGACAATTTCCTGCTAAATTTATTATATAAAGTAATGGAGTTATGTATTCTTTTGGATTGTACAGTGAGCTTTTTGGTAAGAGGTGGTTATTTTGTAGCATCAATAAATACAGATTTTTTTGACATGGCTAAGGTTATTTGAAAAAATGAAGCCTTGATTATTTTCAAGATAGGTATTCCAGTGGTGCTTGCATTAATATTATTATTAAATTTTTGGAGAATTGTTCAAGCTTTGCAATTTTGAAGCAAATTGCCTTTTGTAGTTTTCAGCCAATTGCCATTTTCTTCCTTTATTTCATTACCTTATAGAACTTTTAACTTTCCTGATAATAATTAGTACATGGAGAAATTGTCAAAATAGTTAAGGAAAAATGATTCCCTGAATTATGCTAGAATATTGTTTTTAACATATCACCAACCTATTTTAGAACATATGATAGAAAATAGAATAAATGCTATAATATTATTACCTTTTATACATGTATATGGCCATTAATTATCAAAAATATGCTAATATATTGTATTTTTTGTCTGGGGAGTCTGTTTATTGATTTCTCGAATTCTGTCAACTCCTATAAATGGTGGTAACATAAACAAGTACAAATTTATATTTTCAAATTTTTTGCTAATAAACAAATTATTGGTTTTTATCTTGATGGCAGTCATTGATTATATTTTTCTCCATATTTAGGTATTAAATCTTCATGCATAATTATCATAAAATACATACTTTTTCAGTATTTTTACCTTTCACCATGAATCTGTAGATATATAATTAATGGTGAATCTACAAGGTTGAGCAAAATTTAATTTAAAAAGGGACATTTTTAAGGATTTAAAAACTTCTTGCTTGCTTTATCCAGGAATGGTTTTGATTTGAAAAAGTGGACCTCCCTAGCCACCAAACTGTCAGGTGCTATGCATCTGAGATCTCAGCTGCGTTATAGTTTTGTCAAGAGCTTTCATTTTTAGAAGCACGGATTGAACTAATAACTATTAATGAATGCCATAACTAAAAAATGCAGTCTCCTTAAAATCATTAAAATTCTGGTTAATATGCCTGTGTTCAGTATACCATCACTTCGAACAAGCAATTGTTATTCTATGAGATACGAATTGTTAAACCAGTTTGGTTTCTCCTATGAATAGTAAAATTATTATATATCCCATAAATTATTACAAAAATCTTTAAACTAAAAATCAAAATTTGATTCATGCAAAATGTGGTTACCACAGTTATAGCTGAAATATTTAGCATTAGCTACACCTGCAAGTCTGTTATTCTCGGGCATCAAGAAATTTTGTATCAAAGAATCATATGCACGTGTTTCATCCTTTGACTGGGGAATTGATTATTTTATCACATCCTTAGTGAAATTGCCTTGATTGTTTATCTTGAAATATTCATATGAGTAATGCTTTTGTATTAATAAATAGAATTTAATACTAACTTGCATTCCTATATAGATACAATCTGGCATGACAAGGTAACTTGTCATTCCCAGTTCAAGGATTATTGATCAGGGCTATTAGGTATAGTAATTACTATAGAACTGGAGTAAATGATCTCATTAATTTGTAACAATGGATTGGAGTCACCTTGGGTAAGTTGACTAAATAACAGTGAGTGATAAAAATAAAATTTTCTTAAACTTGAAAACCACACAGCAAATAAAGGTAAGAGTTCATAGTTGCAGATAATTACAAATTTACAGACGGTAGTCATGTGCAATTTCTTCCTGTTATAAGAATATTACTGAGATTCATATGTACAAATTTCATTGACCTAAAAGTTTATCTTCAAGCTAATTAATAGAGACGATTTCTACAACATCTAAAAGACAATGGCAATTACCATTTTACTTGCATTTTATTTTTACCAATATTTTTACTCTAAACCCATTTCAATAGCGTTATAAGTTTGAGGATTGCACATCAGTTTATGCATAGTAACCAAATGAAAAAGACTGCCCTGTATAAAAAAGTTACAAAAACTTAATTTTCTTCTTTCCTGTTGGTGTTGAGTCTGTCATTCATTAGGAATAAGTTGAAGTAATTTTATTTTTCAACATAACTTCAGTTATTTTCATTCACTACTGTAGGCCTTTGATAAGCAGTTTTAATTGTATTTTATACATAAATATATAAAATAACTGATAAAGGGGAATAAATTCTCATTAAGTAAGTGATCATGCATGGCTAAGTGAACATTCAACTTAGCCATAATTTGTTTGCTTTAATGCAATGGAAATGAAGTTTTGTACAATCTGAATGAAGCATATTTTATTGAAAAACTAATTGTAAATAAACAAACATTGAATATACAGATTTATTATTTTATAGCATAATAATACATGCCCATAAAACTATCTACTAAAAATGTTTTTATCTAATAAAATATTTTAAAATGAAATTTTGTTTAATATTATAACTATAAATTAAATCTGATAAGATTTTCATTTACAGCTTGATTTTTTTTATTGATCAAGTCTTTTCATGTTGTTAGTAAAAATGGTGGTGAGCATTAATTATTGCATTTCTTAATTACAAACATTCCGATAACATTTTATTCACTTTCTTTTTCAAGAATTCAAACTCATAAAATGTTAAATAGCTCTCAAATCATTGTCATTCTATGTGGTTACAATATTTTCTTATATACTGTATTTGCTTTTTAGCCTAAAATGACTCACAAAAAAAATTACTAAGCATTATATTCGCAGAATTTATATGAATTTTTTTTGTTGAAGTCAACCTTTGAAAATTGGGGTGTTATGTTCGGTTGCACATTATATTTGGGCATATGCAGTATTCTTTCTATTAAAAAATCAAAATAATTATATTAGCCCAGCTCTTCCTTTGTTAGATCATTCTTAGTCCATTTCAAACACTTGAGTTTGTTCTTTATGTAACCATAATAACTGAACATACTAGATCAGGGGTCGGCAACGTTTTTCCGTTGAGTGTCACTCTATACCAATATTCACTCTCTGTGGCCCTACTTGCATGCCACCCTTCAAATAGTTTTGTCAATTATTCTTACAAAATGTTGATTTTTATATTTTAACAACAATGCAGCATCATTACATTATGAAATGCAAGTGAAATTAAACTAAAATTCTTTTAAATACATATTTTTGTAATTCTTCTTTGAAATATCATGCCATATAAAATCTCTTTGCGTGCCATAGGTAGCCGACCTCTGTACTAGATCATGGTCTAATTCAGAGGCTCCCAACTTTTTTAATTTGGCGAGTACCAAGTTGTATCCTAGAATATCTGATTAGCATCATTATACTTTTGCAAAATTTGTTAAAATATTTTTCATATTATTATTGAATTTTTAAAGGTGTACCTCCCCAAATATTTTGAGTCATACTAGATCCCCACAGTTGGGAAGTTAGTTACGTCCCCGACAGTGGTGCTTGCAGGAACCAGGTTGAGAAACCCTGATCTAATTAATAATGAAGAAATTAATTTTTTTTTCAATAAAAGTGTGCAATAAAATACATTATGGTCTAGTAGAGGTGTCTCTCATTGATCGTCGCCTGCGCTCATCGTCATTTCACACTAACGTTATTCACCTTTATGCACCTAAATATTCCCACTTTTGTCATTCACCATTATCTACTTAAATACACTTTTTTGCCATTTATATGCATCAATACTGTAAAATATTTTCCAAAACAAGGAGCTTGTAAGTGTAAGATGCAATAAAACGGCAAAAAACTTGGAACTGAATGCAGAAGATACTCTGAAGATTTCCTTAAGTCTTGTTGTTTGTAAACAAGAAAGATGTCTTGACCGTAAAGGGACTGCAACAATCCCGAGTATCCTGGCACACTTGAAACAGTTTATCGGCTATACTATGTGCTGACAGATATATGCACTCATGGGGTGATGTGAGGCTGGTTTCAAATGTGTGAGGGACACAACCGAAGCTTGTGTTGTCTCACAAACCTCATCCATTTTAGGGCACTCTAAGTGCCTCCTAAATTAACTTTCTTATTGTTGCATTGCAGTCAAAGGCAAGTTGACCGAAAACAGAGGGTGCCACTTTAGTCGATGTATCAATGCACACCCTCATAATAATCCGACAAGTATAGAGACCAGATGGCCACTGGGGAAAACATTTCGTGGTCCATATACAAAGGAAGATGAAGGGATGAAATTGAGATACACATGATTGCAGCACAGTTTGCTCAGAGCCACCATTTGCTGTGCATGGTCCATCCTCGCTCTTTCGTTGCAACCAGCAAATCAGTTTTCTATGTTTGGTGCCTGTTTAGTCAGGGAAGCCATTTTTAGTCCCAGTGATCCCCATACATTTTTAAGGGAATATTTGGGGAAGAAATAATTAGCCATGCCCCCCAAAAGAAGTGTGTGCTCAAGGTTCGGATTCTAAGAAAAAACGAAGTGCAACTACTCTGGAGAAAAAGATCAAGATCATTAAAAGGTTTGAAGGAGGCTCAAGTACCATGGATATTTCCAGGGAGTTTGGAATACCTCCAACAATGGTAAGAATTATTTGTGGTGGTGCTCAAAAGTATAAAAACATGGCCAAATTAGCTATTCCTGGATTTATTAAAACTTGCAGATCTAGGGAGGATATAATGATAAAGATGGAAAAGTTTTTGATGCTATGGATTCAAGATGAGGACAGCAAGCATATACCATTATCTAGTGCCATAATTCAGACTAAGACCAAAAGAATCTGTGGTGATTTTAGAAATACGGAGGGAGGAACGTCTCATGAGAGAGAATCATTCAGTGCAAGCAAGGAGTGGTTAGAACGTTTCAAGGCTAGGACTGATTTGCATAGTGTCAAGATCCAAGGTGACGCAGCAAGTACTGACCATGAGGCTGCAAGTGTGTACCCCACTAATTTAAAAATAATAATTGAGGAGGGTGGCTACAGTCCTAAGCAGGTCTTTAATGTTGATGAAACAGCTCTCTTTTGGAAGAAAATGCCTAATAGAACTTTTATCTCCAGGGAAGAAAAATCTATGCTAGGTTTTAAACCATTCAAAACTAGCTGACTATATTGCTTGGAGGCAATGCTGCTGGTGATTTCAAATTGAAAGCCATTATTATATATCGTACTGAAAATCCCAGGGCTCTTAAGGGCTTTGTCAAGGCTAGTCTTTCTATTGGCTGGCACTCAAACAAAAGGGCATGGATGACTAAGAATACTTTTACTGACTGGTTTTGCAATTTCTTTTGTCCTGCAATTAGTAGCAATTTGAAGGAAAAAAATTTGGAAGGCTCTTTTGGTAATCGACAATGCAAGTCATCCGACCAACCTTAATGAACTTTTTTGTGGCATGGTAAAGGCTGCATTTTTACCTCCTAATACCAGCTGCATTTTGCAACCTATGGACCAGGGTAGCTAACTTCAAGGCTTATTATCTGAGAAAAAATTTTTCCCAAGCTATAGAAACAACAGAAGGAGAAGGTGCACCATCCCGAGGCAATTTTGGAAAGATTATAACATGTACAGCCATACAAAACATTGAAGAATCCTGGCATGAAGTTAGTTCCAGCTGTATGAATGGTATATGTAAAAAGCTGTGGCCAGACTGCACCGATAACTATACACATTTTGAAGAGACTTCTCAAGAAATCAGAGAGAAAATTGTTGGTTTAGGCAGGCAGATGGGATTTGAAGATAGAAGATATTGACGATCTGTTAAAGTCCCACGATGCTCCATTAGAAACTGAAGACTTGGAGCAGCTTGCTGAAATGAGAAGAGCCTCTGAAGAAGAAGACTGGCCTGAAATGGTGTCTCCCAAGACATTGACATCCACCTCACTAACAAAGGTTTTTATGCCTATTGATGCCGTAAAATGTATTTTAGATGAATCTGATCCTGACAGTGAAAAGAGCTCTAAGGTCAACAGAGAGCTATATAATGCTTTAAGGAGTTACAGGGAGATCTTGAATGAGAAGAAGAAGACAGCAAAAAAAACTTGTCTTGATAAGTTCCTTATAAACACGAAAGATACCCAGAATACTGATCCATCTGAGCCAACACCAGGAACAAGTTTTTCAACTTCTTCACAGAGTAAGAAAACTCCATCAATAGTTTTACAGGTCCATGAGAGCCCCATGGATAAAGAACAGGATTCCTCATCCGATTAGTTTTACTCTCATCTTTACCCAAGACAGCAGCTCCAACAAGCCTTCTCATTCTTCAGGTATTGGTGAGTGAAGCTCTTAAATATCCTATGCATTAAGTAATTATTGTTATTGATTTAAAAGCATTAGCATTCCATTAAATTCTTTCATTTGTGCTATTTAATTGAGTTTTATTCATTTAAATATGCTTAATAGGCCTTCATAAAAAAATGTTCATAGCGTTGGTTTTTTCCCCAGGAACGCATTCCCTTATGGGAAAAATGGATTTTTTTATCACCGTTTCACTGTTCATCGTGGTTTTCAGGAACAAATTAACGACGATCCATGAGGGAAACTGTATTAAATTTTCTTAGTTATAAAAATATAACTTTTCTCAAGGACTTCTTACTGACTGAGCTGGAATGAATTATCATCTATGATTATTACTGCTTCTATATTATATAGAAATAACTTTTCTCTAACACCCCCACAAAAAAATCATTGTTATTCAAGATATAAACAACTTGGTTGCAGTATTTAAGATTACCCACAAGATCTGAAAAAGATTCATGTTATGAAGTCACATTTACCATAAATTGAAGAGGTTCCCTTCTTATTGTCACTTTATATCTTTGATAATGGTATGTTTTATTTAAGAAAAAACAATATGATATATACTAAATTTATTCAGATCAGTCTTAGAAAGGTTTTTCCATTTACAAATGGAAAATCATTATATTGAGTATATAGCCAGAGCCAGCGGTGCCAATGGTGTGACTGCACTGGTCCCCGCACATGCAGACACTGTGCTCTCGAAAAAATATTTATTGTGCTTATAAAGTAAAACAATTTAAAAAAATTGGAAAAAATATTGAACATAGTGAGAGAGGTTGCTTCATTTATTAAAATTTACTCTTAAACATTTATTGTGTGAGAGGCCGTGCATACACTTTGCAACGGGTCTTGCAATTTTCCTAGCCGGTTCTGTTTATAGCACTGTATGCATGGCAAAGTAAGTTTTGATATAATAATACATTTTCATTATTTTAGAAAGTAAAAGCATGATAAAAGTACACCGTAATTTGGATACATTTTAGAAAGAGTATGCTGAAATTTTAGACGAAACGTCCTAAAAATCAAAGGTAGTGATTTTATAAAAATTAGTGCATTATCACAGTTATTTGTTAAGATTTAAGAATAATATTTGGTAATCATGCAATGTTTGAACTAGGAAATAAAAAATTCTGTCTTCAGGAAGCTGTATAAATCCTCAATAATATTTCAGAAACAGCCATTAATAATACATTAACAGTTAAATAAATCTATTTGAATTATTAACTGAAATAGTCAATGCCCATACTTCTTTGATTCAAAATACAATTTCCTATAAGGCTTCACTAGACATGAGGCACTTGGGTGAGATAAGCAGTATTTGCATGATCATCCCACTCATGCTGAACTGAACTATCTTTAACATGACACATCAATGAGATGCTGCGAGTTTAAAAGCATAATAGCACTCATGATTAATAAACATAACTGTTACTATATTGGTGTAAGATCTAAATTTCTGGACTAAATCTTGATAAAAATTTACAGAAAACATCAATGTTTAACTAAAATATTTTACTTTTAAACTTAATTTTAAGCATGTCAAAAATAATTTTAAAAGAAATTCAGTTGTAATGCTATTTTCTTCATGCTGCATTTAAAATTTTTATTCAATCCTGCTCTGATAAGCGGACCAAAGTTTACTTTGATACAACTTGGCAGCCTCTTTTACATCTTGCGCTTCAGTTATACCCCTTCCAACAACAACAACATCAGCACCTTTCTTGATAACTGCTTCATCTGGGCTGACCCACTGTTGTCCTAATCCATCAGAGGAGACTGCTCCATTAGTTTGTATTCCACTACAGATTCTTACTCCAGGTGTAAGTTGAATTAATCCAGGTGACGTTCCCTTCAGAATACTCTGAGTTACAAGTCCCACAACAAAGTCAGAATGGGTTTCAGCCATTTCTAGAGTGCCTGAAATGAAAAATAAATAATACTCCATAACTGTTGCAATGATTAATATACAGCCACAATGAATTTATAGGCAGAATGGAGAAGAAAAAGGTTATTGCTTTAGAAACAACATAAATTTTTGAAAATGATTGGCAATAATGATATGATAGAGCAGTGGTTACCAAACTCTGTGCTGCGGCACACTGCTGTGCGGCAGTAGATATTTAGAGGTACCGTGAAAAACTTTGTTTACTAAATAAATCAACGATTTGCATATGTGGGTGGGTAATGTGTTGTAATACCCATATCTAAAAATATATAAAGCCTATTACAAGGCTGGGGTGCCATGAAATACTGTTTATTTTTGAAAGTGTGCCGCGGCTAGGGTGACCACATGTCCCATATTTTACGGGACATCTCGTTTTTCAGCCATTTTTTCCTAAAATGTCCCACGTCCCGTATGAATTCAATATGGGACGCTTTTTGTCCCATTTTTTTCATGAAAAGAAAAACACTGTTTTTATACAGAGGAACATTTCATTGGTACTCAATAAATATCCTTTTAAGAAAACAAATTAGTGGGGTTAAAAAGGTCCGATTTTGTTCTCACATACTTTCCGTTCCTGAATAAGTCGATCGGTCAAAAAGGCGATCCTATTGATTTCCTTCAAACTTTGTCTTTTTGAAAGAAATTTAAATATATTATATTTTAGGCAAATGTAATATTGTCAGTTATCATATCCTCTGCAATCGAGTTACATTCGTTTGTCCGACAGTCAGGCGCCAGCAGTATTCGGAGGTGTTCTGAGGTGTTTCGTTGCGGTTATTTCAGCTTGGGAGAAGAGGCTATCGCTCGAAGAAATATAAAAAGAACAGGTGGTTTTTAAAAAGTGGTTGAATAAATTGGTGAAGCTAATTCTTTTGTACTTTGTTGTATCACAACTCCTTGGATAATAATACGTTTTCTATCATTTATCGGATCATATCCGTTGTGTGGAGGGACATTCAAACGTATACCTGTGCACGAATAATTAGATTACCTAGTAAAACTGAATTAAGTCTGGTAAGTTGCCAATTATCTTATGATTTTTCAGTGTATTTCAATGCTGTAGTACAGATAATTCCAGATCAGAATAAATGTTTAATTACCTTTACCGGTAGATGATATTTTAAAGACAATTTAAAATTTATATCTACTATTTTTCTTTGTCTCCTTTATTTTATATTTTAAATAAAAATTTAAATTTTGTTATATGTAAGGATGGTCAAATTAAAAGCAATGAGCGACACAGATTCTGATAACTCTACTAGTAACCAAAGTACTGTAAAAAGTGCCAAATAAAATCAGAGATGCACATACTAGAAAGAATGGGAAGCTGATTATTCATGGTTAGAGCCAGCATGGGGAGATGAGAAAGGCTTTTGTACATTGTCCAACAAAAGTTTTCAAGTTACCCATGGTGAATTAAGTGATGTGAAACAAAATGATGGAGGGGTTGAACATAGAAATAAACTGAGGATGGTGAGATGTAATAATTCTATCATAAAATTCTTTGGATCTCAACAAGATCGAGCAAATTCTGTACATTGTAACAAAGTTATGGCAGTGGAATTGAGTCATGTATACCACAATGATGTCCATGGTCTTTCTTATAGAACTTTAGATTGTAGCTCTAAACTTGCAGGTTATATTTCCAGATTCGAAAATTGCTGCAGATATGCATCTTGGCAGAACTAAAGCATCAAGTCTTGTGTGTTCTGTTCTGGCTCCTCTTTCCATCGAACTATTGGCAAAAAAATTATAGGACGATAATATCTTCTATTCCATTTCAACAAATGCCTCAAATCATGGCAATATTAAAATGTTTCTGTTAGTAATTAGATATTATATTCGGACAGAAGGAATGAAACAGTTTTTACTACATTAATATGAAGATCCAAAAGAAGATCAACTGATATTTTTACCAATATTAAAAATAAGCTTCAGGAAAACAAATTGAAAATGTCAAATATCTCATCTTATTTGGTTGAAAACGCAAACACCAACTTTGGAAAGTTTAATTTGGTCTTCACACATCTAAGAAATGAAAATCAGAATATATTAGAAGCAAGATGTTCGGTCCATATTGTTCACAGTTGTGCGAAATATGCAATTGGGAAATTGGATTTTGATGTAGAAGGACTAGTCAGAAAAATTTAAACTATTTTGGTAGCCATTCAAAAAGAATGAAAGAACTGAAAGAAATATTTGAATTTGTTGACAGTGAATATTTAAGGATGCTATGCCATGTACCAACACGATGGTTCACTTTATACTGGGCAATTAAAAGACTTCTCAAATGTTTTCCGGCAGTAAGGAGCTACTTCATGTCGGCAGGTGAAGAATGCCCCCTACCAATTTCCAAATATATCCCTAGTGAAGAAGATGGTTCTAATTTAAATGATGAATTTGTGCCACGTACGTAGTTGAATTTATTTATTTACAATAACGTCCTTAAATTATTTCATGAAACAGTCCTCAAACTAGAAAAGTCCGAGCTTTTGATCAACGAAATGTATGGTATACTTAATACTTTGAAAAATAAATTAGATCAACGAATTTTGGGATAAATTTTTCAGAATAAAAATTCAACAATCTCTGAAAAATCTCAGTACATATGAAGTGAACAAATATGTCTATTTTCATTTCTTGGTATAAGCATGCTCTCAACTATATGAAAACTAGATTTGATTTCACTTGCAACCACTAAATTTAAAATGGGATATTCATTTCGCAGACTTTATTAGGATCATCTCTAAACTCCAGATTGAGCTCGACCTAGATATAATGTATGAAAAGTTTACAGGAATGAAAACTCTTTTACATAAAATTCAAAATGAGATATCATCATCTCTACTTGACAAATGTAATGGGATATTAAAATCTTGCGAGAAAAATGCTAACTTTCTTAAACTGATACAATTTGTTATGTCAATCCCAGATTCAAATCCAAATGTCAAAATAATATTTTCTTTATGTCGTAACACATGGACTGACAATTGGAACAGACTGGTCATAAGCTCAGTAAAAGCAGAGCTGCAAGTGAAATGTAACTTTGATTTTTCATGTAAAGACTTTTATAATTATGCTTTTACTAATGAGGTTCTTCTGAAATGTGCAAAATCCTACGAGAAATATAGTTTTCGTCAAAGTAAGTAATAAAAACACCTTATTATTGTGCATATTATGTTCTTAGTTCAGTCTGCAACTGTAATTTATAAAGAATAATTGTATTGTTTTTTACACACTATGTATATATGTCATATTATTTTTATTGTAAAAAAGTTCTTTAAAATATAATTTCAAAGAATAATATTTACTTGTTATTTTTCAAAACTAATATGTCTCATAAAATTTTTAAGTCTTGTTTTTTTGAAGGGTTTGTCCTGGAAAATGGTCAAACATATGTGGTCACCCTAGCCACAGATCAAAAAAGTTTGGTAACCACTATGATAGAAAATGCATTAATATCAAGGTCAAAATGGATTATTTTATGAAGCTAGTAGCTCTTATCTTAAAATATTATACACATAAAATCCTTATTCTGTCTGTCAGTTGGTCCATCCGTTGGTTGGTCCATCTGCTGGAATGCTGCTTTGATTTGTATTGAGTGAAATCTGAAGCTCGATCATGATCTTTTTAACGTGTTTTGACAAATTTGGTAGGAATGTTTCATTCATATAGCAAAAAGCCATTTACGAAAAAAAAAACCCAAAAAAGAACCAGGTTCAACTCCAGAAGATAATTTCTATTTCCCATAAGAGAACACGTAAAAATTGATTTTCCGACTTGCAGGCTTCTCATCTTTTGCAAATTAAAACTAGAAAGAATTGACCTACAATCTTCGAATTATAGTTAAAAGAAAAGTACCATCTTAAAATATAGTTATAACTCATTGCAGTTCATGTATTTAGTTCATAGTAAGATACTACACATTTTATTTTAATGGTAAATTGACTTCATTCATGTTTTATCCTGTTTTTACGTGTTAAAAAGAGTTAATAAAATAATTCAATTATTAAGTTAGATCCTATAAGTTTTAAATAACTTATAATTTTCTCAAATATTTCAATTAAATTTCTATTGATTTGTCATATCTTATTATTTTGCTTTTCCTTTTATTTTCAGGAAATGTTTGGATAATCATTTGGCCTCTCTGATAATAATTATTCAAACAATATAATTAAAACAAATAACTTTTTAAAACATTTGATTTTACTGATTTTTCATAATGAAAACAAACATATTGGGAATACATTTATGATGCTTTAATAAGAGAGAGAGATATAGATAGATAATCGTCTTTATTCAGGCGAAATTTGGACCATAAGGTCCATTCTTACATTTAATTTAATTTAAGAGAGAGAGGGTGAGCAAGAGAGATGGTGAGCGAGCAAGAGAGAGGGTGAGCGAGAGAGAGAGAGGGTGAGCGAGAGAGAGAGGGTGAGCAGGAGAGAGGGTGAGCAGGAGAGAGAGAGGATGAGCGAGAGAGGCATGGGCGGATCCAAGGGGGGGGGGGCGATTGTCCCCCCCTTGGATACTCTCTGGGACAAGAGAATAAGCAGGCTGTCAGGTGGCAGGATCGTTTCTTCAGTAGACTTAGGTTATTGAATAGATTCTTCTTCGAAATTTCCCATGCTTGTCTTTATGTCGCTGCCGACATATTGTCCTAGCAAAAAGGGTCTGTTGGAGATAGTGTTACCCTGGGCGGTGGTGAAACTTGCTAATTGGGGTGATGGGGAGGAGAATGGGATTCCCAGGATTTTCAATGAATGACGAGTGAAGGGGAAGGAACCTACCCACATAGGACATTGCCTTCAAATGCACTCAATGTGCACACTCCGGGCACGTAGCCTTTTGAAGAACCCTCGCACCGCGAGTAGGGGCGATGGCAATGTCAACGACCTATGCTATCGGCTAGGTGCCAGTAGAAGGATGAAACAAAGCCATCGGTTTATGCCTTGGTTCTCCTTTCACCCTCATTCACTGGTGTTGGTTCGTTTTGTTCATACGAATGGCTATAATTTAAGAAGCTTTTTAGATGTCTCTTCTTGGGTTTACTCAAAAGAACTACGATGATATTTCTAAATACACATTTTGGAATTTACCGCCCCGTTTGCTTCCCCACTTCTGAGCTCTTTCATTTCCCAAAATCCTTTACAAGGGGCCTTTCTCTATCTTGGGTTTTTCCGTCATTGTTTTCAAGAGCTTACGAGTGTTTTAAGATCATTCATTCAGTGATTCACTAGCACATGTGATAGTTTGCCAGAGAAGTGCTATAAGTTACAAGTGTCGCAGAAGTATATAGTCGGTACAGACAATCAGGTTTTGCGTTTCATCGTGTCCCACAATTTAGTATTACAGCAGCAGTTCTACAATTCAAAATACCATCACTTCAAGAGTGATTATTACTTCTTTGGAGATAGTCGACGAACATGCAGCGGAAGAATTCTACAATTATCTGTAAGTGATTTCTTAAGAAATTTTTATTGTTTATTTTCTCTATATTCGAATTCAAAGCACTAAAAATGTAACAATCAATGTCTGATAAAAGCATTATTATTTTAAAAATTATTCCGTGGAATTTATCTTTAAAAGGGAATTTATATATTTAGTCCAAGTATTATACTTTATTCAGCATTGAAGATGTATAGTTAAATTTTGTATATTATTAACATGAATCATTATTTGAACATTTTCAGATATACCTTGATGAAAAAGAAATCAAACAGACAAAAGCGCCAGAAAACGTTGCATTTTTATCTCAATTCTTCAGAAAAAGAATCAATAATAAATCTGAGCAAGCAAGAAGTGGAAGCTGCAGTGTCTACACTACTACCTGTCGACTCCTTGAAGAGAGACATATACGCTTCAGTTCAGTTATTTCATCGGCTCATTTGGTAGACATTGAACATTATATTAGTGATAGTAGTGCAACGGTGAAGAATGATATCGGTATTTACCTTGGAGGAAAATCAGATAATTTAACAAAGAAAGAACTTTTAGAAAATCCATTTTGTCCACCTAAAAATTGTCTTTCCTTTTTCTGAGCATCAAAAGAATGGCAATGTTGAAAAGAGATACCTCAATCAAACTCACTCAGATAGATTCACTTTGGTAGTATATTCTCCAATAAAGCAGGGAATTTACTGTAAATATTGTTCCTTGTTCACTCCTACAACTGTTGGTTCAATTAAATGTAAAATTCAGACCGGGGTTTTAGTTTCAAAGCCAATTACTGCATTTTCAAAATTATTGGGTAAGGATGGTGTTCTTGGAAAACACCAAGGCAATGCTTATCATAATAGCTCTGTGAAATCGGCAAAAATGTTTTTAAGGAACTTTGGCATGCCCCAAACTGAAGTTCAAAACATGTTAATTTCAGGAAGATTGAAGCAAGTTCAAGAGAATCGAAAGCTGCTTTTGCCTATTATTGACACGATCATCACTCTAGGTAGACAAAATATACCATTTCGAGACCATAGGGATGATGGCAATTTTTCAGACAGGCCTGAGAGCAGTGAAAGCATTAAGAACGAGGGAAACTTTTGCACTATATTAAAATTACGTATCCGAGGTGGTGACCAGGATCTTGAAAATCATCTGAAATCCTCTAGCGCAAATGCCACATACATTTCAAAAACGACTCAGGACTCGATTATTGATTGTTGTGGCGATGAAATTTTGGAAAAAATCCTGAACTTTGTGAGGGAAGGAAAATATTATTCCATTTTATTTGACGAAACTAATGATATAACTATGGTGTCTCAATTAAGCCTTGTTATTAGGTATGTTTATGAAAATAAAATTATGGAAGATTTCATTGGTTTTGTGGATTTGCACGATGAAAATTTCACATTAGGAATTAGACAAGACCTAGAACCTAAATTAGGGGGGAATGTGCTAGGAAAATCAGTTGTTCAGTTATTAGTAAAAAGTAATCTTGATATAAAAACTGGTATTTGCTCAATAACTGCCGTGTCATGACTTCTGAGCAGCATGGTGCTGCTTCAGAAATCCGTAAGGTTTCTCCTCATGCGATTCGAGTTCCTTGCCAAAGCCATTCATTGAACTTTATCGAAATCGTCCGAAATTAGGGCAATTAGAAAATGTTTTGAATTAATGGGCGAGGTTATTAATTTTTATCATTTGTCTGCTAAGAGAAGTTTTCTTTTAAAGAGAGAAATGGGTGGGGGATTAAGTAACTTGTGCAATACACGCTGGGTAGAAAGGCATAATGCTTGTTTAATGTTTGAGAAAAATTCCACAATTACCAAGATAGTGAACGATATCAGTAATTGGGATGATAGGACATCTTCAACAAAGGCAGATTTACTCCTCAATAATCTCATGACAAGCGAATTTATTGTTTCGATGAAATGCATTACTTTTATTTTTTCCTTAACACTTCCGGTTAGTAAGTCATTACAAAAAGAATCGCTCGATCTGTATTCAGCTATAAAATGCATTGAGGACATCATTTGCTTATTAGATTGTGAAAGGAAAAGGGTTGACAAAGTATTTAATAGAATTTGGAAAAGCGCTAATGAATTTGCAGATATTTTGCAATTAAAGCTCATTAAGACCTGGTATGCATCAAGACAAATTAACTGTTCGGAAACCGCTGAGGAATACTATCGACGTAGTGTATTTATCCCAATGATTGATACTCTCCTAGTTGATTTTCGAAGACGTTTTTGTGATGATACACTGAAGGCATTTAATTTGGGAAATATATTACCGAAACAACTATTGTGTTTGGATCAAGTTGAGTTAGATAATTCCGCAACATCATTATGGGAAAAATATTCTGACTTTTGAATTTTTCCATTATTTCAAATTCGTTTACTATTTTTCTAAGCGAATTAATAATGTGGAAAACCAAATGGGAATGTGAATATAAGTGCAATAACATTAAAACTGACATGAGTGCCTGTGAAGTTTTCAGTATGTGTGACGAGGAAATTTATCCAAATTGCAAAATTTTATTTACTCTTCCTATAAGTGTTGCTAGCTCTGAACGCAGCTTTTCGGCTTTGCGACGATTAAAAACTTGGTTGGGGAACAGAATGAGTGAAGAAAGACTTGTGGGTTTGGCGTTACTCCATATACATCAAGATATTCATCTTGACCCAGAAGAGATTTTAGATCGTTTTGCTAATACTGGCAATTGACGATTTGATTTTTTATTGATTTTTAAAATAAAGTGTTAAGAAGTGCTATAGAAAGTTAATAAAATGTCACAAATACCTGATTTAAATATATTTTTTCTTTATTATATTATGCGAAACATAAGCCTTATACATCATTTTTGCAACATATGGATTATTATAAGGGAGTTCAATGTATGCGTGGTTTTCAAAATATATTTCACCTAAAATAGGTTTTATGATAGAAAATATACTATACTATTATTTATTGTGATAATCTCTTTAAAAAGTCCTGAATATAATTTTGACGATCATAGGGAGTTGTATTTGAAAATTTTCCTATTTACAAGGAAAATAGTACTTAATCGCGCCCCCCCCCCCCCCTCGGGAGGTTTCTAGATCTGCCCTTGGAGAGGATGAGCGAGAGAGAGGGTGAGCGAGAGAGAGGGTGAGCGAGAGAGAGGGTGAGCGAGAGAGAGGGTGAGCGAGAGAGAGAGAATGAGCGAGAGAGAGAGGGTGAGCGAGAGAGAGAGAGGTTGAGCAAGAGAGAGAGAGGGTGAGCAAGAAAGAGAAAGACAAAATTAAATATTCCATAAATTACAAATAACTTTGGTCATATAAGAATTGTATAGCGTAATGTATTTCTTTGCCATACAATTTCTATTTGCTCAAAACTATTTATACTCTCTGGAACACTCAATTATGTGAATTTTGTATTTATTGTTTACTTTTTAGTGCATATAAAAGCTGGTTTCATTAATTTTTTATTTCAATTTTATTTTAACTTAATACTTAATTCACGCATACCTGTCATATTTGATGGGCTACTATCATCATAATGTTATACTGAAGTTATAATGATTAGTATCAATTTCATCCCAAAGTCAATAGGCATCAAACGTGCAAGTAATGCTAAAATGTCATGATAGGTTATACATACAAGGGAAGATAGCACTTACTTCTAGTGTATGAAGAAGTGATAAGATTTCCTTTACTACTCATCTCAGCAACTAGAAAACAGCCCCTTGGCTGGCCTTCAGCTACTGCCTTCAATCCACTTATAGCACCTTCACCAGAAACGGAATGACAAGTCACCAAGTCAGACCATTTCACAATTTTTGTGGGGCCTTCTCCATATTGCAGGGAAACTGTCTTTCCAATATCAGCAAACTTCCTGTGAAGTAATAAAAATCCCGTAAAGGAACCACTTACAACAATTTTTATCAGCTTTCAAGTGGCAACCTCAATTACCTATGCCAACATGTTTCTGCTATGTGCTTATGCTCAAAGTGCAATACTGATTTGTAAGAACACCAAATGCAAAGTAAACATATCTCAAAGTTAAGTGAATAGCTCATCTTATTATTATTTTATTAAAAAAATCTTGGTAATGATTAATTCAGAATGGCATTAATTGCGATCAGTAAGAAAAGTTTTTAAATAGTGAAATAAACATTCAGAGTTTTATTAAAACTTATAATTTATGAAAAAGGTAAATACATTTTTCTCAGAATTATCTATATAAAACAATTGCAATGATTATTGACACTATTTAATTGGAGTTAATTGATTTATAATATTTACAATTTTTAGTAAAAATTTAATAAATTTATTGAAAACTGAATTACATAATTCACTATAATAGTACGAGTATACTTCTTAATAAAAAATCTATAATCTTTTCTGTACTGCATTTAAATTAATTTATTTATTTGAAAAAGCCCAAAAACAGCACAAGGCCAATTACATTGGACACACAACATAAATAACATAAAATAAATTTCTTTTCTGCAAATTGTTCCACCTTGTTCATCATTTTATACTTACTTATTCTCTCTATCTGGTTGAGCCTCCAAAAAGTGGCCAACACTTTTAAGCATTGCTTAGATATCTGCAGCACCCAGTGTGAACACCACCCACAAACCCTCTTATCTCAATTGTCATTTCATGTTATCTGAAGGATTTTGCATTGAATTATATTTTTGGAACCAAACAAAAATAATTTTTGTGTTAAACGATATTTTTGCAAAATCCATTAAACATATATATACATACACACACACCCTAAAAAATTGTGCAAGAATGGACCCATCATACATTTAGTGTTAGTCAATATTTCATCTTGTTCAAGATTTTCCACAGTAGTTTATAAACTTCCCACATCATATAAACTACATTTCAGAAGGAATGCATACATGACTTCCATAAAATTTCAATTTAGATTTGGAAATCTCTGTATGTACTGACCAAGCAATACTAAATACATAATTTTTATTGGGAGACAACTGTGAAGCTGGGTGCAATAGTGGTCTAACCCTAAACATCTTAAAAATAGAGATTTTTCCTGTTATAAATTACCGAAGGTGGGTTATATTTCATGCAACACTAGTCTAACCTCCAGCTCTAATGCTAAGGATATTATATGAACTAGAATACAGTGCAGTCACAGTTTCGAATACATGAAGTTTCGAATTTTGAAGTTTCAGACTACCTCATAGAAATCAATGACAAAACACTGCACTGGAATATTCCGAGCCATACGGTAAAACTCTGTGGGCTGTACAATCACGTGAAATGACATGCATGGACATGACAAGACAAAACAAGTAGTTCTGGAAAGAACTAATCCATCTACTTTCCTTTCAATACAATCTTAATATATCACAAGTAGGGGTGTACACAGATTTCCCATGGTACAGAAGTGCTTTTCGTCAAATTCCCCGTAGTATAATCATATAGTAATGTATTTGCTTTGAAATGAGAAAATTATTTTCCTTTATATTGTGGTAGCCCTGCTTTTTTATTCGTTCTAAACATATTCATCTCATTTTGCCATTCTATACTCACCCTACAAACGAAATTTCTTTGAAATCCATTCAGCCAATACCTTCCAAATTCATAGTTATACCTTGTTTGTTTAGTGGTGGCAGGTGGCAACACTTGAGATGGGAAGGGAAAGACTTGGGAGGGAACCTATAAGGGGAAAGTCGACATCATAGCCATGTGCAGTAGCATATTTTGGGTTCGGATGAGTCCATCCACCACCCTGGATAAAGGGTACTTCTCTTTACAGCAGCACAATGTTCCTTGTCACACTGTTTTTGAGACCATGCCTAGGCTGACATTTCCAGCATTGCGTGCTATATTTATCATTGTTAATTTTTGTTACTGTTTAATACCATTATCGTTTTCTTATTTCTTTTATTGATTATTATGTTAATGTTTTTAGGTGTTCTTTACAATAAATAAAAAAGAGCACTTTATGGTCAGGTCGTGTCCGTCCGTCTGTTCGCATATTTCATCTCAGAAACTACTGGTGGGATATTGATGAAATTAGGTATTTAGGACATAGGGGCAAAGAAACTAAGAACATGATATAAATAGTTTATGTGACCAAATCGGAAGTGCCACTTTATTGGTGACAAAAAATGAACTTTTCTTTATATCTCGTAAAATATTACTTATAACAAAAAAGTCTTTAAATGACTTTGTAGAACTAGTCAAATAGCATATGTTTTGTTAAGTATATACATTTTTATCAAAGGAGTAGCTGATTTCAAGGAAATCAAATGAAAATGTCGTATTTCACTTTGAAATTGGAAAATGTTCGTGTTTTTAATTATTGTCAACGAAAGTTATCTTCGTGGCAACTGACATAAACAATACCTTCAGTAAATACCTAATTAGTTTAATTTTTTTATTTTGTGCAAATGCAACATTTGGAAAATGAAGGGAAATGGATATTCTACGAAAATAAATTAACGTAAATATGTTTATTTTCTTTACATATACACAGCGTTTGTAAGTGAAAAAAATGGGTAATTTAGGACAAAGGAATGAACGTGGACTTAAAGATTATATTACTATATACTATTCAAATGAGGTATGTTTTAAGTAATTGTCAATTGTGTTATTAATTATAACCAATTAGGAAATTAGTTGGTGAATCAAAAATTCAATATTTTTGGGTTTTTCCAGGCATTTCGGTCCATAGACATTATACTAAGCCATTAATATTTATCTTTTTTGACATGATCGCATACATCGTATAGAATGCCTCTGCCTCGCATGTAATCACGCATGATGTGTTTATCTTTCCACTTGTTATATATGCGTTTAATTCTCCCTTCATGCTCCTCCCTCCCCTACCTTCTTCCCCTCCAGAGAATAAGTCACGCATCTATTGCCCATGGTTAAACACGGTCTCCCCTATAGGCGGTCCTGCCTCAAGGATGGACTTGTCCTACCGTGAGAGTGCCTTCTGTGCACCGCCACCATAAAATGAACAATATCTGCAGAAAAATTCTAATCTTGATATTATGGTAGCCCTGTTTAGTCGACCCGGTTGAAATATGACATTTTGGTTATTTATTTATATGAAGATTAAATTGACTATATTTGGTTAAAATCCATTGGGTCAGTTCTCTAGATACACGTGTAAAAAATATTATTTAACTTTTTATTGCGATAGTTCTGCTCTTTAGCACTGCATTTTAAATCTTGATATCATTATGGTATGTTGTACAAATCTTACATACAAAATTTAATTGAAATCCGTTCAGCCAATTCCTTCAAAATCCTTCATTACTGAAAGAGTTTAATTTGTAATTGTGGCACCGATGTTTGGCTGATTCGGTTAAAATATGCTAATATGGTTTTGTATATATGTGCATATTATAAGTATTAAATTTGGTTAAAATTGATGCGAACAGTTCAACACAAACGTGCAAAAACAATTTTTTTATCCCTTGTATTGTTGCAGCCCTGCTTTCTATATCTATACTAAACATCTTGATTTGTTATTTTATGTTGCATCTCTACTTTATACAAAATTTTGTTGAAATCGGTTGGGCCAATCCCTTCCAAATTCATAATTACTGAAAAGTTTAACTTTGCAATTGTGGTTGATCTGGTCCAAATATGTCATTTTGGTCATTAATTTATGTGAAGATTCTATGCATCAAATTTAGTTGAAATTGGTTCATTCATGAAGAAGACGTTAGGGGGACACACACAGACACTGAGGCGATCTCATAAGACTACATACAGGTTTCCCTCTCTTTATGCGGGAGTTGCGTTCCAGGAAAGTGACGCATAAAGCGAAAACGCATAAACAGAATCCATATTTACATGTAAAAGATAGGGATATGTTCCACAAGCAATCCTAACACCCCTTTAAGACGCTCTTCTTTCACTCCATAACGACTTCTTGTGCGATAAATACAAAATTAAAACAATCAACACTAAATTATACTCGCCCAAAAAAGGAAGCAGACGAGCACAAGTGGTGAATGTTCTGTGTGACATAATAGTGGAGGTTTAAAGTGCTGGAGGGTTAGGTTGGCCCAACGCGTTCCGGGGGCAAGGAAACAAAACTTCTCAAGTGTGCTGAAACAGTATCACACGAAATCTCCATCCCATCTCCCCTCTACAATATCCACTCCACTCTCATCTCTTTTACTGTAGTACTAATACACAGCATGAGAGACTGAATGGTTACCTTGTGGTGTACTGGAGAACTTTCTTGCATTTGTATTGCACTGGCTGCACAAGAGCGAATCAAAGACACACAAAAATAAATTCCGGTAGCAATAATTTTGTCGCATTATAGCGAATTTGTATAAAGCGAACCTGCATAAAGAGAGGGAAACCTGTATTTTCCATTTTTTGGAAAGCAGGCTAAAAACTGTATATTCGAGAAGTGGCGGCTCGTGTATAGGCACTGCGTAACTGCAGCACCCCCTATTTCCACTTGATATTATCGATAACATTTAATATAATGAGTTCTTTTTTCTTTAATTCTTTCTTTATTTTTGTAATAGCAATAAGTTTGTCGCATTATAGCGAATTTGTATAAAGCGAACCTGCATAAAGAGAGGGAAACCTGTATTTTCCATTTTTTGGAAAGCAGGCTAAAAACTGTATATTCGAGCAGTGGCGGCTCGTGTATAGGCACTGCGTAACTGCAGCACCCCCTATTTCCACTTGATATTATCAATAACATTTAATATAATGAGTCCTTTTTTCTTTAATTCTTTCTTTATTTTTGTAATAAAATATATATTCCTTAAGCTTAATGTCAGTACTTCAGTAGCCATCCCCCAGTTTATGAAAAAGATACAAAAATCTTTGTATGGAACTGTGTGCTTCACAGTGCCAGCGACGTGGTGTTTGACTGTTGTGCGCATGCGCACATAGGAGGGGGGGGTGGGGAGGAAGGCGGGACTGCCAGGTAGAGAGAGCACTGTTGCCCTCGCAGTGCCAGCTCTGGCGTGATGGTGGAAGGAAGTTTTTTTTTACTCAGCGTGTGTTGTGCTTAAAAACCGTGTACCATATTCTTGAATGTGATAAAGTGTAGAAGAGTGTAGAATTAGATTATTATTCTGCTTCCAGCTATTCTATTTGATTTATTTTTTTTCGGTTCTTTTATGGATTTCATTTTTAAATGAATAGATCAAGCTTGAACTGTAACAATTTAAGTTAAAGTAAGTAAAAAATGTTTGGTTTTTTTTGTTAAGATTTTATCAAGTTCCTGAATAAATTTTCTTTTTATAATGTTTTTTTCCTTTTACGCAATTTTAAAACAAAGGCTAAAAATTTTCTGGAGCAGCACCCCCACTAATTTTAGCTACGAGCCGCCACTGTATTCGAGTACAAGAAATTGGCACTATAGTTAGAATAAGATGATATAAAAAGGAAAATTTGATGTGGATTAAACTAAGAAGAGACTGCTAGTAGTATGGAAGAATTTTAAAAAGAAATAAATAAGAGCATTTGTTCAATCATCTGATGGTAAATGAATGTCTTGAAATAAAAAAATGATAATGCTTAGCAACAATTGCACATTGGAACATTTACATCATCTGGAGAGTTAGTATTTTAAAAGGCTGATAACTGTACTACCTGTCCTCCAAAATGATGAAGTTTTCCCTTTTGGCTATTTTTTGGAGGGATTCTGCAGTTTCTTCACTAAAGTCACTCACAGCATCAGCATGAGTCTTAAGCAAGCATATATAAGGACCAATCTCCGCTGCTATTTGAAGAAGTTTCTCAGAACATGTAACATCAACAGCAACACAAAGATTTGTCTTTTTTTCCTCCATTAGACATAACAATGCCTTTCCCACAGGATTGACTGCTGTAGCAGCCCTTTCTCCAAATGTCAATTTCAGACGGTCAACTATATCAAAATTATTAAAATAAAAACATGCAGTTATTATAATAGCATTCTCTTGCTCATTGCATACAAATTATGCTAGGAAATATTCTAATTTTGTTAGCTAGTAAAGCTGTCAAACCATTCATTTTTAAATCTTGAACACAATGCTGTTAATGTATGCTGGAAATATTAACAAAAAGATTATCTTTAGAAAAAATCATTCTCTATTAACATAATGCATTGCTTCAATAGAATAGTAAGTAGCAATTTTTTCACTGAAATGATAAGAAAAATTTTTGAATTCATAGTTCAAAAGGAACTTAACTTCACATGGTGAAATCTCATTATAACATCTGCAGACCATGCATATCTCTACTTTTTAGTGAGAGTACTTCACACGGAAAATGCTTAATAGATACACTGCGGGATAGATAAATATTAAAAACTCGCCACACCATTTCATCACTTCAAACTTCTCATAAATCCTTATACCATAATTATCTGAATACTTATAAAATATTTTGTTCCTATTCTTGCATCTGAAAAATTCAGGGGTCTTATATTCACGTGGTCAAAGACATCAACAGTTTGCAGGTAGTTCATGTGTTGACGGTGCATTACTGTGGAAAGTTAAAGTGAAAAATGCTTTGTGAAAACTATTAAACCATGGATGACTGTGTTTGAAAGAAAGGGTCTAGCATGTTACAATATCAAAACTGATGCATTTTATTTATGACAGGAACTTTAAATTGATAGTTGTTAAACACATAGAAATTAAAACTAAGTAACTCTGCAGCAGCACGTGAATTCATTGTTAGCGAAGCAAATGTATGGCTGTCTAGTGTTGAAAATTGTTCTGTGTGTAAATGAAAATTCTGCTAGTGTCTCTTACATTTAGGTAACTAATTTTTTCCTTCTAAAACTAGCAATTCTTGGGAGGTCATCTTATATTCAGATAAATACAGTATTTCCTTGTTTATTTTATATGGGAATTGCTTTTTGAAACAATGGTATAGCGTTGAAATTTTCATTGTTGCCATGCCTTTTCTCTCAATGCATCTTAGTGAAGGTTAACCATGAATTATTCAATGTATAGTGTAATTTTTAGCTAAAAAAATAATTTATAATACAAAATATGTTGTAGGGTAGAAAAACTTTCAAATTCATTTAGACCAGTGTTTCTCAACCGGTGCTCCGCAAACATGAGGCAGGTGCTCTGCAAGCCTTTTAAAAAATTTAAGTGAAAAGTCCAATTATTGGAAATATAATATTAAATTGTTTATTAGAATGAAGTGTAAAGACTTTTGTCCATCACATTATGATAAAATCAACACTGCTTTGATTATAAAATCTCCTTGTTCTGCCTTTTCTTTTCGAATATGTACTACCTCGTTTTCTTACCCATCCCCCAACCTCTTCCAACTTTCTGCATCCCCTTTCCTACTCTCCAATACCCTCCCTTCCCCATCTTACTTTGTTTACTTAGAAGCATATTCACTCCCTTTATTCCTCTCTCCAATTCACGGAACTTCTCCTTCCACATTGTATACATAAAAGAACATTTTATTGCCTGCCAACCAACCTCTCCTTCACCATTACACCTCCCCTCTCCTACTCATCAATTCCCTTCCTCCCCCTCGGTGTAACATTTGCTATAGATTCTATATACTTGCATCTGATGATGCCAGGCCTCTGTTGTTGACTGCGGACTCTTCCACTACCACCCTCCACTCGCCTTCCACAATCGACTCGGGGACATAGTTACATCTCACGGACTATAGGTTAATTACGTTGTGCCCGCAATCCACGAAACAAGCCCGGCACTGTATGTGGGCGGCCATTTGCCCTGTGTTCCATCGTAGTTGTTTGTATATCAGTTTTTTCATTTACCATTGTGTAATATTTAAATGCGTTGGTGAGTGGTTGTGAAACGTGTATTCTACATATTTTGTCGAATTTTGGCAGTTAATAAAATGAAGTTTAAATTTAATATATTTCTATTTATTCTGACAAAATTATGTCTGCTTGGTACCCATAGGATAAAATGAGTAAACAGACCAGGTTGACTTTTTTAATGAAAAATTCCAGAGTGAGTGAAACAAATGTTGATGAAGCGATTCCATCTACTTCCATGAGAGACAATGCCAGTAATAGATCATGTAACTCACCTTCACAGTCAGATCAGAAAAAGCAGAAAGTGGTAGTACATCGAAAGTATGATCCTGATTACATTAAATATGGTTTCACATGTCAAGACAGTAGTCCACTGTGTGTTATTTGTTCTGAGGTTTTGTCAAATAGCGCCATGTTTCCAGCAAAATTAAAAAGACATCTTGATAAAAAACACCAGCAGTATCAAAATAAGCCAGTCGAGTATTTTAAGAGAAGAGAAAATGAATTTAAAAGCCAGAGGGAATTAATTAGTAACATATGCAAAGTAACTGACTCAGTGCTTAATGCATCGTTCTTAATTTCACTCCGAATCGCCAAAACTAAAAAGCCTTTCACCAAAGGAGAAAGTTTAATCATGCCTTGCTTAGTAGATGATGCAAGACGATTTTGAGAGAGAAGGCTGCAAAAAAAATTAGACAAATTCCCCTCTCCAACGATACGATTGCGAGACGTATCGCAATGATAAATGAAGATCTTCATTAGAGAAAGTGAAAAAAGCTAGAACCTTCACTCTTCAATTGAACGAATCAACAGATATTGCTAACAAAGCTGTAATAATTATGTATGTTCGATATATTGATTGGGACAGTGAAGTGATTGAAGAAGAATTCATGAACAGTTTTTACTTACCACACCGTTCAACTGGGTCCAAAATATTCAAGGTAATATCTGAATATTTCTCCAGCAAAGATATCAATATTTTGAATTGTGTTTCGATTTTTACTGACGGTGCAGCAAATATGACAGGTGTACATGCAGGATTGGTTGCAAAATTTAAAGAAGTAGTGCCAAAAATTCAAATTACACATTGTATTATTCAATGAGAATTATTAGCATGTAAAAAGTTAAACTCAGAGTTAAATGAAGTGTTAGCAATATCCATCAAAACAGTAAATTTAATAAAATCCAGTGCATTTAACTGCCGATTGTTTGGAATACTATGCGATGGAATGGGGTCTGCACATTCCACACTATTATTGCATGCAGAAGTTCGCTGGCTGTCCAAAGGTCGAGTGTTAAAAAGATTGTGCGAACTTAGAGAGGAAGTAGTGTGTTTTTTGTCTGAGAAAAATTCAGATCTTGTGAAGTACTACAAGGATTTTTCAGAATTTGAATGAGTTAAATTTATTACTACAAGGGCCATTGAAAAATGTTTTTCACATGTATAGTAAAATAGAAGGGTTTAAAAAGAAATTAAAGTTATGGGTTAACAGAGCCAAAGACAGCTACTTGGATATGTTTTCTGGATTAACAGAGCTTCTGAATGAAGTTAAAGATAGAAACAATGAAGAATTTAATTTTGCAGAACTTCAATTGATCATTGTTAATCATTTGGATACACTTAGTGATAAATATTTTCCTTGAAACAAAGATCCAAGAGTAGGTTCTTTGTGGGTATTAGATCCATTTAATGATAATCAAGGAAATAACGTATCAGTAGAAGAAGAAGAGTTACTAGCTGATCTTTCCTCAGACTGCACATTAAAAATTTTAAAGGATTTTCCTCTTGAAACTTTTTGGATTAAAGCTTTCACTGAATTTCCACAGCTAAGTGAAAAAGCGCTGAAAGTCCTTCCTTTTTCATCGACTTTTCTATGTGAAAGTGGTTTTTCTGTAGTTACTGAAACGAAAAACCAACCTGAGAAATCGTTTGGACATCACTTCAACATTAAGACTATCTCTATCCAAACTCAGCCCAAGGATAGATGTACTCTGTTCGAACATGCAGGCCCAAATATCCCATTAAGTAGGTATGGATAAACTAGCTATCAAGTCACTCAGGCTTTTATAGACCATAGATTTCTGTGCTAAGGAATACATTTTTCCATAATTTATTTACAGGTATTATCCATGTAAAAATAAGTAAGAACTTATTTAACTCATTTTGTGGATCGTTTTCATGACAATGTAATATTCATGTATTGTAAAATGTAAAAAAGTATATGCATATATACAGTGCCTTACTTAATTACAGCAACAATTCAGATAACCTTGACTACAAAATTTTTTCGTCTAAAATTTAGCCAATATTTCTTTTCAATAATGAATTTGCGGAACGATTCAACGCGTATTCGAAAATCAATGGCAGCAAAATGAATCTCCATTCTTTCAGGCGTCGTTTGGTTCAAGTGCCGCATTCATAGAGGGATTCTAAGTGATTTTAAAATGCGAATGAAAAATATGCTGCATTGCATTTGCTCCCATTTAATTTTGTCAACCTATAGGAAAAGGGGAGGGTTTTGATTTGATATAATATAAGGATTTGGTCTGGTGCTCCTCCTAAATTAGGGGATATCATGGTGTGCTCCACGGTCTACTAAAGGTTGAGAAACACTGATTTAGACCATCTTTTAATTGTTATTGAGACTTTCATATTCTCCTAACCTATCAATAAATTTAAGTTTACTTCTGGCCAGAGCTGGGAAGTTCTGGTACCGACCTTACATTTTTGAACTTGTTGTTCTGAGTTATAGAAAGAAGGCTAGTTTTAAAGAAATATGCTTTTTATTGATAAAATTTTAAATGAATTACAACTTTTTTCAGTTATGTTAAGATGAGAAAGTTTCTTATAATAATGTGACCAATGGTCCTCTTTTTAATTCAATTTTTTCCTCTTTTTTGGGTCTTTCTTCTTGTCCTAGCTAAAAAAGCTTCGACATATTGAAATTGCATTTTAACGCTTTCAATTTCTTTATCCATCCAAAGATGCTAATATATTTCAGTATACATTTGTGTAGGTTCAGTTATATTCCAAAATTATGTAAATATCAGGCACTTTCAGGTGAACCTCTACGACAGGGGTGAACAGCCTTTAGTTAATAGCCGGCAACATTCATAGTCATAAGGCTCTTGGTGGGCCGTTTAGACAACATACAGCTTTATCGGCCCACATTAAACTTGAATATGAAAAAAATATTGAGATTCATTTTCCATAGAATAACGAAACAAGTTTGGTTTAGTTTTATTTTGTCGATTGAATCAAGATACTGGATTTATATTTTCGTCTTCAAATTCATAAACTTTTCTCGATTCATCATTTAAAAAAATCGTCTATGATCAATTAAACAAATTCAATTATTTAATAATATTCTTCTAATAGATTTCTTTCTTTAGATTATGGATGATATTAAAATATCAAGAATCGACTTCCAACCCATTATTCCGCTTTTAAGGGAACCATTCAGGTACGGAAATTTTGAAAACGTTGTTCTGGTTCGGGTTCCGATGCAATTTTTGTTCTGGTTCCGGATCCAGGAACAGTTCCTTGTTCCGGAATTGGAACTTTCCCATCTCTGCTTCTGGCACAAAAATTTAAAAAGGTACTTATGGCATATAAATGCTAACCTGACCTATTAATTCTTTTTAATACAGAGAATTAAACCCATCACACAAGATATTTTTCTCCAATGCTCAAATTGTTTTTATTTAATCAAGAAGTGGAGGGAGGATAGCAATCCTTGTCCCAATGGCATAGAAATTGCAGATCTTCCAATAATCATGAAATATCACAAGATTGATATAATGGTCGAGAATATTTTTTAAAGAAACAAGCAATGATGTATTAACTTCTTTTTAGCAACTATTAAAAAATGTAATATTTAGCTTGGGATTTTATTTAGCAAAAGGAAATGGTGAATGAATTTGACTCAGGACTTTAGTAAGATTAGGATACTGAAAATTAGAAGTGATATAAATGTATAAGAGGGGAATGCTCCTAGCAACAGCAAAAATATAATGATGTAATTCAACGGGGGAGGCAAATCCAGACTATAATTACAAGGAAAAAATCATATAAGGGGCAGTTATGTATCTGACTACATGCAAACATTTACAGGCTTAACACAATTAAACTAAGAGAAACAACACATGATAGGAATCTACAAAGTATGCTAAACATAAACTATAGTGATAACTTACATAAGCAATGAAATGATTTTAGCAAAGCAAATGAATTTATCAATTGGTATTCTAGTATGCATCAAAGATAACTCAGTTAATCCTCAGGCCCGTTTTCGCAGTATGCCTAGCCAATAGCAAGAATGGAAAGAAATCTTCTTAATTATGCCATCATATGAGTTCCTTTGTGTGTTAGGGAATGATGTACCTTGAAACATTTGTGAGACTTTTAGGTAAGAATCATACTTTTCCCAAGCAGTTATTTAGGATTAGAGCTTTCAAATGGTATATGGTATGAATTACTAGCCTGGGGATTGGTACAAAATTTAAAAACAACGGCTTAAAACTGATCATACAAAGACTGAATTATTCTTAGAAAAACAAGACTTTATTTGCAGTTAATGCTACGGGCTTGATTACAAAGAAGGTACAATGATATTTTCAGTCCTCGGTGACAACATATTTAGGCAATAACTGACCCTTGAGATAAACAAAAACAGCAGCATTATTACTATTTACAAGCACAGGAATATAACACACAAAAAAGTAGACTAATGATCCCAACTTAGGTAGTTTACAAAATGGAAGATTACTTGCAGACTACTTCATCAATTTCTTAGATAACTGGTTGTGGCTGTGCCAGCTATTATGGAAATTATACATATTGGTGAGGAAGAGGTGCAGATGGTTACAGAGCTATCTACATTATTGAATATAGTACCTCATTGTATATTACTGTACTAAGGAAACTGGGAATAGACATAAGATAGAAAGATATTTTCTTAAAGAATGGAATGCCAATACTAAAAATAGGAAACAGCCTACAGAAAAATGACTAACATCTGGAGTTATACAAGGACATGTACTTGAACTATTGCTATTCTTCACTTACATTAATGACTTCTCTAGTCGTGTTCAACTATATTTGCAGAAAATCAGTTTATTTGCAAATTTATCAAATATGAAAACAATATAGAAATACTCAGGATCAGTGGTGTTCAACAGAATTTTCAAATTCACCACACTTGTGATGAATGAATCAGCCTTTTCGCTACATAGTACAAAAAATAAATATTATAAGTAATACTCAAATAAAAGGTAACAGTGATACACAATAATGATTTAAATAATTTATGTCAAATAAATCATTAAATTTTAATGTGATACTTGAGTTCATTTGTCCAAGTAGCGCACTGAAATTTGGCATAAAATCCACACTGGTGTATATTGTGTGCGCGGAAGTCACAGGCCAAGCTGTCATATTGTTGATTGTTGGGTATGTAGAAACTAAAAAAGTAGCAGCGGCATCCGGGGATGAGAAGGTGCGAATCATTATTGTGTATCACTCTAGCCTTGTTTTTGTGTAAAACCATACTTAAATATGTTGTATTATGCTGCAAAAAGGCTGTTGTATATAAAATTTACACAACCAGATATAAACAAATTTAGTACTATGTGATTTAATAAACTAATAAAACATAGCAAACACTAGACTGTGAGAATCAATTTGCCACATAATAATGTCCGATTCGCCACAAGTGGTGATGAGGTTGGACATCACTGCTCTAGATGAATTGATATTAATATGGCTTAAGTTAAAACAGATACAAACAATATATTTTAAAGGAAAAATGAAATATAGAGAAAGCAAATAATTTAGCATGAAGATGTTATTTAAAAAAATGTTATGCAGAATTAATTGGTCCTTACTTTCCAAATTGTCAGTCACCTTTTTAATATCTTTATGTTTTTGATCACATTTTATGTTCTCTTTTAGACAAAATATATTTTATTCTGTATTTATAAAGAACTATTTTCAGGTGCTTTTTTCAGATGATGAGAGGATGCAATATCTTTGGCATCACATAAACCTGACCGGAGCACCAAAGTTGTGAACATAAGTAGGTAATATTGACAAAAAACTAGAAATAGCAATAATTTTTGTGATATGACAGAATTAACTCAGTTTTATTTGCCATAATGTTAAGTCATGTACAGGAATAAAAGTCACTGCTTCTATACATGATTATTTATTCAAGAAATATCACCATAATAGATACTATTTAACAGAACTTCCAAAAAACTCTATCAGGCAAACCAACAGTCTTACACAAACATATAAAAAGTAAAGTACTGAAAATATTATTTCCACATTACTTTGAGACCACGCCATTAAAAGCAAATTAAAAACATATTAGACAAAACTATTAATTGAAAATAAAATAATTAAAGCAGAAGACTAATAACTAACACACAATAAGGAAATAAAAGCCACTCCAGTTTACCAAGCAACTCACAATACAGAGAAAGATAAGAAAAGATTGAAAAGGTAGAAAGATATGTTAGGGTAAATCAGTTAAAATGAGTCTTTGATCAAATAAATTAAACTTTGCTGGTATGATAATTTTCCTGAAATCATGACAATTGTTATTTTTATACTGCAGAAATAATACACACATCATCTAAAAATAGATAATACATGAACCTAGATAAATAAATGAAGCTGCAATGTCAATTAAAGGTGAAAGCTTTTTCCAAAAATATGAGTAAATAATAGTATAATAATTTATACACCATTTCATGTGAAAAATAACTAAAGAAAAATTGAGAATGATATTGTGTTCTATATTCACACCATCACAGAGGCTGCCATGAAAGCATAGGAAGAAAAATGTATGCTAATAATAAAAACTATTTATTTACAATTATAATAAGATAGTTTCTATCTCAGAAATAAATGCAAATTTTTCTTTAATCAACACACTTAACCATTGAAAATAAAGTTTGAAAGAATAACATGTGAAATAATTGACATTTATAATTAATGAGGTCAGGCTCAACTTTGTGGAATTTACTCATAATGAAAGGATAACTTTGTAGTTTCCACAACTTTTAATATAACACGTTAGGCCTGAAATTTGCCCCTAGCCTCCTTTTATCTGCACGTGTGTTGAAGAATTTAGTCATAGATTGTGATTTGGCCCTACAAAAAGAATCTCCTTCTTTAAAGCACGTTTTTGCTTGTAATATTTCTTCTTACCTCAATGTTTCTCAACCTAGACCACTATCCCGCTATCACTCTCCCGCCTTACTTTCTAGTGTAAAAAAGTTTATTACAGATAACAATTTGATTGTCCAAAAGGCTGACAAAGGTAATGGCATGGTGGTAATGGACCGAGACGTTTATTTAGAGAAATGTCATGATTTCATTTGTAACAACAACATTTCTGTTTTGAAAAAAGACCCTACCTCGTTTTATCAATCTGTGATTCTTAAAACCATTTCTCTTCTCTTCACTCCTAAAGACAAACACAACTTATTAGTGATGAACCCCCTTCCCCCTAGACTTTTTGGTTTACCGAAACTTCACAAAAGGGATTGCCCTATTAGGCCTGTTGTCTCCAGTACCTCTGCACCTGCCCATAAACTTGCATTCAAACTCAATACACTTCTTCGCGATTATTCTCAATTTAGTCCCAAATTTGGCATTAAAAATTCCATAGAGTTGTCGCACACCTTAAAAGGAAAAATTTTCCCCAATAATTCAAAATTTGTCTCCTTTGATGTTTGTAATTTTTTTACTTCTTTCCCGTGAAAGAAGCCATAGATTTGGCTATAGATATGCTTTCCAAAGCAGGTGTCAATCAAATTTTGATAAATGACTTTTCTAACTTACTTGAAGCATATTCTGAGCAAAACTATTTCCTTTTTGACAATAAATTTTACAAACAAACGGATGGTCTCGCGATGGGGTCCCCTCTCCTTGCTGACATCTTCCTCAACAATTTAGAATTTAATTCTGGCCATCCTTTATTAACTTATTCCGAATTTTGGGGTAGGTATGTGGATGACATTTTGTGTCTGGAGTGGTACGGATAACCAACTTTCTGAATTTTTAACCCTTTTAAATTTCCTCCATCCTTCCATTTCCTTTACGGTCGAATCTGAATCCAATGGTTTGCTCAACTTTTTAGATCTCACTTTGTCCCTGCTGAACAACATACCTACCTTTGTGATTTTCCGTAAACCCACTTACACAGATCAGGTTTTTCCCAATCACTCTTCTTATCATTTTGCTCACAAACACGCTTCTTTTCATTCTATGCTTCACCGCCTTCTTAGTATACCCCTTTCTAAACCCAATTTCCTTATAGATCTTAACACCATTAAACAGATCGTCATCAATAATGGCTACCAAATTGGTTTAATCGATAAAATTATCTCCAAAAAACGTTTTCTCATTGCCTCCCAAAAAATCGTTTCTTTTCCTCCTAATCTCAACCCCAAACCTCTTAGTTGGCGCAGACTCCCATTTTTAGGAAACATTTCTTATAAATTGTCCAATCTTTATCCTAAACTCAAACTTAAACCTGCTTTCTACTCCCCAGTTACTTTTTCCAAATTATTCCTTAATGCTAAAGACCCAATAAAGTTCTTGATACAAAGAAAAGTGAATGTGTTGGGGAGAAACCAGACCACTGTCAATGCCTGAGTGAACAGCCCATACTTTCAAGAAGCACACTCAGCATCTAGCTTTCAATGTAAGTTATAACATAAATACCCCAGTAGCACTCATTACATAAACAACCTCAGAAAAGGCTCTTAACATGAGATAAGCTGAAAAAATTCTTTTAGAGGTAGGACACAACTTCTCCTCTCACAGGCTTATGAGAGAAAAACCTGAACCACACCAAATCTTTTGCCATAGCCCTCCAAACCTCTCAATGACATAATGTGCCTAACGAACACACTTGGAAGTCGAGGGATAGGTTTTTTGTACCGGAGAGACATGCTCGGCAGTTAAAGTTTAATTAAGTTGATTTGACAAGGCACATACCTTGAGTTGTAACTATGCCACTACATCCGCATGGGAGTGCTAGTCTAAAGGGGAGCCAGAAAAAACAATCACATATATAACTATAGCAAAATAAATTGTATAGGTTGGTAGATGAGGTTTATAGAGGCATCAACAAGATTACTTTGAGTGACCAATTATTTTTGATGTAGCATTTTTTATACAACCACACACCTAGTTTTTACAGATTTCTACAAAATTAAATACTACCAGATAAATAATGCAGGTTGATTTAACAGAATACTTAAACCTTTATGGTTGTAGAAGTAACTTCTTTAAAGATGCATTTTTATTATTTAAGGAAAAGCTACATTTATAGAATGATATAATTAAGCAATATCACTAATAACCAGCATCCTTAACGAAAAATAGGAATTTAAATTTGGACAAGGAGTTATATCTTACAGAAAAAACTGTGAAATATACAGTGCACAAACTTTCTCATATACATATGGGTCTGGTTTCATTATATTCATCCTCATTGGAAGGAACTCCGAAGAAGCACTTTTGCTATAACAGCTACAACAAAATCACAAATTTGTTTTGCAGAAATAGTATTAATACAGGGTGTCTGGCAACTTTGTGTCATAACTTCGGGATCTTATTCCTTAAGTGATTTTGAGTAAAAAAATGTCATATGAATATGGGTCTGATTCTCATTTGTTACAGAGCTACGGGCAATTTAAATTATCTAGTACTTTGATTTGTACAACTTAATGGCTGAAAAATGCATTGTTTACATAATTATTTGTATACATTGTTAATTGTTGAAACATGTATTATTTAAATAATCATAGGTTTACATTGATACTTAATCCATTGTTAAAACAATTGTTCAAAATGGCTGCCTTCAACTTGGATGCACAATCTGACCCGTAACGTAGGTAACGTGAAACAGCACGAAGAACTGCAGCATTATTAACATACCTCGCAGCATCAAAAATGCACTGAATAAGTTCTTCCCTCATGCTCACTTTGGCTTCATACATAATGTTATTCATTTGCCCCCACACATGGAAATCCAACGGAGTGAGATCCGGAGACTTCAGTGGCCAATCCTGCGCACCGCCACGACCGATCCATCGGTTAGGGAATGTCTTGTTAAGATACAGCTTAGCGTTCCTACTAAAATGGGGGAGGGGTGCCCCATCATGCTGGTAGTACATCTAAAGTCATGTTTGCAAAGGAATGTCTTCTAAGAGACCCGGCATTTCATTTTTCAAAAAATCAGCATAAATGGCACCTGTCAGACGTGGCGGGAAGAAGTACGGTCCAACCAGCTGGTTCCCAATGACACCACACAGCACGTTCACAGAAAAACGGAGTTGGAAGTTGCTTTCAACTGTTCCATGAGGATTTTCGTGAGCCCTTAAAGGGTAGTTTCCCGTGTTGTTTATTCCATCACGAGTAAACTCTGCCTCGTCCGTGAACAAGATGTAACAGTTTAGGCGGGGATGTGCATATAATCAACGGCAGAATTCCAACCGCCTACCCATATCCCTGGGTAAACTTTCTGGATATGGTATGGATAAAGTCCCTCATCGTGTAATATTTGCCAGACTCTCATTCGCGGAACATTTAGGCGGGCGGACATTCTTCGTGTACTAAGATGCGGACTTCACTGAACTATTTGAATAATGTTTTTCTCCTCATCCACATTAACTTGTACTGGACGTTCCTCTCAAAGACACACATGGAAGTAGCCATTTTCTCGTAAATGTCGGTGAACTTGAATAAAAGTACATCGATCTGGTGTTCTTCTTTGTGGAAATCGTTGTCGATATTCGTAAACAGCAGCAACGGAGTTTCCATCGCAAAACCCGTACATGAAGTACATATCCGCATACTCTTCATTTGAAAATGTAAACAGCATTATTGAAAGTTAATGATACCACACGTGTCACAGCGCACTACACAGAATGCTAGCTTACGTTCTACTGACATGCTGCCTGCGAGCTTGCAAATTACGTTCACGTCTGTTGTGCAAGCGTCATGCTTCTCATTGTTGTAACAATGGATTAATTATCAATGTAAACGAATGATTGTTTAAATAATACATTTTTCAACAATTAACAATGTATACTAATAATTATTTAAACAATGCATTTTTCAGTCATTAAGTTGTACAAATCAAAGTACTAGATAATTTAGATTGCCCGTAGCTCTGTAACAAATGAGAATCGGACCCATGTTCATATGACATTTTTTACTCAAAATCACTTAAGGAATAAGATCCCGAAGTTATGACACAAAGTCGCCGGACACCCTGTATACTGATAATCTCATGTAATATATGAAAATCGAACGGTAAATGGTTGTATCATATATAAATATCAAGTGTTACGCAGAATGGTGAAGCCATATAGGTGCTAAGGCGTTATTACTGGGGAAAGATTGTTGCATAACATCAGAGGGTTAAGGAGAGCTGGACAGTAGATGGGAGTAAAACTTGGTATATTATAATATTTTTAGGTATTCTTTACAAAAAGTAAAAAAAGAACTCCTCGTAGGTCATGTCCATCCATTCACGTTTCATCTGCTAAACTACTGAGCAGATGTTCATGAAATTTAGTATTTAGGACATAAGGGCAAAGAAAATGATATAAATAGTTCATGTAGACTAATCGGGAGTGCCACTTTACTGGTGAAAAAAAGAATTTTTCTTAATATATAATAAAATATCACTTATAACAAAAATTCTTCAAACAAAATTTGTAGAACTAGTCAAATAGCATATTTTTTGTTCACTACATTTTTATCGAAGGAGTAGCCGATTTCATGAAAATCAAACGAGAAAGTTGTAATTTACTTTGAACAGTAAATTTTTCCAGTGTTTTTTAATTGTTGTCAACGAAAAACAATCTTCATGGTAACTGAAGTAAACAATATCTGCAGTAAATAAGGAATTAATTAAATTTATTTTGTGTGCACGCAATATTTGGTAAATGAAGGGAAATTGTCTGTGACGAATAAATGAACGTAAATACCTATATTTTCTTTACGTATACACAGCGTTTGTATGTGAAAAGAAATGTGTAATTTATAACAAAGGAATGAACCTTAAAATAAAGATTATATTACAACTATTTGAGTATGTTTTAAATAATTGTCGACTTTTATTAATTACAACCGATTAGTAAATAAATCAGTGAATCAAAAATTCGATATTTCCTTGGCATCACTACTGGCATACCATTTTTCAGTTCTTAGACATTAAGCCATTTATATTTATAGACAATTGCATAAATTGCAGAGAAAGTCTATGACTTGCTTGTATGCACGCATCTTTCCTTTCTTGTTTTTTAGAAATATGGCTATGTAGTATTGTTTATGACACCAAGTTCTATGCATGAATGAAGTTTAATCAAAATCATTGGAGCCATTTTTGAATAAATCATCCTTTCGTGAAAATAAACAAGAATGAACTACCCTTTATTGTAGCATTATATCATGCCCTATAATTGTGCACAGACAGACAGAAGGCATGGCAAAACCACTTTTTTGGACTCGGGGACACCTAAAATGTGTATTTCCACCAAAATCTTCAAGTTGATTTTTTTGTGATCACATTACTACTTTCTCTATATGCTGCATAAATGATAAAGTAAAAACAGATAAGAACACAATATAGTAGGAACTGTAAATGCTGACAAAATAATGTCTCACAAGTAATGAAAGATAGGAAGAAAAAAGTTTAATTTACAAGAAAAAGGCAATGAATATTTCCATTTCCATGAAACCAATTAAAAGTAATTATTGATATATTAAAGAATTTACCAGCAGTTTACCAATGAAAATAATGCAGAAAAACTACAATAAAATACAAATTAAAAAATAAAAGTAACACAAAAGACATAACATACTTAAATAAAAACAATTAAAACAAAGATTAAAAAATTCAATGCAATTCTTTTTAAACTGATATTTGTATACCTGATAGAGCATACTTTCTGGTCTCTTTCATCAAAGGCTTGTAGAAACAGCGATCACACATAGGACTTCTTGATGAATTATTTATTTAACAAATGCAAAGGTCTATATTGAAACAGAAGTAGAACATATTTTATTAAATTCCAAACCTATTAGAAATCTGAAAAGAAACTGCTAGAACAAATTTATGAATTCCACCACTACAAGAAAACCACAATCATATTATCAGGGATAGGGACAAAAACACACAAAAGATAGCAACATAATAATCTATTTCCCCAACCAAAAATCTAATTCAAACAAAAACCAAACATATCCAAAAGAAACTTTTACTTGTAATATAAAAATTACAGAAAAGTTATCCCCAGAAAGACAAAAAGGAAATAGTACATTAAAAATAGGTTAATAATGCTAACTACACCAATAAAAGAAGAGCAAAGAAAGATTGCTCACTAACCTTGAGTGTGCTGCATATCTAATAACGGCATTGAAATTTGAGATTTCTCAAGGTATTTATCCATTGCACTCACAACTGTTTCATCGATATATCCTTCACTACTGAGGACATGCATCATCTAAAAGTTAAACAAAATATATTGATTTATTTAAAGGGAGATTAAAAATTACTCTTTCCACACAGATAAAAGTTTGAAAAAATTTAACATATTAAAAACTTCATTTGGATAGCTCACAAGTTGGATACACATGTATAAAGAATCTGCATATAAAGGACAGTTAATTCACCAAAGCATATTTAGGAATCAGAATAAAATGGCAAAATCATTATAAGAGGATTAACTTGAATATTGATGAAGGTACAATGACAATGCTAGATTCAACCTTTTAGAAAAGTATGGTCCTGAGTCACTGATCAACAAAGTTTTAGTAATAATTAAAGCCTACTCCCATAATGAAGGCAAAGCCAAAAAAAAATAATCTGTATGGTTGATCATTTGGCAGAATGATATAAAGATTAGCTTTCCCTTAGGATTGTAACAGGAAAACCAAATCAGCAAGTGAGGACTTAACAGAAATAGATAGTGCCCTCCACCTGTAGCCATCCGTCAATTTGAGGAATTTCAGAGTAAAAATTGTATATTGATGTGACAAATCATATTTCAAATTTAAACCATTAATATTTATATTAAAACCAATTTGAAAATGATTTTAAGTAATCTAAAACTTTTATTATAAAGTTGATGAAAGGATGCTAATGATAAAGAATTTAAAAAATTTAATGAAAAGCTTTACCCACTCATATCTACTACTCACATGATGTTCAGTTAATTGCTCGTATTCTTACTAACAAATAATTACATTACCCCTTTTCCTGGCAATTTTGGCTTCTGCCAATGTTATATAAAGATCTTCCAATTTTATCGTCATCAAAAGCTCTAACTAGAAATGAAATAGTATTCCACCATTATCCAGAAAGCAACCTCTGAGCCTTTGATGGAAGACATAGGTAATTCCAGCAGCCATAAAGTGTTTGCATGAATAAAATGCACATTTCAGTTAAAAAGAAGCTACTCTTGTCTGTCAGAGTTTCCCAAACATTTTTTCATGTACCACTAACAAAAATTTACAACACTGTGCTACCATTATAAAAATATGTTATAAAAATTTATTAAGTACATTTTTTATTGCAGTATAAAATTCATGACAGTATTTAAAACAAACAAAAATAATTATAAAATATAAAACAATAAGTAATTTATTTGCACAAAATAACAAAAAACTAGGGTTATCCCTAGAAGTTTTAATACTTCTCGCATATGACTTAAAAAGCCTCATGTATAGCTTGCGAACTTTAAGGTGGCAGTCAGAGATGCATGAGTGGGGAAGGGAAGGAGAAACATTAAGGGGAAGCCGACGTCTGAGCCTATGCGCAGTAACAATTTTGGTTCGCACGAGTCCAATTTTATGCATTATCACTTGGACCAAAGAACAGATTCAAATTTATGGATATCCCCATTCTCAAAGGGGTTACTCAGATTTATTTTATGAAACATAGTAGAAAACCAATATAAGTGTATGTTCCAAACAAACTAAATATGAAAATTATTATTTTTAAGTTAAGCTTGAGAAAAATATTGAAATGTACTCTACCTTTAGTCCGAAGACGATGTCTTGATTTGCTATACTGCACTATCACTTGAAATCTCTATATTTTTGATGCAAATAAACTGTCTGCATAAAAAAAATGTTTCCTGAATATATCAAAAGCACAGCGCCTGCTGAGCTAACATCTAAGTTGTAATAAATGCAATTCAATTACATCACTACAATAAATGCTTTTCCGTAATCAATGCGCATTTAAATTCCAGTCGCAATTGTATGAATTGTACGTATTGTTGGTAAATCGGTCGAAAGCCTTAATTGGTATTCTGCTTGAATTGAATATAGAGCATATTATCTAATATTTGAGTTCATAAATAAATTATACATTGTTCATAAAATGCACAATTTAAATAATATAGACTCATCATAGGACTTGCCATATATTAGTTTTTGGCGAGTTTGATCTTATCGTATCGTAGCATTTTTGTATATGACCAATTTTTCCGCGGCTTCCCGGAAAAAGCATCCCGACCCTCTAAGGAGCCAGGGCTCACAATTGGAAAACTGATATAGACCACAGGTCCCCACTTGTGAGAGCACGCCTACTTATGGGTTAAGGAAACCATCTTAATACTATTGTTATATAGATAAATACATTTGAGTAACACAAGGCACCTGTTTAGGAATGCCAAGACAATAAAAAATTAACTTAACAGAAAAAAACCTAACTTGACTTATGACTTAAGAACTTTTTAAGCCTCCGTAGATATCGTGTCAACCTTGTAAATTTGAGTGCAAAATTTCGGTCAAAACATTATCCAGTACACCTTAATTTCATGAACAGATGCATACCTGGCTGTTGAAGTGAACGGACGTGCCTTTCACTTGCTCCTGCGAGCTCCTACGTAGCCTCGAGCGACTAGAGTAGCTGTAGCATTAGAGTAGCTGTAGTGTTAAGTAGAACTAACAATTTACTTTATTCTATTGTTATCCTTCGGTAATTTTATTTAACATTCGTTTAAGTTATGTAATTAGTTTTGTTATAACATCCACGTTATAGTTTTCATTTTTCTCTACCGTAATAGTTAACTTTTAAGCCTCGTAGTTTCTTGCTAGAAATTTCATTCTCCCTTTTAGAAAATAATATTTATATCATAGTAGTTATTGTGTATTAGCATATTCTTGTTACATTTGTAAGGTTGTTTTAGTTTTACGCTCCATAGTATTTATATTTTTCGTTGTTGTGTACTATCATCTCCTGTGCGTGATCTAACCTTGTTTGTGTTGTTTACGCCTTTCACTTTATACCTGCGCTTGACCCTTTCTCGTACGCTACACGAAGAGCGTCCCCGCTTTAAAACAGACCAAATTCTTTAGCCTTATCCCATTTCAGCTTTTGTTTTTATATTGTAACTCTTTTGCGTTAGTATATAAATTAGGTAAGTTTAGGATGGCTTCACCGAGGACTCCCGTTTCCTCCTTATTGTGCGCCGCTGGTTGCGAGGCCATGAGGGCTCGAATCACGGAGCTGGAGAGGGTGGTTGCGGACCTCCTTCAGAGGGTGGAAAGGTCCGAGGCAGCCTTGGTTCGTGTGGGGGGTGCGGGGTCATCCCTGAAAGCTCGCCGCGCCAAATTGGCGGCCCGGGTTCGCCTGGGTGCGGCAGCCGGTAGAGTGATCGGGGTTGACTCTGACTCCTTACCGCGGGCGGAGGGTCCTCGGGCTGGGAAATCCGATGAGTGGAGAGTGGTGTCCACTCGGGGAGATCGTGGGGTGGTGCTGCGGAGGCAGGGAGTTGGGAATGCTTCGGCTGACTCGCTTCCTGTCAGTAATAGGTTCGAGGTGTTGTTGGAGGACGACTCCACGGCCATTGCGCCCGTACCCACTCCCGTCTCTTCGATGGAGGCCGGGCCCAAGGGGAGTCGGGTTGGGAAGGGAGGGTTGTTAGTGTTAGGTAGCTCTAACGTTCGGCGTGTAATGGCACCCCTGTTATCCAGTGCCCGCCGGGAGGGAGTTGAAGAGCGGGTCTTCTCCAGATGTATATCAGGAGGCACGGTGCCGCAAGTGACCAACACGGTGAGAGAAGCGGTAGTGGCGACAGGTTGCTCTCGGCTGCGGGTGGTGGCCCATGTTGGGACTAACGACGCCTCGAAGCGCGGGTCCGAGGAGATTTTAAGTTCTTTTAAGGACTTGGCCTCTGAGGTTGCTCGTGTCCGAGAGGAGTCGGGTTCCGATGTGCGGCTTACTGTCTGCAGTATAGTCCCTAGGATTGACCGCGGTTCTGAGGTTTGGAGTAGAGTTGAAGGTCTGAACCGAAGGCTGTGGAATTTCTGTCGGGACTTGGGAGTGGACTTCGTCGACCTACGACCGAATATCGAATCGTGCAGGGCACCACTGGATCACTCTGGTGTTCACTACACGCCCGAATCGGCTCAGAGAGTAGCGAGTAGGATTCTCGAGCACAGTAGGGATTTTTTAGGCTAGAGAGTAGGGCAGGGTGTAGGTCAGTTTTGGGTCAGGGGATAATCGATGCATTTGTAGAAAATAAGAATCCCGCAAGATTATCTAATGATAGAATATACACCGAGCGTGACATGCAGCACCAATTTCGCGATAGGTCATTGATAGAATGTTCCGTTAAGGGCGCGACGGGTCGCATTTCCAATTTTGATGCGACGCCATACAGTCGTGGGAGTGATTGTGGTGGGAGCGCATGTAGTTTTAGAGTGGAAGAGAAAGTCAAGGGTGAGATTAGCATGCGAAGTGCTAGTGAGAAATTAAACGTCGTCGTACTGAACTGTCGCAGCATCCGTAGGAAAATTGCTGAGTTCGAGCATGTTATTCGCAGTCTGCACGCCGACGTCGTGATAGGCACAGAAAGTTGGCTAACGGATGAAATTCAGAGTCAGGAGATATTTCCTAGAGACTATCGTGTCTATAGAAAAGATCGCGCTAATAGATCCGGCGGGGGAGTTTTCATAGCGGTTAGCGATAAGTACGATAGCAGTGAGATTCCGATAAGTGACGAGGATATAGAGAATGTTTGGTGCCGCATAGGTAAAGATGGCTCCAAAAAGGTGTTCATATGCTCGTTTTACAGGACACCTAACGCTGGTGTAGATTGTATTTTAAGTCTCGAGAAACAATTATCAAAGCTTAGACTGATAAATCAAGATGGTATCGTTATAGTCGGTGGTGACTTTAACTTACACTCAATTGATTGGGAAAATCTATGTTTCGAATCTAGAGGTAAAGAACGCGAATCCTGTGAGGCATTAATCGAAACATTCTGCGAGCACTCTCTCCTTCAATTAGTCAGAAAGCCAACACGATCGGGAAACATATTAGATTTATTAGCAACTAACGTCCCAGAAAGAATAAACAAAGTCACCATTGAAGATGGGATAAGTGATCATCAGGCCGTATATGCAGAGTGTAAGTTGAAAATCGAGAGGCACCCCAAGCCTCAAAGAAAGTTTTATATATTTGCTAGGGCAAACTTTTCAAGCTTCAGGTCGCGCCTACGAGAAATACTACCTGGCTTCCGTGATATGACCGAACGATCAGGTGCTGAGTCGTCATGGAAACTATTCAAGGATATAATGCTAGAGAGTATCGATAAGTACATTCCAATTAAATCGAAGGTCGACAATAAAGAGCCACGTTGGTACAATAAGCAAGTTAAAAGTGCGCTTAGGCGTCAGAGAATATGCCACGCGAAAATAAAAAATATGCCGTCTACATCATCCGATGAATATAGAGCAACTAAAGTTAAGACGTATAAGGAATCCCGCGCTAAAGCGAGAACTACTATGCGCGAGGCTTTTACTAACTTCCGGAATAAGGTATTAAATAATTATTTGAAGGAGGACCCTAAAGCGTTTTGGTCCTATGTGAGAGAGGTCCAAGGTAGAGGCCCTACAATACCTTCCCTGCGTAATGACTCGGGTGCCGTTGTTCATGATAGCGTAGAGAAAGCCAACCTGTTAAACGGTCATTTTGTAAAAGCATTCACAGCCGTCAGCGACCATTGCGTACATTATGCACCCGCAATAAGGGGGGACCTGATGGACGATATAGTATTTTCTGAGGTAGGAATAGCAAAGCAATTAAGTTCCATCAGACATAACAAAGCCACTGGCCCCGAAGAAATTCCTGCTCGCGTTTTAAAAGAATTAGCAGATGAAATAGCACCTTTTCTTCGGATAATCTTCGAGAAATCCATTTCTCGCGCAGAGGTCCCTAGCGACTGGAGGTTAGCGCACGTTACCCCAATTCATAAGGGCGGAGACAAGGAGAACCCAGAAAATTACAGGCCGATTTCTTTAACTTCGATATCGTGTAAGATTCTCGAACATATACTCGTTAGCAACATAATGCGATTTCTTGATAGTAATTTATTGTTAGATGATTGTCAACACGGCTTCAGGAAAGGTAGGTCATGTGATACTCAGCTCGGTCTTTTTGTTAATTGTTTACTGAGAAGCGGAGAAAAGAATACGCAGGTCGATGCCATCTTCTTAGATTTTAGGAAAGCCTTTGATAAGGTACCTCACAGGAAGTTAATAACGAAATTAGAAACCTTAGGCGTAAATTCTAAAATCGTTAGTTGGATCCGTGAATTTTTAAATCATAGGAAGCAGATGGTTGTTATAGATGGGAAATCTTCGAACTTAGTGGAGGTTGTCTCTGGCGTTCCACAGGGTAGTGTAATTGGTCCATTATTATTTCTAATTTATATAAACGATATCAGCTCAGTAGTCAGAAGTAAAATTAGGCTTTTCGCGGACGACACCGTCATCTATAGAGAAATAAGCAATCCGGAAGACCACCAGTATCTCCAAAATGACCTAGAAGCTATTTCTGCATGGTGTAAGGAATGGCAGTTAGAGATAAACCAAAAGAAAAGCTGCGTCATCAACTTCTGGAGAACCAAGAGTATCTCGTTGAATAATAATTATTCGTTGGACGGAGTAGAGATTCCAGTTTCAGACTCGATTAAATACCTCGGAGTCACGATCAATCGTGATCTCTCGTGGGACACCCACATTCGCCGATTGATAGGTGCCGCTAACAAAAAGCTGGCCTTTATAGGGAGAATAGTTCGAAATAGCTCCGAAAAAGTGAAAGAATTATGCTATTTATCCTTGGTTCGACCGCAGGTCGAATATGCTTCAGCTGTGTGGGATCCTTACGAAAAGGGACTCACTAACGAGATAGAAAAGGTTCAGCGCAGGGCAGCTAGATTTGTAAAGAGGAATTACGATAGTAAACAAAGCGTAACATCATTAATAGAAAATCTGAAATGGACATCGTTAGAGGAACGTAGGCTGCAGGCTAGAATTAAACTACTGGAAAAATTTATGTCGGAGGGACTAGCGAATGAGGTAGTAGGACTTATCAGAAGCCCGACGTATTTCGGAAGGCAGGACAGTGAGGATAAGATTCGCGAGATTGACTGCAGAACGGAGCGATATAGAGGATCGTTTTTCCCTAGGACGATAAGAGACCATAATAGGAAAAGATAACGTAGGAAAACTATGGACCCTTGGTGCACTGCACCCCCTGCCATCCACCGAAAAGGTGACTTGCAGGGTATAATGTAGATGTAGATACTAAAGTTATCCGTCAAGCTTGAAATTTTTAATTTTATATTTGTACTAAAACCATCATTCACTCAATGAATCAGGATAATCATAATTTTATACATATAATTAATGTAAGATACTTACTTTTGTCAGAGTTAGCATGCCATGAACTGCAATACCTTGTTCAGATAAATTTTTTAGACCACCTTGACCTCGGTCTACAATTACTACTGCAGCAATGACTTTCAGGCCTTCACCCTCTAAATCCTGTAATTCAATTTTTATGATACAAAACACTAACAAATTGATCTATTTATAACTTGTGGAATTTCAAGTTACCTTCACGGTTTCCATAATACTTGAACCACTCGTAACTACATCTTCGATGATGACGCAGGTATCACCTTCCTTAAATTGACCTTCGATAAGTTTTTTGGTACCGTATTTTTTTGCTTCTTTTCTTCTTATTAACATTGGTATGTTATGTCGCGCCGCTATGATGGTAGCGATTGGCAATGCATTATACGGCACACCACATAAATGATCTCCTTTAACTTTAGGTTCAGCATACTCCCACAGCAGTAAAGCTAATTTTTCCTAAAGTTAACATTTTATAAAAGTCATGATTCAGTTAAAAACATCTACAACATAAAGTGGCAAGTTACTCACCAAAATCTTTGGATGCGACACTAAAACTCTTAGGTCAAGATATACTGGAGAATTTATACCAATTTTCATTTTAAAATCTCCAAATTTGAATGCACCAATTTTATACATATCGATTACCAGATTATTCAGTTTGACCTCAAGAGATGACATTTTGGCAGAAATATTTTAACCCAACTTTCAGATCAAAAGTTTAGGTATAAAAACACAGAAACTAAATTAACATATAAAACACAAGTATGTAAACAACTTCCACGTGTAGTTGTCACTTGATTTTATTCTAGAAACGCTAAGTCGTGCAGAATTATGGGAATTTTCTTTAAATCCTTAATTAAATAACTCTTATCACGACATTAAAAATTACGGTAAGTAAATGATAATTGTAAATGAAAGCTAGATTGGATCTATCGACAACATGCAATAATTTAAACAAGTTATATTAAAAATTTTCTTAAGCGTTTTAGAGCATTTTAGAGTCCTATACATGAGAGGGCGCTGCATCAGTATCGCAGTTAGATGTTCTAACACATCACCGCGAATATTTTGGGGACGTCGTCGCAATGGTTGAAGAGACGTTGGAAATAGAAAGCCAGGAAAATGTAGACGACAATGAAAGTGCGGAGGAGCCTCATCCGCAAAAGTTTACTTTTGAAAGTATCCTTTATATAAGCAATGCGAATCATTAATTAAGCATTTAGTTCAATACAGGTTTTACAGTGTTTACCATATGCGAATGATTGTTTTAGCATATCCGGCGATCTTAAATCACTTATAGGGCTTAAGTATTTTCTTTAAATATTATTTGGAAACGGTATTATTTTTCCATACCTCTCAGAAATTAAAAAAATTGAGCAAAATTTAAAAAATTATGTCATGTTTATAACCCTGTTTTTTCATGGTGCATACTGTTTATTTATGAGGATAACATGTCAAGTAAAAATAATATATTTAAACATATTTAAATCTTCAAATGTCTCGAACGGCTGTTTGAGCATACGATCCAATATTGGTGGATCAGGATTAGCAGAGAGAGATTGAAGTCATTATCATTTATTTTTTCTAAAGAAAGTGGATTCCATTTTCAACTTCATTCACCAGGTGAAATTCATCATTTCATTTACAAAAAAATTCGAGACAAAAATGACACCACTCAACATGCTATCATTTATTAAAACCATCAAATTTACTTTTAACATTTGAATCCTGAATCCGATTTTTTCGTTTCACCTTAAATATTTTAGTAAATAAGTCCGTGAGTAATTAATGTGTAAGCAATATATTTTCTTAATTGAATACAGTTTTGAAAATAATTAAGGATGCACAGCAACAGCATGGTTTGCGTCACGGTGATTATCAGAGATACAGGTATTTATTTGATTGTTTTCTGCCTAATTCATGGTGTTTAATCTGTGACGTAGCCCACACGTTTTCATAAAAATTATACTAGCAATCTACTTCTGTTGTATCTGATTTATGGTATACGGAAGGATTCTTTTGGCTGAAAGTTAAATATTAAAATTATTGTTCAATCTGCTTCATTTTAACGATTTCATCATTATAATTTCTACTGCTGTCAATTTCTGCTTTTCTCTTAGATGTCTTTAGCAAAAGCAAAGGTCATAGTAAATCGATAAGTAACGTTTATATGAATTTAGCATCAAGTAAATGTGTAATATGAGCACAGTTACAACAAGATAACAATCGAACTTTGCTTAATTTGATTTGTAATTTCTATTTTATGATCATAATTTATAATAAAGAATAATTTAGTCACATTTGTTTAAGTTTTTTACTTAGCATAAATCAATAGAAATGTAAAAGTAGTGCACATAAAAATGAGGCGTGATTTTAGGATATTAGAATGAGTAGAATTCTCGGGTCCTCTCTGTTATCCTCCACCCACCCAGGTTAATATACGCAGCACCCTGATGGAATGAAGTGACGAGATATGGATCTGCGTGGAGGTTATCTACAGGAAAGTAGAATAAGCTCGTGGGATAGGACTGGTTTGGGTAAGTTAGTTAAAGTTTTTTTGGTTTCTTCCCATGGCCACTGTGCCACCACCCTCAGAGGAGCAGGACAGTGAATGTGGGAAGAAACCAAAACACCCAACCCGGGGGGGTGAGTTGAAGTATGTTGTAGCCTGAGCAGTCGTATCCCTCGCTAGTTCCATATCCTGCCACCAGAAGGGCACTGCATATATTAACTTGGGTGGGTGGCAGATAACATTCAAGATCTGGATTCTCATAGCATTATGTTTTTATTTATCTGACATGAATTGCATTTAAAGATGTACATATGTGATATATAAAACCAAAAAACATATACTATGGTCATAGTATTTATAGATAGTGTTTGAACTACGAAGGTCATTATGCTTCAGTACTGAGAAAACTTTCTATCCTATCTATGAAAATATTAAAAATGTAAAATTCTCCCACAAGTTTTGATAGAAGTAACACCAAAAATATTTAATAGAGTGCTGAAACCTTCAGATCACATGCTGGTTGCAATGTATTTTGTGCCTGGAAGGCTAGTCTTGTATTTCTTATAACCGAGAAGAAACAAAGATATATTTTTTCTTTTGATTGTTAAACTACTCGTGGATGAATTTTCAGCAGATTTTAATTATTATATTTTTGTGAGAATTATGCATTGAATAAATGTAATTCTTATTTCTTTTTGTAATAATATATGTGATTTTAAATTAATATTGCTTATCTTTGGTCTTTGTTAACAGATATTTTTTCTTTTCAAAGGGGTTATTGTACAAGGAGAATTAGGAGACTCAGAAAAGTTCTCCGTATTACTCAAGGAGATAAGCGCCACTTTAAGAAAAAGGATATAACTGAAATTATGGTGAAAGATGAAAGGTTAACTTTAAATGTAAAAAAAATGAAAAATTAGAGCTTGAAACTAATAATATAATAACAATTGTATGATTTGGATACTTACTAGGTTTTTGTACATACCTTTGATGATGGCAGAAAGAGCATGGGCATATGGAATGCAGCTTAGGCAAGAGGCAAACACAGAACCTAGAAAGCGTTTTCATCTTCTTAACAGATTGAGAAAAGCCTCAAAATATGTTCTTCAACTACAAAAGCTGAGTGCAGTATGTATAGAAAATTTATTTAACTTTATAAGATATCTTTTTTATCTTTGAGTTTCTGTGGAATGTTGATGATATAATTTATTGGGAGTATCCACACCGAATGATCGATGTTGAATTCCTGTATTGTATTCAAAGTTAAGCAGACAAATTGAGTTTAAAACATTCAGCAAAATAAGGAATAAAAATTTCCTTTGCATGTGAAAAAATTGGTAAATTTGTTATTTTCCATAAAACTTTCTTGATTTATTTTACCACTAGATAATTACCTGTCTACGGACAGACTACCTATGATGATGAATTACCTGGGCTTTGCCCTGGATTTACCGTTTCGAAATTTTCATGCTCATTTCACTCTTTAATATTTTCATTCAAACTCAAGTACTCTCAAGATAAGTGACCAACATTCCCCATTAATTGGTATGAACAAATTAAATAAAGTTTCAAATTTTATATTTAACCTGGCGGTACTTGCATGAATTTTTGTAACGTCGGTACTCGTACTGACACCTCTCAGATTTTTTTTTTATAAAATGAATATCACTGTTATTCAATTCTTTATTTTGTTCTATTTATAATCATTCATAAGTTAATTTCGAGAAGTTTCAAATGATTTTTTCATTTATTTATTATTATTAATAATAATAATATTATTAATCTATCCCCAAAAGAAAAAGTATCAAGGTACACTTTTCATGAATATTTTCGGATGTCAATCTATGAGTCAGTTGACAGTTTTCAGGAATATACTTATTATATTGGCAGTTCAATTAAAGAATTCAGAATTTCTGCAATAGAACACAAATAATAATTGTGCATGAGAGGAAACCATTTCTCGCATCATGACCTTGAAAACTGTATTTGATTTACTTTTTCAATTTGAATAATTTTGCAATTCACTGTAATATTTATAATAGTTTTGTCAAATAACAGTCTACTGGGAGCTTCACAACAAAAACCGAACACTGAAATAATAAAAATCTACAAACCTTGTAGGATCAGAGTCAGTGAAGAAACTGTTGAGATGCGATCTCCAATTATGGGAAATAACACATTATACGATGACAATCAGTGAAGAAACTACTGAGACAATCTCAAATTACGTGAAGTAACAAAAGTTCTATAGATAGTAACAATAATTTCAGAATAAAATATGAACAATGACTGCACAAAAAAAAGCGCTGATTTCTGTAGCGTATAGCGCTCTCTTAGAAAAAATGTCCAAACTCAAAGGATTACCACAGAAAACTAAAACTTTTTAGCTGAATAGGTTCCAAACACATGCCATTCCAGCTACTAGAAAGGAGGGGGTCATAAAATATAAGGCAGAAGGAACCCTGCCATAAAGTGTAGCCTGGGGTATCCACAGCACCCCGTGCAAGTACTACTGCCCGGTTAAAATAAGGGCCTCTAATCAGGGTATGATTTTTATGGAACCCATCTCCCCAAAATTCTGGCCTATAAGTGCACATCCTCATAGTATTTTTACTTTCTCCATACATAGTATAGGGGAAAGTATTGTTTTCATGAAAAAAATCGACTTCGAGATTTTAACGGAAATACACGTTTTGAGGTCTCCTGAACATGTTTTGACCATTTTCTCGATTATGTCTGTGTGTGTATGTGATGGCTTTTTTGTGGGTGCTCTAACTCAAAAACTAATCAGGTCAATGCGAAATTTTATATTTAACATTTTTATAAAGGCCCCGAGAACTGATTAGTTCTTAGTAAAAATCGGTCAACCGGAAATGGGTGTTTACTCTTGTCACTTATCCGTTATTTTGAAATATGTGCTTTAATATTTCATAAATGTAAAAATGTATTGGAATAAAAGTTGTAGGAAATTTAATTTTCTGCAACCTTTGTATGAAACATTTTCCCATATAATGCATTGTTTAAGAGATATCTTATATTTTTAGCTGCCACCACCATGCCACCTACCGATGGCTGTTGTTAACAATTGACACATAGTTACGTCTTAGTAACGCTTCTTTTTCTTTTCTTAATTGTTGGAGCTTTATGGCTATATCCAAGATAATTAGGCTATGGTTTGAGTTTATTTCTGTTCTTTGTAAAGTCTAAAATTTTCTCGCAGTTTCTTAAAATATTTATTATTATGTGACCTATTTGGAATTTTTACAAATATTACAGATATGGAGAAAGTCATGTGGTGACCACATAAGATTTTTAGTATGAGTACCAAGTTATAAGTCTCCAAGTTTGTATGGCACCTCCCTCCCCTTCCCCTCCAAGACATTAAAATTCTGGCACCGAGTTGCACATCCTCAACGTTCCTTTAGTATGTGTATCAAGTTTTATGTCACTTAAGTTTCTTGGTTCAACATTGGTGTTGGTGGAGGATTCATCAAAAGTGATCAATTGGTTGCTGAGATATCTTAAAAAAACCAAAATTTTGACCGACCACTCCATGGAGACCCCTCGACCCTGTGGGCCAATTTATATTATATTTGGCACTGCAACTCATGATCAATCTGAAGCTGTATAATAGTTCTGGAGATAATCTGGAAGATCTATTCAGAATGTTAAGAACTTATAAATAAAATTATGAAAAAAGAATAAACTTCTAATTATCACTCAATGCTTGAGAAAAACTAAAATTTGTTCATGCTTTTTATTTGCAGCTCAAAAATGTATCCCACTAAAACATTGATATTAGTGAAGGTTTCATTGAAATTGGTTAATTTGTTGCCAAGATATATTAAAAAAAAAACAAAATTTGGACCTGCCCTTACATTATGATTCTTTGACACAATGAGCTGATTTTGGCTCAAACATGTCTCATGAAAACATTGATCCCTCAACCTTGTAAAATTTGGACCTGCCCTTACAAGGACCGATTTGGTCCATTTTAGGCTCAAAAATGTGTCTCATCAAAACATTGATATTGTTGGAGGATTCATCAACATCGGTCAATTGGTTGCTGAGATATCTTAAAAAAACTGAAATTTGGACCAACTGTTCCATGGGGACCCCTCAAGCCTATTTAAATTATTTTTGGCAGTGCAACTCTCATGATCAACCTGAAGCTGCTGCCAAATATTGAATCTCCTACGTGTATTTTCTAAAGAGTTATGACTGCCACAGATACACACAAACGGACATTATTTTATTATTATAGATTTAAAAAAATCTCTTTCTGAACGCGTTTGATTAGTTCAAATATTGAAGCATGCATAATCTATTTTATTTATTTGTATCAACTCAAGTCAGTTCTCTGAGATTTATTTGGGTTTAAGACACATTTGTTTTAGTATTGTTGAGAGAAATCATCTGCCATTGGGAATGTTAAAATTAAATATTTTGATATTTAAAAATATGTTGCTATCTGATGTAATAAAAAAAACTATTCTCAAATCTGTTTGTTTAGGGAGATATTTGTGATGCAAGGGCTAAACTGGAGGTGGAAGCTTATTCTGCATGGATTAACGGTGCCCTTCATTTTGAGCTTCAAATGTGGAAACCTGCAATGGAGGACTTGAAGAAGGCACAGTATGGTCTTTCATTCATAATACTTTTATTTCTAATGACTTTATTTTATATTTTTTTTTGCTCTTGTTACCTTGACCCTTTTTATTGAGTTATGTACCATTTTGTACACATTTGGTATCAGAAACCAGAGTATTTTTTCAGTTGAAAAATATTTTGCAAAAGTAACTTTACTAGATATTTTTTAAAATCTGTAATTCTAGGCGACGCATTTAAATAAATCATTTCTGGTCATTTGTCAGTCAGTTTATTTTGTTTACATTTCACTGAAATGTGAATAAAATATTGCAGTCAGTTTATTGATGCATGTTGACAAGTGCTGTTGAACTATTCAGTCTGAAATTTGAATTTTGTAGACTATTTAGATCATTTGAGAAATTATATGAGATAAAATTGAGAAATCATCATTATCATCATGCTGCTGTCCGAAGACAGGCTTCAGCTGAATCGCTGCCTTCATCTCTCTCTCCCCCTGGAAGCCTCTTTTATACCTCTATAAGTACTATATTCCTGCTTTATATTCTCTAATATTCCTATTCTTTTTCTCCCTCTTCCTCTTCTTCCGCTAATTTTGCCTTCTAAGATCATCCTTTGTAAACACTGTCTTCTCAATATGTGCCCAATCCAATTTGCTTTTCTTTTCCTGATTGTTTTTATTAGCATCCTTTCTTCTCCCACCATTTCTAATACTTCTTTGTTTCTCTTCCTCTCTGTCCATTTCACTTTCATCACCCTCCTCCATACCCACATCTCAAAACTTTCTAAATATTTTTCCTTCTTTCTCCTTATCATCTACGTCTCTGCACCATAAAGAGCTATGCTCTGTATGTAGCATTTTGCTAATTTCTTCCTTGTTTATAGATTTATTTTCTTGCTTGTGAGAAGCTCCTTGTTAAATGCTGCTTTTGCCATTGCAGTCTTACTTCTGATGTCCTGTGTACTACTGCCATCCTGCGCTAAAATACTGCCAAGATATTTGAAACTACTTACTTGTTCCAATTTTTGGCCATTTACTATTATATTTAATTCTTTATGTTCCTTTGAAACCACCATGACTTTCGTTTTTTTGGCATTGTTCTCCACTAGTCTGTCTGTCATCCTCGGAAGTTTTTTCTTGTCTTCCCTGATCATCTGCATATTTAATTGTGGTAATACTTTTGCTAGCTAAAAATCATACCTGTAACTCTCCTTTTCAGACATATTTAGAAATCATGAAATATCAACATGATTGTGCTAAGGAAAGGGAGTTTATTTTTTATTTCTTGAAAATTATTTTTTGACCTCTTATTATGTTTATTGTATTACTAGCTGAAAGTACCAGGCATTGCTTGGGTTTTTAAGTCAGGACAAAAGATATTGAGTAAGATTTGAGAATAAAACCAAGTAATGATACCAAATTAATTTTTATTGTATTGCTTTATGGTATGCAATATTTCTTCTCTTCCCATCTTTTCTCCAAATAAATAAATTTTTTCCGCATCCTTTATCGACAAATTTGTCGACTATTTTTTATCATAATAAACAATCGATGGGATAATTTTTAAAATATAGTTATTTCACTCAAATTGATTTCCAGTGGAAGAAACTGCATCATATTATGTGGTCATGCATCTCAAAAACATTAAAAACTTGTTCAGGAATTGCAAGCTCTAGGGATACAACCAATGGAAACACTTTTGAAGATATACTCAAATTTAGCTAAACCATATGTTATCCCATATAAAAGCTGATTTTGTGGATCTTATTTGTCATAAATATTTTAAAGTCAAACCTACGAAACAAAATGAATTCCCAAACTTTGAAATTAAATTTTGCAATAAATAGTGTGTTGGTATGACATGGAAAGTGAAGTTTTTGTGCATTTTTTATGTTCTGAAAGATAATGGTAAACAGTTTCTTTCATATGCTTTTTCTGTACCATGAAAATGATAAACTACAAAATCATGTCATGTCCACTTGTTGATTGTTTAAAATTATCCTGGCTAACATAGCCCTGCTTTTAAGCTATTGAATGACTGCCTTTTGTTATTGTGTCTTTATGTATGCTAATGTTAGAGATGCTTTCTCTATGAAATATAATGATGTAGTAAATTTTATGTAAAGATTACATGTCATTTTGTAGGTCTTGTACAAAGAGGACACAAATTTCAGGTCCATGATATAAAATATATATCAAACAGTGTCTTTCTAAAAAAGGTTAATGATAGTTTTTTCTCAGTTTCAAAAGGCTGTCCTATTCTAATTGAGTAATCTTTTACTTCAGGATGGTTTATGAAAAACTTGCATCTGCCCTTGCAGAAGAAGATCAGGTTATATACAAAGAAAGGGTTGAAGAACTTGCACCAAGTCTACGATATTGCGCTTACAACATAGGAGATGAGAGTGCCATAGATGATCTACTACATATGAGAGGCCAAGGACAGGGTGGGCTGCTTGCAAACCTTGATGTAAGTACTCAAGTAATAATACTTTTAAAGCAGTTTAAGTGAACTTTCATTATTGTTAAATCATTGGCATGTCAATTACAATTTGTGTTACAAATGAACTTGAGTGATAATTTGATTTTTTCCCCAAGCATTAGATAAATTTGATGCTTTTGGTTAGATATATTTAATGCATTCATTATCCGACATTTTTTGTGTTTTATAGATGCTTCTTACTCAAACTTTGGAAAAGCGTGCTACAGTTTTGGAAGAGGTAGAGTGGCGGGGACGCAAAGTAGCTGTACGTCCAGAACGTGTTCGTCTTTTTTTAATGTCAGAGAGAGAACTTGGTGAAGCTCTAGCTCGCTGTCCTCCTGGCGATAATGCTCAGCAAATTTCTCTGCTTGAGACACATTTAATGGAATGCAAAGATGCAGTGCAGGCTGTCCGTGAAGAATTGAAAGCTGCAGACCCGGTATGTTTGGTTTGTTTTTGTGTCCGAATATAGGCAGTTCTGGACTTCCAATGTTCCAGATTTAAGATGTTTTATAAGTAAGGAAATTGTTTCAGACTTAAGTTGCCTCTCTGCACTTATGATGCTTGGTCAATCTAAAACGTTTTTTGTCTGGCAATAAATATGATGAATGAATGAAAATGGTGCCACTAGATCATTTCAAGCAACAATGTATACATCAAGTTACAATACAAAATGGCACAGGAAAATATTCTACAAATGTAATTTAATGGATCTATTTACATAATAATACAGTAAAACCTCTCATTAACGAACATCAAGGGACCCAATTTTTCGTCTATTCATTATTCGGAAATTCGTTGATCGGAGGTTATTGGGCATTGAATAACTTCAGGGGCGCATTGTCTGTTAGATTAAGGGAGCAACGGGGTTATCCAAATGAAGGCATATGCGCAGATACGGCATAACTCTACTAAAATACGCCCATTTTCAGGAAACGGTATCACATAAGTTGACGATATTCAAAATGCGCCCGCAATGTTTAATAACCAGCCATATTGATTTGAAGCTCCGACGACACAATGGGCCACTTTCATTCATCTCCTTTTGCAATGTTTGACAGTGGCAAGCACCAAATAACTGAAATGCAGTGTTATTTTTTCTAGTATTGATTGGCAGGTTTTGCACGAAAACATCCTCTGCAATTTTTTATTATGCGACTTTTTTCGAGGTTGCAATGCATGAAACTCGCTGAGCCTATCCTAAAGCATCTGTTGAGTCGCTAAGTTTATAAAAAATATTGACAGCAACGCCACTTTTTAACACCCATTAATAAACTACTATTTGACCACCACGGCGTGGGATGCAAATATTTCAAAACGAAATGAATGAAAGCAGCATTTTCCTCATAAGAAAGCACTAACTGTCGTTGGCACTCCAAATCATGACTCCAATCAATATTTTTCACTAACCTTCTTAACAACACTCCAGCTCCGTCTCTGACGAATAAATTAACTATCACAAAAAAGTGTATAGGAACCACCTCACCACGATACGTACCTTTCGTTGAAATTCCCTTTAAATGGATTAGGGGATTAATTTAATCGGGAATGATTTCAAATACAACACTTTTTTAAAAGATCTATTTAAAATACATCAACATTTTTTAATAAACGAATCTATTTTTTTCTGTTTCAAATCCTTTGTGAATTCTCGGGAAACGGCAGTCTCCACTTCCCTAAAAGCATGCATAGCGGCATCACTACAACTCTCGGACGAGATTGTCACTGGCGCGAGAATGCCAGAAACAGGAAATACATCATCATGCTAGAAAACATGCTATGATTGGCTTGATGTAAGCTTAATGCTAATTGGCGACTGTTTTCAATAGTTTTCCGTACGTAAAAAAATGTTTAGCGAGCAAAATTTTGTTCTAAAGAGGTAAATATAAACGGAAGTGACGTCTTTTTCTTTCGTTGTTCGGAAGTTTTCGTAGTACGGAAGTTCGTAGTAAAGAGGTTATAATTAGGGATTTTGTATACAAGTTTGGCGGGACCGCCGTCAATTGTTCGCTATCCGGAGGTCTTCGCTATAAAGGGTTTCGTAAGGTAGAGGTTTTACTGTAATAATAAAATCCCAAGGCTGTCTGTAAGTCTGCCACTAACACTTTATAGAGTTAAATGGAAGAATGAGAAAACTGCTTATAACTCAGTAACTATTCATTCTTTTACAATCAAACTTTCCGATATTACTTGGCAATGCCACTTTTAAATTTTAAGCTGTTCACCGTCTAAATTAAAGTCATGGGTTTGATTCTAAGAGTATTTATTTTCTACATTTGGTTAACATGGAGATGAGTGTAGCACATTAATCATTTGCATATTAAAATTACTTAGAATCATTGTAGGAATTTGAGACTTGAAACAACAAATCCCTAAAGGAATAAAGTTTTCTTTCCTTGCCATCAATTTTCAAATACACACAGAATTGGTCCACAAATTACTTTTTTACACGAAAATTTGATGTATGTTTATGTGAAAATCTTTCGTCATCCAGATGCTTTGCATTGTTGCTGGGTTAGTGTAATTGTGTATGATGAACTAGGATTATAATTGTGTGTCACATCTATCCACATATTCACAAAATTTCAATGCTATTTAAGTTTAAACAATACATTAGTAACAATAAACAATACAAATGTAACAGACATAAATTAATATTCCATTATTCATTGATATTGTGTTAATGAGGGTTCCAAAGTCAGATCATCATCATCATGCTGCCGTCCGAAGACAGGTTTCAGCTGAATTGCTGCCTTCATCTCTCTCTCCCCCTGGAAGCCTCTTTTATACCTCTATAAGTACTATATTCCTGCTTTATATTCTCTAATATTCCTGTTCTTTTTCTCCCACTTCCAATAATTTTGCCTTCTAACAAGGGAAGCCCACAAGGTGTGACATTCGCATTGGATTGAGATTTTGCAGAATGAAAGTATATGCAAAATAGTGGACTCCTATTTCTATCTAGGTGTCAACTCGACATCGTTTATGAGAAAATGCCCTTTGAAAATCACGATCCGAAAGTCAACGAAATTCTGCAAAGTCTCAATCCGATGCAAGTGTCACACCTTGTGGGCTTCCCTTGTAAGATCGTCCTTTGTAAACACTGTCTTCTCAATATGTGCCCTATCCAATTTGCTTTTCTTTTCTTGATTGTTTTTATTAGTATCCTTTCTTCTCCAACCATTTCTAATACTTATTTCTCTTCCTCTCTGTCCATTTCACTTTCATCATCCTCCTCTATTCCCACATCTCAAAACTTTCTAAATATTTTTCCTTCTTTCTCCTTATCATCTACGTCTCTGCACCATAAAGAGCTATGCTCCGTATGTAGCATTTTGCTAATTTCTTCCTTGTTTATAGATTTATTTTCTTGCTTGTGAGAAGCTCCTTGTTAAATGCTGCTTTTGCCATTGCAGTCTTACTTCTGATGTCCTGTGTACTACTTCTATCCTGCACTAAAATACTGTCAAGATATTTGAAACTACTTAGTTGTTCCAATTTTTGGCCATTTGCCATTGCATTTAATTCTTTGTTCCTTTGAAACCACCATGACTTTTGTTTTTCCAGCATTGATCTTCTTTCCAAATTGTTGGCCAACCTCCACTAGTCTGTCAGTCATCCTCTGAAGTTCTTTCTCGTCTTCTGCTATTAATCCCTGATCATATGCATAGTTAATATCCCTATATTATTTTAAATACCCTACATTTTATCACATTTTACTCGGTCAGAAACTTTCTCCCAATCTACAAAACAAAAGTAAATATCCTTATTGACTTCTAGCGCTCTTTCTATCATCATCCTCATACATTCTATAGCATCTCTTGTTCCTCTTCCTCTTCTGAAACCAAACTGATGATCCTACAGTTCCTTTTCTATTTTACCTTCAATTCTTTTGCTTATTATTCTGGTTAGAACTTTAGCTTTATGAGAAATTAAACTAATAGTTCTGTGATGCTTACAACTTTTTGAATTGTTCTTTTTCTCCAGTGGTACCATATCAACATCTAAAAAATCTTCAGGACATATGCCAGTATCATATACGTGGTTAATAAATTTTGTGGGTTGCTTAACTACTTTCGACCCCAAAACCTTAAGAACATCCCCTGGTATATCATCACTCCCAACAGCCTTCCTTCTTTTCATGTCATCAATTGCTCTTTTAACTTCAGACTTGAGAATTATTTGTCCTGGCTGGTCTTTTTCCACATCCTCTTTTTCATCTAATTCAGTATTTTCTGGCTTGCCTTCTTTGTCATGCAGCACCTCAATGTATTCTTTCCAGACACTCTTTACATCATCTGGCTTGGTGACTATTTTACCACATTTGTTCATGATTCCTTTGCATCCTGTCTTTCTTGCCTTTTTCTTGCTTTGCTATACGTAAGGTCTGTTCTACAAATTCTTTCACACTCGACTATTTCCTCGCATTTCTAATTTATGCACTGTTCTTTGGCTTTATCTGTTTCCCTTCTTAAAGCATTATTTATCTCCTTGTACTTTCTTTGGCCTTCTACAGTGTTTATGTTCTACCACTTTCTCCTCCTCCATTTTTTGCAGCATGGCTGCTGTGACCCAGGGTTTTTTGTTTCTTTCACCCGTTATCTTTCCTACCTTCTTTTCCATTACATCTTTAATGTTGCTATGGATGTATCTCCACTCCTCATCTACATTCTTCCTATTTTCTTCATCTCTCTCCCCCAACCTTTCCTCCAGCTCAGTCATAATAGCCTCCTTGTTTTTAAGGAGTTCCTCTAAGTTCCATTTTTTGTTAACTTTTATGCTTCTCTTAACACTTTTCAGTCTACATTGTGTATTTGCCACCAAAAGGTTGTGGTTCACATTTTTTATGCTATTTCTAAATCTTTCATTGACTATTATATAATCTATCTGGTGTTGTCTCTGGTCTCCTGGGATTCTCCATGTGTAAAGTCTCCGCTGGTGGTGCTTAAACCATGCATGAGTTACAATCAATCTATTTCTACTACAGAATTCCACAAATCTCTCCCCTCTTTCATTTCTCTTCCCTAGGCCATATTTTTCCACTTTGTTATCTTTCTGTCCCTCTCCGACTACACTCTTCCAGTCTCCCATTACTATGGTGGTGATCCTTCCTTTTCCCTCGTTTTCCAATACATCACTAATCTGTTCATACATTTCACCTACTTCATAAGAGTACACAAACCCTCACACCTCTATAAGGTTATGCAGTCCATAGAGAGATATAGTGATTAAAATTGCTGAATTAAAAAAATATATTTTGAGTAAATTTTCTGTGAAAGCTGAATGAGTTTTTAATTTTTGACTAAAAACAGAAAAATAAAACATTTATTTTGGAGAAAGCGAGGGAGAAAATGGGAAGGAGAGAGAGTAGAAGAATGGGAGGGAGAAGAAGAGAGAGAGGAAGAGAGAAAAGGAGGAAGAATGAGAATTGCCTTAAATTTAATACTTAACCCATGCATACCCATCATATTTGATGGGCAACTATGCTAGTTTACATATGTTGGCACTGGCACTTGAAGTCATAGCAAGATGTGAATGAAGTACATTATAAAGAGTACATTATTGCAATTTTCACCTGCGAGGATGCACAGCAGGGTAAAAAATGCTCAAACAAAAATGATGCGTTTTTCTTTTGATTCATCAGTGTTATTTGATCCTACCTTCCAGTACCTTTTATTTGGTCTCCCAGTTTTTTCTAGACCTGGGGTCTCAAACACATGGGCCTTATGTGGCCAGCAAAGTAGGAGACTTAATACTATGATGCAGCTCAAACTCATATTAATACTATGATGCAGCTCAAGCTCATATGTATTTCTCATAAAATATTTCTAAATAATCTTAAGAAATTTATTAAATCAACACTTCCAAAATTCCTGCAATTTTTTTTATTCCATTTAAAACACTATGCAGTTGCGGTACAGAAGAATTTTCTTAACGTGGAATGCGGCCCACAGATTTGGTATGGAGCCTTAATATGACCTATGGATTTAGTGCATTGCTATCATGCAGCCCATATATGATTTGAGTTTGAGATCCCTATTCTAGACTACTTTGTTATTCTTACAACCAGTTGCTTATGAGCCTTGACACTGAAAGCGGAGAGTGAGTATTCTTCATACATGCACATCCATGCCAAACATAATTAATACAGGAGTTACTTGATAAAAACTAATTATTTATGTTTTGTAATGTAGTATAAGTTTGCTTGTTATGTAGGTAAGATTTACTGGATTTACCATTGATGAGTTTTAGTTTTATTAATTTTTCCATTAGTGACCTTTGACATGATATAAAAATTATCATCCTTATTATTAATTTGTGTGCAGTTATTGACAGAGTGTAACGTAAGACCGACCAAACGGTGTGAGAATCTATTATAGTAATACACTTAGTGATGTCTAAGGCTCAGTCGGTGGGTCTGGGAGCATTTTGATTAGTTCCTAATCGACAGCTCTGCCTTTAGCAGCTAGGAATATAATCATAATCATAACTTCCATATTCAGATATGACATGTAAAATAAAAAGTTTGTTTCTGAATTGAATCTGTTTTATTGAAATTTACAGAAAAATATGTTTTATCTGTCATTTTCTATTTCCATTACAACACCAAAATTTTCCTTTACTGATATTTATTTTTTTGCATTTCCAAGGCAACATAAATATTTATTTACTTAAGATAATCTGAACAATTGTGGTGGCATATTAGTGTTTGTCGTTGTATAAATGCTTTCCTTAATTATGAATTAGAAAGTCTGTTTGTCGTGGCATAGCCTTTGGAAATCACCCATTGGTGTTTATTTTTATAACAATCTCTCGACTCCATTCCCTTCTATTGTATATTTTATCTTTTATTTTGCTTAGACAATGGATCAAAACTTATATTACGTATAAGCCAAAATGGACACCATAATTTCTGTTATTATTTAAGGAAAATTGTTTTACCTATCACGTATTGTTTCCATTTCAATACTAAAATTTTCATTTACTGTTATGTATTTTTTCATCACATGTCCAATTTCCTTGGCAACAATGTTTATTATATGAAATATTCTATGGGTATAATATATATAAAAGCCAGTTTCTTGCTTGCATGCTTTCAAATCTATAACTCAACAACTACAGAACTTAGAAACAAGTGGAAGGTGTCATTTTAACTTTAACTTGAAAAAAGACAAGCTGGCAGATGTGATGGTTGCCCAATGAAGAAAGACAAAAAACTTCATTCAAATGTAACAAGCTAATATGCAAAGAACATGTTTTTGGCAATTTGTGAGAGCTATTTTTTAAAAAATGTCTGAGAACCCATAAAACTAGTTTGTTTTTAAGAAACATGTAACAATAAGGTTATTAATACCTGATTAGCAAATTTAATTTAGTTGTATTTTATTTGACTGTAAAAAAATAATGCTTCAGGTAAAAAATACCTAACCTGCAGCCTCGAGTTACAAAGTATGGTTCATCTCCTCCAGTGTTAAGCTTTTAATTTAATTATTTATGTTTTAAGTTAATTTGTGATTGTAAGAGTGGCTTAATTTTGAAAAAATAGTCTTTCCAGGAAAACAAGCCCATTGTTAAGTTGATGACTGGTTGTATGAAATGATAAATTAGTTAAAGCCTCAATTTTATACTGACTTTTAATCATGATGCCTTACTAATTGAGGTGGATTATGTCAGGGCAAGCCAGTCATATTGTTATATCATACATTCAAAGAAAAGATACCAAAAAAGCTTGGACAAACGAAGCTATGTATATTCAACTTTTTTGTAGCCAATAGTCATTGATTTGCTTATAATAACATACTGATAACTTTTACTTCACATGTGACATTTGTTTGTTGTAAAAATTTACTCATGGTTTGACTTTAGTTTCATGTGTAACCATTTTGTTCATGTCCATGACATGTCACAGAACCTTTATATAGAAAACTGTTGTCATCATAACATATATTTTCATTTTGTAGATTTATCTTGCTAAAGTTGCCTGTATAAATTTCAGAATTTCAAGAGCCGAAGCCAAAGTGGAAGTGGTCCTGTATCTTCTATGCATTACTTTCTTTCATATTTGATGCATATACGGCTTACGAGGACCATCCAACGAAACTTGCTTATGGCTGACACTGTAAAAGAAGTTTTGAGTAAGGAAAAAACTGAGGTAATTTTTCTTTGACCTAACATTTCAAATTTAGCTGTAGCTTATATGAAAGGTATGAAAAAATTTAGTTTTTTTGCATTCACTTACAAGGTCCCATTACAAAATAGGAGTTTACTACATACCAATTTGCAAGAAAATGAGCAGCATCAATATTAATTTAAAAGATAATAATAACATTTAAGTCTACACTGCATTTGGGCCTTATTAACCCTTAACCACTCATCTGGGTATTTAATTTTTCGAAACTGGTGGTGGGCATTTAAATTGCAATTTTTCTTTCGCAAATCAATTAAAAAAATACGTTAATGATCAGTATTTGAGTTGTTTATTCTTAAAATTTGTCTTAAACTATTTTTACCACAAGACATGAATTAAACTGTTAATATATATTTATTATTACAATAAAAAATTAATTTGTTAATAATGTTTAATGAACACAAAATCCTAAACTATGGTATAAAGACATTCGAAATTTATACAATTACTCAGTGATTAAAAAATAATAAATTATTAATATTATAAATGACAGGTTAACAGAAATGCAACCCGCAAAGCAAAGTTAGGGTCTAGATACGAGAAGCATATCTTTTCCAAATAAAGAAGTGAAGCCCATTTACTGCTGAAACAGTAAACTGAAAGGATGCAGTTAGTTGCTTGAGAAGCTGCGTGACAATATTACAGCATACCCATAGCTAACTGCCGAAAAAACAGCATGCCGTATATATACAGCATACCTAGATGAGTTTAGTCGAGCAGCCTAAGCTCAATTGATGCATGTATAGAATTGCTAGGCCCTTTTTTGTGATGTTCGGTGCTTCAGACCCAGTGTCAGCATTCATGTCACAGTTGTGGACTATCAGGTGTGTCCTTATTTTAGGTAATATAACATCAGTGCTATCAAAGTACAGGTAAACTCCATTACAGTGCGCTCTGTTAGAATGCGAAATCCAGTACAACGTGCTCAGTCCATGGACTCCGTTTTAACACAGGTTCGTTATTACGTGGCAGCAAACTAGCACGAGGGGCAAAAAGAAGTTATTTTATCAAATGTTTTCATTTCACAACAACCACATATGGGATATAGACTTACTGCTTTGTCAGACAAATAACGTATACATAATACATACAATATATGTGTACTGTATGAAGAGAAGCAAATGTTACAAAGCGGTAACTTATTTACCTTGCGGAGGAAACGTCATTCACATTGATCGCCTTATCGCTTTGTTATTCTTTTGAATAAAATGGTGCAGCTTGCCTTCTGCTGTCTTTACTTTTACCTTTAGATGCGATGGACCCTCCTTGGTGCCCCGCCGGGTAAGGAAATCCATTTATATCACGGTCTGAAGTTATGGATCCCATCCACCGTGTTGTGATGGAGTTTACCTGTCTTTACATATACTTCATACTCAATTGTAGGAAAATGTATTTGACTACTTATTATTCATAATTTACCTTAAGTACTAATTTTTTCAGGTGAGTCTGTTCCTTGAGAAAGATCAGAAAATATAATATAATAAGGTATACATATAGTTTCGGCAATCTGTCATTGTAATGCTGACGTCATCAATGGCTCGTTTTAATGCACCTTTTAATAAACTTCCCGATTAGGTGGAAGGTTGAAATTTTGCAGGAATGTTTGATTCAGATATAAAAATTAAATGACGAAAAAAAATATGAAAAAAGACCCGGGATCGACTCCATGAGGGCGATTTCCATTTCCCATAAGTTAAAACGTAAAAAGCGACTTTTTAAAATGCAGGCTTTTTTAGGAATATTAATGAAGTTTCTTATTCTATTCATCTTTTTCTGCCTACCATTCAAAATCTCTCATATTAAACATTTAAATCACATATTTTGGGAAAATGTCGGCTTTTAAACGGGATGTTGTCTTGCCGACCACGTCATTGTTAAACTTAGAGAATCAGTTTTTGTCACAACCCGCATACATGTAATATATACGAGTGCATAGATTGCCTTAAATTATTGTAGGATTTTTAATGAAATTATGTAATTCTAATGGGCTGGGATTTAGTTTGGATTCTTTTGCTTATCTAAATGACTATATAGATATAGAGTAAGAGAGAGGGGGATGTGGGGAAGGAGATAGGAAGGAAGGGATATAGAATGGAAGATACATAGAAAGTAAGGGTGGTATAGAATGTCTGTTTTTCCAGAGAAGGAGAGGGAGGGAGGGAGGATGGGAGGGAGGGAGAATGGGAGGGAGGGAGGATGAGAGGGAGGGAGGATGGGAGGGAGGTAGGATGGGATGGAGGAGGATGGGAGAGAGGAAGAGAGAAAAGGTGAAGAATGGGAAGTTCCTTAAATTTAATACTTAATCTATGCATACTTGTCGTATTTGACAGGCAATTATGCTAGTATAACATAATATCATCTATAATAATATAGCTACTTGTGCCTCACTCACTCACTGACACAAAACTCTTAGGTACTTCTAGAAATCTGAAATTTGGCATGTAGGTAGGTTGAGCGGCACAACCAACGAGAAAAAAAAGTTAATATTTAATGGGTATTTTTAAACCCAATGTTCCACTTCAATACCCCATAAAAAAAGCATGAGATTCAGTGCAAGGCTTTCTAAAAATGCATTTAAAATTACTTCAAATTGGGATACGAATTCGCGAAAAGAATAGTTGTTTATGTGAAAAAATGGAGTTCTTAATTTTTGAAGGCAGAATTCAAATACATACTGAATTAGCAAAAATATCTGATTTTAATCGGAAAAAGTGTGAATTTTTTCCTCTTTTCAACAATGAAAAAATCTTTAAATACTATGGCAACGACCTCAATGCTTTTAAAGGGATCTGATATTATGTAAATATATTTTGTGTTTCGTAGTTTTTCGAGAAATTTTAATTCTTTTCAACTGTTAAATATAATGGCATCATACCTATTTCTCAATATTTTTATCCAAGTATGTACGCGCTAAAGGCAGGGATGATGATGCCATCATCTTAACAGAAAATATCCTAATTTTTCCATAAATTTAATGTATAGGATATTGTCTTATTGATGATTATTCTCATTGCTCATGCAGTGCGATCTGAGTGACGAAACTTGAAATATAAAAACTTTGACGTGAGCCGATTGCCAGAGAATTTGGAAATTTTATATATATATATATATATATATATATATATATATATATATATATATATATATATATATATATATATATATAAAAGCTCCATGTGACTGAAGTGTTGTTGCCCTGGAGAATGCATTGGTTTATTTACGAGTTTAGAGCTTGAAGTAAGGTGATTTTTTTAGTGCTTGCAGTTTGCAAGCACCGACTTCATATAATCATCATCATCATAGGTAGTCTGTCCGTAGACAGGTCTGTGATTATTCATGGTTAAACCTGGTTCTCCATATACTCCTATTTTCCGCTGTCCTCTTCATATCTTGATAACTCTCTTTCCCTTTCAAATCATCTATCAGCTGAAACCTTCTCCTAACTCTTCCCCTTTTTCCATCTAGTTTTCCTTCTAACACATTTTTAATCACACTCTTTCCTCAGGTATAGTCCAACCCAGTTTTCCTTCCTCTTTCTAATAGTCTGTATCAAAGACTAGTACCCCTGCAGAAAGACCGGAAACTTAATGCTATAAAACGATTCCCAGGTTTTCCATGAAAGGCGACGAAAGATGGGTCAATGGGAAAATTTGGAACTACGTGTTAAGGAAGGCTAGCGTGACATCATCACAGGATGTTGCTCACCCCCTTCCCCTCCCATATTAATACGATAATTGTAGCAAATATATATTGCACGGACAGAAGAAATGGACTTAAATGAATGAATTGCATATAAGAAATCAAATTTATTACCGTATATCAAACATTGCGAGAGTACAAAGTCATTATCAAATTACATAACAGTGAGGTATTTGTACATAAATTTTATACAAGATATATAGAGATATAAAAATGAATTATTGTAACTGCTTTTATAACGTTAATACCTTTTATGCATGAAACATATATAAAGGAAATTCACGTGGACAACGAAAAATGTCAAACTTTCACGTCAAGATTGAATTTGTGGATCAAGCAAAAAATCTATTGTAAAGTGATTTCTTCGGCCCTGGAACACAGTTCTCTTTCTGTTACACCTGTAAAAAGAATGAAAATGAATTTCTAAGAATGTCAATCATTAAACCTGCTAAACCTAATTAAATTGATGCAGGAGGCAATGGGCATGCTTCAAATGTTGCAATAAATGTAAAATAAGGCAAATGCGCTTACAGCCCCTTGCAGTTCATAAACAATTTTTCTATGAAGATCACATTACCATTTGTAAAATTAAACACATCACATTGCACTAGAAAATGTCCACTTTATTTATTTATAATTTATTCTAAGCGCAGTTGAAGCACACTTGTATTTGCTGACGTTTAGGTGTTCATAGCAGTTAAAGTTAGGCCATTTAAGATCTATATGTATTCATCGAATAACAAGGAAAACTTTTGATATGGAAATTTCTAGATCGAAAAATATACCGTATTTAATCGATTATAAGCCGACACTGATTCTAAGCCGACCCCCACTTTTCACAAGTCCACGCAAGGAAAAAAAATATTTTTGGTCAATTAGGACTATTTATCTCGATATTCCAACAAGTATGAATGTGGCAGATTTTCAGTTCGTAATTAAATAAAGATTAAAAACTGAAATTGCAACAACATTAACATATTTTTTTACTAAAATATATCTTCACACGACGACAGTTATTTCGTTGATCAATCACAAAGTTATTAAGGATCTCCTCCAATTCATGGTAACGTCCTTGCTTGGGGCCTCCAAATGTTTTTCTTTTGCTTGAACACTTAAGTAACTTCTCTTTATCTCTCCTCCAGCGTCTAACATTTGATTTATCAATCCCAAAGCGCCGTTGTGCTGCAAGATTAGATGTCTCTTCTGCATAGGCAATAACGTTCCTCTTAAAGTTCGCAGAGTAATGCGTTCGTCCCATCATGGGGTAATTAAAAACCGAAAAACTCGCTAAGAAATAAGAAGTTTACACTTGCCGCGAGGATGTTCACAACGAAACGAAATATTTCACTCGGGAATCACAGGACACACTCACAAGACACTTAAACAGTGTTGCCAACACCGTAGTTTGTATACATGATGTATGTTTGCGAATTTGAAACAGTATTGAAAGAATACTTAATAGCTTTATCAATGTAATGAGTGGAGAGTGGTAATGACTATAAAATACGAGGAAGGTAGTTTAAGAATACTATTTATTTGATGAATGATGCGTCCGTTATTTAATTGAAAAAACGGGAGAAATCGTCGCATGTTTAACATTATAAACTTGTAAGTACTTATTTTGTTACATTTAACGATAAAATTATTTATTAAAAAAAACCTGAAACATCAATTTGGTGAAAATTAAGTCGAAAAATCCGCTATCCCCTAGCTTACATTTTTCTAATCCCCAGACGGTATCTAGATAAAAAGCTAGATTTAGCGGAAAATACGTCAAGTTGGTGACACTACAATGAAATATTTTAGTTAGTGGAGGGGGAGTGTGAAAGCCTACGAATACGTGCACTGCCACCACAATTACCGTATTAGCCTGAATATAATGCGACCCCGAATATAGTGCGACCCCAAGTATTTTGAAAGGAATTTTAGAAAAAGACGAAAAACATTTAATTTTCTCTATTTTGCACATTTAAATTACCTGTAAACTCATGAATTATGTACTAAAGGGGGGTAATGTGACGCCACGTTTAGACGGTCCTCGTTTTCTAACGTTGTGTCGCGACCCTGTGTGAAGTTGTGCCGGTGCTGTGGTTGCTGCAATTTGACCTTGATTTATTTTCAAGTCTCCTCAAACCACTACCGAGTATATTTGTACAATGTAGCATCGTAACATGAACGTCCAATTCACTTACAATGCAGAAATTATAAAAATATGCGCTGAAACACGCGTCATGAAACGCGCCGATACGCAGTTATTTTTTAAAGATACAAGTATTCGAATATAGTACGAATGCAACAAGTACTCGAATATAGTGCGAATGCGACTTTCAAAGGTACATATTGAGGAAAAAAACATCGCACTATATTCGGGTCAATATGGTATTACAACTTTGACGCGCCTCTTATTATTTACGTAATTTATTTCGTCTTAGTTATTCGGTCATTTTTATTCTTCTTTATAGTAGATAGTTTACGTATTCTTTAAAACGCTTATATCTTGCATTATAATGTAACTGAAGAAATAAATTCAATTACTATTTCATTTGACACCGATTCTAAGACGAGTGGCAATTTCTGAGATGGTGAAAAGGTAAAAAAAAGTCGGCTTACAATCGATTAAATACGGTATATGTATTTCTAAGTACGTTTTGAAGATTTATCTTAACGTCTAGGAATGCAAACAAATGCATAATGAGAAACAAGAAATAATCAAGTTAACAATTTCTGTAAATTCAAAATATTTCAAATTAAAACATAATGAGACATCACTATGGTATACTTATTTCATTCTATTACAAGCACAATTCTACTCCCTGGTGTGTACGTTGCAGTTTAACTTCCAAAGAACTCACTATAGGTAATCTACTGATAACCGCCAGAAGTTTTAAACAGAAATTTCAATTACTCAATCTAAAATTACGGTTTATTATGTGAACAACTGACATGTACCATATTCATGCCCAGGGCAATGGATGGCACAGCTAGGTGAAGTAAGCAAGGCTTAACACCTAAAAATGAGAAATATTTCCTCTCAAAATGCTTCTTGCACACAAAAAAACAAGAAATTTCTTTTCTTCCTTCCTAGGAGATCGATCCAGTGCAGGTATCTGTTAAGAAAATATAAAATCATTCTCACAAAACACATTCACATAACACTTCGTAGATGCTATTTTTAAGACTTACCTGGCTCTGTTGATTGGAGATCAGAACAAATTCACTCTGTCACGTTTTCTTAAACAGTGATGAATGCATATCTACTATATATCTGCTTGACAAAATCAGAGTAACTGTCAACCGCTCTATAAGCAGTGGCGAACGTATATCAAGCAAAATGGCTGCTGTTTCGCTATGATACACAATGAACGTGTGGCACTGTGGTGATGCGGTAGAGAGAGAGCTGGCTTCGACTGCAGCGCATTTGGTGGACCCCGTATCATCATAGTGAACTATGTGTAAAACCTGGGAATCTATTCTCCCATAAGAGTTTCATACCCCTGGTCTGTATAATCATTCGCTTCTCTCCTACTCTTCATAGCACTTGATCGTTTTTCATCCTATCTGTCCATTTTATCTTCAGCATTCTCCTCCAAGTCCACATTTCAAAGCTTTCCAAGTATTTTATGTCATTTTTCCTTAGTGTCCCTGTTTCTGCCCTGTACAAAGCTATACTCCATACATAGCATTTTATGAACTTCTTGCAGATATCTTCCCTTATATTCTCCATAAGTAGGTGTTAATCCCGATACGAAAAAATATGGTCATTATAACGAAGTTTGTAAAGAGAAATTCCTTAAGCAATATGATGTACACTTTTTGATCTTTACTGTGTTTAGTTTTTAGCATCTGGCAATGCTGCATTGGATACCTGTTAAAGCCGGAAATATCGGAATCACAATGTATAATGATCGCGTTTTTCTCAAGTAAGTCCCTCTGAAAGGCGAAACCTGTGAGACGTGGATGGAAAGCAATATGTGTAGCATTTCTTGTATGAATAAGTTGAATTTGAATCTGTGAAAGGTGGAAAGAAAATTTCAAACAGAAATGTTTTCAGGTAGTCTAGTTTGGGTTTTGTGTTGTTTACGGATCACACACAACTTGCGGTCCAAAACCCCTTTTGTTTGAAAGAACTTTCGTCCCAAGTGGTATAGCGACCAGGGCCATTAACAGGCATTACGGAAGGAACCCAACGCACCGCATGTTTCCTTGGCAGCCAAGGTGGGGAGGTCTACCTCCGAAATTATCCATGTGCGTAATCGTCTCCTACCAAAATTTAAACTTGTAATCCGCGAGAAAAATGACATTTATTGGTCAGAAATTTCTCGTGATATCGTATGAAGAATATAGAAATTTGAATGTTAGTCCTACAACTATTCACTCCCAATATAGAGCTGCCACAGATCATGACAGCTTCGGTCGCATGCATGCATATGCCATGATTATCTCAAGATGGAATGGTCACAGGACTACAATTCAAATTTCTATATTCGTCGTATGATGTCACGAGAAATATCTGATCAATAGAATGTCATTTTTTTCATAGATCACAAGTTTAAATTTTGATAGGAGGCAATGATGCACTTGAGTTGTCTGGTGTAGCCCTGCTGCTTGACCATGAAGAACCCTGCAGTGCTGGGGTGCATTCGATAACCCTTGTATGTATTGTCGCTCGTTGTGGAGCTAATGAGTTTATTGCTAGGCAGCAAATGACAGGAGGAAGTGGGAACACTGAATTCTTGGGTGGACTATGATTTTGGGAAAACCAGAAATAATCCGTTTGAGTAGGAGGGAGTGAAGGCCATTGAAAAGGGCTTGGAAAAACCAACATTCTTTCGCTGATACATTTTTTGTGACAAAAACTCAACATCGCCAGAGAAATTTATGTGGAATGAACTCAGTCCCTGATTGAAGCCTGAAGTGTTAAGTTTGGTGCCTCGAGGTTCTCGGAGTACGCTTTTAAAACCCGATGTGTTTTGGTGTCTGTGAGCTCTATCTTGCTGTGCTTGTGGTGTGATCATTCAACTCTCTCTCCTCTTCTTCAACAGTTACAACAATTTGGAATAAATAGCAATTGCTGTCAGTATTCATTAAATTAATTGGAAAGGTTTATGGGAAAATTCACTCAATTTAAGATGCTAATTTTTCTGTAGTTTTATTGAAAAAATATTCCTTATTTTCACAGACCCATGGATAAAAAACTGAAAAATTTAAATCTTAAGGAAACGATTAATGTTATTAAAATGGTCACTGAGGAGAACATGGGCATTAAAAATGTGACTACTCATTTTAAATGTGGAAAAATGCAAATTTACAGCATTGTCAAACAAAAGGATAAAATAATGGAGAAATATGTAACGAGTAGCAGACATGATTTGTCCAGAATGAAAGTAAGGGACACAAAGTATAGTGAGCTAAATCGCATTGTGTTTGAGTGGTTTGCAACAGCCAGGGCAAAGAACTTCCCTATTTCCGATCCAATTCTACAAGAGAAAACAAAAGAAACTGCAGGAATACTTCAGATAGATGGTTTTTCTGCATCAAATGGGTGGTTGCAAAGTTTTAGGAAAAGACACAACATTATATTTAATGTCTCCTGTGGGGAAGCAAATGACGTTGATAAAAATGAGGTGGAAAGTTGGCACAGTAGATTAAAAGATATAATCTGCAATTACAAACCCAAAGACATCAGAAATGTTGATGAAACAGCTTTGTTTTTCAGAGCTCTGCCTAATAAGACCTTGCAGATGAAAGGAGAAAAGTGTTCTGGAGGTCTCAATTCAAAAGAACGGTTAACTGTACTTTTGGTCGCATTTGCCGATGGAAAACTAGGAAGGGCATTAGTGATAAGTAAAAGTGAAAACCCACGATGCTTCAAAAATTTAAAGAAGAACAAACTTCTTGTGGAATGGAAATCAAATAAGAAAGCATGGATGAAAAGTGCTATATTCGAGGAATTTTTGAATAAATTAAATAAAAGACTGGAAAAGAAAAATAGGAATATTCTTCTTCTTTTAGATAATGCCACCTGCCACCCGAGAATTCGACTATCAAATATTCAGCTAGTTTTCTTGCCTCCTTACACGACATCCGTTCTACAGCCACTAGACAATGGAATCATACAGAATGTAAAACTTAATTACAGGAAATTGATGCTTCAGCATCTTATTGCAAGTATGGACGATTTTTAAGAGTCTCAAAATTAACTGTAAAAATTGATGTGCTAGATGCAATTACATTTTTAAGCCGCTCAGTGAAGTATGTGAAAGACGTATGCATAAGAAAGTGTTTCTGAAACTGTAGGTTCATTTTTGATGATAACATTGATTGTGAGGAAATTGTTTGCAATAATGATTACAGTGAAATCCAAACTTTGATTGAAGATATGCATGAAGATGAGGTTTGTGTTGTGAACGCAGAAAGTTTTGTGAACATTGTCAATAACGTTTTCACAGAGAATGATGAGATTGAAATACAAGCTGTGATAGAATCTCAAACTAATGACACTGTGGGAAGTTCAGAAGATGAACAAAGGGGAGAAGATTGTGAGGAACCGGAAACACATCATCACAAGTGTTGTTACATTAACGCTTTAAAATATTATGCCAAAATGAAGGAGGAAAATGACTTTTATGAAAAAGTTCTGGAGTTTTTTTCACCTGTATGACGAAATCACTGAAAAAGAAAACAAAACAATTGAAATTGGACAGTTTCTTGAAATAATTTTTAATGGTGCTTTGCCTTTTTTGTAATATTTGTATTACATATATGTAGAATCTATGTGTCTTTGTTCAGTTGGTTAGGTCTTTATAAAGTATGTATAATTTCTGGACTGTGGGTTTTTAAAGGAAAATGGTTTAATTACAATAAATTTAGTTCTGTCTATACATGATTTTTTTATATTTTGTAAAAAATCCGTCCATTTTTTTAACCTGTCTAAGATGGAAAACCTGCTTAACCCGGAAATATTGCATGCTCCCTTGCGATTCCGCCTTTGCAGGTTTCACTGTATTTAAATTTAATAAGATAAATAATAAATGGAATGCATATGTAATAATGATACATATACTCAACTAGTCCTTTTTCTTCTGCAAGCCTTTTTACCTTGTACATAACTATTCTGATCGATACAGCAATACCAAACTTCCTCTGTTCTACTGTCCATCATTTTCTCCTCTAGTTGTTACCATTTAGGATCAAGGTTATGAAGATTGTTTCTCTTTTCCCATCCGCTTCAGTTTTTCCTCATTTTCTTCATTCACAGATCATTTTTTTCTGTTGGAGGTGGACCGAAATTTTGTGCTGCTGCTCGGTTTCCACGCATATTTGTGTATTGAATCACCTGAAGCTTATAAGTAATAGTGTAGGCATATCTTTTCATTTTTGTAGCAATTGCAATCTCAGTACATGTAACATTATTTATCCTAGATATTTGTAAAATATTTATGACATCTACAGGAATTCTACTGTTCCATGACATTAATCATGCTATTCAACGAGCTGAACTAAAACCCTGAGATCGTGATTCCTGCGAACTGTTGATCATTCAATATATTGCGTTGTAATATATATTAAACCCTCAAGCATGATTCAAATATGACTTCCTTTATGATTTAAATAGTACAGAATGCACCGTGTGTTATTTCAATAAATTTCTCTGAAAGAAACTTAAAAGAAATCCAAAAAATAAGTAATAGTTAGCACTATTGGTTCACTATATACAGGGTGGGTAGTGCAGATCTGGCGTTTTTCATTGTGCTGCTGTGGAAGACTGGATAAGAAATCAGGAAAACATTTGAAGAAACAAAATTGTCATTTAGAAACCAATATATGCAGCAAATGCTAATTTTCTAAGTCATCTTTGGCAGTAACCATTTAATGCCGGTTTTAAAAATTCTGAAGGAATACAATATGTATGTACACATGTAACTTTGGAAGCAGAATTAAAGCAGCATTTAAGTTACAGCTTACCGAAGAATAAAATGCATTTCATATCATATATGTTTTTAATTATTTTATTATTGTAATTATATGTTAAAATAACATTCCATGCAGTTCACTTGTTTATTTTCACATCTACTATGCTATAGCATTTAATATTATGAAGAATTGGGCTTGGCTTAAGTTAAGGGTTATGTAATTCCCGTAATCCATCAAATTCCGTAATCCAGCAAATTCCCTAATCCAGCTCCAGTCATGTTCCAAAGTTACCAGATTAGGGAGGTTTGAGCTTATAACGTGCCTCAGTGTTTATAGTTTTCACTATTTAAAATATATTTAAGTAGTTTCAATACTACTGTATTTGCTTGTGTAATACCTGCACTTTTTTCTCCTACAGTTCCCATAAAAAAAAGGGGGTACAGACATTACACGAGATTTGCCCAAGAAGTCGTTTTTTTCTGTAGATGCAATATGCAGTGCGTTTTATTTTTCCTATTTTTAACCAAGGTATTTTTCAAAAATGCGTGGAATAATATAATCATGATATTTATCAGGTATTTCAAGAATTTTTTGCCAGCTGTCAGTAGTAAACCAAACTTACGTAAATATTATATGTAAATAGATGTGTCAGACAGAGTTCATTCTCATAGAAAAGGTGATGTAAGGTAAGGTGACCAGACGTACTCTTTTCAGGAGTACAGTACTCCTTTCAGCGACTTTGTACTCCTGAAAAATCATATACTCCTTTAAAAAGGCGTGTTCTCCTTTGCAAACTTGCAATACATTGTTTCACAATGTATAATCTACATAGGAATGTACCGATATCGATTCCTTTAAAAACAATGTTTAAAAGAGCCATTTATTTAGTTTTTATACTGAATTGGCCTACAAGTTAGCAAAATCTCTCAACATAATCATGCAGAGCCGGGTCATGTAGAGAATATTGTTAACAAATAGAAGAGCGTTATGTCTCCATTCAAGCGGCAAATTTCTGGGTATGTCCTAACTATAGTTTGAGCAATATATTCTCAAATTAGTAATCTAAATAATGCAAAATTGTCACAGAATTGTGTTTGGTCAAGTCTTTCACTTACCTACATTATTAAGGTATGTTTTATTTAAACAAATAAAATAAACAATACTAGATGTTATTTTTTATTAAAACTTTTGCTCGTGTTTTGAATATTTTGTGGAAATTAGCAAAAGTTTTATAATAGAAAATACTATCTAGTATTGTTTATTTGATTATGGAATTCCACTAAGTCTTGGCCACGTCCATTAATTTTTATTTTCTTTCTCTGACGAAGTATTTTCCTTGTTTGTTCAAATGCCAAGGCATTTTATTGTTTGTATTTCCTTATAAAGAAATGAAATTCATTTATTTCTACAAAAATATTTTTATTTCCGATCCTAGTATGATATGATAAGAATCTATTTCGTATTGAATACAATGTTTGAAAATTTTATAACTTTTATAAATTAAATTTTTGTTATCAGATTCTTTTAATACCTACCTAAATTAAAAAGCTGATGTGGCCACCACATGACTTTCTCCATATCTGTAATATTTCTAAAAATTCCAAATAGGTTAAATGATAATAAATATTTTATGGAACTGTGAGAAAAATTTAAAGACTTTACACAAAATAAACTAAAACCGTAGCCTACTGATATTGGATATAGCCCCAAAGCTCCAACAATTAAGAAAATAAAAAGGAGTGTAAAGTGTTTAAAATAGTCGCTGGTAGATTTCGTGGTTATGGCAGCTAAAAAATTTAGTTTTAAAAATATCTCTTCAATGATGCATTATATGGGAAAATATTTTGAACAAAGGTTGTAGAAAATTAAATTTCCTACAGCTTTTATTCCAGTACTGTTTTACATTCATCAAATATTAAATAAATGGAATATCTCCTTAACAATGTGTTCTACAAAAAAATGTTTCAAACAAAAGTTTTAGAGAATAATGTTACCTATGACGTTTATAATAAACAACATTACATTTATGAATATTTAAAAGGATTTTTGCCAAAAACTAAAACATGACTAGAGTAAACATCCACTTCTGGTTGTGTGATTGTTACCAAAACCTAATCAGATCTTTATTATATAGTACTCTTTCTAAATATAAAATTTCATATTGATATGAGTAAGTTTTTGAGTTAGAGCACCCACAAAATCCTATCACATACAGACAGATAGACACACACAGACATCATCGAGAAAATAGTCAAAACGTGTTCAGGGGAGCTTAAAACGTATTTCCTTTGAAATATCAAATTCAATTTTTTTCAAGAAAACAATACTTTCTCTATACATCTTATATGGAGAAAGTAAAACTAAAAACTTTTGCCCTCTTCCCCATCGACAATCAAAGTGTAGAAGAAGCCCCTATCTTCAAATTACTCAACACAACCTTAAACAAGATGGAAAAGTATACTCCATAAATGGAATACACAGAGATTTCAAAGGCATTCTTAATGGGAAATACGTATCAAACGATATCGAAAGATTGGGATTTTCCCGAATTTTTATCTCCAAAACTATGTCATAATTATGTGGTCTCTGGACCATCTTGTAGTCAATGTTGTTCTCTATCCGAATAAAGTTTTTAATCTATACCTCTTAGATCATATAAGAGAATGGGAGAGAAATATATATATATTATTATAATTTTTAATTGTTTGCTGAGAGAACCATCTTTGCGATCGATGTAAACAAACTATGTTATGTTTTACACAGGATTTTCTCGAATTTTTATCTCCGAAACCATAACTCGTAATTACGTGGCCTCGTGTTCTTTCTTTTAGTAAATGTTGTTCTCTATCCGAATAATTTTTTATTCCATACCTTGCAGATCATATAAGAGCTAGGGAGATAAAAGTTTGATATTTCATTGTTGCTTGACAGATGCTATTTAACGAGATACGAGTATAAGTTTATTAAAGTAATTAAGTAAAGTGGAAATTCTTATTGATGGATTTAGTTGAAAGTCACAATTTGGTGATAAATTTTAATAACGGTCACTCATACTTAATTAAATTAAAATCCATCCAGCGGTTTAGGAGATGCAAGTTATGACGGATGAACCAGATGTGCCCATAAGGCATTCTGCTATTACCGCTTCGCTGGTAAAGAACGCCTAAAAAAGGAAAACAAAAATTCTGTTGAGGGTTTGGGGAGAGCTTAGGATTTGACACCCCTGCCCTAATGTGCTCATTTCAATTTTTGAAAATCTGGTCACCTTATGTAAGAGAAATAACTGAACTGCATGTATTTTTCATTAAGTACAAATGCATTCTGTTAGATTGTCTTTTAATTCGTGACATGCTCAAATCACATTTTACCATAATTACATTTTTTTGGGTTCCTTTTACGTTACACAATCCTAAAAAATATAGCTTTATTACTCTGTATAAAGCAAAGAACACAATCTTGCAATGGAAATGTGCCACTAAATATCTGTTGGAGTTATTTGTTTGTGCTTTCTGAAAGCTGTAAGTGATACATTTTATCCACAGAAGTGCTTCTATGTAACCTAGTCGTAGTGCATCTAGTGACAGGTTTATTTTTGGTTTTGTTTGAAGTCTGAAGGATTTCTTTTGAGCATGAATTGTTTACATTTATTTCCATAAAATTCACTTTTTCTAGGTAAAAAATGGCAGAGCATGATTTTGCAAAATTATTGAAAACTACTCATTTTAAATTAAATAACTTGAGAATGTGCAATGACTCAAAATTGAACCTTTCTGCGAGATTAAGGAGTTAGACTCGAAAATAGGTTTTCAAGTTGTCTCTGTGTAATATAATGGCAATGGATGCCAATTTTTCATGATTATCTATGTTAAAAAGTAATTAAAAATCAATTTTAAAAGTCACTTCTTAAATATTTGCTTTTTTTAGTAATTGTATCATCAAACTCGACTTCAGATAGATTATTCAACTGATGTTGATCACATGAATTCCAGTTTTTTTCAGATTTTTAGCACTAAAAATGGGGGTGAGGGTATTACACGAATAAATATGGTATTATTCATTATAAAAATTCATTAGCTAAAAAAATACATTAAGCTTTGAATAACTGATGGTTGTTGCCTGCTGAGGTACACTGAGTCATTCCTTTAGGAAAAATGTAAATGCCATACTATTCCCTTTTAAGTCCCAGGAAACACATTTTAGGTTGCATCACAAAAAAGTGCATGACCAGTTGAGGGTTCCAATACCTAATAATAGTGGGTTATGTAGAATGAAAGGATCCGTGGTAACTAAAATTTAAAATATTTCTTTCCTAATAAAAAATATTTTTCTGATCTAGGAAAGAAATCACTGAAAAAATATTTGGTTATTTTAGAAAACAAAATTTTGTTTAAGTTTTCCTTAAATAAGCTGTACTGTTTTCTTTTTAGGTTGGGGGTATTGAAGGTCGGCGTACCCGTCCTCAAGATTTGACAAGATTATATGAGATTATCCTTCAGAATCTTGGAGAACTTCAATCTTTGGCTGGTTTGGAAGAGGATTTTCAGTATCAGCAGGATATAGAAGCTAAAATTATTGCTTTTAAAGCTTTCAGGTGAAGTAATAAGCAAATTCATCTTGTTAAAACATTTCTATTGTCACCTAGTGGCATATTTACATCTTTCCTATCACCAGTGCTAAATATATACACAATTTCCCCATGTTGCAATGCAACCATGCAATGTAAGACTTAAAGCATATGAGAAAAATATATTCTCAACTTCTCCAAAAGTCCCCTTTTTTATCATTTCTACCTCAGAAAAAAGTATGCTTACAGTACAATAGTCTTACGGAGATAATTGGAAAATGGGCATGAGATACATTGGGTGATAATTAACGCAGTAAAATTCTGTTAGCTCAAAGTTAAAGGGATCAATAAACCAACAACTTTAAATTATGCAGATTTGAACCTTTCAAATTGTCAAACATTTAACAACCTTGCATATGTTCCAATATTTGGACTGTAAATGCTTATAAAAGTTATTACATTACAATATGTTGATCTTTATTTCTGATTTACTGCTTGTAATCTATACAGTAGAACGTTGCTGTTCATGGGTTTCCTATTCGGTGATTTGCTGTCAAGTTTTTGAGGCACAGTTTCGTCGATCATGGGTTGGTCCAGAAGAAAGTAGTGCCCACGTAAAGGTAGATGCCGTAGGGTACTATACCAGTGGCACAGTTAGTATTGTAGCATAATACATGTTGCAAATTTACAGGTTTAAAAAGTTAATCAAGTTTAAGCAATGAGTGAACCTTTAAAAGACACCCTTTGCAACATTTGTTTGAGTTTTGGTGTCCCTTCACAGTTGCCCTTCATAATATATGCTGAATTTACATCACTTTAAATATATCTCACGATTCACTCACATATTAGCACAAATGGGTTGTTTTTCATACAGAAGACAATGTAAGCTTTTTTCCTATACATTAAGGTGACCAACTTTTCAAGAAACTAAGGAAGGACATTTTCAAATATTTACCGACTATAAGGAAGGGCATATTACAATGGCTTATATATGGTACTTTTATAGATGGATCAACCTTAGATAGATAGATGTAATAGATCAAATAGCTTGGTGTGACCGTTGAGGGTGTTCCAGGGCAGTTTAAATGACAATTTGGGATATAAATCATGATTTAAAAAACAGTACAAAAGTTGGGGGCATTCAACAAAGCGGGATGAGTGATATAAAGGAGAGACTGTCCACCCAAATTTGGAATGGTTGGTCACCATACCATGCATAAGAATTAGCCATGATATTCATCAACCTCTTTATTTATTTTTACAGTTTTGTATATTATTTCAATAATCATTCATTTTTATGTATACTAAATAAAATTGTCTAATTTGAAATGCTTATCTGATAATGAGCTAAGAAATCCAGTCACGCTGTAAGATAGCAGGTCGATCAACTGCGAGAATAACAAAGCTCATCGCTTAAAAATTTTCCATTCTTTTTTGATCAAACTTTCAGGAATTACATGGCAGCACTACTTTTAAATATTAAGCTGATCACCATTAATATTGAAGTCATGGGTTCGATTACAGGAGCATATATTTTATCCATTTGATTAGCACGGTGATGGATGTAGCAAGTTAATCATTTGCATATTAAAATTACTTAAAATCATTGTAAGAATTCGAGACTTAAATCAACAAACACCTTAAAGAACAAAATTTCATTTTCTTGCCATTGATTTTTTAATGTGAGTCGAACCGGTCAACAAATTGGTTTTTAACACAACAATCTGACTTATTTTTACGTGAAAATCATTCGTCATTAAGGTTATTTGCATTGTTCCCGGATTCTTGTAATTTCTTATGATTGACAGAGATTATAATTATGTCACATCTGTTCACAAATTCATAAAATTTCGACGTTATTTTGAAATTTAAACAATACCTTAGTTATGAAAAATGATACAAAGGTGATGAACATAAATAAATATTCTATTGTTAATGGGTATTCTGTTAATGAGGGTTCCTAAGCCTGATATAGTGATTGCTGAATTTTAAAAAGGATTTTGAGTACATTTTCGGTGAAAGCTGAGTAAGTTTTTAGTTATTGACCAAAAACAAGAATAAAATTTATAAATTTAAATTTAATGAAAATATATTTGAATATGGACTGAAAAATAAAAGGATATATGATTCACATTATAGTATGTTCCAGAGTTAAAATAATTTTGACTATGTAAAAGTTGTCTGGCATAATATTTAACAAATAAATAATCATTTTGGGTGTAAGATATGCATCTACCTATATCACACTGAGAGAGAGAGAGCTATATTTTTGAGAGGAGAGTAAGGAGAGAGAAAGGGAGGGAAAAAAGGAGGTGAATGGGGGGGGAAAAGAGGGAGGATGGGAAGAAGAGAGGGAGAAGAATAGGCAGGAGAGAGGAAGAATAGGAGGTAGAAAGGAGAATAAGAGGGAGGGAGAAAGGGAGGAGAATGGGAGGGAGGAAGAGAGAAAGGAGGAAGAATGAGAAGTGCCTTAATTTTAATACTTATTTGCACATCCATCATATTTGACGCGCAATTACACTAGTTTATATATAGTTATATAGTTTATATATATATATATATATATATATATATATATATATAAACCATATTTTTCCACAAGTCTTGAACCTCGAGATTTGCAGAGTTACCATTTGTGGAGTTTTTCTGGAATAAAACCCCTGCAAACAGTGTGGTCCTATGGCATATGACAGACGTGTCAAACTGGTGGCCCACGGGCCACATGCAGCCCATACTCTGCCTAACTGCAGCCTGAATGCTATTTTTTGTTTAACCAAATCACTGGAGAATTTATATGAATACATCATTTTTGTGATAAGGAGACTAGATTTTGTTATTGCTACTGATGTACAATGGTACGTACTTTCTAAATTGTTTTTATTGGCAAAAAAGACGTCCAATTTTCTAGAAAAAGTCAATGTTTCCCAACATCCATTGCTTTATTGGAGCCCTGATGCCTCTTAGAGTTTGACATGCCTGGTATATGGTATCCAATTTTATTGTAAATGTTTAGAAATTTTTAAACTGTGCCTGTACTTTGAATTTAGATTCTGCAACAAAGATTTTCTATCATTTGAATGATTTTTGTTTTTCCTTTGTTCTAGTTATCAAGGGTTTATCAGGATAATATAGATAAAAATGCCAAGAATATGCTTTAACTGTGATATAATGTATAATATTATAATGTAAGGTTGCTTATTTCCGAACAGGTGCTTTTATATTGCCCTTAGTCTTGCTGGAATACGAAAGTGGCGAGAAGCTTGGTCACTCTATGGACGAGCACAAGAGTACGTGGAGAAAGCCTTATCTATGGGTAAAACTCTTGGTTGGGCAGAAAACAAATCTGATAAATCCAAAATAGGCACAACTTCTGAAATAGTTGGTGGACAGGTGCTAACTGATGAACTTAAAAAACTTCTAGCTGACATTGAAGGGCACAAGTTTGCTGCTCATGCTCATAGTGTGCTTGGTGAAGATGATGATGGAGGACCTGGAACAGTGCAGACTAACAAAAGTAGTTCAAGTCAGAAGATTCGAAAGGTACTTATTCTAAGTTATTTGTGGGTATAGAAAGTTATTTTTTATAAATGACAAGTTAATATACTGCTGGATATTACTTTCAATGATAGCTACTGTAGTAAACTTATCCTATTGACAGATTGTTGGAATTTAGAAATATTATTGCGTGGATTTTTAATTTAAAAATTAAACTAAAAATATCTGTGTCCAACACATGACTTTCTCCATACAAAATGAATGAATATGATTGCAATAGTTATTAAAAATTGTTCTCGACACAATTATAATTATTGGAATAATTTTCATAGCAAAAAATAATTTGAGTCACTTTTCACAGTTAAAAAAACAATAAGTAAACAAAATTGTTTAATTGGTTAACAAAATATCAATGTACACCCACTCCCCAATTAACGCTCTTAATTGGTGCTGGAAAATCGAGCGCTAACTGAAACAACACTATTCGGATCACGTACTTCCATAAGAAATGACATTATAAGATTTAATTCGTTCCCAAGATTCTATTAATGGAAATGAAAATAGGTAGTATTATATAAATAATACACCCAAGTATTCTTTATTAACCATATTACATAGCATAGAATAGGTCGTCATTTGTATTGCAATTATATTTAACATTGAACAGTAAAAACTTGAATATAAATGAAGAACAGAATGCATTTTACGGACATATGTTGATCTCACGCTGAATAAATCACGCAGGAGCATTAAGGAATAGAATTTAGAGTAGAAGAAGATACCTGCATCTACTTATATATACAGGATGAGGCAGTAGTTACTATACAGCTACAATTTTATTAACACAGAAAATTGGACATAAGCATGCAGCATTTTCTTACTTTTGACGGTTTTTCGAGTTCCCCATAAGTTTTTCGTGTTCGCCAAAAGTTTTTGTGTTCGAACTCTTTCCAATGCCGAACTCTAGCAAATGATGACCCCTGCCTGCGACGCACCCTGCGTGCGATGCACCCTTTTTCGCGGGAATCCTGCTTTTATAGCAACGGACATTAGCCCGGAAGAGGACACTAGTAGATCGCGGGTAGAACCAATTAGCGTTCGCGAGTGGAACGCAATCTACCGGCACCTGACTGCAAACTGCGTTAGTTGCGAGCCGACAACGTCGCCATGAGGGGAAGCAGTGAAGGAAAGGGGAAGAGCGAGATAAGACGTGGGAAGAGAGAGCGAAGACAGCGGAGCGAACGCAGCTGTGGGAAGGTGATCGGCGCGTCAAACTCTTTGGCATATCATTTCTGATTCAAGTGGACATTTCTAATAAGTATTGTACTATATTTGTGTTTTGTATTACGTCACTGCAATATAATTGTTAGTACGTTTCGTGACATTTATCCAGTGTATGCTTTTGTTAATTGGTCGGCAGCAGCAGTGTCTCCGAATGTATCGTATCGTTTAACTATTTTATGATAGTTTTAGTATTACGAGAGAATAATGTAAAATGAGACAGTTTCATCTCAAGCATCATGACTGAAGATACTGTTTAACCCTTTCGCTGCTATGGACTTTTAGCTTCTGCGTCAGCCGTGTGCGCAGAGTTCAGTGACATTGAAGCACGCCTGTGCTGAATACTTTCTCTAGGAGCTCCGCGTCTATGTTCTTTCATTCGTCTTTTAGTCTCTTTATATTTTAAAAGTTATTTTGTCAATCATTTACATTCATATTGATTATTAACCATCTCGAAAAAATATTTTCATCTTTTTTTGAGCAGGGAACGGAAAAGTTTGAAACACATATATGCATCGTTAGCAGTCAAGGCACCGCTCTGCCCGCCCGCATATATGCGTCGATAGCAGCGAAAGGGTTAATTAAGAGAAGGCAAACAATAAGACTAAAACAAAATCGTATATCGAAATGATCAAAACCTTACTACGTTTCGATAGAGAAATATCGATTCATAAAAGAATTATCACATGTGCTTGATAAATAAAGGAACATGGAATGAGACCAAATAAAGGAAGAATTCAAATATCTTGGTATTACATTTTAAAAAACTGAACAATCGAAAAGGGAGCAATAAACAAAAAACAAACAAATGTTGGTGCTCTCCAGCTTTTAGTCGCCATCGCTCTATTTTTACCATGAGAATTAAGTTTTTCCTCTTTTTCTCCTTTGACTGCCTGTTATCACTCATGGTCTTTTTATTTAAAGGGAAAATATACTTGAAACAAAGTTCACTATATTTTGACGTACAAAAGTGTACACAAAACCATCAAGCAACTGCAAATACTGATGTCTTTTGTTTTAAATGCACAGAGATGCTGCGCAGTGGACTTCGTAAATTACACCAGAAATTTTGAAGCGCGTTAATGTGGAACATACTTAAATAGCCCTTCTTGAATAATGCCTTTGAATGCATTCCATATATCATTTAAGCTCCCCCCATTTCCTGCCCACCTAGGGAAATGGTCCCTTAAATGGTTTCTGAAGCCTTCACTATTTCCTCTTCTATAATGCCAAGTATAATTCTTGCTCGATTTAGTTGCTTTGGTCGTAAGCCATTCTAACTTGATACAAATTAATAAGAAATGGAATTTAAATTTTTAACTGTTAATAAATTATTTTAACTATCACCATTTATATTGATTTTATTTCTCACAGCAGTTGGTTGTAGAGATAAATTTTGTTGTAGGGGAGGGGAAGACATTTATCCTTGGGACAACAATATGAGATCGAGTTTTGACAATTACGTTGTTGTCAAGGCAGTTATTGTTAAAGTGGCAATATTTCTCCAAAAATGTTATTTAACATTTAATATGAGCGATTTCCAGCTGTAGGCATAACAAGATGGAATAAAAAACTTTATTAATGTATCTTTAAAAGAGTTTACCTCGGATTATCGTTGATCAGTTTTTCTAATTTTAATTTCCAAAATAATAAAAGCCTGCATGTCAAAAAGTTTATTTTTACGTGTTACCTTATGAGAAATAGAAATAATACCCTGTAGTCAAATTGGGGTCGTTTTTCCAAATATTTTTTTTTCAATCACTTTCAATATGTGAATCAAGCATTCCTGACAAATTTATAATTTCTATTTCAATTCTTTATCAAAATCAAAATACTACATAACAATTTTATGGATGCTAAAATGTTGACTGGAACAAACCAGAGCGACAGAGTTTTCATCCCTAGAATTGACCTTGCGCCCAGTGAAACTCATCTGCCTTTTGCATTAAAATGATGTAGCTTTCCCAGCCCAGCATTTGCCATTTGGATTGACATATCTCTCTATAATTAAAAAATGTTTTGAGACACTACACTGGCAGACGTTTCACAAAAAGAGGGGATAGAGTATTACTGTGAGCATTATGGTTGATAATAGAGTGGATGATGTGTTTGGGGATAGCTCATGCAACCTTAGGGCATTGGCATGCAACCTTTTTCCACTGGTGGACTACATTAGTATTTCCGAGTGTCTTGGTGAGCCACATTTAAAGTTGTGATTGCTTCAAAGAGTCACATTTAATGTCTCATATGGTTCAAAGGTTTGTATCAGTCTTTAATCCTTAGGAGATAGCACAGTATTTTGTTATGTAAGTCAGGTGCGAACATTTTGACCACAGAAAATTTTTACCTATTCAAAAAGTAAATAAGTTTGCGAGTAGGTTTAGTAAATGAATTGTTGGTCTGTAAATAATTACATAAGTACTTCTCATTTCCAACAACTTTACCGAAAATTACGAGACAAAACCAAGGTGCATCATACCTGGAGCAAGCAAAGGGAGGGGTTGATGTGTGTAGCCCGTGGAGAGGGCAAAAACGTTCGTGATGTAATGGCCCCCTTCTCTAAGTTCCCCCAGCAATCATAAAAATCAGCTTAATCCCCTTTAATAGAAACCTTACAAGCTCTGTGAGTTGTGCAGAAAGGAAGATCTTCTGAGTGCTCCATTTATAAATTTGAAATTATTCTGTGCCATTAGGATAACTTGTGTCTAATGTCTCCTGATTTAATTTTCATTTGTATCAGCCATGGCTCGAGTGGTTACCCTTCTTTGAGCCTATTGAAACTCTGTTCAGTAAAAACGACTAAATAAATTTTTTATTTACCTTTATTATGGTAGATTTTCATTAATTATACAGTAACTGCTGCAAGAAATAATTTGTTTGTTGCATTTCTTTTCTAGTAATGTCAACTCATGAACTTGCGTTCACAGAAGTGTTTGTGGCTGTAAACTTCCTAGTAAAAACTCATCATCTTTCACGCGGTCAGAAGTAGCGTTATATAGGAAGATACAAATTTTCAATTTATGCAGGTCAGCAGATCGCAGGCTTTGTGTATCATGTGTCAAGAAAAGTGGCTGACAAAAAAACGATTCCTTTTATTATATAAATAGATACAAAGTTGCAATTGACAAATGATTGTCGATTATGTATAGTAGAAGAGAATCTAGAGAGGGGGCGAGAAAGAGTGAATAGGGGAATTATGTAGTACAATGTAATTATGACGGATTGGTTTATGGGAGAACTCTCCCTTTTAACCAGTTGGTTTTGCCCGTTCATGCAAGTAACATCTATCTTTGTGAATTCACTTTTGAAGAGACGTGGTTACATATAAGAGTGCCTATCAGCATTCTTTATATATTATTTAACGTTCAAATATATAGTATTTTTTCGTCAAATAATTGCATGAGAGTTGTATTATTTTATACTTGGTTTGCGAGAGAAAGGAACTACAGTTATTTTCTAAAATTACACTGGTGAGTTATATGTGATCTCGGCTTTTGTGACAGAATATCAATCTACCACATCCTTAAAAGGAACCAATACTAGCTGATTGAATGGTATGTAAAATTGTCAGTTATAAGTTAATGCATCTTTCAAATATAAATCAAAATTTCAATCGCTATATTACTTTTATCTGCCCTTCAGATTTGAACAATGAATACTGATCAGATAAGAAGGAAGCTTTTGAGGTTAGAGTACACTCTAAGAAGAAAAGAAAATACCTAATCAAAATTTTGGGAAACGTTCTGTGAAATTTTATATGAAAAGGGAGAACTGATTTCGAAGATAATCGCTTGCAGTAGTTATAAAATGTTTACCGTTATGATAATAAGAAGCTGGGAACATCAAGTTTATTGTGACACAAGTGTGAAAATAACAAGGAAGGCGTGTCTAAAATTACAAATTTTCTTGTGCCGAAAAAATGTGATTTACCAAAATTATCAACTGAAAAGAAAAAAAAAATTTTAGATGGCTGTGTCGAACTTGTAGTTAGAGATTTGAGACCTTTCGAGATAGTGTCAGTAGATGAGTTTAAAAATTTATAAAATTTCTGTTTTTCTTCACCCCCTTTTAAAGAGTGTGAAAATGTTAAAAACTGAAGAAAAGTATGAAATCTATGAGAAAGTTAAAGTAAGTATTGATACCATTAAAAAGGAGAAGTGATATGAAATCTAATTTGTAACACCAAATCCGTGTATGCTTGTAGAGCAATCGATGAAAAGGTATAAAATGTCAGACACCTTAGTTCAGTTTATGGATGCAGACACAGTAAATGATTACAATTCTCCAGATGAGTTGACTGCATATATTGACTTAAAACTATCTGATGACATTACTAATAATTTTGATTTGATGAAATGGTGGGATAAGCAAAAGAATTGTTTGCCAAATTTAAGCATTTTAGCGAATCGTATTTTTGTAATACCAGCAACCTCCATCAGAGGTTTTTTTGATTTGCGAGACATGTTAGTAAAAGAAGAAACAGTTTAGGTCCCGCAAACGTGGATGATGTCCTATTTTTAAATAGTCATTTTAAATCTCAGGGTAGATACTATTAATTAATGTTTCCTTTTTTCAATTAAATTATTTTGTAAAATTTGTAATTTTTGTAAAAATAAATCGTAGATACTTTAAATACATTTTTTCGATCTTAAAAATGAATGTTAATGTACAATTGCATTTCATTTTAATTTATACAAAATAAATGACTGACTCGGAAATATTTTTATTTTTTTACGATTTCTTGCTACAGATTTGTCTCGAGGACCAGACAGTTAATAAATATGGTCAGGTCGGACAAGTAGGCCTTCTGTGCAGGTGCGAGTCTGCGGGTACAGGTTAATATTTTGCGGGTACGGGTTGAAAATATCATACCCGTGCAGGGCTCTAGAGGCACTATCGTGAAGTGTAGCCTTTTCAAATTTTGGGCACCTTGAAATGTAGTTATGTCATACTATTTGATTATTTTATACTTTTTGTAAGTTATTGTATGGTTTTATTCATGTATTTATGTTCTGATAATGTTCATATCATACAGGGCACCATAAAACACAGTATAACATCTTTTTATGTTTCTTGAGGTTTTTAACCCCAGGATTTGGAACCGATTATATTGTATTACAGTTTTATGGAAAATATTGATTTGTTTAACGTTGTTTTGTTCTACGTTGCTATTTTCAGGAACAAATTAATGATGTTAATTTAGGATATACTGTACAGGTAAAAAAAAGTGAAGGTAAAAATTCTAGAAGCAGATGTTCAAGACAATAATTTAACAATAAAAGTAGTATACACAGACATTTTATATATATGAAATACAACAAATAAATTTAGTTAAAAATTTAAATTGTTTTTTATTAATTTTAACCTGTCATTTTTGACAGGTAATATACTTGCATTAATATAAATTGAACGTTTTGCATTTATAAATATTCTCATCTTTTCCACAGCCTCTTATTGAAAGACTCCACGAATACGTAGAAGATCCAGCCATAGCTACTGCTCCAGATGCACTTTTTCGTCTACCTCCAGATTTCAAACCTGTGCCTTGTAAACCATTATTTTTTGATTTGGCATTTAATTTTGTGGAGTTTCCAGATTTAGATGACAAGCTGGAAGCAAAGAAACAAGCTGCTTCATCTGCTGGCTTAACAGGATTTGTGAAGGGATTATGGGGTTGGGGAGGTAGTGGAGGCAAAAAGTAGATGATTAAATTGGAGATGATAATGTTAACTCAAAATAATTGTTCAAATGGCACTCATTCATCATTGAAATGTCATTTTTATTTACATTTTGTTAAAGTGGTTATTTTTTGTCTAAATTTTTGAGTTAAGAAAATAAAGATTGTGGTGGGTAAGGTTGCAGGTTTTTTTTTCTCATTTCAAAAATATCCTCAACAGCTTTTCCATGTCTGCATAGGATATTAACCTTTTCGCTGCTATCGACGCATATATGCGTCGAGGTAGTGCACAGCTGCTACTGCTATCGACGCATATATGCGTCGAGGTAGTGCACAGCTGCTACTGCTGTCGACGCATATTTGCGGGCAGGCAGAGCGGTGCCCTGACTGCCAATGACGCTTATATGCGTTTCCGTTCGCTGCTCAAACCGCATATAGTCGTATTGATGCTAACAAAGTGCCGTGGATTTTTGTGGTACTAACAGATGTTTCAGGCACTCTGTTGATGGTGTAGACATATATTTTCAAGCTGTTTTTAGTCTAACCTTGGACGATGAAAAAGGCTGCTTCTACTTCGTTTCCCCAGGCTTTTTGCACCCGCATAAAACCTTTTTCGTCCCTTGGCCATCACTTTTCTCATCCCCTATGCCCTAAAACAGATGGAAAAAAAGCCAGAAATGTCTTCAGTTCTGTGTCAATTTCCATATGTAATACATCCCATGCTCAAACCCCGTTTTTTTCAGTCGCGTTTAAATTCTTTCGTTTTCATTTGAACTTACGTGAGAATGAAGGAGGATACACTTACCGATAAGGAGTTACTCGAAATTCTAATGAGAAGTGAAAGTGAGGAATATTTATTTTCCTCAGAAGATGAATATTTTTCGAGTGACCTTCCCCAAAGAGACCAAGATGTAACTAATCCCCAGCCATCAACACCAACATCTGATCCGCAGCCTTCAACTTCAGGGCTTTTGCATACATGAATCGCCCCATTTCCCATCTATTCCTCAGAAGATGAAGATGATAGCCAAATTTAAAGGAAAAAGGTAAAATATAGTGGCATTGTATACATTATTTTATTTATTCCAGAAAGTTTGTTTTAGGATTGTCTAAAATCTATTAATAAAATGAATCAACAAAAAAGATGAAAAACTCTTTTCGAGATGATTAATAATCAATGATCAACAAAATAACTTTTAAAATATAAAGAGACTAAAAGACGAACGAAAGAACATAGACGCGGAGCTCCTAGAGAAAGTATTCAGCACAAGGGTGCCTTTAAGGTCACTGGACTTGGTGCAGGCAGCTGATGCAGAAGCTTAACATCCATAGCAGTGAAAAGGTTAAGATCGCTTTATTACATCAATTTCTAGCTTGGAAATCTCAACATTTTAGAGGGAGGAGTTTTCTTCTATGTATCTCTTGGAAGACATCCATTGGAGCTAGTTGATACTAGCTTGACTAGATCAGCCCCAACTAAGAAAACATCCATGTTCAGAAATGGGAGAATGTCTACTATGATAGTTGCGGTAGAATATCCAACCTGCAAGTGGAAGACCCGGGTTCAATTCCTGGTCATAGCAGAATTTTCTTTAAAATAATATTCTCTACAGGTTTTGCCTGTCTGCATATCAACTTAAGCATTGTTGAAAAACATTTTTAGCATAATAGCTTATAATTTTTCATTAATTATACAAATAAAATTGGCTCACTGAGAGGTCAAATTTTAGGCTGTTTTTATTATTTATTACTTTAAGCCCTATGCTTCCTCTGTTAGTTACCTGTATTTGATGTAGGAAATGTAACATCTGATGTGCAATTCATTTTCCTTGCCATCACCTAATTCGAAGGAAACTTGCCAAGCTTAACATATTCTGAATGAATTACAGATCATGTCCCCTTATATAGAAACCTTGGAACACCAAAAGGGAGTTTTTTATTAAAAAAATATTGATAGACCTTGGACAGTGAACACCTACTGACTTTCACTAATTTCCTTTGAGATAATAAATGGAGATGGATTGAATGTACTTAGATGCGTTCCAGACGTATTTGAAGAAAAACAGGACTTGAAAGAAACTTCTGTTGACTTAGCTAATAATTTTTCTTGTGAAGAAGCAAGTTCCACAGCTTTTTAACTCTTTTATAGTATGAACTAATTCCATTTATTGTATGAAATAATCATGAATTTTAAAGGTCAGAGGTTCATCATTCACTTCGTTTTGAAACTTTCTAACTATATTAACCTTTAAACACCAAACATGCCCATATGGGCACACAAAATGAGGTTGCTCCCAGACATATACTTTGCATATAATTTTTGTGATGAGTTTCTTTTCCGCTAAAAAATAAGCATGCAATTTGTCATTTTTACTATAAAATGCTTTTTATTTGAAAATTTGACTACCAACAATTCATGAGATATGCAATTTTTCCATAAAACAAACAAAAATACCCCAAAATAAATCTGGTGTTTAACTGTTGTCAAAAAAATAAATTAAAAATATAAAAAATTGTTAAAAAGAATTTCGAATTAATTCATAAAAATGGACATTTTAATATCCACAATTTATTTTGTACTGTGATAAGGCATTTACATCATTTAAATAACTGTGACAAGTAGGATGGTGAGGAACACTTCACTTTCCAATACAAAGAAGTGCAAATCTAATGAGGTCTCAACATAACTTTGGTAGGCTGATATAAGCAAGCTGCATAACCTTGTAGCTCACCTGGGGTAAGGCAGTGCAGAACACTTCCAGGACTTATGCAGCAATAAAATACTACTTGCACAATTTTAGCTTGCCATTTACACATGAACAGAAAAAGTACCAATAAAAATTTTCAATAAGATATAAAGCACCCATTTGTAACCAGACCACAAATGAAATGTAACTTCATAAATATGCATTTCCTTCCCATTAGTAGGCAATGATTTATTATGATAACAATACCAATTAATACAAAGAAATTATGAGGGCATTGAATAAAACTTCTAAATAAAACCATTGGAATTATAGCTACCAAATTCTCATTCTGAACACATTCAAATTTTCCTAAAAGTTCCCTTTTCACGCCAGATTTCAGGCAATAGCAGCATATTAAAACAAGTTTAGGCAGCTGATTTGTTCATTTTTTAACAATTTTAACATATATATATAATAAAAAGTTCACATGAAACATGATAAATGGTTATAAATATCTTCTAAAGCAATGAACACAACACTATTAACCATAACATTGAAACTTGGTTTAAATAAATCATGTATATGAAGGGTAATTTTATTTTATGCTTTGACAAGAAAATATTAAATGGAGTTAAAGACTAGGAATGACAAGCATTGACAAGACTTGAGAACACAATTTGTACACAGCAATATATAAAGTTGCTAAACATTATTTACAAGTATGCACAAAATATATAAGGCATGTGTCTTCTTCCAGGAATAATGTACATGGAAAAATCTTAAAAAACTACTTTCATTTATAGTATTTGTACTTCTTTCATCTAACACTTAAATAAATACAAATTTTAGTTTCAACGTGTTCCTACACACAATAGGGAAACTCCCCCTTTCTAAAAAGGATATACTTTTTTCAAGAAAAAAGTTTAGCATGCACACAAATATTTTAAAATTAATTTCTAGGATTAGTTCAAATTCAAGTATAAAAATATCACTTCAAACAAAATTTGTTTAAGCACCCAAATAACTATCATAGAAGTTGGTCGTGATTGTTTGAGATTGTGCATGTAAGCACAGATAATTGGCCGGACATTAAGCAGTGTCTACTGCTAATACTTCTCCCTTAAAAGGCAACTTTTTCAAATATTTACACAAGAAGGACTTAAAAGAATCACTCCTCATTCTCAATTAAGTCACTATTCTCCTGTTTATGCACAACACCATGAACTCTGAACCTATAAATACAGGTGTATTCCAAATTCCCATGGTTCGACTCGATTCGTAACTCAATAAATTGATATGGTGGTAAATTAATTTTCTGCAAAAAAGGAATTCTTAATTAACAAGGAGTAAGATAACATACGATTCTTAATTGCAGTGATTAAACAAAAAACATCTTAAAATGCAAGGCAGAGTTTATACTTACCTCAACTGGGAAAGACTGTAAACTTGACCCATTTTGATCATACATAAATTGCCCAATCAGCTGGCCTTCAGTATCATGTTCACTGTTCAAACCCTGAGAAGAGAAATTTATAACATGGATGAATGAAATATATTACTTCTAAATATTGGTAATACAAAGTGATGAATTAGGTAACACCATACTAATTTATCTAGAGCAGAAACATTTTTGGCCTTAAGTAATATTTGTCAGTATACAGTTAAATGCAATCACCAATTTAGAACCAGAAAGCAAAAAATAAACCAGTCACAAAAACTAAAATCCATAGTTTGCAATTATCCATTAACATCCTTAATCACACTGAATAAATTTACTGCATCATAATTGCAGGAATTAATAGTTTTCTAAAGATGTGATACAAGTTGAAGGCATTCTCAAACATCTGGTATGAACTCTGATTATTCTTAGGGGGATATCTTCCCTTTGTGTCACTTTTTTAATATTCCTACGATCTTCCAGTTTGCCTGGTTGTTTACCCTCAGCTTTATTTTCCCTGACTACATAGTTCAGCATGTCTGTGGGAAGTGATACTAATTTTATCTATCAGAATACTTTCAGAGTTGAAAATTTCAGGGGAAAAGTTGTTAATTTAGTCTGTCAGGGTTTTTTATGGGGTGGGGGGCTCACAAAGTCAGGGATTTTTTATGGGGGAGCTAGCTCACTTCAAGTTCACATTGATTGAAGCATCATGTGACCTTATCATTGCGGTGCTCAATTTAGCTGATAATGTGAATAAAAAAAATTACTTATCATATAAATAAAACTTATGCATACTGAACAAAAAAAACTTTCCAGTGCAGGCCATAATTATGGGGGGCTGAGCTCCCCCTCCCCCCCAGCTCTCCCTCCCATGACTCCTCCACTGCCCCCACTCCTATAATGTACGTTATTAGCAAGTACCTTACTTTCAGCTTCCTCTCCTTTTCTGCAGTTAAATTTACTTTTTAAATTTGTTTAAATTCTAGATATTTATTAACACAAAACATAGCTATGCTAAATTGTAAGTAAAATTCCATATTGTATTTTTTTGGCTTTTTTCATGAATAAATTCCATACAGCAATTAATTTTATTATATGAATTCATAAATACATACAATATCCATTTTTTTGTTAAATTATGGCTTCCACAATGAATTTTGAAATAAATTGTATTTTTGTGAAACTGAAATTTATACCATATGATTACCTTGATCTGCAGAGAGAAATGCTAAACAAAAACAAATAAGAAAAAAACAAGTTTTGCATGTCTGACATGCCAACAAGGAATTTGTGTAGTTCATTCCTTCAAGGAATTCAACAACTTTCTGTTAGTCAATTAAATATATTAAATAAAATAGAACAATAAATTAGAGCAAAAACACAAGGAAAATCTTTAAATCAAAATGCAAGTTTCTTCAAGAACCTACCAAGTATAATTTGCACTTAATGGATTAATAAAAGTTTGATTATAGAATGTTTGCCAAGAACCTATACACACAAGTTTTTGTATTTATAATGCTAAAGTATATGAAAGATGCATGGCCCCGCTCTCAAGAAAACTTTCTAGATTTGTTGTATGAATACTTGTAACATATGGGAATTATCTCCTGAAACTACCTAATATCATCCAAGAAAAATTCAACATCACACTGAGTCTAAGAGAAAATTTAGCAAACCTCTTCTATTCCTGATAATGATATTCCAAGTTTAGACATGTTGATTAATATGGAGCAACAGATATATATGGTATATTATTTAATCGCATTATATGCTTAATTTAATGACAACTTATTCCTCTACCAAACTCCATTTAACAAAAAATATATACAGTGGAATCCCCATTTAACATTTGTTAAATACTTTAAATGGGGATAGTCTAAAATTGAAAGATTAAACGACAGTTTATTAATATAAAATTATTATTAATTGAAACAAATATTGAGTACAGATTAATTGAAAGGTAAGCTTCCTGTCAAGTTACAGGTTTTTTATATGGAAAGGTGTACTCCATTTAAGAGTACACAAACAGTTTCCAAATACGTTCTTTGAGAACGACAAATTTTAGTAAAATTCCCAATACCAAATTTCATCAAAATACATTCTGCGGTTCCAGAGTTGAAACGTACATTGCAAGCTACATGTAATTCTTCATGTAAAGTGGTCGTAATTATCGTCCAATTTTAACCAAAATTGGAATCTGTTGGCAAATTTTAGTAAAACTTCCCAGTACCAAATTTCATCAAAATATGACCAGTGGTTTCCGAGTTGAAAAAGAGGCACATAGTAAAATACATGTAGGTCTTCATGTAATGTGGTCATTACTGTAGTCCAATTTTAACCAAAATTTGAATAGGTCGACCTTATTTAGTAAAACTTCCCAATACCAAATTTCATCAAAATACGTCCAGCAGTTCCCGAGTTGAAACAAGTACATTGTAAGCTACATGTAATTCATCATGTAAAGTGGTCGTAATTATCGTCCAATTTTAACCAAAATTGGAATCTGTTAACAAATTTTAGTAAAACTTCGAAGTACCAAATTTCATCAAAATATGCCCAGTGGTTTCAGAGTTGAAAAAGAGGCACATTGTAAAGTACATGTAGGTCTTCATGTCTTCATTAAAATATCTCCAGAGGTTCCTGAGTTGTAAAAATTTTAATTAATATTTTTTTTGAATGAATAAAGAACATCTCTCGAGGTAAAACAATCCGGAGGTAAAATAGTCCCCCAATCGGATCTCCGGGCGGGGACTGCCTTGAGGAAAACATTTGTCGAAAGTAAATTACGAATAGGGACTTGGAACGTAAGAACTATGAGAAAGGCAGGAAAGCTAGAGAACTTGAAAGAAGAAATGAGAAGAAATAGAGTTGACATTATAGGGCTAAGCGAAACTAGATGGGAGGGAGAAGGACAGTTCGACTCGGAAGAATTCACGGTAGTTTATTCTGGAGGAAATAGTGGGGAAAGGGGAGTAGCTCTGGTACTTAGGAAAGATATGATGAAAAGCGTGACAAAGATAATAGCAACGAACGATAGACTGATGGCAATAAAGCTAAAAGCAGTCCCAGTGGACATGCTGATAATCCAGGTATATATGCCAACGTCAGCTCATGACGATGAAGAAATAGATGAGATCTATGAGCAAATTAATGAAATTTACGAAGAAGACGGAAGAGGAAAGGTAAACTGCATAATAATGGGAGATTGGAACAGCATAGTCGGAGAAGGACAGGAAGAAAATGTTGTCGGGCAATACGGACTTGGGAAGAGAAATCGAGGAGGGGAGAAACTCGTAGAATTCTGCATCAATAATGACCTTGTAGTGACTAATACATGGTTCAAAAACCATAAACGAAGGTTATACACATGGAAAAGCCCAGGAGATAGAATGAGATGCCAAATAGATTACATCCTTGTAAAACAAAGATTTAGGAACAGCATAAAGAACGCCAAGGTATTGCAAGGAGCAGACATTGATTCAGATCACAGCCTTCTAATACTTGACGTGAGTACAAAGCTCAAACAAATAAGAAAAACGAGAAGAGAAAGACAGACCTGGGACCTAGAAAAACTGAAAGAAAGGCAGGATGTAGTCAGCATGAAGTTGGAAGATAACCTAAGAAAGTTGGAAAACAAACCGAAGACCGTCGATATAGAATGGGATGAAATTAAAACCAGTATCAAGGATACCTTGGATAAAGAGATTGGAAAACAAGAGAAGAAAATCAGAAAACCATGGATCACGAAGGAAATGCTGGAGAAAATGGATGAGAGATGAAAATGGAAAAACGTTAACAGTGAGGAAGGTAGAGCCAACTATAGGCGTATAAACAATGAGTTGAGAAGGGTAACAGATAAAGCTAGAGAAAATTGGCTAAAAGGAAAATGTGACGAAATAGAACAAATGGAGAAGTTAGGACGGTACGATATGATGTACGCTAGGGCACTGGAATTAGAAGATAAGAAGTCTAATGGAATTTGTGGTAAAGGAATTATGAATACGAATGGGAAGATAGTCTCAGAAACAAAGGATGTAGCACAGGTATGGGAAGAATACATTAAGGAATTATACAGCAAACAGACAGGAGCGGCAAAAATAGAACTGGAAAATGAGGAAAACATTGAAGAAGACAACTTAGGACCAAGTATTATGGAGAGCGAAGTAGAAAAAGCGATAGTGGAACTTAAGAAGGGGAAAGCCACGGGCAGCGATGGAATACCGGCTGAGATACTTAAAGTCATAGGATCAGAAGGACTAAAAGCGATCACGAAATTAATTAATAAGATTTACGACACGGGAGAGTGGCCTCAGGATTTCCTAGAAGTAACAATGATCCCTCTAAAAAAGAAGCCAAAGGCAATGCAGTGTAAAGATTACAGAACTATAAGCCTTCTGTCACACACATCGAAGATCATCACGAGGATTCTTAATAAAAGGCTGGAGAAAAAGGCAGAAGAAATAATAGGGGAAGATCAATTCGGTTTCAGAAAAGGACGAGGAACTAGAGATGCTATAGGAGTAGTTAGAATCATATCAGAAAGGGCAATAGAATACAGTCAAGATATCTGCGCATGTTTCGTAGACTGGCAGAAGGCCTTTGATAGAGTAAATTGGGTAAAGTTGATGAAGATATTAAAGGATATATGTGTAGACTGGAAAGACAGGAGACTGATTAGGAATCTATATGAGAATCAAGTTGTAAAGGTCAGGTTTGAGAATGTGGACACCTGCGGAATAAATATCGGTAGAGGAGTAAGACAAGGCTGCTGCCTATCGCCAACCCTATTCAATATATATGGAGAAAGTCTAATGCAAGAAGCTTTAGAAGGCACAGGGGATTTCAAAATTGGAGGAAGGATTATAAGAACAGTAAAATACGCAGATGATCAAGTACTTCTAGCAAGAAAGGAAGAGGAGCTACAAAAAATGATAAATAGACTAGTGATAACAGGTAGAAAATACGGTATGGAAATAAATACAGAAAAATCCAAGGTCATTCGAATATCGGGTAAAGAAGAGAATCTTAACATAACTATTGGGGGAAAGCCATTAGAACAAGTTTCAGAATATAAATACCTTGGAAGTATCATAACACGAGAGGCAAAATGTACGAATGAGATCAAAACTAGAATAGGAAAAGCAAAAGCGGCTTTCAGGAGAAAGAAACAACTACTACTTACAGGGAATATAAGGGAAGATATCCGCAAGAAGTTGATAAAATGCTACGTATGGAGTATAGCATTGTATGGGGCAGAAACATGGACGCTAAGGAAAAATGACATAAAATACTTGGAAAGCTTTGAAATGTGGACTTGGAGGAGAATGCTGAAGATAAAATGGACAGATAGGATGAAAAACGATGAAGTGCTACGAAGAATAGGAGAGAAGCGAATGATTATACAGACTATCAGAAAGAGGAAGGCTAACTGGGTTGGACATTACCTGAGGAGAGAGAGTATGATTAAAGACGTGTTAGAAGGAAAACTAGATGGGAAAAGGGAAAGAGGTAGGAAAAGGTTTCAGCTGATAGACGATTTGAAAGGGAAAGAGAGTTATCAAGATATAAAGAGGACAGCGGAAAATAGGAGTATATGGAGAACCAGGTTTAACCATGAATAATCACGGACCTGTCTACGGACAGACTACCTATGATGATGATGAAAGAACATCGAAAACCCTAAAATTGCATAAAAACATTAATTTCCTTTTCTTTAAATTTATCGTAAACCTTACGTTTTATGGGAAAAGTTATTTGATAAAAAATGTGTATGTGTTGCATCGTTGATGGATTGTGTGAATTACTGCATCACAACTCCACTTAATAATATATTTTTGCATCGCATAATGTAAACGCACCTTAAATCGAGGTGATGACCGTCTAGGGACGAGAATTTTGTCCCTTAAATGCAGGCAATTCACAAAAACAAGAAAAATATTTATATGGAGCTTTGGTTGGGGCCACAAAAAACAACCTAATATGCGGGAAAACCTTAAATGGAGGAACCTTAAATCGGGATTCCACTGTAAATGCAGATATTACTTGCCACCATTTCCTAGTTAATGCACATTTCAATCAAAAAAGAAATTCACTACCCTAAAATCTGAAGAGAAGCAAACAGAAGATGAAAATCACTTACCCAAACAGAAAAGTTTCTAGGAGCTGAATCAATCGTTCCCACTGGAGAAAGCACTTTTGGTATGTGTTCCAAACTGAACATATTTATATGAACCTTATTAGATAATTTAATGACAACATAACCTTGAGATCCCTTGAAAGCCCAGCACTCACCTGGATGAACACCAGGCTATAACATGAAATGGATGAAATGATAATCAATTACAAAATACATGACACCTTTAAGCTTACACCTCTAATTTCATAGCATGTTGTCTCCTGAATAAATAAAGCAGCCATCACTAACCTGAATTATGTAACGTGGATTACTTGATGTATACCAAAAAGGAAATCCAAACAAGCTTAAGGCTGCAGTTTTCCCATCATAAGTCTCAGTACATCTAGTGTTTACAATACTTCCCCCTTTAAATAAAACATGAGTCAGTAAGTTGGGGTAAAAATCTATTAATGGATTATTTAATTGAAACAGCACTGACCAGATGATTCTAGAGCATAATCAGCTCTACCAGTTTTGTCAGCATCATACATCATCAGAGCATCAACAACAATTTGCCTCATTTTTGACTCTGCAAAGCCCCAGTTTTCATGATCAAGCAGAGCTTCATTTGAAATTTTGCTGGATGACTGATAAGGGAAAACAATGATCACAAGATCAATTTAATTCAAATATTACACTTTCAATCTAATTTTTAACTTAATGATTAAAAATGGGAGATCTATACCTGTTTGCTACACTGTTCTTTCCATTTGAGGAAATCTTCAGTTAAGCCAATAATGGAATTCTGCCTCAAAGAACTTTCATCTTGCATTAAATTTTCTAGGTGTTTGGTTCGAACTACAAAACTTTCAAAATCCAAAGCTAGTTTCTGAAACTGTGATACCTGGCTCTGCTGTTCATTACTCTGTAAAAAACAATTATGTAACAATATTGATTATCAAATAAGGCAATACACACAATAGTTGATGTGCATAATTAAAATTTTATAAGTCAATTCAATAATTCCTCCAAAAAGTGCCATTGTACATACAAGTTTTGATATTCTGTCTAGAAGCCTTTCTTCGACATCCCTATTGGCCTTTTCAATTCCAACTAAAGAATGAGCAACTTCCATTTTGATCATATCTCTTATTGCTTCCAACTGTAATGCACTTTGACTTTTTTGGTCTAAATTGTACTGCTGCAGCACATTAATTTTTGAAAAAATATTTTCTATTTCCATTTTAATTTTGTCATCAACTGGTTCTGAGTTGGTCATCGAGATGAGGTTTACAAACAGTGGGTTGGTGATGATTTTGGAAGCCAGTTCATCCATATCAATTTTTGGAGGAGAACACTCTTCAACAATAACTTTCACTTTTTCTGTTGAATCAGATATTGAAAAGGGTACATGGATTTCACTATTTGTTGCCAACACTTTACTTTCCTGTTTATACAAAACCTGGAAATTGATAATTAGGTAGTTAAATGATACAGTATTTTAACATTTCATTAATGGCAAGTCGTAATCAGATGAATATTGACACATCAATCCTTACCCATGGGTAGAGAAGCCACAGCCACAATGCGTGCAGAGTTGATGCAAAACTACCAGACAGGAATTTTAGAATAGAATAAGTTCCAAAATCTTGAATCACGGTGCCCGAAACAATTTTTGGATTTGAGGTTAACAGAGGTTCATAAGGTTCAGGTAAAGAGACAGATTTGGAGACTCCTTGGTCATGCCAAAACTGAATATATGCCCAACATCCTGTTCAGGGTTAGAGAAGGATTTCCCCAATTATGTTTCTTAACAGATGAATCATTAGTAGATGAAAAAACAATAGGTTTGGTAGCTTTAGCAACTTTTCCAATTGCTGTGACAATAATATGTGTTAAGTTTTGAAAAATTAAAAAGCACCATGTCACAAACACTTACTACACTACCTAGAACAACCAATGTAATTAATCTAAAACAATAATTAATAAGCCTCTTTCCAACAAAGGAATCGCAATACATACATAATATTGAGACCTTCCTGAAAAATAGCAAAGTGCATTAAACATATAAGTACCACTGATGCATATTAGATAACACTACTAAATGTTAATAAAAATAGTGTTAGAAATTTTAAATACAAGCATTTGAATAACATTGACAGGAAAAGTACATGGAAACAAAGAAATAGAGTAGGATGGAGAAACACACTCACCAGAGTTGGTTGTCAAATGATGTGCTCCTAGAAAAGTTGTTATTTTTTCCTTTATTTAGAAATGGAGTATTATACTTCTCCTCAAGTCCAACTTCGTGGTTGTGTTTCTCTTAAATCCTTCTCCCTTCTTCATTTGCCATAAATAACTTTAATAATATCGATTCCTTTTCCCACAGTAACCTTCCCACACCAGGTAATTTGGTAAGTGATTAGATGAAATGCCAGGGAGAAGTAATGTAAATACAAAGTAATGAAATTTATCACACATGCAATATTTGAAACTACTGAAAATCAAATAAATGGTAACACCCAGGATAAATTTAATGCCCAAGCAGGTTTAAGCAAAACAAAAGAAATCACTACTGTTTTCATTAAATTACTATTGTTTTCATTAAGTAGTTTAGAAATTCCAATTTTGTGCTCTGGTGAATTTTGGTAAATGTGAAGGAAGCAACCTGTAATTGTGACTAATGCATAACAAAATCAAGGTAATTTCACAAAAAAAATATAAGCAAAGCTCGGAGGTTATTTCAAGAAAATCTGCAGCAAAGGGTTTATAAAGAAAAAAATTAATGTTAATATGAAGTATGCTTTGTGTACTATGAAACGTATTAATTAGAAGGGCTAAGTAAGTTGTGGGTTTGGGTAAGGATATTGGTTGTAATAAAACCTGAAAGACATGAAAACCAAAAATTAGAATCCATTCGTACGATGCATTACTTTAATGAAACGTACATGGCAAATGGGATGTTATTTGATCAAATGTTACTTAAGTTAGTAGTGACATCTGTGAAACTATATTAGTCAATCTCTTGCACAAAAGTTTTAAACTAAAAAATAGCAATCAAACCTAGATAGCATGACTTAAAACAATTAATTCTGTTCCTATATGTTAATAGTGACAAAAAGAATACTTCATAATGATAGGAATTTCACCAGAGGAACTTGATCAAAAAATGCATCCACTTGAGAAACTAAGAATACATTTGTTTATAATTACGCAGAAAATTGAGCAAGCAACAAATAACTGCTGATCATGGCGTTTTTACATGCATCTAATATAATCTTTGATTTTAAATAAAGTGCTGAAAATGTTAAATTGTCACCTAAACTAAAAAGTTACACCTGATCTCTGAAGATGAGAACATACATCTATTTTCACCTCAATATGAAATAACAACACAAGATTATGCCTTCAGCAGTTGAAATATTTTCATATTAGCCATCATAAAAATTCTTAACAAAGTTAAAATATTTAAAAGGAGATGTCAAATGCACTCACTTCATATGATGGTTCAGGATATGCAACAGATGGATGCATTTTTTCCAAAACATGCTGTTACTCTAGACCAGGGATGGCAAATGATTTTTGTTTTGTGTGCCAAGAAAGTAATGTCACTCATTGAAATTTTTTTCGCATGCTAATGGTTTAATCTTTCTCTAAGAAACTTGATATTTTATACAGAAAATTCAAGCTTATGTGTGCCAAGTAAAATCACATGCATGCCATGTATTTGCCATCCCTGCTCTAGACTGTAACCTTTATATACCTATACTATGAAGAAACCCAAGTGTAAAATAATACTAATTGTGCAACAAAGAAATGGCAGAAAAGCTGAACTGTACCCCACAATAAAGGTTTTACATGTAATTCCTCATATAATGAAAAGTGGCTATTGGACTGTCCCAAAAAAGAATCAGGAAAAAATTAGTTTTTTTATTTTGCCAATATATCCTAATGCATTCATGGTCAAATAATTCAAAAATCACCAACCAAAGTTAAAAAAGGAAATGGTTATCTATGTCTCTTAAAGCTTGATAGTAATCGTAAATTTCAAAACTTTAAATACAGAGATCCAGAAATACACATAATAATAGTATGATAAACTTATTTTATAACAAAAACTAGGACACTCATGTACCATTCCTAATGAGCAGATACTATCATTGAGTCAATAATTATAGCAGCTAAAGGAGATTAAACTAATAAACAAAAACTATTTACTAACCTATTTAGATTAAAATATTTTTTGGTAAATGTAAAACAAAATTACAGTCACCAAAAATAAATTAATATGCTCTAACAGGTTGTCTTTAACTACCGAACTATAATTAATAGTTTTTCACATAGAGCTAACAGACATAGGAAGCACAGTGTTAAAAATAAGATATAGATAAGTAGATATACATATAAAGAGATCCCTCCACAGACTTTACCTCAGGATTCATTTTCTGATCACATATTCATGACATGAACACAAATATTTCTAATTCTTTGGAATAACATGAATTAATGGACAAATGCAAGAGAGAAAAATTTTTTGGCTAATTATTTCCAAGTGTCCAAGGGACAGAATCTAGATTGCTGGGGGCTCAGTGCAAAATTATTTGGAGCCCAAATAAAATGTTTATTGGATGAAAATACTGAAATACTATGCTGTCAACTTTTGATTTCAAGTGTAAAGTATTGAATTTTAAATCTGAAGAACAATTGAGTATTGTCGGTTATCTGACAACCACCCAATTTAATATTCACAGAGTGGCTGGGTTAGTAGGGATGGATAATTTACATGGTTCAATTGTTTATACGGTACTTGTGTACTATCTGCATCTACAGTATACCCTGCAAGCCACCGCAATGGTATGTGGCAGGAAGTGCAATAGCACCAATAAAAGCAATTAAATAGGACGATCTATTTCACCATACGACAGCTAATGTTTTCTTGTTACTTCTGTTCTGGTCAGCTATCGTTCTAGGGAAAAACAAGCCTTTGTATCTTTCTGTCCTACAGGTTATCTCTCTCTCTTTACGAGGATGGTCCATTCTGCCAATATAAGTTGGCGTTCTTATTATTTCTTCGACGTTGGTGGAGAATGTTTGAATTCTGAACCTATCGAGTAGTTTTAACCTAGAACGTGATCTGCGCTCAGCTAGTGATTCCCATCCTAATTCCTGTATCAAGCCTGTAACACTTTTATTTCTATCGTAACAATTTTTTATGAATCTAGCTGCTTTTCGCTGGACTCTATCTAACTCTGAGGTTGACCCTTTCTTGTATGGATCCCATATGCTCGATGCATACTCTAACAGAGGTCTTACTAAGGAGAAGTAACATGTCTCTTCCACTTTTTTGTCACTTTTACCTACTATGCATTTTATGAATCCTAGTTTCTGTTTAGCCTTCCTGCATATATTTCGTATGAGCATATCCCATGACAGGCTACTTGTTAAAATAATTACTACTACTACTATACAATACGGGCGACCCATATGCAGTGCCCTAACAGAATGAAGTAGCAAGATGAACTGCATGGAGGTTAAGTATATTCCAACTGCATATCACTGACATCTAAACTCCTACTCAAAAGGTGAAACAGATATGTTACATTTCAGGCACACAATATCCGCTGGCATGGAAAGGGTGACATTAGTTTAGTCTGGGCACCTTTGGCACCCTACACCAGTTCTATTCAAATACAAATATGGATACCGTTCCACCTAGTTCCATATCTCGCCACCAGAAGGGCACTGCGTATGGGGCACCCGTAGAGTACACAAGTACCGTTTATACTTTCATTTGTCGTTAATTTCATCACCCAACCACTAAGTGGATATTAACTTGGGTGGGTGGCAGATAACCAACAAGACCCATACGATTGAAATTCAGGAGTTTGGTAGAGTGAGAAATAGAAAAATTATGGATAAAACAACATAGTCAACACCATGGAGTAATTATAAATACTAATTCACAAACATTGGACTCAACTCATTAAGGAACATATTTTCCCTAGTTGTTTCCTCCCACTACGTGATTTGTACTATTTGCTTCCCTCCTCTCAAATCCCTCACCTGACTTGTGGTGTGCTTGCAAATATTTGGTTTATTATGATTGGTTACTTTTTTCAAACTTTTTTGAAAATATTTGTTTTAGTCAGCTTTCCTATGAAGATTAAATTTAAATATTGAAGCATGATTATTGGAATTTAATATATTTCCTGTGAAACCTATGTTTTTGTTTTACATCACTGAAAAATATTTCCACATAGTTTACACTTAGTGAGGGGATTTAAAATAAATTTTCATTACACATCTTTTTTACACCAACTTCAATTCTTACAATTAATAATTGACCCAAATATAACAAAATAGATTACCTACTTAAGATTGGTTAACAATTATTTTCTAGTTTGAATAGAAGAAAAGTTTTCATAATAAAAATGGGAAAATTTTCAATTAACTGATATTGAGATCAGTATCAGGACAAATTAATGTGTAAATGAGCAACTGAATGACTTGAAAAATAACAAATATAGCATTTTTTCTCAAATGCAACATTCGAATTCTACTTTTTTTTCTATGACCATATAATAAATGAAAACACTTTTCTCTAAAAAAAGCATATTTATTTATTGTCAAAGAGTCTACCTACAGCACAGGGTCAATTACCATAGACAGTAACAAGAAATTAACAACACAAACATCTATGCCCTAGGCAAGATTCAAACCTGTAACCGTCAGCTAACCACCTGTCTACCAAGGCTGGCATATGACAGAAGAAATGTGAGAGTTCATACTTAACATATTAAGACAAAATGTATGAGAATGAAAGATCTCAAATTGATATTCTTCAAATTTACTATCCATTTGATATGGGATAAATTCAAAACATCGAATTATGCCATTAGGAATAATGTTTTAAAATAAAAACAATATAATAAATAGACTAATACCAGATCACAACAGAAAATAAGGCCATACACTTTATCAAAAATACAAAGTAAAGGAGTATATCAACATAAGGAAAAATTTTCAATGAACTTTTGACACTTGAGATATAAATTAATTTAATCCCAGATATGACATTGAAAATTTTTGGAAGTTTTTTATGTCTTAGATCTGGATGTATCAAGTCTCGTCACAAATTATAGATAATTAATAAATATTTGAAAATGTTTTAAATTAATAAGTCCAAATTCTGCTAAGTACTCACCCAAAAGGAACAAAGTAGGTGATAACAGAATGAAAAATTTTAACAGCCTGGACCATAGGCTGTGAGAGCGACTCTCATGAGTATAGAAGTGTGAGGAAACATCAGAACTACTCCATCCCATTAGAAGCCAGGTATCCACAAACTTAGCATATCCAAGCACACGATATATCCATTGAAGTGGCTTAGCACGGAAAGTTTCAGTAGAAATGCTGGCGTATTTACTGCCTGAAATTAAAATACGTCGTGGAAATATACAAATTCTTATTGTCTTAAAATAATTGCTTCCGTCTTCATTCTTAAAAACTTCCATCGTATAAATAGTTCTGTATAATATCGTTAAAATATACCTGGGTAATAATTGTCACTCCAGATGGATGAAATACTTCTGTTAGACCAAGATATCACACATGACACAAAAGAAAATATTACAGAAAAAATCCTTGTGATATTTGTACGAGTGAGATGTAAAAACGAGTTATCTTGTCTTATAGGTGGATTGACTGCATACTCAGCACCCAAAACTCGTGCCCACTTCTCGTCATGCAAGTCACCAGCTGAAAATAAAAGAAAATTGGTCAAATAGTAGTAAATAAAAAGATACATATACATGAAAATCCTACTAACAAACCTGTTCTGGAGTAAGAAACCGAATGTCTGGTTCGTTCTAAGTTGGAAGTTCCAATTTTTTTCAAACTTTGCTGGACATATTCATGACTAGGAGATGAAGTTTCTTGACTTCGCAATCCCAATCTCGACATATTCGGCATGTTGACAATTCCAGGGGCTATTTCCCGTCTATGACGTGAATATTCTGAGTATGTGTAATCCGTCTTCGGAAAAACACTAAAACAAAATAATTTTAGCGCGGTAATTAGCATTCCATTATCAACTTGTCGAGGACACTTAGATTACTTAAATATATTTGTGGAAATGATCATTACAATAGAAAACGAATTTACAAATTAACGAGATTGCACACAACAAACTCTTAATTTTAGATTCATGTTTTAAAAAGAAGAATTTTGCATCCCTATAAAATTAGGTATATTTACATAAAATATTTTATACCTTGATATTATGATGCTACAGTGTGCTAAAATAAGTTATAAAATATGCGTATTTAAGAACACATCATTTCTGTGAAATATTATATCAGATTTTTTTAACTAATTAAAAATTTATGTGGACACTATTTAACAACTTTCAAACAACTGGTCACGTGAATCAACGTAAACATTAGCGAAATGGTAAGAACCGTCAGTTTATCCCCTGTATAAAAAAAGACGGATGATATTAAATTCGAAAAAAGAACAAATGCACCAATAGGATAATAGGGAACAATTACATGAACTTATAGACCATACAGCACGAAGTATAAACCGGTAAATTTAAACTACCATTGATAAAGATCAGGTTTTCAAACCTATTGAGAGAAATCATTGTATTCATATAATATTTCGTACATATCGATAAGATTAATAAATACAGCAACTGAAGGACGAACTACATTCATCTTAGTTGCGCGATACATGTGAAATTATAACCCAATATAACATGGTGAGTAAAACTTATTTTTTTAAATTACGAAACTCAATAAATTAATAATTTCATTAGATTAATACTAATTCATCGATAATATAATTTTTCATTCAACCGCTGATTTAATAATACCTTTATATCGTTCGTAAATATTCCAACGCTCGTAGCAATGGCAATGAAGCACATATAACTAAGTTAATAGAAAAATCATGCAAAGGTGAAATTCATTCCAGATTTTTAAGCAACAATATCAGATTTATTGCTGGAATGAAACTGTACTATTCTGAAATGTCCTTTGACTCACGAGGGAGCAGTAACATCTGGTTCGGCTTGTGTAAATATAGTTGTGACCCCTACTCTTCTAGTCCACTGCCTCTACCTCCCGCTGACATTCTTTCTTTGGTTCACTTGAATTTAAATATAATAAAATAGTCGCGTTTTTGACAATGGACAAATTGCTTCTAATTGAGAAATTGCAGAAAAATCAGATATTCCATTTGAATTTTTTGATTTGATTTTTATTGTTTTCTCAACACGTAACCGCCAATATCGTTGTCGAATGTTCTGAATAAATATTTTTCATGTGTAGCAAATACACTACATGAGTATCTGTTACTTTCCATCTTAAGAATAAACAGGCTTCGTAAAAATTATGTTTGCTTACTCGTGACAAAGTGCGAATGAATGATTTGGTAGTTTTGAGAGGTTTAGTAAAAAATAGTTGGCACGTGTTTAAATTATTCATGTAAATTCTATCCAAATTATTTAACAAAATACCTGTTCATAACTAGTAAATATAACATACAAAGAAGCGCAAGAAGTCTGAGAAATGAAACCTTATTGAAAATTTATTCGGATAAAAAAATTTTCATCAAATGTATTTTACTTTCAAGTCGATGATGAAAGTTAGGAACATGAAAATCATTTAATTATGAGACATTAAATTGCGATTATAATGAGAACAATCAAATCACTTGTAAAATATATTGACGATATTGTCTTCTACGAATTATTTCAAGTTAATACTCACTTCCACCAATCACCAGTATCTTTATACAGCTGAAATGCTCTCTGAGCTTGATGTATATTTTCACCTTCTTCACTTGAATAATCACTGGTTCTACCATCCGTTAAACTCCTTGGCACGGCCTTAATTACAGCGGATGTGCTGTCCCGTTCTTTGGAATTTCGATACACTCCGTTAATTTGGCGAAAATTCGTTATTTTCTTCTGTGAGACAGCAGATTCAGAGCTACCGGTTTTTCTTTTTCTCAGCAACTGGAATGTCAAGACAATAATCTTAGTAATAATTTTGCTGCATCCCCGACTTAAATTGCACTACAGAAAAAATAACAACATCACTAAGAACTGATTAATTCCCAGCCTATTTTGCTTCTCAAGCCTTGCGCTCGGAAATGCATATGAAGTGTTGAATATAAACCAATTTTAGAATTAAGGAATGAAAGATATTTTCCAGTTTTATAAAATAATGTAACCACAGTTTGTAGAATCGCGCAATTTACTAAGTTTGTTTCGTTATTTTGTACAACGAATAATAGTCAACAACAAGACCATACCACGCTGTATAATGAATACACCTATTTTTATTCACCTTTTGGATCGATGTTGCAAGTCTTACCTTTGCTCCGCCTGTTACTGATGCAGTGCCAAAAACAGTGTCGCTATATTTAAGAGAAAAAGTTTGCTTCTTTTCTTCATCATGAGATTCAGCCACGGCGGTAAAAGATTTTTGATACTGAACTTGATAATGATGATTCCCGCTTTATTAAAGAAGCAGATCAAAACATTAAATTCAAATTTTTAAAATGATTCTTGCAAAGCGGTGGTAAATGCAAACAATTACCTGTGAGCTAATCCACCGGCACTATTGCAAAGCTCTCTGTCACAGCTAGAGCGAAGGAATGGAGTCTTTGAACGCGACCTACTGGCGCGATCTCTGGAGACCCGATTTTCGTCTCCCATCGAGCTGTCGCTACAGTAACCCTTTGATATACGTAATATTTGCTTTAGAGGGAAATAACACACTATAAATTAAATCAATCTGTTCAGTGCGCTGATATAAAATAATATATTACCTTATGTCATCTTTCGTAAAAAACGACTGCGTCACTTATCTAAACACGACTTTGAAAATCTTACCCACAAATAGTACGAATCGATGACCTACAAATTTGTAGGCACATTTTTAATGAATGAAAAGATTATATAGAACATTTTTTTATGAAAGCGTCACAATTTATTCCTTAACAACTCAAAATCACTAGAATTCTAGGTGATTTTTCTTGATACTTTCGTAAGAACGGTATCCAGTCGCAGAGTTTGTTTCGCTCTCTCAAGATACAGTTTTACTTAATGACGTCATGTTGACGCCTACTCCCACTTCAGCGCTGCAGGGCTGTAGTTAGTTTAGCGCGGGGCGCGGTAAGCGTCGTCTGTTGAGCAATAGAGGGGGTGACGTGAAGATTTATGACTTACAACTTTGCTATAGAATCACGTCAAAATTTTACTCTCGCGAAAAGTTTAATATTTATTAGTACAAAAAGCTTTTAGTTAAATATACGAAATTCTAAAGTATTTAGAAACTCATGAGAATTAATGGACACGGTTATTACTTTTATTTCAGCACTGGAATATCAATCTCATTAAAGAGTATTCTTTGGCGCAGTTAATATCTGGCTCGGATAAAGATTATCAGATATAGTATATCATTTACTTCAAGTGTTCTGTACACCGATGTCACCTGTGCATAGTTACATCTGGCCTTGAATTTTTCATAAAACGCTTTGATGGCGGGATTTCAAGTCACCTATGATAAAAAATGGAGTTTAATCTATGACGAAAGCGTATAATTTTTAAATAAATCCGATATAAAACCTTATATGAATTATTTATGGTAATTTTTAATTTGTAGTGTTTCAGTTTGATTTAGTCAGTATATCAAATTATATTAACTATGAAATTTTCCATCTAAATAATATTGGTGTTTTGAGAAGGGTTTATTTGTGAAATACTAAATACTGATCCCAATTCCCCGAGAATGAAAATTATATGGAGATTTTTGCATTTATATTAATACAAAACTGTTATAACTCTATTAATAATTTTAATTTGGTATAATAAATAAACACTAATGTTTCTGAATGCACAGTAACCTATGCCTTAGAAGGGCTAAAATAATATGAACTTTGTAATAGCTTTGGTTTCAACTTCTTACTTCAAATTTATTTTAATGTTGCTAATAATAGGTTTCTTGGACTTCAACTTGTGATTATTCTATTGACCTTGTGAGCTACACTAATTGAAGCATCTGCTACTAGTACATTTTCCCACACCAGTAAGGTTATTCACTAGGGACAAACTGAGTACCTAGTCCATTCAGCATCTGCAAAAGGCATCTTTATCCAGTGGATTGGATTATTGAAGTGTTGGTGCCACATTAAAATACTGTTGCAGATAGCAGCAGGTAATTTAGTATTATTCCCATACAACCATATTAATAAAGAGAATTTACTGGAGTGTGTGGAACCATGTCCAATATGGCAGTTGCTGCACTTAGCTGGGAGGAAATTAGGGCCATTGGATTGTCATATCATGATTTCCTAACAGAAAGCCAGATAAGGAAATCAAGAAGAAGCCAGAATATTAGAGCAATGCTTAAGAAAGCTATTCTAATTCTTCTTTTCTTCCAGTTTCTCAATCTTTTGAATCTAGATTCCTGGAGTAACTTCTGTACAAAAAGCAATGAAATGGTTGAAATTTATCACTATATTAAATACCATAAATACCTGCATATACAACACACCCCTACATTAGATGCAGTGATGTTTTTGACCTCATGTTCTGTGATTTTTTGATATACTTGCACATAGCATGCAAAAGTTTCTTGCATTTAGTTAGTCACATATTTATCATTTAACACAAAAAGGATGCATTTTATTTTCAATATCATTGTAATATGTTAAATGAATAGAAACTTACTGCTCTTCCATGTATTACACAAGATAACATCTCTCTCAATTCAGTTATAGACAATGCTGCCATTATAGAGATAAGTTGGTTACATAGCATTAGTGATTTTCCAGAAGGAAGAACACAGTGTTACATAGTCAAAACAGTAGTTCAGCTGTGATTAGGACCTATCAGCGGCAGTCAAATGGTGCTGTAAATGGATAGAGCCAATCCCTTCATCCACACGATAAATACCACAGCACAAGTGAACACGAGGAAATTATAATGTATGTAGTATCACATAAAATGGAGCAAATTATACAATATGTTTGAAAACTATGTATCAAAGGATTACTTAGGAACTTTAGGATTCATATAGAAGTAAATTATCAAACTATATGGCGGAGCTGGGTAACAATGTGAAATTCATATGAGAGTATATGCACTCCTTTAATTATCTGCATTGTTGTTTTAAAAGTTACTAGAAAAATATACCAGTTAGAAAATTTTTATAGAACTTAGGACAACTACAGGTAAATTTCTTTAGTTTGCAGAACCTAATTACCTAGGCCGAAGTAAAAAGACTTACTGGAACAATATTGGACTTATATTACCTATATGCCATTTAGGTAATGTTGTATCCTTGTATAAGAAACATCCTGTTTTTAGTCCAACTTTTTTGAAAAAATGTGTTATACTAATGTATTTGTTAATAAAATAATTCTTTATCCAATACAGTTTTTCTCAAGGCAGTTATGACTATAGTTGATTGAATAAATATGATTCATATTTACCTAGTTTGTATGAAATTTAATTGGGCACAATTTTACATATGCACGAAACCATGCAAATGTATTTGCCAACGGTGAAATAAATTATATTATTATTACTATTATATAATGTGAGAAATCCCATAGCCAATCAACACACATGATTTATTCCATTAGAAATGAAATTTGTACAGCATTGATTTGCCCAATGCTGTCTTCCCTAAGAATGTAACTCCAATGTTGCATGGCATACTACTTTGTTTATTGTCAGTCAATTTTTTGAATTTATACATAAACATATAATGTATCATCATTTTCAGCTTCCATTGTATTAATGTAAACCAAATGACCTTGATTCACCTGTAATGAACCATCTTCAAGTGAAGGGTAGTAAATAAGGTTCCCTATATATACAATGAGGAAGAGTAAAGATGAACTGTGTTAAATTGAGACATTTCAGGACTCCAGAGAGGGGGCAGAGGAGAGAAGGGTAAAGTTGGTGAAACCCCTTAACATACCTAGTTAACTGATAAAATTCAGATAAAAGGAATGGAAACAAGAAGTCCAAACCAGGACTAAGGCAGGCTGGTTTCCCAAAGTTGATGTCCCCAATTGATTACTTATATTGACAGGAAATGTTTTAGTATGTGTCAGACATTCCAAGAAATTCTCATACCATAAATACCATTTGTAATTCATAGTTATCAATTATAGAGAAAAATTGGAATACAAATTAATAGAGCATTATCAGGTTTAAAATACTAAAAGCAATGACAAAATCTCTTTCTGAAATATTTTGCATGTATGTATTTAAAAAACGAATTTAATAAATGTTACTGTTTATATGCTAGTATGTATCGAACAACTGTCCATTGCTGAAGGGTAGTCAAGTGGAAAAAATAACCCATTTGTTCACTTGTATATGCTCAAGCAGAGGACGGTAATAACCATCTCCATGGCAACAATCTGATAAAATGCAATTTAAAATGCAAAAACCCTATGTTTTCATAGAAATTCAAGAAAACATGATCAATTATCAAAATTCTGCAATAAGAATTAGAATCTACATTCTTTTCCCCTTAGAACAGTACAAACCTCTCTCCAATATCACAATTTTGAGATATTTTAAAGTAGTGAAGAAAACATCTGTGCACGATGGATTTGAGACTTCCTATGTAAAACAAATAGGGAAAAAAATGTTTCTGGAATTGAACCCGGGACTTCAATCTTCACCAAATAAAATATAGCCCGGAGGTGGGCACTGGCAGCATGAGCCTCATACCAAGTTTCATGAAAATTGTTCCATTGATGCAATAGAATAGAATAGAATAGAATTTATTGGTCCAGTTGATTTGTACAGGCAAATATAGGACAAGTCATACAAATAAAAATAAACAAACATGGAACAGGGGGAGGAAAAATATATGTACATAGGTAATACAATGATGTCATTAATATAATGCTATAAAATGAAAATGCAATGCATACATACACTTTGACATATTTGTACAGTTAATTGCAGACCATATTATAAGTAGTAGAAATACAAATGTTAATTATGAAAGAAATTCAGTGAATTTGTAGTAACACTTATCCATTAGCATGATTTGAATTTTCTTTTTGAAAACATTAATATTTACAACTGATTTTATGTCTTCAGGCAATTTATTAAAACATTTGAGACCCATCATATATGGTCCATCATCGTATATTTTAAGTCTACAGGTTGGAGTGTGGAATTTGTTGCAGTTGCGTGTATCATGATTGTGTAATGAGGAGTTGAGCTGAAAAAGATTTTGATTTTTTCTTAAAAATAACAGAAGATGCATGATATATAAACAGGGGACAGGTAATATCCCTAGTTTTTTAAATAGGGGTTTGCAATGATCTCTTGCTTTGGCTCCTGCTATGAACCTTATGGCTCTTTTTTGAATCAGGAATAGTCCATTTGCATGGGGGGATGAGCCCCAGAAAATTAAGCCATATGTAATCCTAGACTGAAATAAGGCAAAATAAACATTTTTAATAGTTGTCATGTTTACCACTTGTTTTAGTTGTTTTAACATATAGCACACAGAACTAAGTTTAGCTATAAGGTTATCAGTGTGGTTAATCCAAGTCAATTTGTTGTCAAGGTTGAGACCTAAGAATTTAACAGAATCAACTTCTTGCATCGAGTTATCGTTGAGTCTAAGTAATAGACTTTCTATTGGTGTTTGCCTATTGGTTGTATATTTAAGCATAACTGATTTGTTTACATTTATATTAATGGAGTTAGTTTTGCACCAATCGGTTAAACTGTTCACTGTCCGCTTAGCTGTATCTAGGACAGCGTTGTTTGAGTTTGCAGAAATTAGGAAACTGGTATCGTCGGCATATATGAGTGGATGAGCATCACCTGGACAGACATTTGGTAGATCATTGATAAACAGGAGGAACAGGAGAGGTCCGAGGACCGATCCTTGCGGTACTCCTATCTTAATTGGTAGTAGTTTGGATTTGGCATCTGCCAATGCTACATATAGGTACCTGTCAGACAGGTATGACTTTACCCACTGCAGGGGAACCCCTCGTATGCCATAGCATTTCATTTTCTCCAATAACACATTGTGATTAACAGCATCAAAGGCTCGACTTAAATCAAAGTAGAGGCCAAGCGTGGTATATTTTTCATCCAGAGCTGTAAGAACATGATTAATTACATTATAAATTGCTAGTTCGGTGGATTTGCCCTTTCTGAAACCATATTGAAATTGAGATAATATGGAGTGTTTCTCTACAAATTACATCATCCTTGTATAAAAAAGTACTTCAAAAAGTTTTGCTAGAGAATTCTGTATAGCTATGGGGCGATAGTTTATTAAGTCTAATGTGTTATCTTTTTTGTGAATTGGTACTACTTTAGAGACTTTCAAGAGGTGAGGAAATATGCCTTGCTTTAGGGATTCATTACAAAGGTAAACTAATGGTTCTATTAGTTGGTTTAGGCATTTAAGGAGGAGCCAGCCAGGGATTTCATCAAAGCCAGAGGATTTTTTTCTGCTGATTTTCTTAATAATGTTTGCTATTTCGAGTTCATTTGTAGGATACAGGTAAAGAGGATATGAAGCTTTTTGTGATGAATCATAAGAAGATGTATTTTGAATTGATGATTGGGGTATTAAGTTGACAAAGAATTCATTGAAGAGATTAGCAATATCAACTGAGTTGGTTATTATATTTCCATTGCCATCATTGATTCTATTAAAATTAACTTTATCTTTGATGGAAGTTGCTTCCCTTACTATATTCCATGATTCCTTTGCCTTGTTGCTGGCTTTATTGAGTCTCTCGTCATTGAAGGTCTTTTTAGATGAGGAAATTAACTTTCTATAGCTTTTTTTAATGCTTATGAGTTTGTCATGAGATTCGGGGGTATTGGACATTTTGTAGTCAACATACGCTTGTTTGACAAGAGCTGACATCGTGCATATTTCATCAGATATCCACCCTTGTTTGACACTCCTACTGTTACCTTTGAATTTTATTAGAGGAAACACACAATCAAAGTGATACTTGAGTAATGAGTAAAATTTTTCAAAACTGTCATTAAATGCATTCAACGAGTATATTTCTGACCAATCAGTCCTTTGCAAAATTGACATAAACATCTGTATGTTTGATTCGTTGAACCTCCTTCTAGATTGGTAGGTAGTATTGGTACTAGGGGAATTTATAGCACTCAAAGATAGCTTCACAGCAATGTGGTCTGAAATACAAGGATCTATAACAGAGACTTCAAAAGTTGTATTGACTAAATTACACAAAATGTTATCTATGGTTTTCTGTGATTTTGGTGAGATTCTTGTTGGCTCTTTTACTACTGCTTTAAGGTTATAAGAATTTATTAAATTTATAATGTGGGTTTTTTGATGACTGTCACTAGAGAAGTCCACATTGAAATCCCCTCCTAACACTACCATCCTATTTTTCGAGCAAATCTTATCCAGGAGATTTTCAAAATTGCGTAAGAAAAGATCAAAGCATCCTAGTGGAGATCGATACATGGAAATTAATGTCATATTATTGCCATTAAAATTATAACTAATGCAGGTAAATTCAAAGTCTTTTTCAATGCTCATGACATCTTTTAGGTTTAGTGGAGTTACATAATTGGTGAGACATTTCTTAACAAATATGGCAACACCACCATTCTTGGAATTCTTTCTACAAAATATTGAGGCACATTTGTAACCTTGCAATACAATTGCTGTACTGTCATCCACTGAGAGCCAGTGTTCATTTACACAAAATACATCGGGTCTGTTATGATGAAGAAATACATTAATTTCGTCAATCTTATTTCTTATGCACTGTACATTAAAAAACATAATTTTGAAGTTACTTTCTTTTGTGCTATTGATAGTCTTCATTTGTCATAAGTCTTTTCGTTTTAGCGTACCTGTTTGCATTCGTGTAGTCACACCAGTAATTGAGTTCTCTCTGGCGGTGTTTACATTTTCTGTTGAGGAAGTTAGCACAGCACTTTCCTTGACTGAGGGAGTATTTGCTTCAGTTTGATCTTTATCCAGACAATGGGGGATTGAAGGTATAACGTCAACATCGCTACTAACTATTACCGAGTTACGTTTATTGGTATGAAATTTAAATCTGCGTACCATGACACCGGTGGGCCAAGTATCACTCTTGTAAAGTTCACTGAGGAGAGAGAAATCAGCACCTATTTTAAAGGAGGCCGTATTTTCATTACTAAATATTTTTTCACAGCTAATGTCTTTTTCGGGAAGTTTAGATTTCAAATGACTAATAATTACATCGCAAGTGGTTTCCGCTTTAACACGACTCAAGTGAAGCCACGCTTTACGGGGAATACCAAATTAGCTATTACTATTCACTTGATCTGTGGAATTTCCGTGCACTACATATTTGTTTCGTACATACTTTTTTCGGCAAACAGTAATAAACCCGTCATCATCATTATCTGCCTCATTTCCAAGTTTACCATTTTCATTAGGATCACTTGGTGAAAAGGTTTCAATATAAATAGCATTTGTATCACTCTTGTTAACACACGGGCTAACTTCACACTTCACTTCATTACCTTCTTAGTTCTTAGTAGGGGACACACACACACACATACAGGACCATTTCATAAGGCTGTTTCTTTTGGAAACCAACCTAAAAAATTGGAGAGGGACATATAATTTAGGTGATATGGTTTGGTATCAAAAGAGATTGTGATCAGGTGTGGAAAAAAATGTTTGTTAGAAAGAATCTTTTTGCAACAAACAATCATTAATTGTTGAATACACACAATCCATTTGTTCTGTTTAACCAGTAGTATGCTGTAAAATATCTTTATTAGCACAATGTTTTAAAATGTAAAAGTCTCAACCTTGCTTTATAGTTTGTTTTGTTATTTTATGTGCAAATTCATGGAGCTTCAGCGAGTGAAGTCTTTTTCTCAATACAGCAGTTTGGAATATTTGGCCCCTTATTAAAGTTACTTATTTAGTCAACATATATTTCAATTGCAGATTATGGCTCATAAAAGAAGAGTTAGAAAACCTTTTCAATCAGGTAAAGTAATTAAATATTTTTATCTTAATTTTATGAATTTTTTATTGCTGGTTCAAACCATTAATCCATATTTTAAGGTGGAATAAGGAAGATAAGTTCCTTAAGTTATGGGCTAGATTCGGAAGAGGATGAAGCTTCCTTAACACATGCCCCAATGCAAATGTCAGGTAAATTAATTATAATTACATAGAATGAACATAGGTAATTTATAACAGTTTTACCTTATGATTATGTATTATATTTAACTTAGTTTATAAATAAATGTGGTTCTATGTATTTGGTCAAAAATTATAGGAACATATTGCAATTTATTTTTTGGTAGACATAATGTCTCCAAGGATGCTGTTTTAAATATCACTGTGAGCATACTTGATTGCTAATACATAATATCATCTTCCCATTTCACTAATGTTCACATGATAAGTAGCATTGGAATATTGGTGGACAATGTCCACATAAATTATGAATTAGTACTAAAAATCTGGTGTAGGTACTATTTTAACTGAAATAGCATATTCTTAAACAAGTACTTATATTTCATAATTTATAATAACACCATGTAATTTTGACATGCTAGTACCATCATTATATCAAGGTTTTAGAAGATCTGATATAAAGTTACCTAATTTATGAACATACAAAATTCTTCATTTTAAGGGTATGTATATAGAATTTATTTCATTTACTGTACACAATGAAGTTAATTTCAGTGTTGCCACTTTTTTTAGTATTTGGGAGCAGATTTTATCTTCTTGGTAGCTGGAAAGTAGCTAGAATATATTTTTACCAATGATATTCATGGCTGTGTTAGGAAACTAACTAAAAAGGTGTCTCCATATAATAAGAGTATTGTTTTTGTGTGCACAGCATATAACTACACTATTTTTTAAGCTATTATCATCTTTTATATACTAACAAGAAGATGGAACCTTCATCAGAACCAATTTATACAGGTAATTAAAAAGACTTTATTTTTAAAGTCTTTTCCCCAACATTACTCCATTTATCATCCCCCATATAAATTTCATGAAAGGTATCTAGCAGGGCATGCCCCAGTTTTTAACTTGTAGAACAATGTCGTAATTATCTGCTATCGCAGACTTTTTTGGTGATCTCCCCTGCCCGAATAAATCTTTTAATCTATATATTACAATGCATATAATGGGTAAGAGTAAAATGTAGATTTCCTATTGTTGTTTTCAAACCATTATATGATATGAATATGAAAAACAGACGTTGTTATTAATGTTGTTGTGAACATAATATTACAAAGGGATACTTTTTTAGGCTTGTCTATAAGGAATGGATGCAGACATAGAGCATTTTGACCATTAAATCTAAGAAAAATTTATCTGGAATTAAATATTTCTAACTTAAACAAGATTTTTTTGGGTAGTCGCTGGAAATAGCTAGATTTTTTTAACGATTCACTATTTTTGTAAGAAGTCACTAGGGCCTTTTTAGGAGCTAGTGTGAATGTAAAATAGCTAGATCTATCTACAAATTAACTAGATTGGCAACACTGGTTAATTTATAAATTCATTTTCTATTTTCATCTATAAGTCCATTAATCTATATTAATAAAAGGTGGCTTGTATCTGTGTGTGGACAGCATTTCTCAAAAGCCAAGAAACTTAGAGATTTAAATCTTGGTACACTTACCAATGGGGCCATGAGGACGTTCACCTCGGGGCCAGAATTTTGATTTTTGGAGGAGTGGGATAAGGGAAGGGGGTGCCATACAAATCATACCCTGACTATGTAGAGGCCTGTGTTAATTTTTTGTAAAATTAAACAACTTATTTTGATTACTCTTAGCAAAATATCAAATTTGAAAGTATATTTACTTTGTTCATATAAATTAAGGAAGAATTTTGGTCACTTATCTCAAGAGAACCTTGAGTTTGAATGAAAATATTAGCGAGTGAATTGAGCGTGAAGAATTCAAAACTGTAAACCCAGGACAAAGCCAGGTTTAGCTAGCATATTAATAAGATTGAAACTGCTCACAAGGTACTAATGAAATATTTTTATTTTCTGCACGAAAATGATTTTATTTTTTTGTTGTTACAAAGATGGATTACGCATATTCAGAATATTCATTATCACTGGTTTGAGTGATGTGTAAGAGCTAATGATGAAAAAAGTTGGGGAATGAGACAGTTCAGCACAGAACAGTTTGGTGCAGAGCCAGTTATGCACAGTACAGTTCTGGGCAGAGCCAGTTTGGTGCAGGACAAGTCAGCATAGGGCCAGTTTGGTGCACGCACTAGTATAATATATCTCAGAAACATATAGAAGAATAAAATTTCAATTTCCTACCAACAAATTTCAATTACAAACTGAATTCGTCCATAACTGTGTTTTTACAGCAAAATTTGTCTGTTTTATGACCTTTTCTGGGAGAAGAAAAAGTTATACATTTAAAAAATGGAAACTCTAGAAGGCTATTTAAACTTCATGAAAATAATCAAATAGGAAATGAAAAGATGTTATGTATATGTGTGTTTTGGCTGAAAAAAAAACAAACTGCAAAAAATGCTTTAGACCAGTGATGAGCAACCTAAGGCCTGCAGGCTGCATGTGGCCCCGAGGGCGAAAAATTTAACACACAAATTCACAACATATACATTCAAATTACGACAATAAAACATTTGGGATTGAAATGTTAACCCTAAAAACCTAATTTAAATTTGATTTCCACTGATACAATACCTCACAATCTCTAGTTAACGTCCAATTTAGTTTAATCCAGCCCACTGAAACATTGACAACTTGCAATGCAGCCTGCCGAAGAATTGGCAACCACCAATGTGGCCCTCCATGTAGAAAAGGTCGCTCACCACTGTGTTATTCCAATGGCTATGAGAAGATGTAATTGTCTTATAAAACAATGTGAATGTTCCTATTGCAATATAAAAAAAGATAGAATATTTTAAGGATATATAAAAAGCATAGGTAATCTTTCTATAGTTAAAATTCTTGGTGCATAATTAAATTTTTTATATAATTTTGAATTGAAATCAAATAAAAATTATTGAAATAAAAATGCATAGTATAAAAATTATATTATAATATTTTATCTCTGATAAAAGAAAGATATAGTAAACTATTATCTGGCACGCTTGGGGATTGGGGTGTGCCGTTAGATCAAATATGCTGTTAGAACAAGAGCTGACATAGAACAAGCAATATTAATGTGCGCTAACATGAAAAATAAAATTAATAGTTAGACATGGATATACTAAGGATAAATACTTATATTTAGGTACATTACTCACCAAATTAGTTGTCTGAAGACCATTACAGGATGCAGAGTTTGCTCTAGAAATTTGATTACAGTTTGAAGAGATTGCTCAGCAGTATTCCAAGAAATTTTCTCTTCTTCTACAATTAAATCCTCTTCTTCTGAATCTTAATCAGCATCTCTAGAACTTTCTGGATTTACAACACTGTCAATGAACTCATTGACAGTTCATCTGTGATGGTTTCTGTTACATCAACTCCTTTATCAACATCAATCCATTCCTCAATTTCATTCTCTTGTAGGTTTGCAACTGGGTTATCTGAAGGTGCTGCTTTCACTGTCTCAAGAATTTTCTGCACAGTCTTCTGCATTGTAGGTCTAACATTGAATCCTTCAAAGTCTTTTTCATCTGAAGATCCTTCTGCAAACATAACACTTGGCCACAATTTTCTCCATCCTCTCTTGAGAGTTACTGGCTTAACTGCATTCCAAGCAAGTGCTACTGAAAAAATTGCATCCTTAATAGAAAAGCTGCTTTGAAATATTGCAACTCCTTCACTGCATTTTAAAACAAACCACTCATACAACACTTTGTCTAGTTGCTCTAGCTTAGGCTTTCTAAGGATTCTTCGTTCACTTGTAGCTTTACTGCTAGTCTCAGAACTAGCAACAAAATTCAACAATTCATCTTTTTGAGCCTTTATATTATAAATGGTTATTATTATTTTTTTTTACCTTTGTATTTCACAGCTTTTGAGCCAGTTATTTCAATGAGGCACGGACTTTGCCAAGCACTCTCATTACTCGAAACTTAAAAATTTACGTACTATTCTGGTTGTATTTAGTATGACAGCTTTCTGTAGAAGGGTATATTGCAATTTAGGTAAATCTATTATTTTTATACTGTTGTGTAAATCTGTAAGGATAATTCCTGTGGTCGATAAAACTATTGGGACAATGTGTACAGTATTCATGTTCCACATTCGTTTAATTTCTTCTTTTAGTTCTATATATTTGTGGTGCTTTTCTACTATGGTTTTCTGAAGATTGTGTGTATTTGGGATAGCTATGTCTATTAGATAAGTGGTTTTGGCTACCTTGTCCTGCAAGACTAAGTCCAGTCTATTGATGTGTATAGTTTTGTCCGTAATTATTGAGCGGTCATAGTATAACTTAAATGCATCAGATTCCAGAACTGGTTTAGGTTTGTATTTATAGTAGGGCATGTTGTCTTCTATTAATTTATGTTTTAGAGCCAGTTTTTTATGTATAATATTTGCAACTTGATTGTGACGGCGTAAATAGTCAGTCTGATGCATGCTCCTGTAATGTGCTGTATAGTTTCCGGGTGTTCTCTACATTTTCGGCATCTGTCATCTTGAATTTGTCTATTCTTTATTATGTACTTCTGGTAGTTCTTTGTATTTATTACTTGATCTTGTATGGCTAGCATGAATCCCTCTGTTTCTGGGAAGAGATCTCTGTGTTTGAGCCAGGTGTTCGATGCTTCTTTGTGGACATCAGATCAGCTCAAATCTTAGGGGTGTCTCCCGTGGAGGGTCATGCATTTCCACCTATCAATTTTCTCTGCTATTGTTTGGGGTTCTTCATTAACTTGTGTTACTGTATCAGTTAGATTCAAAGGTGTATATTTATTATCTGATTTACAAATATTTATGTGAAGAGGGGAATCTTGACGCCCGTGAAAGTATTTCCTTAGCAGTTTGATTTGGTTATTACGTAAGTTTTTATGTCTATTATACCTCTGCCTCCTTCTGTGCATGGTAGTGTCAATCTGTAAATATTTGAGTATGGGTGGTGCTTTCTACACTTTGTCAATTCGGTTCTTATTTTTCATTGTAAGTTTTCAATATCTGTGTCTGTCCAAGTTATTATACCGAATGAATATGTTAAAACCGGAATAGCAAAAGTATTTATAGCTTTTGTCATATTTTTACTATTTAATTCTGTGTGGAGTATCTTTTTAAGTCTATTGGTAAATTCTATTGTCAGATTTTTCTTAATATCAGTATGGTTTATTTTCTTTGACTGTTCGTATCCTAAATACTTGCACATTTCTAATTCATTCATAGGTTCTATTATTCCCTGACTTTCTGTTTTGAATCCTAAGGGTTCTATTCCTCATTTCTTTATGTTTAGCATTCTACATTTATTCAGTCCAAATTCCATTTTAATGTCTGTCGAAAATTTCTCTACTAGTTTAATTAATTCATTAATTTTGGATGTGTTGATACATAAAGTTTTAAATGTAAAGTAGATGTGATATTATATGTTTTGCCTGATTATTTTTTATTAAATATCCCATGTTCGTTCTGTTTAACATATTTGAGAGTGGATTTAAAGCAAGACAAAACCATACTGGGCTTAAGGAATCACCCTGAAATATACCTCTATTTATTTTTATTTCCCTTGTATAAACATTTGTTTTGTTATCAATAAGATTAACTATTGTGTGCCATTGTCGCATGGCTTTCTCCAGGAAGTTAACTTAAATCGGGTTTATTCTGTATATTTTAAGTACTTCTATTAACCAAGAGTGGGGGACTGAATCAAAGGCCTTGCGATAATCTATGTAGCAGCATGAGAGATTTTTCTTGTGTCTTTGTGCTTGCTTGAGTATTATTGAGTCAATTATCAATTGCTCTTTACAGCCTTTCATGCCTTTGCGACAGCCTTTTTGTTCTTCGGTGAGAATGTTTTCACTGTCTAAGTGAGAGTTAATTAGATGTGTTATACATGATGTAATAATTTTATAAATGGTTTGTAGGCAGGTTATAAGATGGTAGTTAGATGGGTCGTTATTATTCTTACTTTTTGGGAGAAGATATGTTTTGCCTTCCATTAGAAATCTAAGTACTTGGTTCAATGAATTTATTTATTTGGGTTAATAAATGTGTGTGTGTGCATGTAAATCTTTTGTACCAGTAGTTGTGAATGTTGTCACTGCCAGTGCATTTCCAGTTATGTGTCTTTCAGATGATGATTTATAATAGATCTAGTGATATGTCGGGGGCCGGCATACTATGAATATTATGAAATCATTCTATTTCTGTCTGTATCCAATGTGCTTCAGCGTTGTATATTTCAGTATTTGACCATATTTGAGACCAAAAATTTTCTATGGCATCTTTCATTGGCAGTTGAGTGCTTTGTGGTTGTTTGTCACCAGTTGATTTTAACGCTCTATAAAACCCTATGGGTTATACCATTGCTGAGACCTGTACAGGTTAAAAAATTCAATAAAAGCAGACCTTGACAGCAGGTTTGGATTCTCAGAACTGTTTGTAGAGAAAATGGAAACATTTGCTAGGAAATCATAAAGATCAGAACTCGGGAAAATAATTTATAACTTTATAATCCAGGATATGTTGTCATGTCTAAAATGTTTTCTTTTTATTGTCTATATTTAATGATATTCTGAATTTAACCATTTATGTGTCAATAACTGGAAAAATTGTATAAACTCCTGGTACATAGCACATACTCCAAAGTAATGAGCATGTGGCTATGATTTTAAAAGATTTAAACAAAGGAAGAATTTTAATAAAATAAAATGTATAAAGGAATACACATCTAATATATATCAGTCTATAGAAAAACATATAGAGATATAAAGGGATTTTTAATGCTTCAGATTTAAATTGAACTTGTTTGTAACTATATTTTTTAAATATTAAATATATAAAAAATTGGGATATAAATACTTTTGGTTTTGTTTATCTAGCAGAAAAGATCATAAAATTCAGACAAATTATGTTGTTAAAAACACAGTTATGGACAAATTTGGTTATTAATTTAAATATGTTGGTAGGAAATTGAAATTTTACTCTTTTATACATTCCTGAGAATGTACTAATGTATGCATTGAACTGGCCCTTTGTCTAACAGGCTCTGTGCCAAACTGTCCTGTGCCTAACTGGCAGTGCCGAACTTTCCTATTTCCTAAAAGTTGCAATGGAAAATAAGTCATTTTAGCTGTGAGGGTTGGCTAGAAAGGTTTTTAATTAATATTTCCAACTTAATAATGATAACTTTTAACTTCATATTAAAATGTATCTATAACTTTTATTTTTGCACAGAGGGACAAAAAGAAGAATTGCCTAAGTATCTTTGTGGACTTTTGCTTCCAGATGCTTGGATGAACTGGAAAGCTCACTTGCTTCTCCACAATATAAGATTATGGTTCTTGTTATTCTTAATTTTGACTATCTCAACAGGTATACAAAATTATATAAATAAATTAGTAATAATTGAAAATTGCCTTATTAAGATTTCCACAGTTATTCAGTGTTAATGTAACAAATATCTATTAGCTTAATTAGGAGCTTAGTGCCTCCATTACCTATTAAATATTACACAATGAATCAATCTTGTATATTTGAAAGCCTTTATAACATTTCATCATTTTGGTCAGTTTTATTCATAATTACTGCTTTGCCTATAAAGTTGAATTGACATTGATGAAATAATAAAATTTTCATCAAAGTTTTAATTAAACTATCATAAAGTAATAGTGCAACAAGTTATAAAGAAAGAATCCCATATTGTAAAAATCCTGTGTTCAAGGAAAGATACTTCTCTAACTCCTTATTTATGTCCAATGAAAATGTATAGAAGCAATTTTCTAGGTATGATAAGTACCTAATTTTGACAAAAATCCAAATATACGAGGGTTGCACCACATTTTTTCCTCAGTCAATATTTATTCAAAAATTACTACTTTTGGTGCTGCAAGACTGAAATGTACTGCGTTTAGCTGCAGAGTTGCGAAGCTTTCCCACTGATAGTGCAGTAGCAGTGAGTCATCAAAATGGCATCTGTCAGTGATGTGCATCTGAAACAAAGGGCTGTAATTGAGTTCCTCATGGCAGAAAGAAAATCAGTTGGGAACATTCATAGAAGGCTAAAGAATGTCTATGGAGACAATGCTGCCAACAGAAGCATCATTAGTTGCCGAGTTAAGCGAGTGATGGCATCAGAAGAAGATGGACAAGCCATGCTTCTTGATTTGCCACGCTCTGGCTGCCCTGCGACAGCTGTCATACCTGTGGCATTGCAACATGCTGATGACATCATTTGTATGGGTTGATGTATCACAAGGAGGCAGCTGGCACTTGAGCTTTCAATTGGCTATGTTAAGTGTCAACACGATTATTCATGCCCTGGGTTATTCAAAGGTGTATGTGAGGTGGGTTCCTCAAAGACTAATGCCCGAACACAAAATTCTGTGCAAAGACATTTGATTACACATTATGATGCTGACAGGGATGACTTCTTGTCCTGGATTGTTACAGGTGATGAAGCCTGGATTCATCAGTTTGAGCTGGGGACAAAAAGACAGCCCATAGAGGTGGCTACATGAGAAAGACAAGGATCAGTACCAACAAGGCATACATGACCTTGTTTCTTGTTGGTGTAAGGCCATAACGATGGACAGAGAAAAGTAGATCATGTAGCCAAAACACCCTTTCACATTGTAAGTTACGCATTTTTCAATAAATATTGACTGAGGAAAAAAAATGTGGTGCATTACTTTCTGGGCAACCCTCATACATTGATAAGAAAACTAGTGCTTCAATTTTTGTAAGATACACTGGAATAGTTTTCTGATTCAATTTTTTATAAAGTAACAGAAAACGATGACAATGTAGAAAAAAGGTTATTCATACAAAGATTACATACTAAATATTTAGAAAGTGGAGTTTGTGTTAGATTGGCAAAGTTACAGGATAGAATGATGCAGCAAAGAGATGTTTTAAGAAATTTATGAGAGTTCTTTTGTCTTGGAGCAAAGGAATATTGATATTATGCATGATAACAAATGCATGCATTTTTTCTCAACCAATAATAGTTTCCTGATTCATTGTCACTGATAAAGTATAGTTGTTATTAATGTTGTATTTAGATATAACTTCTTTTTGAATTTTTGTTTCTAAATAAAAATAAGAATAGTCTTTTTCCTGCAGTCTTATATCATGTATAATATAATATATGGAGTGGGAGATCAAATAATGCTAGATGAGGAATAAAGAGAATAACTGATGACAAACAACTCAAAAATAAGGGATGGTGGATCATCCCACTCTACCCTAGAGATGGTTATACATTTTTTCCAAAATAAGTGTTGGTGTATTCAAAATTGCTATTTTGGATCAGATTACACTCCCAAAATTGCAACAGCTGATATTTTTTCTCCTCCCCTTACTCAGTTCCACAGTGAGAGGTTACATTGAATTTATTATTACAAAATTTTAGGTGTGTATTATACATGGTAATAAGAAAATTTTGACATAGCACTTGTGAAAACCAAGATGCGAATTATATTTGGTATAAACTGAAAATTATGGTATGTATTTGTTGGGTTAGTGGGAGAAAAACCATCGATAATATTTTGCTGTAGGCCCTTCCACTCCTAGTTATGTCACTGTGTGTTAACATATTTTTGGAAAGACCTCATAATTATATAGATAAAATTAACCATTTGCATACAGAAAGCAGTTTAGTGATAGGAATCCTATCGATGGCAAATGTCTTTACTTTTACTATTGTTACCAACATTTATTAGACCTCATTAGTTATTATGCAGGTACCTTAAGACTATAAGCTACTGGACAAATTTAGGTGATTTTATCCAGAAAAATTTAAGTCTTTTAGTCTAGAAAATTGGGTGCAATTTGATATGCAAAATTTTATATGTTAAATTATATTTGATAATGATAAATTATTTTTCATACAGGATTAATAGTTGGATCCTCACAGCTTTATCCATTGCCTCAGGTTAGAGTTTTGATTTTTATGTTCACTTTGATCTCTATACCTCAAAAATGTAGAACTGATACTGACTCGTGTCATAACTAACTTGTATTGATATTGTTGTAAAATGATTTTAATTTGCTAATTATTATTTAACATACAAATGTGCATATATTACAGCTGGAGTTAAAAGAAATAGAAGGAAATAATCTACATACATTAGGATCAAGTGAGAAAATTAATGAGGTAATTTTCTTGAATTATAGAGGTTTTTATAGTAATGCATTCATCTTTTACATGCAAATGATTTATTTCTTCATGAAAGGAAAATAAAAAAAATCTCAATCTAACATTTATATCTAAAATCAGAAAACAATATTTAGAAAGCAACAAAATCTACAAAACAAAATGCCGAAAGATACCCTTCTCCTGTTCAGTATTCTTGTGCTTTACTCACCTACTGCCTAATTTTTCTGGACATTAATTTAATTTTTTACATGTGTATCTCTTTTTAGTTGTGTTTAGTTTGAGTTTGTTAGTTATTTGAATTATTTTCATGCGTTTAAGTAAAATTTAACTTGTACACATGCACCTAAATACAATTTTATAATTACACAACAAAATGAGCTTGTGTTATTAATCTCAAGGGTTAATGCAACTGCTAGTCAGTCACCTAGAGCAGTGATACCCAAACTTTTTGTAGGTGCGGAACACTTTACAAGATAAACAGAATTTCGCAGTATCTCAGCCTTGTAACAAGTTTTATATATTTTTACATACAAGTGTTACAAACTTTGGATGCACCCATTTGATATTGCTACTACATGATCATTTTATTAGAAGAAAAATTATTTCTTTAATTATCCATCAACAACTTCCAAACTGTTGATTTATATACTAAACCAAGTTTTTTGCAGCATACCTAAAAATCAGATTTGGCACCCCAATGTGCCATAGGACACAATTTGGAAACCACTGACCTAAAGAAACATTTATATTTAGGGTTGCCAACTATCCTACTTTCAGTATGACAGTTCCACTAATTGTAAGAGTAAAAATATCCTGTCCTACCTGAGATGTAAGTAGGACACTAAAAATCCTACTTTGAAAATTTAATTTATACTAGGATGTCCGTTGCAGCTTCACTTGCAAAGAAATCAATAAAAATTAGTTATACATGGTGTGGGAAAAATTACGCACACTAACAATGGGGACGGTAGAAAACCTCATAACTAAGCAAAATCTATAAGGAACAAATTCTCTAGAATTAATAGATATAGAGATATGGTAGGATGTTGCCAGTCTCTTTCATTTGCTGGCCAAGTTGGCAGAACACATTTTTGTCTGGATAGCGGCGTGCTGGATACCTTTCTGCATAAGCCCTGGCTGCAGCAAAGGCCTGTTTATCAAAGGCACCAAGTATTATTAACAACCCCAACTGTTTCTGTTTGTCACTTAAATTTTCTGATAGTTTTGAAAGATTAACCTGTGTGGTAAATTCATATGCTCGCTTTCTCCCTCCCTCCCCCCCTCTCTCCCTGTGTTGATTAGCCAGAAATACAAGCCAACAACAGCATCCCCAGAGTTAACAAGATTGGGAAGATGTACTCCTTGTCAGATTACACTGAATTTCCAAATGTGTTCTTTGAGATTTCACAATGTTCTCAATAATTTTTGCTCAGGGGAGTATTTAACGAGAAGCTAGCGAGGTATGCTGTAAAGTACACTTGTAAAAAATATAGACAAAATAGTAAGGAAGTCAGCTTTCTTCCTAACATTTTGAATCTGTACCAGCTATTTATTGCACTACCTCTTAGATACCCATTGCGTGTAGGCAAGAGGGAATCAGCAGGTCGTAAAAAAAAGTTACACTTTGATAACTTAAAACAAAAGCCTTTCATTAAACAGTGCTGCACATTATAAAACTTTTATAAAAATAAAATACCACAGACTGACCAATACTAGACTGCAGACTGGCAGCGGTCCACAGACCAGCAGTTGAGAAACACTGATCAAGGCCATTAAGTTTTTAGAAATAAATTGTTGGATTGGGATATTATTATGAACATATAACAGCATAAATTTCTGGAATGCATGAAAATCTGCATCTTTATCCAAAACTTTTTCCTATGCTCTCCAATGTGCTTATTATGACTTTGCTATAAAAATCAGATGGAAATTTCCAATACCTTCAAGTACGAAGGCATTTATAAGAACTCTACAAAAAATGAGAGCCTTACTACTAAACTAGAAGGAAATCACAAAGAAATAAGTTTGAATCCACTTCAGATGCATCAAGGAGATGAGGTAACTGTTTAAAAAAAAATTGGTTATGAGTGTATATACTACTCAAATATTGAAATTCATTCCAACTTGACTGCATAATTTACTTGAAAATTAACTTTCAGTTTAATTTCTCAAGATCTCATTCTTCCATCTTGAGAATTGTGAGATACAGAAAAGAATTCAAGAAATCGCCTGCATTGCCGAGAGCTACTGTTTTAACAAAGAAAACTGAGGACATTTCATATAGGAGACCTGTTTCAAATGATAACATATTGAATGAAAATGAAGGACTAAACACTAAACTTATTGAACTTGAAAAAAAAATTCAACGACTAACTTCAAGTCTAGAACATATTAAGGTCCCTTGTTTTGGCATACTTTTCTTTAGCAAACATCTTAATGTTATCAGTATGTTTTATCAGCTGAAGTCAATTACATATATTCCTGTATCAATTGCAGATGGAGTTCTTTTACAAAATATTAGAATATCAACAATCATTACCTGAAGGTAAATTACCTAATTTGCATGCTTTCACTTAATTTTGAGAAACTTTAAAATATATTGACATATTTTGCAGAAAATAAAATAAGAAAAACTATCCAGGAGGAAATTAATCTAAAAGAAACAGAAAAATTGGGTACGGCAGATTTTGCACTGGAGAATTCAGGTTTGTAAATCAAATAAATCTGTGATTAGCAAAAATTGGAGCAGTTCAAAAGTTGTCCCAAACATGTGAAATAAATTTGAGGATAATTTTCATTCGGTCTTTCAAGTTTATGTTGCATACTTTTAGTACTCAGCAATTCCTATCTCTCTGAAATGTTCAAGGTTCTCTATTTTACCAAGAATTCTTCACTCTTAGGCTATAAAGACATCCCTTGCATAATGATATTAATTTGCTCCATAAAGAAGCATCTTTATATGGAACATCATTATGTAAAAATCAATATCCCATATGATTTATATTATAGTGCATTAGTTGGTACCTGGCCAATGGCCCTCCAACCAAAAATTCATATACAAATACAAAATTTTACATGGCAAAGTACAGCAAATACTGGTAGATATGCAGTACAGTCGCCCACTGATTTTCCGGCAACCGCTGGTCCGGTACCACCGCTGGTTCGGACCGATTTCTAGGGATGGGCAAAAGTGTTATTTTGCGATACCTGTTCTACCTATTACTATTAAAAATTAATACCTGTTAAAAATACCTATTCCAAAATAACAGGCCACCCTGTATTTTCATTCCACCTACTGGTATCATCGTCATACTACATACAAGACCTACGGATACACAGTTCACAAAAATGCCACTAGATGGTAACTGAACTCATGAGGGGGGGAATAATCTTTGTAACATATACTTCAATTTTATTAACATTTTCAGGTCATAAAATTCAGCTATATCCATTACTTATAATTACAGGAAGATATCTAAGAATAAGAAAAACATTGCTTCCCGTATCATTAATAAACTAACATGGGACAAGAAGTTAACTCAGTCCCATAAAGTATTCAGAAGCAAGGTCAGGACTATATTTATTATAATGAATGAATTTCATAATAAATATAAATTCGAGTTTAAAAACAATAGTTTTTCTACATGGCGTGCACTAAGCCGGCTGCGCCGTTCACTTAGAACAATACCGGCCTTGGAAAAGAGTCTTTCGCATGGAACTGAGGTTGCCAGCATGTTGAACTTTTGTACCACTAATTTTGCCAGTGAAGGGTATAAGTGTCCATTTCCTTTCCACCACATGAGGGGATCTTGGTCTCTACGAAGATAACTACAATCTAAGTACTGCTGAACCTCTTCGATCGCTGCAGACGTTGTCATGCCGACTAAAATAGACAAGAAATAATTAATGTTTTTGAAATTTGTAATAGGAAATAAATAACTTGTTACTGCTACTTACCTTGAGGTTGAGTTGTTGCCATCTTCGTATCAAAAGCATCCCACAGACAAAATCTTGCGTTAGTGTTACGCTGGGGAATGCGTTGTTCTGGCATCTCTTGGTTCTGCCGACCAACTTCGTTTATTATTTTCGTCACCAAATTTATGGCCATTCTTTTCGTTGTTTCATCTGCATTTGGGTTTGAAAATATAAAAACTTTAAACCTTGGATCCAGAAATGTGCACAGTGAAATTGTTTTTCTAAACTCCAAATCACAAAATCTAGTATACAATCCATCACGTATTGCATCAATGGTATTTTTCACAGTTGGGTCATAGTTTTCTTCCAAGAATGCATCATACACTGAAAATAATCCCATTGTAATAGCAATAATTTTGCTCCCTGTAATGTCTTTTTCTCCGCTGAATTTTGTGGTGGCTTCTTCCAGTGGCTGAAGAATTTCGCATAAATCTGCCACTCTTCTTCAGAAAGCACTAGTAAGTCTTTATTTATAAGCGCAAGTGTGGTTTTCACAGCATCTCTCAGTTCTAAGAATCACTTAATCATGAAAAATGTGGAATTCCACCGTGAAGGAACTTCCTGGACAAGCTTTTTTGGGGTAGAAATACCCGAGTTCCGTTGGTACAAAATCAATTTTTCATTTGCCAAAGTACTTCTTCTGAAGTGTGACACGATACCCTTTATTTTATCAAGAATTATCCTTGGTCCTTTCAATGCATCCTGTACAATCAAATTTAATGTATGTGCAAAGCACCCAAAGTGTTTCCACCCAGGTCTTCCCTTATGGCATTTCTCATATTGCTAGCATTATCAGTTACTGCTACTAATATCTTATCCGACAAAGCGAATTTTTCAGCAATGCGTTTGATGTGGGCGTCTAAGTTGGCACTAGTATGAGATCCATCTATTACGGAACATTCCAATAAAAGAGACTTTAATTCAAAGTCTTTAGAAATATAATGAGCAGTTACTGCCAAATAACTATCTGCATTCCTTGATGTCCAGCCATCTGCTGTCAAACACACACTAGTCACAGATTCTAAAATCTGTCGAACAGAAATCATGGAACATTCGTAGGAGGACGGGATCATGCATGCAGTAATGGTCTTCCTACTTGGCAAGCAATATGAAGGATTTAGGGCTTTTACGAATTCCACAAACCCCTGATCTTTCACTATCAAAAATAGTTGGTAATCTATTGTAAACAATTTCAAAAGGATGTTGTCTAATACCTTTTTTTGAATTGCCTCCATTTTTCTACTAACTGTCAAAAATGTTGAAATCTGAGTCTGGTGAGGTCTTGTTTCTCTGTCTGTAGGGTCCGTAGTTGTCTGAGGTGCTGCAGGTTCCTCCGGCCTCTCTGAAGGCTCGCCTTCGTCTCTTCTACGATTCTCCTGAGTTTCTTTTCTAGTCATTGTCATGGTCGGATGCTTGCTCCTTAGGTGTTTCTTTAGATTACTTACCGTTGCTTTATAGCATAGTTGCTTTTTACATATATCACAATCAATGGAAGTGAAATACTGCCACACTTGACTGGACATTGTAGAAGCCTTTATAAAGATCCACTTTAGTTCTAAAAAGTTCCTGTTCCTTCACACAGCATGGTCTTGAAGAAGGAATGGTCCATGGAACAGAGTTACTCCAGCTAATCACATGGCAATGCTCCTCCCCTCTCTGTATCATTATAAATAGCTGCTTATTATATTTAATATAGGATACTACATTACATTTAATATAGGATGCTGCATTACATTTAATATAGGATACTGCTATGTTGAATGATCTGATATAAAACTTAAAGTAGTACCCCTGGAAGGGCTACAGAGCTGAAATTTGGCATAAAGAAAGATCATTGGGTACATCCTCTGGAAACATTCCAGAAAGCTATATTTAAGGGGCATTTTTTTACCCAAATATTCCATTTCAATACCTCATAAGTAAAGTGCAATGCATTTTTAAATTACTTAAACTTGGGAAAAACAGTTGTATAGATGAAAAAACGGAGTTCTTCATTTGTGAAGATAAAATTAAAATACATACTGAATTTACGTAATTATCATAACAGATACAAATTAGAGTTTAGAAACAATAATAAATACAGTTTGAATGTTTTCATTATTTCCTTAAGTAAGCACTAAAAATGCCACCAAATTCGCTTTAAAAATGCTGATGTTTGATCGCTAAAATTTAAGAAGTAGGACAAAGGATGAAGTCTGTCATTTTTTAAAAATAATCTGAAATTATGTTTATAAATGAGAGTGACTAAAAATTATAAATTTTCATAAGTGTATATAATTCAGAATATCAGAAACCGAGTAAATAACTTTAAATGCATCACTGTAACAATGAAAGGTACCCTATAAAATTGCAATTCATCTCCTGAAAGGTGACTTTAAATCATTATTTTTAACTGCCTTTGCAACAGGAGGATGTAGAAAACAAATTCTGCAAGTACAATGTTTTTAAGCCAGGTATCCTGTTAATAATAGGTAGAATAGGTATTGTGGAAATAATAGGTAGAATAGGTATTGTGGAAATAATAGGTAGAATAGGTATTGTGGAAATAATAGGTAGAACAGGTATCATGAAGGGAATATTTTGAAAGAAAAGGGCATCATGAAACTAATACGGATTCTTTTTAGAATAGGTATTATGAAAAAAATATGGTTTCTTTTAAAAACAGGCATTGTGAAACTTATACCGTTACTTTTTAAAAAAATTCTTAAGAAAATGATACGGATACGTTAACTGTGCCTATTATGTAATAACAGGGGTAATCTGGTAATAGGTATTTTAGATACCTATTAAAATTCTCTACCTGTTCTGTTATTTTAGGCACATCCCTACCGATTTCCGTGACGACATTTCAAATTTCCCGCGATCACTTAGAATAGTTCACTAATCTGCCGCTGTCGTTAAGGTAGATTTAACCCAGTGTATTTGTGTTTATTTTCCCACATTTCTCTAAGTTAACCCTCAAAATGTCGCCAAAGAAAGATGCAGAAATATTTACTATAATGTAATGTTTATGTTCAATTTACGGAATTATCGAAATCGAAAATTTTACGAAATGGAACGCGTGTTAGTATGGAATATTTTATGAAACGAAAGCTTATTATACGTCTTTGTTGGGAAGTCACCATTCTTCCTAAAAATTTTTAACTGACCAGCTATTCATTGCACTACCTCTCAGGTACCCATTGCGCGAAGCTTATTATGTATAAGGAAAGCTATTTCTAAATGTCTGACATAACTGACCAGTATAATCGACGTGAGTGATCAACTGGAATGACGTTTTGGTTTGTCCCGACTCATTTCGAGTAAACCTAAGCAAATGATCTCAAGTACACACCGAGATTCGGTGATCTTTTCATCTTGGTATTTGGTTTTCATTCCCATTAGTTCTAATCCCGGCCTAATCGCGTCGTCTGCTGTCACACCCATAGAGTAAGGATATATAACGGCCGGAAACTCGGTGGGCGACTGTATATGAATATAAGGCATGACAAACTTCTCAGTAAATGAAAACCACTTTCACATAAGAAAGGATAAAACATAAAATTACTACGCGCACAAATTTAAAAACGTGTTATGAGACATTACCAGGGCCGTGCAAAGGGGGGGTGCGTCGGGTATGACTTCAGGGGCTCCGTAGTGATCTCGCAAAAAAAGATTTCCAGGTTTTGTTTTTTTATTATTATTCAATACAAATTTAGTCTCATCCTAATCTATTCATCATACATACCATGCATAGCTCATTTTTTCAACCTTTTACTTTGCGATGCAGCTTCAAGTAGTATGGCATACAAACTTTTAGAAAACAATGCAATAGATTTCTATATAGAATATTCTAATGATGTTTCTTCTGAAATTTGTTCAGAAGTTTCATATTTACAAGCAATGTTAATAAAAAAATTGTCTTAAAACCTATAGATATTTTAGGATACATAATAAAATATAACTCGGAAGAAATATTTCCAAATATGGTAATAGCAATTAGAATATTTTTATCTCTTCCTGTAACAGTAGCAGAAGCTGAGCGATCGTTGAATAAAGTAAAATTGATCAAAACATACTTGCGATCAACAATGTTACAGGAGAGTTTAAATGCTTGTGCATTATTATCAATTAAGTGGGAAAGAGCTGAAACGTGTACATTTAAAAATTTAATACAGAACTGGGTAGAATCTACCGCAAATAAATAAATAGAATATTGTGTGTCCCTGCAGTTAGAAATGTTTTATAATTATATTATATTCCAACTGTCCTTTAGTTACAAACTATAATAAAAATTTTAATTTTTTTATTGTGATCTTTGTATTTTCTTGTAATAAATCAAAATAGGAATTTAGATTTACAGATGATTTTATTTTAATTTACTAATAGTTTTTTGTAACAAATCAAGTAAAAAAATTATATACAAAAATTTGGGATGGGGGAAGGGGGCCCAAAAGAAGCTTTGCATCTGGGCCCCAAGATATTACTAAATGGTCCTGCATATAAAGTTTGTTGGATGGCAAGTCAAAAACTTAAATACGAACGAATTCATGCAATGTGGCGAGTTTTATTTTAATTATCAAAAGTGCTGATGGAGCACATGTAGCAGCAGTGCTGTAGTCGCAAAAAAAGCAGAAGGTATACCGTATACAGAAATAAAACTTTGAAGGAGGGTCTTACCCAGTTTTTTTTAAAGCAGAGGATATACCCTATTCATTCGAAAAAAGCAGAGGGTATATTGCGTATACCACCGTATATCCTCCACTACAGCCGTGTGGGGCAGTGATATTGAATAACAAAGATACATATTTCAGTTGCGAAGTAACCATCATCTGGTTGATTCTCTGTAAGTAGAAATTGTGTGGATTGGGTTACAATGATTCCAGATGTCAAGGACTGTGCTGACAATGGTTACATTGAAACTGAAATATATATATCTTACAACAAAGTGCCGTGACTGATTGGTGGGAAGACAGACTCCAGCATCGTAACCATGAATTTGGCAAGTCATAAGAGTGAAACAGGCTGTGACATAATAACCATAAAACATTGTTGAGCGAAATGTCGTTATGCAAAGGATGCCTGTTTATGTAATTTGATTGTGTTAGTTATTTAAGGTTGTGAGAGACTTCCACATACATAAAATATAAATGCTTTGTATTTACTTTGTTAAATCATGAATTTCAGGAGGGAGTATAATTAGTACACCTAATACTAAAACCTATACCTCAAGGACTGTAATGCAGCTATTTGGTTTTCCTTTGTGGGTTGTAGAATCTAGCCCAAGAAATGCCATTCAGGTTAGTTAATTATTACCATATTACAATGCAAAATTTAATAAAATAAAATTTCAAATCATTCATTATTAAGTGTAAAATTGTCAATAAATTTTTTTTACCAAAAACTTTTTGAGTTAATGAAAATTAAGCATTGAACAGGCATCAGTTGGTCCTGGAGAGTGTTGGACTTTTCATGGATCTGTTGGGAATCTGAGAATTCACCTTGCAGCACCAGCTATAGTATCTTCTTTTTCCTTGTATCACATACCAAAACAGATTTCTTTGTCAGGTGAAATTGAATCTGCTCCAAGAGAATTTTCAGTGATTGTGAGTGAATTTCTTTTTAATTAGTCTTTTTGAAATGATTTTCATTTAAAACTGAATTTTAATACCAGAATACTATTTGTTTTCTGTTTTAACGTATATAAAATAATTTTTCAGGGAATCAATAATTCATATGAATTGGATAATGAAATTCTACTTGGAGAATACGAGTACGATGCTAAGGGTCGCCCTCAGCAAACTTTCCTTATCCAGGTATATAAGGTATAGGGATGACTGCTGTTCCATTTGGAAAAATTATTGCTCTTCATATTCATTTTAATAGAGGCCTATAAAACAGCAATAGTCTTAATAAAATATCATAAACTACTCCTTGCCGATTCATATGATTACATTACTGCAGTAAATTTGCTATTTATTCCAATTTTCAGAGGGAATCCACAGGGCCACTTGATATTGTTGAACTAAGAATAAATTCCAACTATGGAAATAAGGAATTTACTTGTGTCTACAGGTTCCAAGTTCATGGAAAACTTTTCAAATTATAACATTAATAAATAGAATAATTAGAGCTAGTAAACTTGTATTGTATTACCCTTTCTGTTGATTTAATAATGATGTTCTCTAAGCATTGAATAAACATAAATTGTTTTGCATCATATTATTTATAAGTACAGTTGGTCCCCTGTATTCGCGGATTTGGTATTCACCATTTCACTTATTCGTCATTCATGTATTATGGAACAATGTTTTGGTATCTGCGGTTTTTTGTTTCACTTATTCGTAACTCTGACTAGAGCACTGCACAAGTATATTTTTCACCCATACCAGACCTGTACCCGCAGACTACTAACCTGTACCTGACCCATACCCGCAGAATATTAACCCATACCCAACCCGTAACCACAGGCTATTAACCTGCACCCACACAGGTCTACTTCTCCGACCCGACCCATATTTTTTAACTGTCCGGTCCAACTCTAGAGACAAATCCGTAGCAAGAAATCGTGAAAAAATAAAAATATTATTTCTGAGTCAGTCATTTATTTTGTATAAATTCAAATTAAATGCAATTGTTCATAAACATATTCATTTTTAAGATCGAAAAAATGTATTTAAATTATCTACAATTTATTTTTACAAAAATTACAAATTGCACAAAATAATTTAATTGAAAAAAGGAAACATTAACTAATAGTACCCCGAGATTTAAAATGAGTATTTAAAAATAGGACATAATCCACGTTTGCGGGACCTAAACTGCTTCTTCTTTCACTAACAAAATTTCCCGTCAATGAAAAACACCTCTGATGGAACTAAGGTGTCTGACATTTTATACCTTTTCATCAGTTGCTCTACAAGCGTACACGAATTTGGTGTCACGGATTCGATTTCATATCCCTTCTCCTTTTTATTGTCATTAATACTTACTAGCAGTAAAAGGCGTGTGAAAAGTTCCTGTGCCTACATTGGCAAGGCAAATTGAATTGGAATTAAAACTAGTTTTCATACCTGCTCTTTAACTGCACCAGTGCCTTTTGTGTCCGAACCTGACCCGTACCCGCATGGAAGCACTATATAACCAACCCGACCCACAACTTTCGCTCTGGGTACCTGCGGGTCGGGTAAACTGCGGGTATGCAGGCCTCTAACTCAGACTACTTGCCATGGCAGAGTAAGAAGACGACATGCATGCTACTTGTTCAACAGTGACTGCCTCATTGTACTCGTTTTATTTTATTTTCTGGCCTATTTTGTCTATTTTTTGATATTGATAATGAATGTTATGGTAAAGGTACGTAATCAGGAAATGTGTACATTTACCGATAAATGTACACCTCTTGTTTTGTTAGGTTTTCATTGTTTATTACGATATTTTTATGTAAATCTAAGAATTGCTATAATCTTGTAACGTAAGATTTTCTGCCGCGTATTTTGAATGCGATTACTAAAAGAAATGTTATAACTTTATTACACTAAGTTTTGATTTTCTGTTATGCATTTCTAGCGTAATTAGTAAAAGAAATGGAAACTCTTTTTAATGCGTGTTTTTTTGTGACTTGAAAATGTTTGTTGCAGAATCCAGAAAAACATTTGTGCATGACATACTCAACATTCCATTTCAGTAATTCAATTTAAATTAAACCATTTCCTTAGAATGAACAAAAGTAGATCGAAAATCACATGCTAAATTTTAGGGAGGTAAACTGTACAAGTGCGGAAAGAAGTGTATCACTTTGTTATGCTTGATTCTCATTTGCTATTATGCGTTTGAAGGTAATTAAAAGTATTTTTCTCTTTATAATGCTAGGTGTTTCATTTGCAATTACGTTTTCCTTTATTTTCTGTTAAACTACATTATTTATGATAAAAAAGTGAATTTTTTAGGTTGGCTGGGAACCACTCTCTCGTAATGACATAGCGTCTTATGGGAAAATAGGACTTACAATTTGCTTCAGTTTTCCGGGAGCAATTATTCGCGACGTTCAAAAAGGTGGTGTATTTAAAAAAATTTGTAAATTTATAGGTCACAGAATTTTATTTATTTTTTGGACACAACTTGTCGATTTGGGGCCACATCTTACTTATGAATAGCACAATTCACTATCAGCATCTATCAACTTGTTTTTCGCTTGACGCTTAATTGAAACTAAACTAGAAAATGCAAGTTCACAAAGATAAGTTGTGGGAAAAGCCACTATGACTTGCACTGCTAAGTTGGAAATATATTTATATTTTCCCTTCATTTTTAGCCAAAATTCTATTAAGTTCACTTCAGAATTGAGCAACATTTTGTCATCTCTGTCTCAATGTAAATCTAGTTGTATTTCTTGATTATTATCCTCTTCTACAACATCGACTTGATATAAAAAAGAATTTTGAATGCAGGAAGTCTTTGGAAAGTCGGAACTGGAAAGTATCGCTCTAGTTCTGTTTCTAATGTTTGCAAGTATTTACATGCAGAAACTTTAAACTCACTTGGATCTATCTCGTTTTCTTCGATAAACTTGAACAGTGTAGGGAAGACAGCAAAATGCGACTTCTCCACTTTATGATCCAAAGGTCAAGCTTGTCTTGAAATCCTTGTATTTTTTCTGTTGCTTCAATGATTGTTATCTCACTTCCCTGCAAGGTTGTATTCAGTACATTTAGTTTACCAAAAAATGTCATATATATACGACAATTTATAGAGCCACGCTGAATTCTCTAAGAACAAAAACAACTCATTCTTCTTCTGCTGTCTCAAGAATATAGCTACTTCAGATCGGAGCTTGAATATTCGTTCAAGAACCCTTCCTCTCCCAGTTGTGTGAAGAAGCATACATTTGGCACCTACATCCTGGCACAGCAGATGAAAGAAAGGGACTTCCATTGATATAATTGGTGGTCCTCACAACAATTTATAAAACTGACATCAAATCATCAGGTAATATTTTCATGGCTCGAGCTTCTCAGTGTAAAATACAATGGACAGCTCTGTTGAGAGCAACATTGCACATTAAAAGTTGAAGACCTGATGTGGCACCCATCATAGCTGTTGCACCTTCTGTTATAACACCATAGAGTTTATGCCAGGACAATTTATGTCGATTACAGAAATCTCACACTTTAAGAAAAATATTGGCTGCATAGGTGTGCTCAAGTGGTTAGCAAAACAAAATTCTCTTTATTATTATCACGCATATATCTCATAAATGCCATTATTTGTGCAATGCTAGCGATTTCTGTACTCTTGTCGTATTTGGATACTCCATGCTTTGGCTGTTTGTAACTCCCCAATCAGTTGCTCCTTAATATCTTCTGCCATATCAAAAATGCATCGATTCACTTGCAATCACTCAGCAGGATCTGGTTCAATAATCAAGCCACCTCACCAAGCATGTTGTGAACCATTAATTTTGCTGCTGAAATTATGAGCTCTTCAACAATGGTGGATGGTTTCTTGTTCAGCATAATTAGTAAGGAAACCTCATAACTTGCTTTCAACACAGTTTTGAGTCTTATGGAAACTACCATAGTCATTCACCCTTTGCCGCTTCACGTACTCTTCTTTCACCTTGAAGTATTCGACATCTCTGTTTGCAAGTTGAGGATGTGCTTTCAGATGCTGTTCCAGCTTGCTTTGTTTCCACAATTTTGGTGAAAGAACTGACATGCAGACAACACACTGAGGCTTTGTCTTGTCCTTGAGAAGAATACTAGTGAAACCCAACTTGTTGTAGTTGCATCTTTTGCTCATGATGATTTTGAAAACAAAACTAAAAGACAAGTTTGTTTCATAACAAAAACATTTAAAATCTGAAGTGTAAACAAAAAGTACCTCTATTGAAATAAACTAGTTAAGTAACACACCCCAATTTAAGCCAGATTATACTGGAGTCGGCTGGATTTATAAAAACCACTTACAATAAAATTGTCAACCAAACAAGGTGAAAAACTCGACTTATGCTAATGAACGACTCGATGGAAATAGACCATTATAAAAGATACGTTTCTTAGAATTTTTATCTTAACTATTTAAACTTGAGTCTTATTAGGGATTCATGCCACACAACAAAACATAAAATGAGGTTGACAGGCGAGTAATTTTAAGGTTAAAACAGCAATTTAAATGAAGTTGTTGCACACAGACGATTAGTGTTACAAAAAAGATGCTTTCATATGTTTCCAAACATTTTCCTCAAAAATTGCATTGATGTAATTGTAAAAGTGATCATTCCACTACAACCTGTCAGCAAACCTCAAAAAAGCAGAAACTGCTAAGTGTTATGGGTAATTCGAGAGCTTATGTTAGCCAAAATATATTTACAGGTCTGTTTTTAGTCATCCAAGATCAAAACATATGGATATTGGTATTAGTCCTTTTACTACCAATATATCTTTATATTCCTCTATAACTTCTGTTATTGGTTTCATTACCCCTCTTTATTACTCTTTTAATCTCGTTAAATATAAACGCTTCTAATAGCAACTATGTATTTTTGTCTTGGACGACTAATAACAGACCTGTTCCGAATTTTGATTATTTTTTCTTTTTTTCAAGTCCCGAATTTGTATGACAATTTGAAGTAATTTTAAAATGCAAATAAAATGACATTTATGTACTTCAATTTATTGCTGACAAAAAGCATCAGAAAATTATTATAAAATTATCTAAGTAAATCACTTTAGAGGAGCTTTAAAAAATGATTTCACCTTAAATTAACTTTAAAAAACATTTATCTCCTGAGTAAATTCTGACAAACTCTTATTTAAACCAGCAATGCAAGCACAACTTATAATGCATCCAGTCAAATCAGTCAACAAATGCAACCCACCAGGTAAAACAACTGTTTTGGATTATACTTTGTATTTTTGGTGTATAACCATTGCTCTATTGACCTTTTTACTTTTAAGATATAGCTTAACAAAATTAATGTAAAATAAAGAGACTTGTTGTAATTCCACATAAATGTATTTCAAATGACCTAGGTTTCGTTTCAATGCAACATCGTCAGGTGAAAAAACTCAAATCTGGAAGCAATTTATAGTAATAGGTACAATGGGTGGGTGGGGGAGGGTGAGTTGGGGAGAATAAAGAGAGGAATAGTGGAGCGGACATCATTGGAGGAAAGGAGTGAACGTATGTTCGTGGGAATGGGGGGAGGAGAAAACGGTTGAGAAGACAATGGGGATAATTGGTAGGAATAATTAGATTAGTGGGAGGTCAAGAAGTGGAGAATGAAAAGGATACAAAATATCATTTAAAACTTCAAAGTTTTGTATAATTTCAAATTGTTCCAGAATATCATGCCTGGATCCCTTTTTCTTTCATAATGCAGGATTTGGGGAATAAAGTCACTGTTGTGTCCATGTTCTTATAGATGTTTGGCAAAGAGCGAGGTTGTTTTACTGTTTATGAAGCAGGAATGATGTTCTTTGATTCTTTCTTTGAATTTTTGTCCCGTTTGTCCTATATAAACGGCAGTACAATCTCCACGATGTAATTTGTAAATTCTATTTTTTTCCAAATTTTTAATTTTTTCTTTAGTACATCATAAAAGGTTTTTTAAGTTCGATCTATTATAAAAAGTGGCTAATTTTATTTTTGGGAATTAATGTTAATTTTAAGGGATGTATTACTAAGAAATAATAGTCTTCGCCATTGTGGTTTCAAATCGTCAACAGGGATGGTACCGTACATTTTTTCATGGATAGTTGGGATCGTTTCCTCTCATATAATCTGCCAATTAATTTTTAGGGTAGCCGTTGTTGACTGCTATTTGTTTAATAATGTGACGTTCTTTCCTAATGTTGAAATGACAAAGGAATGTTCAATAGCCTGTGAAGCATGGAATGAAATACGGCAATTTTTTGTGGGAAATGGTGTCTTGAATTGAAGTTAATGATTTGGTCGGTGTGTCTTTCCTGAAAATGGCAAAATCTAAATTTCTATTTACCTTTGACGGACCCGTTGATTTGTTTCACATGTGAATTTTATTGCTTTATTAAAAGAATTCAAGAAACTTAGTAAGATATCCAATTGTCTCGATCACCCCAAGGAACCCCATAGCATGCCAGAACTCCTTGCATTAAATTCTATCAAACGTTCACTGTCTCTTAATGACCTCATAGTGCAAAAAGTGGATCAAGGAAATTCAGTCGTCATCATGAAGAAAGACAGTTACATTGAAAAGTGTGATGATTTCATCAAGACAAACAATGTGTTTTTATTACCCAGTGATCCCACCCCTAATTACCAGAAAGAGTGCAAAGCATCCATTGTTTCCTGCTCAGTGTTGTTTAAACTCAGTGAAGTGTTTAAGCTGTTTCAAATGAATCCCCTAGTGCCCAGATTCTGCGGACTACCGAAGATCCACAAACCTAACATCCCCATTAGGCCTGTGATTTCTAATGTTTCAGCACCAAATCACCTCCTAGCGCACAAATAAAATACAATCTTCAGGCAACATTCGAAGTTCTCCCTAAAACACGGTGTCAAAAATTCTTGTGAATTAGCAAATACCTTATCACCGATACCTCCGAGGCAGCAAATGTGCCAATACTCCAAAAGTTTTAACTCCTTGACTAGGATTATTAAGACAGTAAAAAATGAAAAATTCATATTAAGCCTTTATTCTGAAAACTGTCAAATTATAACAGTATAAACTCTTAGGTCCAGGCAGAATTGGTGGTTCCACCCCAGGTGGAAGTGGGAGGTGGTGCAGCAGTTGCAGGCTCAGTTGCACTCCAATCATCCACTCTCTATAAAGAAAATAAAAATAGATTAATTACAATAAAAAAATTAAAATAAATCTAAGGAAAACTTTGAATCTTTTGATGAACTTAAAATAGAAACTCACCTGAGTTGCCCAGTCTTCTGTAGTTTCCAATCCAGCAACAGGGGCAGGAGCAAGAGTATCAATGACAGCTGGTGTAGCATCAGTACTCCAATTTGGTGGGGGTTCAGTATTTATCCAACTATCTGATTCGACTGCTTCAGGGATTTTAACAGCTGGAGTTGGTAATACCTCCTTAGGTGCCTGCTCTTCCTTCTCAGCCTATAAAAACACTACCATTACTCTCTATTCCCCATGGTAACACGCACATGACGTTAAAATCATACATACCTCTTCTGGTTCCCGGAAGAAAAACAAATCCACAACAACGTCCCATTTTCCGTCGCGCGGGATTGAGCCACGGAGGCGGAGAACCTCTCGAGCAAGTAGCCACCACATCAGGCCAATCGAATGAGGTGACTGGAATCATCATATTCGTATTTTAGATTACATTTACATTATAAAGGAGATAGAACTCAGATTAACTTAATATTACAAAAATATGGATTTAGGCACCTTGTTATTACAAGGTATTGTTATATCCACGAATAGCAATGGTGAATCGATGTTGCAGAATGCAATAACTGGGATGTTGACATATGATGCTTCAATGATAGGCTGACGGTCAGTCATTGGATCAGTGACCACAAGCAGCCTCGGCTCTCGAAATGCAGCCTAAATATAAACAAACGAAATTAATGTAATCCTTAGCTGCTAAGCTTATTTTATACAATATAGTAACATGACTTGCCGAACCTGAATTTGATTAGTGAATGCACCAGGAGTAAAACGACCAGCAATTGGTGTAGCACCCGTATGTGCAGCAAACTTTAGAACAGCTCGCTGACCATAGGGCCGGGAGGATATTACATAGACTTCCGAAGGGTGTTCTATAGCAACTATGGCCCTTGCTGCAAGCATAAGCTTCTCCCAGGTTCTTCGCAGATTGATAATGTGAATACCTAAAATTATGAACTCTCAGTGCAAGTTTCAACTATTTTTGGAATAGGTCATTTTTATGAAACATACCGTCCTGTCGTCTTTTGTAGACATATTGCTCCATCTGGAAGTCTACATTTTCTGTTCCCACGTGGGTGGAAGCCGCCAACATTTTGGTGACATCGTCTTCTTTCAGGCTAAGTACTTCTAAACCTCCCGACATCTTTACGTTTTTGATGAGTTACGGATGAACCTACAAAAGCGGTTAATGCCAAAACATGTTACACAAAAAATTGATTGCTATGACGGTGAAGGTTATGATCCAAAACCGAAAATGCAAGATATTTGAAAACTAATTGCAATTATATAGAAAATTTAAAATGTCTAAATATTAAATTTCATCGCCAAAGTACTGCATTAAAATGCATATCATTCATTTACTCAAAAATAAAATTGATCATTCAGGAACTCACGCTATCAATGCCACATGGAAGGGACTCCTACTAATAGAGGAAGAAATGAGATAAAGTCAAATTAAGACAGATATGCATTTACAGAATTACAACTACCCGATTTTCTTAAGAGGTATGCAGTTTATTTATAAAAACTTAAATTTTCTATAACATTAAAATTAATTTTTCGAATATATTTTTTTAAAGAGCTTTGTTTTTAAAAACGTAGTAGCCTAGTTGAAGGCTATTGGCCAGTCATATTAAAGGCCTTATTTGTAATCGTTTGTATAAATGCGATATTTTTATTTCCAAATGGATTGACGTCTCTTTTAGTAGGAATTGCTTCATTACATTGGCCTTATAGTCAGTAGTGCACCCAGAAATTTTGTTTAGGGAGGGGGAAAATACTTCAATACATGTCTGAGCACTTGTTTATTGATATATATGCAAGAACTTTAGTGTAATGATAGAAGCTAATGAATAAATGTACTGATTCTAATTTTGACACCTTTGGTCCACCGTATTTCCATCTGCATGCGCACTTGAAGCTTTTGTTAAGATTATTTCTGATCTTGGGGGAGGGGCAAATGCCCGATAGGCCTGATATAACAACCTCCTTGGGTGCGCCACTGCCGCTAACTGCCACTGCTCGCAGTTTGAAACAGCAGAAAAGAATATGTTTAATTTAATTTTAATTTAATCATAATACACGGGTAGTAAGTTACCCATTTACAAAGATATATGAAACATATAATAGCACAAATAAAATAAATATAGTAAGATGTTACATTAAATCAAATACATATATTCATTGAAGTTGTAGTTACAAAACAGTAATAAACTTATTGCATTTTATATAAAATATGACCGCCAAAGCACACAAATATTACCTAAATTCATGAATTGCCTTGATTTGTTTAACAGTAGTTTCAAAAATGTCTATAAAACTATAAGATAAAAATAGGTTACCTAAACGTTGAAGACGGTTTATTGGTGAGTGGTATATATAATTTGTAGTACAAGCATTGTTAAAAAATGTATCTGTGGATCTAGTATTATAAGATGGTACGCGAAACTGAATTAATGATAATAGGTTGGGGCAATCATAACTGGAATTTACTATTTTTAGTAATGTTACAACATCCAAGATTTCGCGACGAAAGTGTAGTGTTTTGAAGTTGAGGCTCCATAGAAGATGTTGATACCGTATGTCCGATGTACAATTCCCGAGTTTGAAGTTAACCAGCCTTAAAAATTTATGCTGAACTTTCTCTATTAAGTAAGAATGGCTTTGGTAATATGGTGACCACACAGGTGAAGCATATTCTAAATGGAGTCTTACCAGGGAGCAATATAGTAACTTTAAAGATGTGACATTTTGGAACATAATAGTATTACTGGAGATGAATCCAAGCATTTGTAACCCCTTCTTTACAACAGCATTAATATGGCTAGAAAAGGTAAGGGAAGAATCGAAAATCACCAATTGTAAAATATTGCAATCGCTAGAGGAATGTACTGTTTTATTAATTTTTAAATCATCTACAAAAAGAAGTATATGTACGTTTTGCACATAATTGACTATATCATTAACAAAAATGTTAAATAATAATGGTCCCAAATGGGAGCCCTGGGGGACTCCTGATGTCACATCAAATGTATATGAAAAGAAGGATTTAACTTTAACATACTGCTGTCTACCAACTAAATAACTACGTAGCCAAGACAACATAGTACCTCTGATGCCTACAGATTCTAATTTATTAATCAGTAAACCATGGTCCACTGTATCAAAAGCCTTACTAAAGTCTGTATAAACAGCATCAACTTGCAAATTATTGTTTATGGCACTATAAATATTTTCTTCATAAACTAATAAATTGGTGACAGTAGAATGATTTGCCATAAACCCATGTTGTTGATCAATGATAATATTTTTAAAAGTGGAGTTAGCATATCGAGAACTAAGCTTTCGAACAATTTAGAGAGACATGATTGAATAGACACAGGTCGATAATTAGTAATATCAGATTTCTTGCCTTTTTTATAAATTGGAACAACGTGACTTATTTTCCATTGGCTTGGAAATTCACCCGAGGAAAGTGACATATTAAAAAGTATGAGTAGTGGAAAAATTAATACACTGGAGCAATCTTTAATCAAATAATATTTTAAAGAATAGGATTGATTTTGATGGGGCATAAAATAAATAAGTTTATTTCTTTTGGAATGAATTTATATGAGACGACATCCATTTAATGGCAATAATACATTATAACTTCTTTCAGTAATTTGCTATTATTCATATACGAATAAGATTAAGTATTGTGTTCGTGAGTCAAGCCATGCTGAATGTGTATATTTTAGCTGTCCCTTTGTCGAAAAAATGTTTTTTGCAATTCATTCTGCGGTTTGTACACAGCTGTCGGGGCTATACGTTTTTATATGAGGAAATTTCGTATTTATGTATGATATTGCTCTATAGCGTGAGAGTAGTTTATTCCTCTCGATTTCCACGAAATGTCAATTCACTCACAAATGTCTGCAAGGATTTATTAAAATTCATCAAGTTATAGAGATGAGAGAAACAATACAATACTCAATAAAATAAGAATACAGTCATGTTTGGAGTTTTACTCCCAGCTACCGCTAAGTTCTATATCAGTGATGGGCAACCCATAAACTACATGCGGCCCACGAAGCTATTATGAAAAAGAGATCCGTAAAATTTAACACAAAATTCATTTAATTTAAATTTATGGTATAACAATAAAAATTTAATATTAAAATATTAATCCTAAAAGCTTAATTTAGACTTGATTTTCACTGTGATACCTCTGCATCTCTTGGTAACGTCCAATTTAAATTCTAATCTGGCTTGCTGAATCATTGACAACTTGCAATGCAGCCTGCTATGCGCAAAAGGTTGCCCATAACTGTTCTACACGCAATACTGGAATCTGTGACATTGTGTGGGTTACAGACGTATAGATATGAGGAAGCTCTGCTCTAAAATGTTGCTGTTTATTTAAATGATTCAATGACTGATTTAACTGAAATTTAGTTGCTCTATAGTTCCTTAAAGGTTGTAGCCATCAACAAAAAGTAAATAAAAAATTAAAATTTTATATTGAAGTTATTGTAGGACATAGAGGATTTATACAGTAAAGCAATCAATGAAATCAGGCTCCACTTTTTGGAATTTACACATCATAATCACATATGAAATAACTCTGTAACTTCCTTTTCATGGAAATTAAAGTAATTTTTTGTGATTATCAATCATTAAAACTTAACTAATATTTCCAACTTTTGACATGATTATAAAAGACAACTTAAATGTTATGCTGTAGGCAGGGCTGGCACAACGCAGTTTGGTGCCCAAGGCAACCCTTTTTTTGGCGCCCTACTCCAATCTAAAAGATGCTAAAAATCTAATAGATGAAAATTATTTTTAATAGTAATTGCACAATAAGCACCAGTATTACTTAAATATAATATTAATAAAACATTGTTTTTATTACTAAATAATTTTTTTCATAATTACTCAAAACAATGTTTTTCCACATTAAAAAGCTTCATGGTTAGTAATAGTGGTAAAAATGGGCATTAAGAAGAATATTTTTTAGCAAGAGATAAAGCAAATCATAACTTTAGGCTCGTAAGTTAATTGGTATGTCAACATCTTCAAGAATTACATATTCTCCAAATGTTACTCAGACTGCTAGTTTAAACTTCTTATAGTTTTAGGATTGGGATAGTGCACAGCATTGAAGAGGAATTTAAATCATTTTGAATATAAAGGCATATACAACACAAATGTACGTGAAAAATATAACAAATTGAATCAATAAAAGATGAAAGATAAGTATACATTACTCAAAAAAATAATACAGACACACATATACAGTGCCGTGAATCAAAACATTGGCTCTTCATGGTGCACTAGGCATTTGCCTGTTTTGCTACCCCGTTCCGCCGGTCCTGTCTGTAGGACACATTTTGAAGGATGCAATACTTTTAAATGAAATATATTGACATTTTATGAAAATAATTATTGTTATGTTAAATTTACAGTACTACTATTAAGGATTTTGAAAACTGATAGAAATTTAATTTCTATTTAGGATATATGCAAATGTATCAGAGGATTAAGTTTGTATTGCTTTTGCTTATCAATGTGCATAGAAGATTTTTAAGTTTGAGTTTTCATCTATGATACAGTGAAGCTTCTTCAGAAGTACAGTGTTTCTGTTACTCATACAAACAATAAGCACATCTTTCATTTTCTCCCTCTTTAGATTTGCCAGATATGCACAAATAAAATAAATAAGATTTAATTAAAATTGTGAAACAGGAAAAAAGTGGCCCAATACACACTCATATGTGTATATGTTTGAAAATGCTATTGTTACAATATAAATACATAAATTATTTCTTTTTTAAATTTGCTTTAATATCTATCCTGCTTACCCAAATATAAACAATTCTCAAAATCAATCACTATGACTCAACTTTAATCTGCTCAACTAAAAAATAGAATTTTTATACCACATATTGATTATTTAGATAAATATGTAATGCTGTCCCATATCTACATCCAATTTGGAATATATAATCTTATGAAAATAAAAACAATATGGTTGTCCTTAACCATGAAAAACATTCTCAGCATGATAGAATGACATAAAAAGGTTATCATATAATAATAGATGACTCTAACAAGATGATCCAAACAGAACTTACGATGCCTACTTTCTGTTTAATCATTTATTTAATACTAATATTGGCTGTAATAGCTTTGAAATCACCACGGATGAATGACTCTTTGTGTTCCCAAATTTCATAATTTAGCGTTTTAAAATATTAACAATGCATTCGAATGGAAAATTAAATTCTTCACGCATATTTGTGCGGCAAAAATTACGTATGTATTAGACTATAGGGGCTCTGCCCCTACGTGCGTCAACCCCGTACTTCGCTCCGTGAGGCGAATTTGTCTGCTGTCTGTTTGCAGCCCTGGACCTCCTCCTTTCGCCATATATTTAAGGTAGAAAGTTATATTTAGCTGTATTTTCGGGCTTCTCTCTCTCCCTTCCTTCCATTCCTCTCCTATCTCTACTACTCTACTTCCCTATATGCCCTTCCATTCCTCTCTCTACTTCCCTATATGCCACTCCCTTCCTTCCATCAAACCTCCCGCTTTCCCAAACTTCCACTTTCCCTCATTTTCTCCCTCCCCCTTTCCCTCTCTTTCTCTTCTCTTACTCTCCTTCCTTCTCTCTTTCTTTTCCCCATACTCCTGTCTTTCTCCATTTTTCCAACATGGTCCTTTATAATTTTATGAGTACGGCAACAATGCTGTTTGTTCTAGGCAACGAAATATTTTATTCGCAAATAACTTAATTTTTTCTTTACAAAATAATTTGCCACAAAAAGTTTTTAAAACATAATATTAATATATTTACAGATCGAATTGTATTTATTTTATTAATATTTGTGTTAGACTTCGATTAACTGTTTGGCTTCTTTAATATGTAATACTAATCCATTTATGCCTATTCTCGATAGAATTTCTGCCTTGGATTTGGAAAAATACTCTCCAGCCTCCTGTTTCTCTTTCTACATTTTTATGACTTTTCTCTGAAGTCCTTTCACTCTAATAATTTTAACTTCAAATGTAAAATTTTAATAGTTCCAAATGTAATGAAATTTGTGCTGAAAACTTATGCATAAACAAATAATGATAGCAGGCACACACCTAGGATTTTCTGCTGGGGGATGGTTAGATAAAATTTTAAGTTTAGATTTTAAAAACTCTCACCTTTTTAGAACTCAATTTTGGCGCTGTTTGTTTGCAGCTAGGCAGTTGATGTCTGGTGTCAAGGTAGTTGTTGCAAGAAGAAGAAGATTCTGGAGATTACCATTCTTTAATCATGTCCTCTGCTTGTTTTTGATCACCGAAAATGCTTGTTCACAGATGTACCTACTTGCAAATTGACATATATATTTCTGCGCCAAGTTTCTCAAATTTGGAAAACTTTCTCAAGGCAGGATTCGCCAAAATTCAATCATTTCTTACCCATTTAGCATGGCAGAAAGTTGATCAAATTTCCTTTTCAGTGTGGAATTGAATTTTAAGTCCATAATTTCTGTTTGAATTTTAGAATCCTTTCATCTGATAATAGGAATGGATTTGTAAAAAGTGCAATGTTGCTTTCCTCTCCTCTGAATTTGCAGAAACGAGATTCAAAGGCATCTCTAAGTCCATCAAGTTTTTAAATATATTTTTTGATAGCTAAATTTGAATACGTCACTTTGCATTTTTAGGTGTTCAAAGTGATCCAGTCTTTTCTGTCTTACAATTAGATGCGATGCCAGCATATTAAGTTTCATCTTAAATGACAAAACAATAAAAAGGTGTGAAAACAATTTATCTTTCCTTTGCAGTTTTACATTTAAAGTATTAAGATGACCAGTAATATCTGCTAAAAATGCTAGGTTACTTAGTCACTCGTTATCTACCAAATTTCTTCTTTCCTCATAGAGCTCATCCTTTTCTTCCAAAAATTGTAGGATGGTATCTTTCAGAAGCCAAAAGTGATGCAACACTTTCCCTCTAGAAAGCCAACGCACCTTGGCATGCAGAATAACATCGCCGTACTCTTCATCCAACATTTCACAGTATTCTTTGAACTGGCGGTGATACAGTCCTTTTGCTCTAATTTTATTGACACACAACCACAGTAATCATAACGTCATTCATTTTAAAACTTTTTTCACACAAGGCTTCTTGGTGTATAATACAGTGATATGATAACAAAGGTCAATTAAAATATTTTCAAGTAAAGCCGTGCACCTATTCTTTTTCCCTAACATTGCTGGTGCGCCACCAGTACAAAAACTTTCCAGCTTATTGTAACCAAGGCTCTTTATTTCTAAGGATGATTTTAATTTTTCAAACAAATCGGTACCTTTTGTTGTCCCATGGAGTGATTCGAGACTAAGAAGCACCTCAATTACGTGGAAATCTTCATGCCTCAAGCATAGATACACACACATCACTGCACTTCTTAAAAAGAAATACCTGTTTTTTACTACATGAAATCTTACTGCATACATATTCACTGCATAATTTCATGCCACATTTTATCCTTTGCCCTTCAATCTGATCTTTATGTTTAGTCACATAATGCCTCTTCAGATCATATTTTTTTTAGATTTTTAATTATGCTACAAGACACCAGGTACACAGGTTTACCATCGAATTCCAAAGTAAAAAGAAATTCTTCTTCCCACTCACTATTAATCTCATGATACGAACACACTCAGCTTTCTTTTTAAGCGATTTGTGCAAACTCATTTTGAGGGTTTAAAACACTAAGTTCAGGAAAATAATGACAAAATTAATTCAGTTATAAGTAATACCAAAATTTAAATTATAATGTTACACAAAATATCAACACTACTTTTAAAGAATCACAAATTAAATGCACACTAATGCAACACCAGATTTGGCTACTGAATAGGAGAACAGCTTCAAGCAAACTGATCTATGGAAATACAGAATTAGTTTCAAATCCCTTTACTGCCTGGCATTGACCCTCATATATAGGATTATGCATTTTGTCACTTTCCCATATGTTCACTTCAGTTGACCCTACCCTTGTCTGATTAATTTAGCATACCAGAGGCCTAAAGTTACACATCTTTGTCTTTACTTCCTGTGTGGATATTTATTGCATCTAACCCAAGGAAAATATATGAACTTTCTCATCTACAACTTTTTCTCTTTCCTGCCATGAGTTATGCCTTCAATAACGAAAGCACGAGTTTGTAAAGAGAAATTCTCAGTTTTTTTAAAGTCTGTTCTATACTATTTACAAAGAACCAGGTGCCCGCTAAGATTGCCTTTTGGTGAGGTTCAACCCTTGAGTAAGTACCTATCTGGTTCATATAAATTCCACAGTACTAAGGGAGAGAATTTAGAGTTTTTAAGGAGCTCCCTCCCTAAGGACTGCATAACCTTACAGAGGTGGGAGGGTTTGTGTACTCTTACAAACCAAAGAGCTATGCCGACGGGAGATAATTCTCCTGGTAGAACCATCCAAGCCGGAAAGGTCTGAGGGGAAGAGTCAGACTAAGAAGCAGTCTTGGGGGTTTTACATCCCCCTGTGCAAGGGCAGCAGCTTGCATAGTACCTCTGTAGGTGGTGATCATGTGGATCTGAACAGCTACAGATGGGTAATCACTCTGTGAAACTGTGATGAGGAAAGCAAGGGGAAACTACCTCATTATATTTCCCATGATAGGCTGAAAAGCTGCAAATACCTCTATGGATCTTTCTGGGGTAAAATATTCCGGAGGTAAAATAGTCCCCCAATCGGATCTCCGGGTGGGGACTACCCTAGGGGATGCACAGAGGAAATGTAACATTAATAAGAAGAAAGCAAGTAGTGAGAAATTAAGAATAGGCACATGGAATGTTAGGACTATGAATTCAGGAGGTAAACTAGAGAACTTAAAAAGGGAAATGAGAAGGAATAATGTAGGTATAGTAGGTCTTAGTGAAGTTCGGTGGGAAGGAGAAGGCGAGATAAATTCAGACAAATTTAAGATTATTTACTCGGGAGGGGAGAAAAAGGAAAGGGGAGTGGGGATTATAATGAGAAAAGAGATAGCTGAAAGAATTAGCAAGGTAGTGACAGTTAATGATAGATTAATAGCCGTAAAACTTCAGATGGAGCCAGTGGAAATGCTTATAATTCAAGTGTATATGCCAACGACTAATGCTGGCGACGATGAAGTAGATGAAATCTATGAACAGATTATGGAGATATTGGAGGAGGAGGGAAAAGGAAGGATCACCACCATAGTAATGGGAGACTGGAACAGTGTAGTCGGAGAGGGACAGGAAGATAACATAGTGGGAAAATATGGACTAGGGAAGAGAAATGAAAGAGGGGAGAAACTTGTGGAATTCTGCCATAGAAATAGATTGATTGTAACTAATACATGGTTTAAGCATCACCAGCGGAGACTTTACACATGGAGAAGCCCAGGAGACCAGAGACGATACCAGATAGATTACATACTAGTCAATGAAAGATTTAGAAATAGCATTAAAAATGTGAAATCACTACCAGGGGCAGATATCGATTCTGACCACAACCTTTTGGTGGCAAATATACAATGTAGACTGAAGAGCGTTAAGAGAAACATAAGAGTTAACAACAAATGGGACTTAGAGGAACTCCTTAAAAACAAGGAGGCTATCATGACTGAGCTGGAGGAAAGGTTGGGGGAGAGAGCTGAAGAAAATAGGAAGGATGTAGATGAGGAGTGGAGATACATCCATAGCAACATTAAAGATGCAATGGAAAAGAAGGTAGGAAAGATAACTGGTGAAAGAAACAAAAAACCCTGGATCACAGCAGCCATGCTGCAAAAAATGGAAGAGCGGAGACAGTGGAAGAACATAAACACTGAAGAAGGCCAAAGAAAGTACAAGGAGTTAAATAATGCTTTAAGAAGGGAAACAGATAAAGCCAGAGAACAGTGGATAAATGAGAAATGCGAGGAGATTGTCGAATGTGAAAGAATTTGTAGAACAGACCTCATGTATAGCAAAGCAAGGGAACTATTCAAGAAAAAGGCAAGAAAGATAGGACGTAAAGGAATCATGAACAAAAGTGGTAAAATAGTATCGGAGCCAGACAATGTAAAGAATGACTGGAAAGAATACATTGAGGTTCTGTATGACAAAGAAGGAAAGCCAAGAAATATTGAATTAAATGAAAAAGAGGATGTGGAAAAAGATCAGCTAGGACCAAGTATTCTCGAGTCTGAAGTTAAAAGAGCAATTGATGACATGAAAAGAAGGAAGGCTGTTGGGAGTGATGATAATAAATATACCTGTGGACGTTCTTAAGGTTTTGGGGTCTAAAGCAGTTATGCAACTAACGAAATGTTTTAACCAAGTATATGATACTGGCATATGGCCTCAAGATTTTTTAGATGTTGTTATGGTACCACTGGAGAAAAAGAACAATGCAAAATGTTGTAAGGATTACAGAACTATTAGTTTAATTTCTCATACAGCTAAAGTTCTAACCAGAATAATAACCAAAAGAATTGAATGTAAAATAGAAAAGGAGCTGCAAGATAATGTTTGGTTTCAGAAGAGGAAGGGGGACTAGAGATGCTATAGGATGTATGAGGATGATGATAGAAAGAGCGCTAGAAGTCAATGAAGGTATGTATTTTTGTTTTGTAGATTGAGAGAAAGCTTTTGACCGAGTGAAATGGGATAAAATGCTGGGTATTTTAAACAAAATAGGAATAGATTGGAAAGATAAAAGGCTGCTTAAAAACCTTTACTTTGATCAAAAGATTAGAGTCAGGGTTGAAGGAGAAGAAACAGAAAGTACTTCAATAGGAAGGGGAGTGAGGCAGGGATGTCCTATTTCACCAGCGATATTTAATATTTATGCAGAAACTATAACAGAAGAAGCGTTGATGGAAGAGAAAGGATTTAAGATAGGAGGTGAAAGTATTACCACCATTAAATACGCAGATGATCAGGGCTTAATAGCAGAAGGCGAGAAAGAGCTTCAGAGGATGACAGACAGACTAGTGGAGGTTGACCAACAATATGGAATGAAGATCAATGCAGAAAAAACGAAAGTCATGGTGGTTTCAAAGGAACATAAAGAATTAAATATAATGGTAAATGGCCAAAAATTGGAACAAGTAAGTAGTTTCAAATATCTTGGCAGTATTTTAGCCCAGGATGGAAGTAGTACACAGGACATTAGAAGTAAGATTGCAATGGCAAAAGCAGCATTTAATGAGAAGTAGGAGCTTCTCACAAGCAAGAAAATAAATTTAGAAACAAGGAAGAAATTAGCAAAATGCTACATATGGAGCATAGCTCTTTATGGTGCAGAGACGTGGACGGTAAGGAGAAAGGAGGAAAAATATTTAGAAAGTTTTGAGATGTGGGTATGGAGGAGAATGATGAAAGTGAAATGGACAGAGAGGAAGAGAAATGAAGAAGTATTAGAAATGGTGGGAAAAGAAAGGATGCTAATAAAAAGAATCAGGAAAAAAAGCAAATTGGATAGGGCACATATTGAGAAGACAGTGTTTACAAAGGACGATCTTAGAAGGAAAAATTAGTGGAAGAAGAGGAAGAGGGAGAAAAAGAATAGGAATATTAGATAATATAAAGCAGGGATATAATACTTATAGAGGTATAAAAGAGGCTTCTAGGGAGAGAGAGAAATGGAGGCAGCAATTCAGTTAAAACCTGTCTTTGGACAGAAGCATGATGATGATGAAGGAGCTGAAGCTCATGAGTACCCTCCTCTGGGTAAGCCCCTCCAGGAATTAAGAATTTTCTTAAGGCTCTACAGGTCACTTAGGAAATGGTTGAGGGCCACAGGTTGCACACCACTGATATAGAGAGATACCGAATCTGAGTCCAACAATTTGTTGCTATGGCAACACTCGTAATGAGTGATAAAAACTGCAAAAACGCCTGTATGCGAAATTCTAATAAATAAATCGATAAACAAAATTATACAATAAAAATTAGAATCTTCATTCATTTCCTCAGAGAATAGTACAAATCTGCTCAGATATTAAAATTCTAAAATATTTTAATGTGCAAGAGAAAATTACCCAACACGATGGATTTCAGCTTTCTCATGTAAATGAAATGGAAATGATAGTTCCTGGAATCGAACCTGGGACTTCAAACAAAAACTATCTTCAGGAGATCAGCCCAAGTAGCAAGAGATTTCCACCAAGTGTCATGAAAATCGATCTATTAGTTCAAAACATAACTATAAGCCTATTTCTATTCTGGAAAGTAGGCTAAAAATAAAGAATACTATGGAGTGAAAAATGTATTCATCTTATTTTCTCTTATCTAACTTTTTCTGGTTTTCACATGCATGCCTTTCCAACAACAAAATCAAGTTAAATAAACCCCATGTAGAACTTCACAATACAGCTTTTCACTTTTTCTTGTTTGCCTCTTCACTACAACCAGAATGCATATATTATTTAGTGATATGTTCGATTTTATTCATTATAATTGTAAAGACTATTTACTTCTTGTTTTCTAGTCTTTATATATTATTTTTCAACTTTGAAAATATTGGCATAAACTGGTTAGGTGAATGAGGAGAATTATTCAAATCTTCATTTCTATTTTATATATTTCAAAGTTGTAATGACCTCAGAAGTTCTTGGTCCTCAATACTTCCTGTTTCATTAAATGAGATGAAATACTGCAGAACTGGGGTATCTCAAGAATAACTTAAGTGAGACGTTTTATCTTCTTTGGAGCGCAAATATTTCCAGGGATATGAGCAAAATGTTCTTTGCAAGATGCTTCTAGGAATAAATGACATCTTTGGTGAATGGCATTTACACTTTCTTCTGAAATTTCCTTTTGTTGTAGTTTACTTACCCACAATATGGAGAAATCATAGTCAAAATCTATTTATTCAACAGGGAAGAAAATGGATGTTAATCTGCCTCAAGGTTTGCACTCTGAGAGTGATATTCTTCAAAGAATGGAAAATTTAAAACTTTATGGTTCACTTAATAAACTATGACTTACTTTCCAGGAGAGCAAATTCAGTCTTTCAACTTCACTTAATCTGAGTTTTATAACTGTATGATATTATTCATTTGCAACATCATAATGCAGAGCTTGAAGTTAAATGTCAATATATTTGTCACAAGTTTCATGAGACATAGTGGTTGATGAAAGAATCCCAATGATAGGAGATGTCCTTTACCCTATTGCCATCCACATTGATTGAAAAGGGAAACATCTTTACTCATTCTTTTCCCTCAGTAATAAACTTATCAAAGTCCAGGATCATGAGGAGTAACCAACTCAGACCACTTTTTAAAGGGGTGTCATTACACACTGCTGTTGCTGATGTCTTTATATTGACAGCATTTTGGTTTGTCCCCTCTGGTGACAGATTTTTATCTCACAGTGTTGCATAAGCCCATGTAATATTCTCTTTTAAGAAAATCAATGAAACAATTCATAAGTTACTCCAATAAAATACTAAACACTAGCAAGACATTCTTCAAGTACTAGATGGATACAGTGTTGCCACTTTATTTTAGCATTTGGGAGCTAGATTTCATCTTCTTGGTAGCTAGAATATATAATTACCAATGATATTCATGGCTGCGTAAAGAAACTAACCAAAAGGTGTCTCCATATAATGAGTATTGTTTTTGTGTGCAAAGCATATAACTACACTATTTTAAAGCTATTATTGTCTTTTATATACTAACAAGAAGATGAAACCTTCATCTGAACCAATTTTTACGGGCAATTAAAAAGACTATTTTTAAAGTCTTTTTCTCAACACTACTCCATTTGTACCCCATAAGAATTTCATGGGAGGTATCTAGCAGGGCATACTCCAATTTTTAACTCATAAAACAATGTCGTAATTATCTGCTATCACAAACTTTTTTGGTGATCTCCTCTGTTTGAATAAATCTTTTAATCTATACATTACAATGCTTATAATGGGTAAGAGCAAAATGTACATTTCTTATTGTTGTTTCCAAATCATTATATGATACGAATACGAAAAGCAGATGTTGTTATTCATGTATCCATCTTCCAAGTGTATATAATATTACAAAGGGGGGCTTTCTTAGGGTTGTTTATAAGAAATGGATGCAGACAAAGAGCATTTGACCATTGAATCTAACAAAAATTTATCTGGGATTACATATTTCCAACTTAAAGATTTTTTTGAGCAGTCGCTAAAAATAGCTCGATTTTTTAATTCAAATTCAAATTTATTGGTCCGGGGATCATACATTCAGATGATATAGGACAATATACAGTAAGATAACACTAAAAGTAAAAAAATGCAATCAAAAAAAGATAATATAAAGTTAGCTGTCATACATAATTACAATGACCTATCATTTAAATATTCATTAACAGAATAGTACATTTTACCTTGTAAAAACCTTTTCACCTTTATCTTAAAGGAATCATAGTTTTGGATAAGTTTAAGTTGTGGAGGAAGTTTATTAAAAAGTCTGATTCCCATTTCTCTAGGCCCTAATTTTATGGTTTTGGTCCTTATTAAATTTAGATGCAAATCAGATTGTCCTCTAGTGAGATAGTGATGATGGTCCGAATTAACTGTGAAATCATTTAAGTTATTTTTCACAAACAGTACTACTGACAGAATATAAATACATGGGAGGGGAAGAAGCTTCAAAGTCATAAAAATGGGCCTTTAAGGAGAGTCATATGGTTTCCATGAGATGATTCTAACTGCTCTTTTCTGTATCTTGAAATTTTTGATGGAATGAGATTAAGAACCCCAGAAGAGAATATCGTGTGTGATATGGGAATAGAATGTGCCATAGTATAGATTCAAGAGGACATCTCTACTAATTGTTTCTCTCATTTGCCTGATCAGGTAACATGTAGAGCTTAGCTTACGGGATAAGCAGACAATAGAAACACGTTATTAAGGGGGTTGCATTCCCAGAAATAAAAATTTATGTACATAAAGACCGTTTTAAGCTAGTTTAACAGTTGAACCACAAAAACCCAGCGCTATTTCAACTATTAAGCATATAAAGTCATGCAGAAAAATGTTTGAGTATTTATTACAATAAAAAAATACATAACATGCTTAAAAAAAGGTGATCTGATACTGTATTTCTTACCTCCAAACGATTGGCATCTTCCTTAATAGACACTGCAGATTTTAGAATGGGGAAGAGGGGTATATTGAAAGAATGCTGAGGGACTTATGGGGGTCTTTGCAGAGGACTGACAGATCTCTGAGGAGATTTAGAGGGAAATCTCTGAGATTTGGCAAGAGACTTAGATGGAGACTTCCCTGGGTGATTGGACAGGAGTCCCAGGGCTATCAACTGAACTTTCAGGTGATGCAGGTGCCGGTGGTGGGTCTGCTTTCTTCTTAAAGAATGGATCTAGGGTCGTCTGCTGTGCTGCCTTCTTCTTGCTGGTGTACAGCTCTCTATAGAATCAAAGTCAGCGTTCCATCCTTCGGAAGGGACATTAAGCCATTGGCCCCCTCAGTGTTCTTCGTTAAAAGTAAGCTAATCCCGACACCAGGTTTCCCTCCGCCATTGTGATTGTGTTCCATGTGGAAGGAGTAAAGGTTATAATAATCCAAGAGGTTGATTAAGCAAAAATACACACGTTCTCTATAGAAAGTTAAGGCCTTTCTGATATCAGATGCAACTCCAGAATTGAGTTCCACATTGGGATCCAAATCCTGCATGTGCTGCAAAACAACTTCAAACTCTCCCAGCAACTTTGATAGACTTTTTGAATCCATGGTCATGTTAGGAGTAGGAGATACAGTGCTCTCAGCTTTATTGATTCCATGTTCAGTCATTTTCTTCCATAGAAGTTGCAATTCTTCCAGGCTCAATTATTCTTTTCTCACATCATCAGCATTTATTTCTAACTCCAGCTGCCTTCCCATTGAAACAACTTCTTCAATGATTGTCTCAGGAGTCTCCTCAAAGCCCTGTAAGTCTGAGACAAATTGAGGACAAAGTTTCCTCCATGCTCCATTCATGGTTGATTCCTTTATGTCTTTCCAGCAGCTGCCAATGTTTCTCACTGCATCAAGGACATTGTAATTCTTCCAGAAAAGCTTGAGGCTTAGGGTCTCATCTTTGTCAGTAGAAGCTATGGCCTGAGCCATAGTCTTATTGACATAATAGGATTTAAAAGTTGCAATCACGGTTTGATCCATAGGTTGCAATAGGGAGGTGATGTTCAGAGGCAAAAACACCACTTTAACCTTTTCATGCAAGTCTGCTAACATGGGTGAATGACCTGGAGCATTGTCAAGCAGGGGCAATGCCTTGAAATCCAAATTATTCGTATTGCAATAGGTTTCCACAGCAGGGCAAAAATGCTGCACAAACCATTCATGAAAAAGCAGCCGTGATACAAGCCTTGGTGTTCGATTTCCAAATCACAGGCAATTTACTCTTCATTAGTCCCTTAAAGGCCCTGAAATTTTCACTGATATACGCAAGCAAGGGTTTTAATTTAAAATCTCCAACTGCATTGCCCCTTAAAAGCAAAGTTAGCCTGTCCTTTGCAACTTGAACTCCAGGCCAGGCAATGTAGGTTTGGGAAGACATTTGTTTCCAAAACTCCTGTTTTGTCAACATTGAACACCTGTCGAGAATAGTAGCCACCTTCCTCGATAATATCAGCCAGCTGTTTTGTGAAATCACCTGCTGCCTCAATGTCTGCACTGGCAGCTTCGTCTATCACTTTAATATTATGGAGCTTCGAATGAATTTTGAACCTTCAGAACCACCCCAACTGGCTCCAAAAGGTTCCACTTCACCTGAATTTTCACCCATATGATTTTTTAATTCACTTTTTCCTGAATCATAGATAAGCTTGGAAGAACACATTTCTCCACTTAATCATCAATCCAAAATTTAAGTAGGTGTTCCATCTCCTCCATAATATTAGGCCTAGCTCTTGTGCAAGACACCATTTTCTTTAAATCACCCCCACTATTTACATGCTCCATAATTCTTTTCGTCTTTTATTATGGTACCAATGGTTGACCGATTAAGGTCCGACGAATGTCCAATTTCGGCCAATGACTCACTTTTCTCATACCCCTTTAAAACGTTTAATTTCTCATCAAATGAAAGCCTGTCTTTCTGCACTTTTATCACTTGATTTTCCTGCATCCTTAGAATTATTTTCTTTCTTATCAGCCATTTCAATCACAAATAAGAGCTAAAAATTTCGAAAAAATATCAAACACCAAATATTAGGTGCAAAGACAATGACAGGTAGCTGGGACTGGGCGATGCTGCACATTTCCGAGTCCATGCAAATCATTTGAATGTTCGATAAGCAGAGGTTCGGTCGGCGGACGTTGCCTTTATTTAGATATTAAATCAGGTTTCATGACAAAAAGTTTTAATTTTAGCTTTAATATTAAAAGAAGTTTTGAAAATTTCTCATCACATCAAAAGTCCGTCATATCAGTAACCAAAAAAGTAACACAGCCCAAATGGAAAATTCAGTAGTAAAAAATTTAAAAAGTGGCCAAATTTGATTTTTTCGCACAATCTAGCAACTCTATGTCTTTCCATAAGAAATTTTCATTGACTTTACCATCTCCTTATATCAATTACTTCCTGATCCAAATATAGTACTCCACAATGACTGACTTTATTGCCTGTTATTCCTTGCTAACTTGGCCTTTTTCATTCTACATTCACTTCACTCTGGAAAAAAGCCCAGCTGTGCCATAGTCAAAACGTAGAACCAAACTACTTTCTCCACACAGAAATGCCCATAAACTACATCCAATACTAATTTCTGGTGGGAAAACATTTATTCAAAGCAAGTTTGTAATTATGTTTTTGTGAATGCTTAAAACTATTAAAAATTGTAACAGTATTGCTCCTTAGTTTCATAACTTAGTAAATAATAAATTGTTTAGCTTAAATAACTATTTTATTTTTGTGAAAATCTTACCAAAATGTTACAAGACTACATTATTGGCAGAAATTGGAAAATTGTTACATATTTCATCAGAGATTCAAGATTTCTGTACAAAATATGTTAACTTATCCATTTAGCATGTCATAATGTGCACTGACTTTCATTAAAAAGAAAAGTACAAATGAAGATATCAAAACATAGAAGGGTTGAAATTTTGTATTTATAATACATAAAAATTCACTTTATTAGGGCACTTTTTCAAAAAAGGCTAGCTTTCATATTCTTAGATAATTATACTGATATTATAATGGAAGCCATCACATTTCATTACCATGACTATGCTTAATTTGAATTCCTTTTTCATATGGTTCATGTTTATTATCATATTTTTTCATGCAAAATGTAGCATTCTCTACGTACAAATTAATGGGAAAGATTAAATTAAAAAGAAATCACTCAAATGTTAGTAACTTAAAATAATACTTTATCAGGTCCAACTAAAACCTAAAATTTTTGTTTTGAATATGTATAATCAATGGCTGCTGTGTCTGTTGTTCTTAAACAGTGCATAGTAGGAATTTACTTCATAACTTAATTCCACATTTAAATTTGTCAATATACTTCAATGATACAATTTTGCTTAATTTATATTAATGGATATATTTACAAAACAAATCATTTCAAAAAGCATGACACCTGTTCAATAAAGTTGAATACAAAGCATTTAATGCTCACAAGCTTACATGTGAAAAAACAATAGCAAATCACTTTCTAGGAATATTCAAATAAAAATTTTTATTGCTGCTTAAACCATTCATCTAAAATTTAGCACCAATGTATTTTCTTAGCAACAATTTTATAGCAAAATACTCCTGTTCTATTACATATTGATTATAATTCTAAGCAAATAACCACTGCCTTTAAACCTGCAGGGTTGAATTTTCAACTATTTCATCAAAAAATTTATATGCACTTCATCTTAGAAAGTAAAAGGTAATTGAAGAGCATTACAAAGGCAAAAATTTACAAATGAAAAATCTCAAATTATATGCTGGCTTGATACAGCATGTTTAAATAAAATAAAACAGGCAAATTACAAAGGAAAATTTCAAGAGAAACAGGAGCTGAAAACTTATAAAATCACTGCTGGAATTATGAATTTTAATTAAATAATATTCATGGCCACTCCAAGCACATACATTATACACTTGGCTGTTATTGCATATATATATATATATATATATATATATATATATATATATATAATTCTTACAAAGCATTGCAATTTTTATCAAATACTTTCCATGATTCTTCTTTAAACTCAAATAAAGACGCAATTTTAATAAGCATATAAAACTTCAAAGTTACTACAAATGAGTAATTTTTTTTTAGCAAATTCAGCTTTCAATCATACAATGAAAACAGGCATATTGTCACATTATTTGAACACCCTATTTTATGTTCTATGAAACCGTACAGTACAGTAAAATTCCTTTAATCCGGCATTATGTGATTTGGCACTTTCAATGATTCGGTAGCGAACTAGTGTTAGGGTTACCATATCCTAAAATGTTAAATTAGGACACTCCTGCCTAAAATGTATAACAAACAATAATAATAGGTTTTCAATCCTTTGATCAGTTTAATTGCCCAGGAAATATACATAACTTGTGGTGGTTTTCCATTGCTTTCCACACTGGACACAAGGGAGGAGGGAAACTCGATGCCGCATTAGCCTACTCTTACAAGAGCACCAAGGAGGCCAACTGCTTAACACCCCTTCCAAAGGATGGAGAGCTAATTTGTGCATTTTCCTGTTTCATTTCCTTGTTTTCTTAGTTCATACACACAAATAGGGGGCTGGGCAATCTCAGAAAAATCATACTTTCACAGAATTCGTGCTTGCTGCCCCTTCGAGCAGCAGGTGAGTATCAGCTAGCGCTAACCACTATACGCATAACAAATGAAGGAGATAATTCAAAAATTATTCACTTCACTAAAAATACCCTTCTTCTTGCTATGATAAAATGTTGCACTAAAATTTGCAAATACTTCATTGTCTGACATTCCATGTTGGAGTTAATCTGAACTGTTGTATGTCACTGCAATTGCTTGCACATTTTTAGAAACCCTTTATTTTATTATTCTTTCAATAAAAATTCATTTGCTTTAAAGTATTTTATAATGGTGCCCTTCTATTAGCAATAGAATGAAAAAGAAGCAAGTTTTATTAATAGCAGTACAGAAAATAGAAATTTGTAATAACTTAGCTCACACAGTCAATCACAATATAATAATGTTGGTATATATAAGAGTCTTCTATAACTCATTATATTAGGCACAGAAAAATGAACTTGTTATTTTTCATTAAGATTCAATGTAATAAAATATATTCGTTGCATATTATTTAGCTACTTGGAGGAAAACTGATGCACCAACCAATCTGTGGTCTAGTATATGCCAGATAAAAGGAATTTTACTGGTTACCAAAAATATGAACTGAAATTTTTAAATATTTCTCTAGCAAAGAATGCATCTAGTTATTGAAAAGAAACCAAAAAGCCCAATCATTACAAATAATTTTCGTATCAATAATTATCCTCCAGAAGGAATTTTACATACCAATTTAGCCTTTAAAATGTTCAATATAAAATAACATGCCTATTTTACTTTTAAATGGCTTTGTTTTGATATGGTAAGTACCTAATACGAAAGTCCACAAATACCAACAGAAAAGTTTTACTTTCATAAATATTCAATCCAGTCTTTTTAAATAGCCCAAATGGTTGAGACTATAAAAATATGGTATAAAAGCATAGGTTAATTTTTACATAGTTGATATATTCATCAAGGTCTAGCATTTCATTAACAAAAGCTCAATTTAATAAATTTCAAGGAAAACTTACTTTCACCAAAGTCAACCACAATTCAATGATAAAATAAATTCACAACCACAACAATCTGAGATATATTTTTCATATTTCTAAAACAAATTTTCAACAACAAATGCATTCTTATGAGGTGCAGGGTTTTCTCGATAGTACTCAAGACTTACAAAAGGCAATTAACATTGTTAAAAAAATCTGGAATTTTATAAAAGCATGAAAAGACAGTCTTGTTATAATCACAAGTGTCTTGTTATCATAAAAAAACAGCCTTGTTACCATCAAAAAGACAGCTTTGTTACATCCTTAATGTTATTTACAGATTTTCTTTTTCAATTATAAAGCAAAATATCTACTGCCATGCAAACTGGTGAATGCTGCAATAACTTCTATTTTACACATACAAAATGCTAACCAGCTTAGCCATTAAATGTATCCTTAAGCTGCTGAATACTCACGTAACTATACAAAAAATTTTCACAGTAAATCATTTTAGCAGGTGTTTGGGTATTACGATGTTGAACACAAACTGGTTATCAAAACAACATACTACAGCCATTGCCTCCAACTTTCATTTTAACTTACTTCACATTAATGGAGTGAATTGCTACATTATCAATTCTTATTAAAAATAGTATTTTCACAGATTTTTTCCTTTCCACATTAGTTCTGATAAAAAAAGGCAATGGGGCAAATAGGTAATTTGATGGCTATAAAACATTCGCAAAGATTACACACAGCTCAAACACACAAAATTTGATGCTAATCTTGTGACCAACATTTCCTGTTAATAATAGGGGAATACAGAGTTGGGAGGAAGTGGTCTCTCCAGAATAAGTCTCTCTGGGTATAATATATCCCTTCAGGATTTTTACCCACTCTGTCAGCACAAAGCCAAAGGACAAACCAGAGTTTTACTAGTTATAAGAGAGATGGAAGCAATCACAGTCTTATGAGTGGTAAGGGGTAACATATGTAGCAGGAAATAGCCCCTTGCGAGTAGCTATTTCCCCATGCCACCAATGTTGATCACTACGATCGGTCACAGTGATAACATCCCCACGGCGGAATTCCAGCTCTCCAGGCTCTTGTGGTGTGAAGTCATACAGTGCTTGCACCAAACACTACAGGTAAGAAACGGAGAAAAAAATCCTTTTAATGATATTTGAAACTACCTATTCCAACAGTCAAAACCAAAAAAATTAAATTTCCAATTACTATAATTTTCGGCATATAAGACGCACTGAGGTATAAAATGCACCCCGTATTTTTGGAAGATTTTTCATGAAAAAGTATGTTGGTTCACCAAGGAATTTAGGAAGGGCCATGTCATGTATCATTTCCAGCCATGATTAAGTCCATATCCGGCAACATTTACAGAAATTATTATGGTGTGATAGCAGTTAAATATATCGATTTCGATAAACTTAATTCATAAAATAAATAGGGATGATCTAAAACAAAAATAATTGCTTCAAGATTTGTATATCTAAATGTGCCCTGCATGAAGTAGGCAGTTATATTAATTAAGCTGTAGGAGTGCTCTGCACATGTTGCACATATAGATACCCTTTACCGATAATGCTTACTTAAATTTAAGTTCAAGATGAGATTTTAATTTAATGGAATAAATAATAAACGAAATACATATATAATAATGATACAGCAATACCAAACTTCTGCTGTTCTACTATCCATCACTTCCTCCTCTAGATGTGGCCATTTAAGACCAACCATACGAAGACTATATTTCTCTTAACCCTACAGCTTCAGTTTTTCCTCATTTTCTCTATTCACGAATCATTTTTTTCTGTGGGAGGTGGACCAAAATGATGTGCTTTTGCATATCGAATCACTTGATGCTCATAGGTAATATTATAGGCATATCTTTCCATTCTTGTAGCCATTGCGGCCTCAACATACATAATGTTATTTATCCTAGATATGTATAAAATATTTATGACACCTACAAGAATTCTACTGTTCCGTGACATTAATTGCATTATTCAACGGGGTCATTAGGAACTAAAATATCTTAAACGTACCGAAATTGTAATCCCTGAGCATGCATGTATTCAAGCGCAATAATGAAAATGCATCCTTGGAATTCAAGTTGCAATAAGCTTTTACTATATATATATTAAAATTTTTTTCACTATTAATTATTAATAATGTATATTTTAATGTTTTGCAATGAATGACTGCCAATTATTCCATTTTGGAGATGAGTATGTTCGTTAGCATCAGTATTGAGAAAAGTAATAATCTTACCTTCGGGGTATAAGACAAAGGCTGATTTTGGGGAACATTTTTCTGGAAAAAAGTGCGTCTTATGCGCTGAAAAATACGGCACATTTCTTAAAAACATGGGAATTAAGTCTAATATTCTACACATTAAGCAAAAGCCAAATACATTGATGATGATGCATTTTAGTACTGCTATCTCATTAATACCATGTCCTATGGCATTTTACAAAAATGGGATATACTTTTGGATATTTTGAAGCTACATATGTCAGGATGACTTTTATTTTAATGCCTACATTAAATCTCTATTCTAACCTATCAATACAACTACATAATTTCCTTTACTGATTCAAGAGGCAAAGAGATATCATATCTAGTGTTTAAGTTTTGTTGGTAAAATAATTCCTAACCAGGTCTACATCAACGAATGTGTGCACCTTTGCGTCAAAGTCTCTCTTAGAGTCTCAAGTGTCTCAGGATCAGATCTCCACAGAGGTAAACAAGTTATTTTAATATGCAAATAAAAAGGCTATCGAAAAATATTACTTGCATTCCTTTCTATTGTATTTCATCTTTGTAATATTCTTTTATATACTGTCAATTATGATCTATAAGACGAGCCAAAATTTTCAATTAAAAATTTAAGATTTAGCTATATTTGCCAGATAAGATGACTATAAAATATGATATTTGCTGTTGTCTAGTAAAACTAGTGACGTTACTGTGGCATCGGTTAATTTACAGGATCTAATTTTGGTATATATATATATATATATATATATATATATATATATATATATATATATATATACACACACACACACATACCTATATATATATACACACACACACACAGTAAACTCTCGATTATCCATGCATGGGTTATCCAGTTTGCTGATTACCTGTGCTGTCTCTCTCCTTATGCCTCGAAATTTTATTAATACTCTGATTGCAAAGAAATTCATCAATGTGAGACAACATTTTCGTAATCCCATTATATTAATGTCTAAAGATTTTATTATGTGCAAAAATGATGCTTGTAAATAAATAGAATAAATAATAATAGATGATATTGCTTTTTTAATGCTAGTGACAATATCCTGGGAATCAACATGTGACTTCTGTCAGTCAGTTGTTTCTTCGCGGTGACGCAGTCACTTTTACTGGTATGCCACAGTAAGGGTGATCAGATTATAGATTCTCCTATTGTTGTTTCATCTTGTGTGCAGCTCATTGTATTGTGGTTTTTGTAGTGATAAACTTTTATCCCACCCCTTGTTAAAATGGCAGAGAAACGGAAGAAAACTCGAATTAATTGCGAGACTTGAAAAAGGAGACTGTGAATAAATTGGCAGACGAATATGGTATTGGCATACAAACCATTCATGATATAAAGAAAAACAAAACTAAGTTGATGGAGTTTGCTGCAGTTTCTGACAGTGGTGCTGGTCCCTCAGAACATAAGAGTATGAAAAAATCAACCTACGAGAAAGTAGATGCAGCCTTACTTCTGTGGTTTAATCAAAAGCGAGCTGATGGACCTCCTGTCTCCTGTCCCATGTGTGCACAGCAAGCGAGGTATTTCCATGAATCACTAGGGCTAGAAGGGAACTTTAATGCTTCATCTGGGTGGCTGAATCGATTCAAACAGCGATACGGTATACACGAAATTGCCATTCAAGGAGAACGCTTGAGTGGTAACGTGTCAGCTGCTGATTCATTTCGATTAGAATTTCAAAAATTTGTGAAGGAAGAGATGTTGACACTTGCCCAGATATTGAATGCTGATGATACCAGTTTGTATTGGAAAGCCCTCCCAACACGAACCTTGGCATTTCAGAAAGAAAGTCACGCTCGTGGCCATAAATTACGCAAAGAGCGAATCACAGTGTTATGCTGTGGAAATGCGGCAGGCAATCACAAGTTGAAACTTACTGTGATAGGCACGGCAAAAAAACCTTGCTCGTTCAAATGCGCTACTTTGCCTGACAATTACTACAACCAGAAGGGTGCATGGATGGACAGAAATATATTCACCGATTGGTTCCACAAGAATTTTGTGCCTGACGTTCATTCTTTTTTAAGCAACGAAGGACTACCACCAAAAGCAGTGTTGTTATTAGATAATGCTCCCTCACATCCAAATGCAGCCGTTTTAACTTCTGATGATGGTCTCATCTGCACAAAATCCAGATGTCACGGCATTAATACAGCCCATGGATCAAGGAGTGATCGCGTCAATGAAGCGACAATATCGGGCTGGTCTTCTAGAGACTCTAGCTAAAGAGTATGAAAAGTTATTGGAATTTTGGAAAAAAATGTTGCTTCTAGATGCAGTGCATGGTATTTCTCAAGCATGGGCCTCTGTGAAGCCTGTGACCCTAGTTTGGTCTTGGAACAAACTTCTTCCTGATCTTGAAGAGAACTTTCATGGTTTTTCTGAAGAGGAAGTAAATACTACAAACTCCAATTTGATTAAACTACTGCAGGGAAAAAATAGTTTTGAGGATGTGGACTGTGAGAATGTCAGTGAATGGTATGATTGTGATAAGTTTGAATCTGGATTCCAGCATATGAGTGACGTGGATATTGCCAATGCAGTAATGCAAGAGAAAGAAAAAGAAGAGGACGCCGGAGACAAAGAATGCAGTGATGAAAGTGAAGGGACTGAAATTGAACGCATCAAAAATAGTACGGCTCTTCAGTGTGTCAAAACTTTGTTAGATTATATGATTTTGATTACTGCGATGTCATAGTAGCCAGGAAAATACGAACAATCATAAAAGAAAGCGTAAAGAAGTCCTCAAAACAAACTAAAATTACAAACTTTTTGAAAGGACCATTATAAAAGTCTTCTTTTATAACCTTTTTGTTACCATTGTAATGAGAATTTAAGCATATATTTTGAAATAAATCATTTTTGCATTATCCATGTTTTTCACTTATTTGTGCATCTACCAAAGTATGTAAATATATTGCCTTTCAATGTTAATGAATTTTATGACAATATCATTGGAAACAGCATGCGATTTTCATCAATCAGTTGTTTCTTCGTGGCCGGCAGCGCAGTCACTTGTTTTCTAACCTTTTTGTTTGCAAGAATTGAAGCACGTATTTAAAAAAAATCATTTTCGCATTATCCATGTTTTTCGATTATGCGTGCTTCCCCTTACATTCATTATGCCGGATAATCGAGAGTTGACTCTATGTATGTATGTATGTATATATATATATATATATATATATATATATATATATATATATATATCAACTATACTATAAGTATCAATGTAAAGGAATGATTATTTAAATAATAAATTTTTCAACAATTAACAATGTATACTAATAATAATTTAAACAATGCATTTTTTCAGCCATTAAGTTGTACAAATCAAAGTAAGATATAATTTCAATTGCCCGTAGCTCTGTAACAAATGAGAATCAAACCCATGTTCATATGACATTTTTTACTCAAAATCACTTAAGGAATAAGATCTCGAAGTTATGAGATAAAGTCGCCTGACATCCTGTATATACAGGGTGAGGCAATAGTCACTATACAGCCACAATTTTATTAAGACCAAGAAAATTGGAACATAATAACATAAGCATCATGACTGAAGATACTGTTCAATTAAGAGAAGTCAACCAAAAAGACAAAGACAAAATCATATATCGAAATGATTGAAACCTTACTATGTTTCGATAAAGAAATATTGATTCATAAAAGAATTATCACATGTGCTTGATAAATAAAGAAACATGGAATGAGACCAAATAAAGGAAGAATTCAAATATCTTGGCATTACATTTAAAAAAACTGAACAATCGAAAAGGGAGCATTAATACAGAACAGCGTTAATCAGGAGTGTTGGGTGTACTATCTTTTGAACATGACGGCAATGAGAGACATGCTACCATCTATGGGTGACTACAAGACTTAACCCTAACCCCAAATTTTTTTTCAGACTTGTATTAAAGCCAAGGGGTGTTTTTTTCATGATAGATTTTGACAAAAACAATGGCTTGTATACGGGCTGATACAGTATTGTTATAGACTAGCGTATTTGCCCATCAAATATGACGGGTATGCATGGATTGAGTATTAAATTTTAGGAACTTCCCATTCTTCCTCCTTTTCTCTCTTCCTCTCTCCCATCCACCCTCCCTCCCTCTACTTCTCTGGAAAAACAGACATTCTATACCACCCTTACCTTCTATGTACCTTCCATGCTATATCCCTTCCTTCCTATCTACCTCCCCACATACCCCTCTCTCTTACTCTATATATATATATATATATATATATATATATATTCATTCATTCATTCGTGTTCTGTCTTGCGACAGGTCCTACCAATTAATTAATTAATTGGTTTTGACTAGGGAATATACATACACGGTGTGGTATATATATATATATATATATATATATATATATATATAGATAAGCAAAAGAATCCAAACTAAATCCCAGTCCCGTTAGAAATATGTAATTTCGCGAAAAATCCTACAATAATTTAAGGCAATCTATGCACTCGTATATATTACACGTATGCGGATTGAGGCAACAATTGATTCTTGAAGTTTAACAATGACGTGGTCGGCAAGACAACATCACGTTTAAAATCCGATATTTTCCCAAAATATGTGATTTAAATGTTTAATATGACAGACTTCGAACAACAAGCGGAAAAAGATTAATAGAATAAGAAACTTCATTAATATTCCTAAAACAGTTCATATTCAAAGATTGTATGACAATTCTTTCTAATTTTAATTTCCAAAAGAATAAAAGCCTGCATTTTAAAAAGTCGCTTTATATGTCTTAACTCATGGGAAATGGAAATTGCCCCCATGGAGTTGAACACGGGTCTTTTTTCGTATTTTTTTTTGTCATTTAATTTTTATATCTGAATCAAACATTCCTGCGAAGTTTCAACCTTCCACCTAATCGGAAAGTTTGTTAAAAATGTATTAAAACGTGCCATTGATGATGTCAGCGTTGTGATGACAGACCACCGAAACAAATATTTAATTAAAAAAATAGATGCTAACAACACTCCACAATTTTTAAACAATGTCATAAATTACATATTCCATTAAATCAACACTTTTCCTACCTCCTCTGGTATCATATCTTTAAGCTTGACGTCTTGAGAGCGTGATACAGATGCTGTCCGATGATATTCCACTAATTCATTTAGGCTATTGAATTTAACAACCCACAAGAAGAATTTTCCTTGGGCATCACGAAGAACTTTGAAGTGCTGTACTCCATCTGAGCACCTTAAATGAACAATAAATATTGTAATATTTTCCATAACATAATAGAAAAAAGGAATGAATTTAGCATTTATACAAAGTAAAAAACATCGAGGAAATAAAAAGTAAAGCAAAATAATGCAAAATTTTTACTGGCGCACTTTCACTTATAGCATAATATGATTCATAAAAAGCGACATTTTACAATAAAAGTTTATACACAGTGAAAGTTCTGCTAGTGACCAACTTGATTCAATAACTCGAACTAAATGAACAATTTTCTTCATAATAGATCTTAATATATAATAAGAGCAATTTAATTTCTCTCTTTCAACAACTACTTCTCTAAATGATCAATTTTGTCCCAAGTTATTGGTGATAGACTAATGAAAGTTTCACTGTAAATGAAACCTAAAATCATTTTCAAACAATTAATAAAACATGAAATGATATTAAACGTACGAGTTACGTTAGAATTTAAATTCAATCTGTAGGAGCTGGCAGACAGATTTACTTAGGGACATTGGATTTATGTCATTTTAATTCATATTATCGGCAATAAAAATTTAAACAAAAACCATATTTCTAAATTTGACACTTCTAGTTCCTTCAGTTCTCATTTTGAGCCAAACTTTTAATGGGGACTTAATCTTCCCTTTTATACAATAATGGTTGAAGAAAAAATGAAAATGTGATTAGGCATCAAAGAGAAGTGATTGATTATAAATATAAAAAATTTACAAAATTGAATTAATAGAAAACTGACAATTATGGGCCATAAATCTGAATCATACAGCATTTACTTCAACTAATACACAGTTTATTAATTAAATATAATGGGTAGTTGGCTTAAAAACTCATATATAACTTATGTGGACGTTAATTATTTACTGATACTTTAAGCTTGAACCTATAGAATAGAATAGAATATAGAATTTTTTAGATAAACCACCACGATAACAAAACAGATTATACAACATGCAAATATTTTTATCTAACAATTACAAAGAAATTTTGTTTACTGGATAATCATTTCAAAATAATTTGATGCCATACACTCCCTCAGGACCTACTATAGTTAGGGGACAAATAGGCTGTTTTCATATAGAGTTTGCACAAAATCATCTAATGCAAAGAAGCGTTCTTCAGTATGCTCCGAAAACATTGTTGGTGCTTTTCATACCAAACTCGTCATTACAAATCTAAAAATTTCAGTCGCTTAAAATTTATAATGACAGGTGAATAATGTATACATAGTCACATGATAATGCAGGCAAACAAAATTCTATAAGTCACACATTTGAAACAAATAATCATGCAACAATATAAAAAAATAAATACATATGTTAAAATAAACTTAACAAAAAAATTACTTACTTAACTGACAGGGAGAAATCTCCCGGTGAACTTTCACTAACTCGTATGAGAAATGCTCCTTCGTGCTTGTTTAGAAGTAGTTTTTCGGCGTCTGCTCTGGTGATTCTTCCGTAGTACCAGCTGTAAGGTGGAAAGGTAGTGATATAAAAGAATTTTTGTAAAAACTGATTGTCGTAATTGACAATATAAACAACAGCCTCAGCAGAACACTCACTCATGGTTCTTCATTTCTATGTAGTTGCTGGGAATTAAGCCTTCTTTACCTTCTAGTTCAGCTCTATACCAATTCATATCGTCTTCCATATTCAAAATCTAAAAGGCATAATTATTTGTAATTAATCATATCTTAAACATTGACAAGTTGTATTACTGGAATGCGTAATTAAAAGTTAGAATAGATTTTTCATATAAACCGACACAACATGCTAAACTTAATTTAATCACTAAAAAATTAAAAATAATTTAACTAGCGAAAATATTTGTTCAACTTTTTAAGATCACTACAACCTTGAGCACTTGAGTCTTCCTGAAGCTTAGTTCGTCATCGGCAGTAGCATTAAAGTCATGTTTCGCTATTGCTTCCATGTTGACAGCACTAAATAATATACGATCACTCAAGAACACTTTACAGAAGGAAAATAATTTCAATTCGTATGTGTTATTTTGTTTATATTGAAACTTGATAGTTAGTTATCGGTACTTTCAAAAATTACCAATGGAAAACTTCTTTGAAAAAATCTTCATAAGAAGAAATTATTTTGAATCTATTGATTACTAAAGTAATCAGATTTGTAGCACTATCCACATTCACATCTCACTTTTCACTCTGCCTCCGGCATCCATTAGTTCGCGAGTAATCCAGCCATAACTGTTTACGATAAACCCTTCCGCGAGAATGGCTAGATATAGTAGGGGAATCGAAGGTCCTATGTTTTACTGCCAACTATATTGGAAAAAGTGACAGATCTTCAAGAGCGCGATATAATAAAGACCAGTATATTTCGTTAATTTTCCCTTCCCCAGAATAACAGACAATGACGTTAATTCTGGAGAAGGAAACCACTCCCAGGTTTTCTTTTATTTTAACAAATGAGCATCTCACTGCAAATTCCTGGCAAGCCATATATATACATACAAAAATAAATTATGTGGTAAGAATTGCTCTTCGTTATCATTCCAATTGATCTGGATCCGCAAAGCTGACAGGACTTATGCATTAAACGCATGAAAATGAAATTAAAGTTTCTTCTGACTCATTCGCAGGTATTGATTTCGCAGTTTACGATTAATATGTATTTCTCATTTGTTAATGATTTGTTTGTCGCGATCATTTTGAATTCGCAATATATTATTAGTGAATTATTTAATAACTATAATGAAAACCTCAGTTAAATTAATTAATTTGAGGAATGTAGTATGATATTATTTATGTCACAACCATCTACATTTCTCGTGATGTACGAAAAATGTAGATTTTCAATATTCTTACAGACATGAAGAAGTATTTACTTTAGAAAAAATTGAAGATAGTATTTTCAAGCATGACTCAAGAGGATTCTAGTAAAAGCAGCTATGCAGATAGCTTTATTTCTACATACATAATCTCTGTGGTTGCTGCAAGTCTCGCAGAAATTGGTAAGTGATGATACTAAGTTGTTTCTTACCATTTTACATAAAACTATCAAAATAAAAAAAATTCAGAAATATTAATTTCCGACTTTAAATATGTTCCAACAGCGAAAATGCTCACATCAATACTGTGTAATTTAGCTTTAAAATTATTTCATTCAAAGGCTTCTCATTTTATCCACTGGTTATTAGACACTAGTATATATTAGCCAATAGCACAATTTAATTTGTGCTACGAAGAATAGGAGAGAAGCGAATGATTATACAGACTATCTGAAAGAGGAAGGCTAACTGGGTTGGACCTTACCTGAGGAGAGAGAGTATGATTAAAGATGTGTTAGAAGGAAAACTAGATGGGAAAAGGGAAAGAGGTAGGAAAAGATTTCAGCTGATAAACGATTTGAAAGGGAAAGAGTTATCAAGATATGAAGAGGACCAGGGTTAAACAAGAATAATCACGGACCTGTCTACGGACAGACTACCTATGATGATGATGATTTAAAAAACATTGCTATCTGCAATTTATTCCTTGATTGAGGATATTTTTCGTGAAAGTATTTTTTGATAACAATTGGAAGTAAGTGAAGTCAGCACCGTTGTTTCGAACGAAATTTTTGCTATTAATTTTGTTACTTGGGCTTATTTCTCACGTATTCCTTAAGCCGCTAAGTGACCCAGATTTGTCTATTATAAGTAGGAGAATGACTTTCATCGGTACGTTGTTGCCATGCGATTCAATTTCCATGTGCTCTTTAAAGTAAATTTAACGAGTATGGTGAAAATGATCTCTATATTTACTAACGAAAAATTGAGACCCGAGTACAGGTGAACAAGCCTCAAAATACTGTTTGTGTCCGCTTCGGTAGTCCAAATGGAGAGTGAAATCTTTTTGGCTTAGACGTAGTAATATTGTTTCATTTTCTGTGGATAATAAATTATGCGAGAATTATTTTGTGGGAGTGGAATTGATCTCTATTTTATAGTCAATGACCTTGCCATTTTTAAACAAATTTTCTTTAGCTCACCACTACGCCCCTAGAGGGAAACGGAAATTTAGCTTTTGCTATTATTAGTTAGCCGCTGATAGGCTGATCCGGCTGATCCATAAGTGGAGTTGACCAAGGAGAAAGCCAATCGACTTTCAACACAGATCACTCAACTAAATCGAATCACGCATAAATAAACGTAGATTTTGGAAATTAACGATTTAGCGTTTAGTTAATTCGAAATAATTAATAGTTTGTGATTTAAGATACTTCCTATTTGTTAGAAGCTTTACCGCATCCTTAATATTGTGATTACTCGAGCGTCATATTCGGCTACTACTTACTATAGCATTGTGTCTGACAAGTTTTTTAACAATTTTATTAGAAGTGGATCGAAATAGAATTCATAGTTGAACTCAGAGTAGTTCGATACCGTTAAGTTGGTAGCTTTACATCTAATCTCGTTATTCATTGTGTTAGCCTAAGGAAATCGTACTTGTGGTATATATTCCATGGTTAAATCTTTATTTTAGTTCCAAAATATATTTTGGAACTATTTCTGTGATAGATATAGTTTCTTTTATAACTTTATTGTAGTTTTAATTTTTGCCAAAACTCTTCGTTAGTTTATACTGTATTAATACCTATGTAATTATGTATGTATGTGTATATATATACACACACACATACCGTATTTACCACACTTTTTCGCGCATTTTTATACAGTAAAACAAAGGTGGGAAAAATACGCGGTTTTCCCCTATCGTATGAAATAGTTTAATTCCTCGTCATAGTTCAGGTGGGGCAATTACGCGAGTAAATACGCTATATATATATGTGTGTGTGTATATATATATATATATATATATATATACATATATATATATACATATATATATAAAACTAACCATTTCGTCTGAATTAATTTGCACTATGAATGTTTACTTTAGTTTTCAGTTCATTTTGATTTTCAAGGGAGTGTGACTTACAATTAGATAAATTTCATCAACTCTTCGACCTGTCTTTATTTTTACACCTACTTGCCTGTCTTATCAGTCTCGCGATTTCATGATGTGAACGGTGTGAACCATAATGTAGAAACTATCATAACCACGTGATTTTTTTACTGAAGTATTTCATGGTCTAGGAAATTACTTCTATTATCTGTATTATGAGGCCTTCTAAAACTTGCTCAAACAACGTTGAGTACAACAAACTCTTCAGCAGGATGACCGGATCGGTTCAGTCCAGGGGCGGCCCTAGACTAACTGCCAGCAACTGGCGCCCTAGGCCCCTAGGCGAATCATGCAATCGGCGCCCCCAGTCCCAAACTCCAAGGACAGATCTAGGCTGAGGTTTTGGATAAACTGGAAAACATTTTTCTCCTCTTTTCCGTTAAATGTTTTTAAGCGTTTTTTAAACAGAGACCTAATTATTCGGTTTGTCCATCTGTCTGTCTGTCCAACTAATGTTTCTGAGATCAGATAAAATAGAGATACGAAATTTTCAGACTAGATTTGTACACAGCAGTTAGAAGATATTTCAGTCCGATTTCAAATATGTTAATTATATTTTTTATTATTACAAATCGAAAATCACTCATTACGCTATCTAGGTTTAACTGCCATTACCTCCGCATCCAATATAAAAATAAATAAGAAAATTCTTCAATGAACTTTAACCTGTATTTACAAAATAAACCTAGTCCCAGACTAACACGATAGGTTCGTTCTTAAAAAAATTGTGTAAGATGAAATCGTGTTAGTCGGACACAAATTTCCCATAAGAAATAATGTAAATACAGGCAGTCCCTGCCTTTCGTCGTTCCGCTCATATGGCAGTTCCTGATTGACATCATTGTTTCATTCTTTCATCCTCGTGATCTGCTTATTCGTTGTTCTGCTTTTCGTTTTCAGTGTACAAAATTTGATGATTTAACGCTACAATACTTCTTAACCTGTATTTGAAAAATTAATGGTATTTGAATGTACAGTATGAGTGTTCAATACAGTCTGAATTGGAAAGAAATATTTTGTTTTACATGACGGGAGTGTACCATATCTGCATAATGGCAGTGGTTGTTGATGTAATTATTTCCACTGCTCTTTATTAATATCATTATATAGACGCTTCTTATGATATAACATACAATTAGTTGGTGCTTGCATTCAGAAATTTCTGACTTTGGCAATCTCACCATTTGAGAGGGAGTGGTTTTCTTCGGCGTTCTCTTGGAGGACGTCCGTTGGGGCTGGTTGATACTAGCTTGGCTAGCTCGGACCCAACTAAGGAAAACACCCGCGTTCAGAAACAGGAAAGATTATCTGCTACGGTAGTTCAGTGGTAGAATATCCGCCCGGCAAGTGGAAGACCCGAGTTCGATTCCCGGTCATAGCAGAATTTTTTCTGTTTCAAAGTTATTCCCATTGTAATAATGGACAACTTAACATTTCAAATAGAAATATATTTCACGTATACATTGAAAATATCGTTTCGTTTGCAAGTTTTATTGTACAGTTTCAGAAAATTACTATATTGATAATGTTTTTGAGTAATTTTTTTCGACATTGACGCGTGGCATTGATTACATCATATTAAACAAACCACAGAACATACGATATGCTGTACCATCAGAAATATTGAACAAAACAAAAAATATTGTGTACCGGTAGTATAAATCATGTAGGTATGTGCTTTTGGTTATGAAAATGGTGTGAGCTATTTAATTACTAAGGGCCCATTGAAATTCAATGGGAAAGTTTTTTGTGAAATAAAAAATGAACAAATATACCTTGACTTTCTTTGGATGGCAAGAAAACAAACTTTCGTTCTTTTAGGCATTCGTTGTTTCAAGTTTTGAACGCCTAAGATGATTCCTAATTTTAGTATGAGAATGATTAATATTCTACATTCAAATGTACTCCTCGTAAATAACGCAACGAATGTTGTTTACATTGGTTGCTATGAAAAGAATTTATTTCTCCTTCTCTCTCTCATACTAATTGTAAGAGCATTCAAAGCGCGCTTTGAAGGATTGAAATAACAATAGGGTTTTGAGGTTTAAAAAAGTAATGTAATTAAATGTTTAACATGAGAAGTTTCGAACTGTAGGTGGGAAAAGATGAACAGAATAAGAAGCTTCATAGTTTTTTCTTTAAAATGGGCTAGATCCGAAGATCATAGTTGAATTCTTTGTAATTTAGATCTCAAAAAGAATAAAATCCTGTAAGTCAAAAAGTCGATTTTTACATGTTATCATATTGGAAATGAAAATGCCTACCTTGGAGTCGAAGCTAGGACTTTTTTTGAGATTTCTTTTCGTTATCATCTTGCAATATCTGAATCGATCATTCCTGCCAATTATAAAAAATGAATCTCTTTCCATTATCGAGTTATTCGCATTTTTATAGCGTGACAGAGGGAGCCACAAAGGGACAGAGGTAGCCTTTGTTAGTAGAGGGGCAATAAAAGTGGTTCAACTAATAACACTCTTTGTAACAATTTTTTGTCATAGGAACTATCGCATTGGGTCACTTCATGCAAGGGTCTCTAGATGTTTGCAGGAAGTACTGCAACAGGCCCCTAGTTTATCTTATTGTTAAGAACTTTAACAGCCAAACAAATTAAAATGTCAAAATTTCTATAATCCCCATTGTTTTTTGTTTTAAAAATTCTACCTTTAAAAATTTTCAGCTTTTAGCACATTTGGAAATATATAAACCTTAAAACTTGGTTTAAACATTTGCGAATTTTTAGCGGCCGCATTGTTGAACTTTTTCAAGAGTTTAGTTTTTTCTACATAGTATTTGCTACAAAATTTTTGCAAACGCTTCTACCTATGACAATTACTTTCTGAGATAAAAATTATTAAACTTTAATGTACAAATGGGATAAAACAACCCCTAAAAATTAATAATTTTGAACTTTTCGATTTTTTGGTAGGTTGTCAGCAAAATCCTATAATCGTGCAAAATGTCAGCTCCTTATTCCTCTTAGATTGGTGTACACACTGGAATAACTTTTCCTCATGCTAACTTATGGAAGATTTTCCGGAGCATCTGGAGTCTAACCCAGGACACTTGAAGCAAAAACGATACAAATTCCTAATAAGTATAGTGGCCATCTAGCAACACTCAAAATCTTATTTCTCCAGCTTATCGGCAAATTCCCAAAATTAATTTACAAAAATGGCGCAATGCCTTTCTTACGGGGAAAAATGCAACATTCGGAATTTCTGGAGTCGAACCCATGTCACTTAGGTGAGAAATCTGGAGGTTTCTCTATGACCTCTACAAACAAACTTTCAGCTCTCTAGCTTTTGTAGTTTGGGATAGAAATTAGTATCCTCCTATATGTTAATGACATCATAAGTAAGAAGCGTCAATATGATATAGATATAGCCGTGGTCACTCAGCTTGACGCACATGTGCGTCAATGGCAGCGAATGTGTTAAAGCATTTACATATTTCCAAAAGTGGTTTACATTGAAGGGGAATGTGGGCTCCATATTGTTAACAGATTCATATTAGCAATTTCAAGATAACTTTTTGCATAAGGAACATACACGTGAGAACTCAGCATAATCACTTGCACAAAAAGATTGTTTGTATACTCTATGCAATTGTTTTTTTTAAATCACCATGGATTTCATTTCTTCAGGAAAACAGCAAGAAAATTTAAATTTTGAAAGTATTTTAACTGGAGTATTGTTTCTAATAACTAAATGTAGCGCATTACAAAACTGAGAAAAAGCAGTATTTATATCTAAGTTAGAAATGAATAAATCCCAATCAATATTTCTCAGAACCTCAAAAACAGAGTTAAGATCAGTATTTTTATAATAACAATAAGAACTTCACTCAACCAAATTTTCAATTTGATTCATATTGATACTTATGGTGATATTAGGATAGTAATTCTCAGCAGGAAGTAAACTGCTGGCCACTTTATGTACTTCAGTGTGTTGACTAGAGCTAAGGAAAAGATCAAGCATTTCGTTACGACGGTTCACTACATTGTTTATTTGATAAAGTTCTAAGTATGAAATAGTTTCAACTAGAATATTAGCAGCAGCAGAAATTTCATTTGAATGTGAAGGTAAACCATCACACCAGTTCAATTCAATATGAAATAGTGGGTCACGTGACTACAATATCAAGTTGCGTGGAAAACAACATTAATACATGGGTGTTTTGAATAATTACTTAGTGCTCGAATTGGACCGAACACACTGGAACACCATTCTTGTTATTAAGCTAGAAGTGTTCCAGCTGTTAAAATGTTATAAAAATAAACCAAAAAGAACATCATTTCTCAACAAGATCAAATTCACTAATTACTAAATAATGTATATTGGTACCGGGGTTAAAGTGGATGTGACGGCAATCCGATCTCTCTCACTCTTATGCCTCGTGTACGAGCGAATATATTTGCTGACTTAATGAAGTAAGTCAAAACTTGTTATAATGCTAAACGGTGTTTGAATTGGGTAGAAACGTGTGGGAACTCCGTTCCAATTGATACAAAATGAGGCCCATAATGTTACTGTTGTTAAAAAATCAAATCAGAATGTTCTGGTTACTAGCATTCCTGTTTTTAAAAATTTCCAATTCAAACACTGCTTCCCATGATGTATTTTCTAAAGAACATGTACAGTGTATTTGAGGGAAGACTTGTTAGTTATTTGAAATGCACTATAGCATTCAGTATCGTAGCGAGGGTGGAGCATAGGGGGGTAATTGCCCTGAGTGCAGAGCTGAAAGGGAGCAAATACATGGACCAAAAATTAACGTTTCTGTTTATAAACAATAGTAATATTATAATATATGCCGAATTAAAATGCTAGTTTAGTATGCTTGGGTTTCCATCACATTCCCCACATTACATTTGTCTGGAACATTGTGCAAGGAGCAAAGGGAGGGGGGTGCATCTCTGTGACCTGCACCGGATGAAGGAGAACCTAGCTATGCCACTGCTAGCATTGCAGCTCTTGTTTTTCATTATGGCTTAGTAATTGCTTATCAAAATTGCGGAGTGGGCCATCTTGACTCTACATCGCAAATTGCAAAAAAAATTTGCTAAAATACTATTTATTTTTGCAGTAATTGTGTGTATATTTTTGGCTAATCAACCTCTTGGATTATTATAACATTTTTGCAGTAAATAAAAGATTTGACATATTAATAAACTCTCAGAAATGAATTATAATTCATATTCCCTCTGTAGGCGCATGGGATTTGAAATAATGACATTTTTATTTTATTTGCATTTTTTCATTTTAAGTTTATTGAATTTGATATTTTTCCACAAATTTGGTGCCCCATTTAGCTTGGCCCTCTAGGCACCCGCCTAGTTCGCCTCTGGTTCATTCGATAAAATTAGAAATCCATGTAAATGCATGAAGCCCCGCATACTACTTTGGATCGGATCAGTTCAGATGCCTTCCGAATGGATCAGATCAGTCAAGAGCTGCTCACTGAGAATATTTTGACTGAAGTCCGAAGCGATCCGAAGGCCGAGAGAAAGCAAAAATATCTGAGTGAACATGAAGTGAGAATCATGTCACATTTTTGTCAGTAGCTGCTCCGCTTGCATAGAAATGGTTGGATGTTATCTTACTCAGTGGTGTAGCAAAGGGAGAGCAGAAGGAGGCAGTTGCCCCCAGCTGCAAGGCTGAAGGGGTGCAAATGCATAGGCCGAAAATTAATGTCTCTGTTTATAAACAATAATAATATTATATAATAATATATGCTGAGTTAAAATACTAGTATAGTATGCTTGGGTTTAAATCATTCCCTACATTACATTTGTCTGGCATTGTACAGGGAGCAAAGGGAGGAGGGTGCATCTCTGTGACTTGCCCCTAGGTGAAGGAGAATGCCACTGATTTTGCTTCACATGTTTCTTCAAAATGGATGAAGAATTATTGGTAGAGATAGTATGCAGTTATTTCAATATATACAATACAAGGGATAAAGATTATGTACAATGACTAAAAGCTCAAAAAACTTTCTGCAAGACATTCAGAAATACTTGAAGGATGTTTGTTCATCTCTCAACAGATCGGGAAAAAGTTGATGAAATTATCCATACTGGTTTCTTTAGGAACAAATCTCATGCACCCAAAATCTAGGGAAACCTTTTTCTAATTCATAGCATGCTAAACTCAGAGCGATAACCTCCTCCTCATCTAAACTATCCATGACGACAAATGCCTGAACAGTCTGATGTGTTCTGTTCCATTCCGATGATTAATGGGTGGACATATGCCTGATCCAATCAGATCCGGTCCGATCTGATCCATACTAGTGGGCATCCTGCTTTAGGATTCATTGTGCGTTAAATGAATAACTTTTTACGTAAATATGTTTAATTAATAACATCTTAGCAAGAAGGCCCTTTCTTCATAAAATTTCAAAAAATGCATTTCCATACCATTTCTATCGTATTATTTCTCATATTATATTTGCATTATTTGTATAGTTGAAAATAATATCTTTATAAAAAATGACAAAGAAAAAACCTTATTATAACCATTAAAAAAATTACAAAAGAAGTACACAAATACACACTAGTTTAGGGGAAGTTACTCCATGCCAGGGACCCAGGGACAGAACACGCACACAATCTCACACACTCTAGGTTTAGGGGAAATACTCCATGCCAGGGACCCTTGTTTACATGCATGCAAGCAAATAAATTGAATTGTACTTCTTTTTCAAAAAGAATGCTTACATACGTATTTCGGAATCAAAGATTCTATACTCAGTAGGTCGATCGTAAAGATGGCAAAATGCGGGAAGAGGAGAGTATACATATACCCGGGACTGTAGGGAGGGGAAAAAATAGTTACATTGTCGTAATGGGGGGAATTTGGAAGTCCGTTGGAATGACCGTCGCAAGAAAGGGAAAACAAAGTAATGTCTACTATAGGACCCACGTCTTGATTGAGTGTAACGTCTTTTTGTTTTTGAAAATGGCTAAACTTTTGGCCGCACCTAAAAGGTAATTACTGGTATTACTGGAAATGTTTAAATAATTTAAGGTTATCTAAGGAAGTGGAGTGTTGTGTGCGAAGAATGTGGGTTGCTACGCATAATTTTTCAAAATTTCCATTTTTAAAGTACGAAATATGTTCTTTGAATCTGGTAATTATTTTTCTTTTGGTCTGACCATTGTCAATCTTGTCACACTTATCGCAGTTGATTTGATAAATGCCGGATTTTTCATGAAGTGGGATCGGATCTTTAGGGTTTCCAAGCAATTGACGGATACGGTTTTTGGACAACAATGCAATATTTAAATCAGAATCTTTGAAAATCTTTTTTAGGCCCCATTTTTATTGCGGAAAGAAAGGTAGCTTTACGTATTTTTCCTTTTTTAAGGTGGCTAAGGTTTGTAGGGTTGTTGAATTTTGAACATTTAATTTATGTCTGTGTTTTTTAACTAAATTATCTATCAGTTTATTGGGAAAACCATTTCTTTTAGCAGTTTTTTAAATGAAAACTAATTCTTTCAGAAATTCCTATTTGTGTAGTGGTACACGAAGCAATCTGCACACTAGGGAATTGTATGCTGCTCTTTTTTGGCCATATCTGTGTTGTGAGTCAACCGGTATGAATCTGTTCGTGTCTGTGAGTTCCCGGAATATATTTTACTTTAAACGGTTATTTTTCTTGGCAAGTAGCTCTAAAAAATGCAGGGAGCTATTTCAAAAATGAATTTAATCAATGCGTATTGTGAATTGAGATCATTTAGGAATGAGTCTATATTGTAAAAATGCATGTCGAAAACAGCAAAAATATCATCACCTGAGCCACGTGTCGGGGAAATATTGAAAACTAATTTTGCAATTTTGTTCAAAGAAATTCATGAATATAAATTAGCCAAAAAATGTGAAAGTGGATTCTCCATAGCTGTCCCATCATATTGTTTGTAAAAATTATTATGGAAAAGGAAAAATTTTGTTCCATGCACAATTTAGAAAGTTTAATGTATTCAGAGGAAATTTTGGGTGTAAGACCAATATTAGCCAGCCACTCTTCAAGAAAACTAAGTGTAGTATTTATTGGGATGCTAGGAAGAGAGACATGACGTCAAAAGAAATTAATGCTAGAGAATCATTAAGGATTAAATTTTTGTTTTATCAATGAAATCTTGGGCATTTTTTATAAAAGAATCACTTGGGAAGGGGGGTAGGTTTTTAAATTCATCAACTATTTAGAAAGAAGATAAGTGGGGGAATCAATACATGATATAATAGGTCTCATAGGAATTTCGGATTCCAGATATTTTTTTATGGTTATAAGGAGGTTTCTCCTTTGTAATTTTTTATTGTAATTAACCATAGGGCTCCAAAAATGTCATTTTGAAATATCTTTATGTAGAATTTCATTATAATTGCATAATTTGAATTTTATTTTAATAAAGTTTTTGGGTAGCACAGTAAGATTTGAAGAGTAATTTTCCTTAAATAGCAGAAAAATTGTATTCATGTATGAGATGCTGAACTTAATGAACTTGTGGATAACTGTTGAAATGAACGTTGTTTGTCAATTTCTTTAAACAAAAATTTTAAATTGAATCCAAAATTTTCATGTTTCTATATTAGTTTATTAAAAGTTTTCAAAAGCTTTATATTTAACATATGAAATTATAAGGTGATAGTCAATGAAAGTTAAACAAACATTTTTTGAATTGCTTTTGTATCCATAAGGTAATGAAAACATACTGGGCAATTTAAAATAAAATAAATATCAAATTCAGTTGCTATTTATTTTCCATATAATCCAAGTTATTTGATAGATGACCTATATGCTGGATTAAAAATCACAAATAATCACATAATTATATATGATAAATTCATTAGCTACCCTAGCTATAAAACCAGATACAAAATAGCCATTAAACAGTGATTTGCATATAGCAGTTACTATAAAAGAATCTACTGTTGGTGAATAATGGTTGGTTATTATCAAATATCTGCTTATGGTTTTCTCATCCTTTTTATGGTGGTTTGAGTTACCTGATTCATCTATTGCATGCATGTCAAACTCAAAGAGGCATCAGGGTATTAGGATTACAGTTGTTTGACAAAGGGGAGGGTTGAAAAAATAGACTTTATCTAGTAGGTTGGACATCTTTTGCAAAAAAAAAAAAAAACAATTTACTAAAAGTTTTTTCTCTTTGTTCTTTCGTTTCATTATTTGACAAAATTTATAGCTTTCTTTGAGCTTTTGTAATCTTTCCAAATTTTTTAATTTAATTCTTTTTGAAATTAACCAAAAAATCTCCTTTCCACAAAAATAAAGTATTTATGTAAAATCTTGCATGATTTAGTTGAGACAAAATTGGCCTGAACTAAGGCAAAAATTGACCTCCATTATCAGCTAAAGATATCCAGATGTATTGATGGTATACCATTTCGTACTTGAATTTAAGACGACCCTCGATTTTCACAAGGTGAAATTTGGAAAAAAACTTTATCTTGGATTCAGGTTAATATGGTACTTCTAAATGCCCTTCACTAAATCTATTTGAATCTTTTTTGTCAAGAAAGAATCTTGTTTTGTGCAACCTACAAAGAGAAAGACTGCTGTTTCTCCTACTAGTGGTGACACTTGCTAGACCTAATCTGTTCTAACATGGACTTTACTTCTGAGGCATCTGGATATCTTTGGCTGATAATGCAGGTCAATTTTTGTCTTTTATTTTTCTGAAAAATGGTGTATTATAATCCCAGAAATATGGTAGTTACACTATGATAATATATTTTCTGAATAAAAAATTACTATCATGCTCTTAAAGAAAAGTTGCAATTGTTTGCATGGGTTAAAGAGTATTTCAAAATGCTCGGTATCGTATATTAAGTATGAAAAGGTCATTATATACCCTCACCAAGAATCTCTACTTCATAACTAAACATAGTGAAATGAGAGTGTGAGTAAAATTGCCTAAGATGCATTTGCAACTTGCCCAACCAGTTACTAGTTAAATTTTAAATTAGCTGGAAACCCAAGTAGATAAAGTGTATAAGGTTTCTTGTGTAATTTCTTACAAAGAAAGACTGAGCGTAGGAAGTATAAATTGTTTACATTTATTCATAATAGGCAGAAAGACTAATAGCCACTTTCAATAGAAACTTGAATCCAATTTTTCCTAACTTTTCTCCAATTGTAAACAACCTGGCAGTCAACTCACACTCATGCAACACAAATCAGAAGCATCAATATAATGTGTGCTTCCACCTGGCATGATAAATTTTCAACTTTCTCCGATGGTCCTGCATTAAAGGTTATACCAGTTCCATGTATGGCCAAGAGATGACAGTAATAGATAAATAATATTTTCTATCAAAATTTTCTGTTCAAATTATGTTTTGCAAAAAATGCTGCTATTAGATATTCATACTTTTTTATTTTTGTTTTTTACGACATTAATGTAATGCAATGGAAATCAAGAATGTGCATGGGTATACATTTTAGAAATGCATGTCAAAATACTACAGTGCCTCCTGGTGGAGAACACTTAAAATATCTCCGACGGCCCCGCATTTAAGGTTATACCAGTTCTTTCTATGGCCAAAAGATAGTAAAATTGCATGACAATAACATTTTCTATCAAAATCTTCTTTTCAAATTAGTTTTTCCATCATTTGCTTATATTAGATACTCATCCTTTTTAATTTTAATGTTTTAGGCAATATTTGCAACCAAAAAAGGAACTATAAATACTTTTAATGAAATTTCAATAACATAGTTAACAGGCCATGGGTCAGTGTTGTCCAATAACCATTCGGTGACAAAAGATAATGGTATATTGTCATGGTGGGGTGACCTGTGACCTTCGCATATGGTAGATGTGAAGTGTCATCGGTCTTTTCTGACACACTGACAAAACACAATATATAGATGTGCAAAGTACCAATCACAATCTATTTTCCCTTACCCTAATTAAATTATTTTGTCATTAGTATTATCATAAATCAGACATTTGATAAATTATTGAATAATTTATTTTTGCTTTTGTTACTCATGCATAATATTGTCTCTCAAAACAATATAACTGCTAATTAACAAAAAAATTGTTATGGTTATTGAATTGAAATTCTAATTAGCTTTACTGTTAATCATTTACTTGGATAATGTTATTTAGTGTATTTTCGGGCTGTAAGACCCTTTTTTCTAGAAAATGAATGAATAATATATGCAATAAAATCTTATGCAATATGAATTCCAATGAGGCATTTTTATTATTGCACTTTATTACCGTCTACTTACAGTAATTACAATTTCGGTTTGTGATGTTTGTTGTGGTGTTTAATTCCTAATGAGCCTGTTCGATAGCAGGATTAATGCCACAGAAAACTTGAATTCCGATAGATGTCATAAAAATTTTATAAATGTCTAGGATAAGTACTATTAAATTTATTGAGATCGCAATGGCTACAAGAGTAAAAAAATATGATATATCCTTCAGATGGTTCAATTTGAAAAAAAAGCACGTAAACTGAGCAGCAAAACATCATTTCAGTGCATGCCCCACAGAAAAAGTGGTCCATGAATGGAGAAAACAGGAGAAAAAACTGAAGGTGACAGAAAAAGAGAAACATCTATACATAATTTGCAGAAGGCAAAAGATTCCGTTATGATGTCCTGGTGCACGGTGGTAGGGACGTAAAGGAGGGGAGTGAGTTGCGTGGAAGAGGGGAGTGAGATGTGCGAGACAAATTGCTACCCATATAATACTTCCACAGTATACTACATTGTTGTTCCAGTGCACTTTGGTAGGGGCGATAAGGAGGTGAGTGAGCTGCTTTGTTACTACATTGTTGTCCCAGCTCATGGTGGTAGGGGAGGTTAGGAGGGGAGTGAGATATGCGAGGCAGGTCGCTATCTGTTGTACTTCAATTACAATGACCTTATCGAATACTCAGTAGTATTTGAATGTAATAAATTTCAAGCACTTCACTTTCTGGGTGAATTGAAATTCATGAAATGCTCCCATTAATTTTTAGCAGGGAAATTTCTAGTAGTCTTTGTAAGCTTGTTCCTAAATGGCCACAACTAGAGGAGGAATTTAAACAAGTAGAGGTGTACATGGGTTTCCTGTAGTACAGAAGTGCTTTTTGTCAAATTCACCATAGTATAATCATATACTAATGTATTTGCCTTAAAATCAGAAAATTATTTTTCTCATATTGTGGTTGTCCTGCTTTTTTGATCCATTATTCTCGCACTAAAAACGAAATTTCTTTTAAATCCATTCAGCTAATACCTTCCAAATTCATAGTTCATAGTTCTAACCTTGATATTGTGGTAGCCCCTGTTTAGTCGATCTGGTTGAAATATGCTATTTTGGTTATCTATTTATATGAAGATTATATATATCATATTGGGTTCAAATCCATGGTGTCAGTTCTCTAGCAGTATGTGTAAAAGAGATATTATTTTACTTTTCACTGTGGTAGCCTTGCTCTTTAGCTCCGCAATAAGCATCTTGATTTCATTATGGTATGCTGTACAAATCTTATATACAAAATTTAATTGAAATCCGTTCAGCCAATTCATTCCAAATCCTTAATTATTGAAAGCTTTTCATTTGTAATAGTGGCACCCCTTCTTAGTTGGTTTGGTCTAAATATAATAATATGGTTTTATATATGTGTGTATTATAAGTATTAAATTTGGTTAAAATTGATGCTGAAAGTTCAACACAAATACGTGTTAAAAGAATTTTTTATTCCTTGTATTGTGGCAGCCCTGCTTTCTATATCTACACTATAAATCTTTATTTTGCTATTTTATGTTGCATGCCTCCTTCATACAAAATTTCATTGAAATCGGTTAACCCAATTCCTTCCAAATTCATAATTACCAAAATGTTTAACTTTGCAATTGTGGCACCCCTGCTGAGTTGATGCGGTTTAAATGTCATTTTGTTCATTATTTGATGTGAAAATTCTGTGTACCAAATTTGGTTGAAATCGGTTCAGCCAATTCTTCCCTGATATATGCATATGGACAGACATCATGAAGATAATGGTGCTTTTCAGCATTGACGAAAAGCATTAAAAATGGATAGTAGAACAGAGCAAGCTAGATATTGCTGTATCGATCAAAATGATTATTAATGAGGCAAAAAGAGTTGCAGAAGGAAAAAGGACTAGGTAGTTGAATGCACATACTGTTATTACATGTGCTTTCCATTTATTAGGAATTTAAATCTTATCTTGAACTTAAGTTGAAGGAAGCAATATCGGTAAGGTGTGTATATACATGTGACTTGTGGAAGATACATAGTTGATTTTTATTTCCAGCATGAGTAAATTCCACAAAGTGAAGCCTGAACTTATTAATAATACATCCGAGTTATTTACTGGCTAGAGAAGCCTTTGTTTAGTAAACTTAATGATAGCTGTAATGTGTATTTTTTATGCTATATTAATAAACTTTATAATTTTTTAGCTACTTACCCTCTCGACCTTACCAAGACTCGTCTCCAGTTACAAGGAGAGATAGCTGCAGCAGCACATGAAAATTTAAATGCAAGTATTTTGTCTCACATTAGAAGATGATTTAATATTAGTTATAAATGATCCACTTATCGATTTTTGGAGTGCAGAGCTCTTTAAATAATTTTTAACATGGTAAATTTGTCATTATACTTTATATTTGAAACACTTTCCTTCCCTACACAAACATTATCAATGCAGATTTTCTATATGGCCCACTAAGTGATTTCCTATACTGGCAATGCAATATCATGGGTGTTGGTCATAATTAATGCAGTAATTTATCATGTATCTCATGTATGTTTAGGTACTATCTTTGGTGATACGATTGATAAAATACATTTTCTTTGTTTTTTTTTAATGTGCTACTTAGGTATCTGTGTTTTCATAAAAAAAACCTACACAAACCTTATCTGTCTGAATAGAAGCCAACCCCAGATTTAAGCTGACCCCCCAAAAATTTCCACCATTTTTGACAAAAAAGTAAATTTCGTAGATTTTATGCTGAAGTGTGCCGGGCATGCATGCACGGCCTAGAATACATTATTGGAGATCAAAGAAAAGAGTGGGAAATGGTTTAGTTATTGACATTTTGAAATCTTACTCCAATTAACAATTTCGTATTGTTGAATAATGTTCACATTCAGTGACGATAATTTCATTCATCTTCATTTTCACAAGGTCAAATAAAGCAATAGCGACCTCACCAAGATAATTTTTAATCCAAGTCTATTTCCAATGAAATTAGCATTTACATTGCCTTAAGAAATTGCATTTTTATAATTATACACGTTCCATGTAAGGTTTTAACATATTTCAAACAGTTGAGCATCAAAAGCCGTCATCGCATTTTGCATAATTGTCTCTGTAGTGAATGTATGCAATTTTAATAGATTCCATGAATGAGGTTTTAGCATGCATACAAGCATTACAATGGCTATAGCAATAACTACAATAGTCAAGTAAAACTAATAGGAACTTCTTTTAATGGCCAATGAAAAATAATACATATTGCTAACTAACTAACTAACTAACCCTGAGAAACAGAAGAAAATATCCAATAGCATTTAGAAATGAAAGAATACGTAACAATGGCAACAAAACATGGGTACTGCTAAATACAATATTCTAGCTTTGTTATTTATTCATTAATATTCATCATAAGTCAAATAATTACTTTACAAAAAATATAGTACTATCATTTGAATGCGACGGCAATGAGAGACGTGATGCCATCTATGGGTGACTACGAGACTTTATCCTAACCCCAAATTTTTTTTGGACTAGCATTTAAGCGGAGGGGTGATTTTTTCATGATAGATTTTGGCAAAAAACATCGGCTTATATTCGGGCAGATACGGTAAATATAAATATGTACATACAGTGAAAGTGTTTTGAACATATTTGTCTTGAAATCTAGGAATGTCACATCTGCCAGAAATTATGGTAAATATTTTGCAGTCGAAGTGATAAGCAGGATAATTTTGTCTTTATATGGCATATATTGGATGAAAAAGATTGATATTAAAATGTTTATGGAATGGTAGTTCTTAATCTTATGAAGTATTTGATTTACTTGGTATTTTTATTTATACTTTTGTTTCCTGATAGGCTCCACATCGAGGCATGCTGCAGACTGCAGTGGGAATTGCAAAAGAAGAAGGCATCTTAAAACTTTGGCAGGGAATAACTCCTGCTCTATATCGTCATGTTATATATTCTGGTATCAGAATTCAAACTTATGAAGCTTTACGTAATAAGGTCTTTAAAAGGGATCCTGATGGATCATATCCTCTGTGGTAGGCATGACATATGTTTTATATCTTATGCTTAAGTATTTAGATATAAATGTATCATTAAAAAATAGGATACTTGTCCTTTAACGACCCACAAATTTTCCCGTAGGGAATGGTGCCATAGGTGATGAGAAATGGAACCATGTGGAGGTTGTGTGGTTACTGTTTATTCGAAATTCTTTTGTTTAGCATTAGAGATTAAAGTTGTGCTGGAAATAGAAGTCGTGAAGGTCACTTGCAGCACCCTGTCTGCACCAATGTCATCCTCTCCATGCCAGCGGTAATTGGGTGCATGAAGCAGAGCTAACGCCATAAAACTAAAGGTCTATGAGATACACATATGTACACTACGTAGTTCCATTTCTCATACACTACATAGTTGTATTTCTTGTCACCTATGGTGCCACTCCCTATGGGAAAATTTGTGGGTAGTTAAAGGACAAGTACCCAAAATAGTATGAGTAATTCAGTTATAATTTTTGTTAACTTAGCATTAAAATTATTTATTGATATTTTCTGCTAGACAAGTTTATTCTGTTAAAGTATAATAATCTTAATATGGCTGAAATCCAAAGTTATGTAAACCTTATAACAGCAAATTTTAATTGGAGGATTGAAATTTTATTAGATATTTAATTTGAAATACATTTGTATTTAAATCATGTCTTCTGTCAGGTTACCTATGATAAAATCTTTGTTTCCTCTGTTATAACTACTAAACATTCATTATTTTTTCAATATGAACAAGACTACCTATTGAAAAGCAATGGGAACTTCATTAATTGTTATTAAATTGTGATTATTATTAGACTTGGCAACTTCCTTACTAAAATAAAAACCTTTTTATGTAATTGTGTCAGGTTGAGAATATTTTAAATCATAAAGAGTAACCATATTGTTGCTATGTTGATGAGATTATACATTCCAAATTTGATGTAGATAGAGGACAGCATTATATATTTACCTACAGAACTTCAACATGTGGGGTGGAATGCTATTTCTATAATTGTGCATATTAAAGTTGTTGTATTTATGTGTTATTAGACACATGTAACTGTATATTTCAGTGGTTCCCAAAACTGGTACATGGAGCTTTTTAAGTGGTACATTAGAATTATTACAACTGCTGGGGGTAACCCATGTTTTTGTTATTTTGTGCAAATAAATTCATTTCACTTCTTACTTTATAATGTAAAATAAAGAGACTTGTTGTAATTCCACATAAATTTATTTCAGAAAATCTAGGTTTCATTGTAATGCAACATCGTCAGGTGAAAAAATTCAAAGCCGGCAGCAATTTATAGTAATAGGTACAATGGGTGGGTGGGGGAGGGTGAGTTGGGGAGAATAAAGAAGGGAATTGTGGAGCAAACATCATTGGAGGAAAGGAGTGAGCGTATGTTCATGGGAAGGGGAGAGGGAGAAAACAGTTGAGCTTAGTAATGTGCAGTAAGTTGGATAATGAGAAGACAATGGGGATAATTGGTAGGAAGAATTAGATTAGTGGGAGGCCAAAGGTAAATAGAAATTTAGATTTTGCCGTTTTCAGGAAAGACATGTACACCGACCAAATCATTCACTTCAATTCAAGACACCATTTCTCACAAAAAATTGCCATATTTCATTCCATGCATCATAGGCTATTGAACATTCCTTTCTCAGATTTCAAAGTCAGGAAAGAACTTAAATTATTAAACAAATAGCAGTCCACAACGGCTACCCTAAAAAGTTAATTGACAGATTATATGAGAGGAAACGATCCCAACTAGCCATGAAACAAATATATGGTACCATCCCTGTTGACGATTTGAAACCACAATGGCGATGACTATCATTTCTTGGTAATATATCCCTTAAAATTAACAGATTAATTCCCAAAAATAAAATTAGAGCCACTTATTACAATAGATCGAACTTAAAAAACCTTTTATGCCTTACTAAAGACAAAATTAAAAATTTGGAAAAAGGTGGAATTTACAAATTACATTGTGGGATTGTACTGCCATTTATATAGGACAAGCAGGACGAAAATTCAAAGAAAGAATCAAAGAACATCATTCCTGCTTCATAAACAGTAAAACAACCTCTCTCTTTGCCAAATATCTATTAGAACATGGACACAACAGCGACTTTATTCCCAAAATCCTGCATTATGAAAGAAAGGAACCCAGGCTTGATATTCTGGAACAATTTGAAATTATACAGTGTGTGGCTTAAAAAAACTGTGAAGTTTTAAATGATATTTTGTATCCTTTTCATTCTCCACTTCTTGACCTCCCACTAATCTAATTATTCCTACCAATTATCCCCATTGTCTTCTCATTATTCAACTTACTGGACATCACTAAGCTCAACCATTTTCTCCTCCTCCCATTCCCACGAACACACGTTCACTACTTTCCTCCAATGATGTTCGCTTCACAATTCCTTTCTTTATTCTCCCTAACTCACCCTCCCCCACCCACCCATTGTACCTATTACTATAAATTTCTGCCGGCTTTGAATTTTTTCACCTGACGATGTTGCATTGCAACGAAACCTAGGTTGTTTGAAATAAATTTATGTGGAATTACAAGTCTCTTTATTTTACATTATGAAAAAATTCCACCAAGTGACGCCTGAAACCATTAACTATATCTTACTTTATACTTTATAATTTGTTTTACTCCTTTTCATACTTTCACCCTTTTTACATCTCGATAAAAAAGGTACTTAATAAATTTATACAACATTATTAGGTAGGTGTTACAGAAATTCATATAAATTTTTGTGAGTGATATATGAAAAACAATGTTTGGGAACCGCTGGTGTAGTTGTTGACATATGTTGTAATGAAGAAAATAGTTGATGTATTTGCATCCTAACAAAAATAATATGTTCAAAATGTTGCATTAGAATTTTTTATTTTATGATATAACAAATTTGGTGTTTTATTTATTTATTTTGCAGTCAGGAAATAACTCTGGGCTGTGATATATTAATTTGACGGTTGGGATGCTTGAGTATATAAATTCTTGAAATCTGAAGAAGGATAATCAATTTTCAAAAAGGAAAATGCCAAGAATGTATTATTTCCTGTCACATTGACTCGTATTTACACACAAAATTGTTCCTGAAACAACAATTGGTATTTAATAGCAAAGTCAATAAATCGAACAATTTCATCTACATTTTCAGAAGCTGGACCTAAATTAGCAGGGAATTAGGCATTTTTATTTTAACCTTTTTCATATGAAAGGGAACTTAATTTCCCATAAAAATTACAATCAAAAGGATGAATGAGAACTTAAGGGACTTTGAGTTTCGGCTTTGCAAATGTGTTTAATGTGTTTTAAAAGCCTCATGTGTTCAGCACATGACTTTCCACATAGAGAGAAATGAATGTGATTGCAATAGGAATTACAAGTTGCTCTCAATAACAGTAAATTCAAGAATAACTATTGGCTATAATGCTGGTGATCAAATTTAAACACTTTAAATGCCTTCCACAATGAAAAATGCTTGCAATAACCTTTCCCATTGAAAAACAATAAGTAAACAAAATTGTTATTTGTGGCTATGAATAAAAAATATTGATGCGCAATTAAAATTACCATTGGCGGCACTAGCATTGCTGTCAATATTTACAAGAAAATTTCTTTACAAAATATGATGTTAATTGATATTGGTATAATTTTGAACATGATTAAGATTACTGTTAACAGTGCTGGTGCTGCTATCAACTTTTCTAAAATTTTATAATAGCAACAGAAACAAAGTTGTCAGCTGTTGACATCAATGTACTGAGCAAATTCATACGGATAATCGAAATATCTCTGAAATAATCTATTCCATGAAAAGAAATTTCAGACAAAAGTTCTAAAAAATGATATTGTCTACAACTTTGATAATGACAAATATTTAGATTAATGAAGTTCTAATGGAGATATTAGGAAAAAAAGGAAAAATGATCACTTCTGATTGATCAATTTTAGACAAAATCTAATCAGATTTTGATTTTTAATTAAACTTAATTATTAAGTTTCATGTGGTTTTGATTAGTAGTTTTTGAGTTCGAGTACACACAAAATACCTACCACACACACGGACATTATCAAGAAAATAGTGAAAACTATTAAGGGGACCTTAAAAACGGTTTCTGTTGAAATCTTAAATTCTATTTTTTAACAAAAACAATACTTTCTCTATACTGAATATGGGGAAAGTAATAAATGGAATAATGAAATTTGAATGGAATTAATATGTGTGAAGCACATTTAAAGATCACAAATTAATGTCTGTGATATTCTTTCTTTGGGGCACTTTCTTTGCCTTTTACACCTAGTGAGTGGAAAATCCTATAAACAGATGTATCCTATAAACAGGTATTTATGGTACTTCTCCTTTTGTTAGGAAATTAATTTTTGTCATTGTTAAATCAGTATTATTTATAATTGAAAGTGTAAAATAATTCATATTAGAAAATCATAGTAGATATAAGTTTATAAGATTACTCGAAGTATTACAAAATATATACTATTCTGAAGATTTTAGTCTTTTAATTAGTGATGTAAGACATTCTTTATTCTTACCCATCCTATATGATGAGCAATTATTCTAATTTAAATGTATTGCTTTTTAAGGAAATCCGCTTTGGGAGGGGCTACAGCTGGTGCAATTGCTCAATTTGCTGCTAGCCCAACAGATTTAGTCAAAGTTCAAATTCAAATGGAAGGAAAGCGAAAGCTCCTTGGAAAGCCTCCTAGGTAACACTTGTTCAGTTTGTGTTGAAAAGATATTTTTATAATTTATTTTTGGATCATTTAATTTAGAACATATTACTAGGATGTGTGTGTTTTAATTGAAAAAATGTAGGTTTCAATGCTTAACATTTAATTGTTGTTTTGATGAGCAGATAAAGCATTCATGAATATAGTTTATAAAAGTTATAAGAAGTACTATGCATTGCTAATTACTTAGAGGGAAGTTATTTATATAACCAGAAGAAAATTAAAATGCTGTATTTACTTGATTACCCATTGCACCTTTTCTTGCATATTTTCTTTAAAACAGTGCATTTCTCTTATGAGGATTTCATACCAAATTTATTTTCTATTTCAAGAAGAAAATCACCATTATTTGACAAATGAACTTCTAAATGAATAGAGTATCAAAGAATATCTAATGAAAACATTACGTTTGAGAATAAAATCTGTTATAGTTGATCTCATCAAATGGAAATTGGATTTTGGCTTCCTCAAAAATATGGAGTACATCTTATTTTGGGATGTGTGATATTAAAAAAATGTGGTATCTAGGTCAGGGATGGCCAACCCTAGGCATATGTGCCACAAGTGGAATTCTTTTGTTCCAAGAGTGGTACTCGCTAGAAAATGAATAAGTTAGTGGTGTATAGTGAAATATTTACAGGTATGCTTTGTTTAGCGCATTTTCGAACTAGTGGGGAAAAAAGTGCAGGTATTACACGAGTAAATACGGTACTTCGTTTTCTTGACTTTAAATTAATATATAAAAATTTCCTATCATTATATAAGTTGCAAAATAAAAATAGTAAAATTTCTGAAGAGTAAAAATCAACTGGGTTAAGTGTTATGTGAAAAACTGTTCTATTAGCACAAATTCTGATAGTGCACACATGTCTCGTAACGCCTCTCATGTGCTAAGTGAGGCATGCCTGTATATAATTGGTCTGTAGACTATGCATTTCCCAACTTTTGGTGAAAGTATTTGGTTCTGAAAAAGTTAACTGATACATTCCTGTTGTTGTATTCCAGTACCATCACTTTATGCTTTAAAAAAACTATTTTCTTGCTTGTTTAAAAAAATGTCTTTTATTATTTATTTGTTCTAAAATAAATATTTAGTTGTTGATTCTAACTGTAACAAATACATTAGATCCAACTTATTGTTATTACCAACTACTTACTGTCGTTATTTAAATATAACCTAATGTGATCACATGAAGCAGCATTGACTGTAAATACATTTTAAATTTGTTCTTATAAAATGATTAATTTCATTGAATAACAATTATGGTGAGACGAAACTGTCTCATTTTACATTAATCTCTCGTAATACTATAAGTATTATAAAATAGTTAAACGATACGTTACATTCGGAGACACTGCTGCTGCCGACCAATTAACAAAAGCATACACTGGATAAATTTCACAAAACATACTAACAGTTATATTGCAGTGACGTTATACAAAACACAAATATATTACAATACTTATAAGAAATGTCCACTTGAATCAGAAATGATATGCCGAAGAGTTCGACGTGCCGATCACCTTTCCCACGGCTGCGTTCGCTCCGCTGTCTTCGCTCTCTCTTCCCACGTCTTATCTCGCTCTTCCCCTTTCCTTCACTGCTCTCCTCACTTTCGACGTTGTCGGCTCGCAACTAACGCCGTTTACAGTCAGGTGCCGGTAGATTGCGTTCCACTCGCGTACGCTAATTGGTTCTACCCGCGTTCTACTAGTGCCCTCTTCCGGGCTAATGTCCGTTGCTATAAAAGCAGGATTCCCACGAAAAAGGGTGCGTCGCAGGCAGGGGTCGTCATTTGCTGGAGTTGAAAAACTTATGGGGAACTCGAAAAACCGTCAAAAGTAGGAAAATGCTGCAATGGTAATGTTTAACACATTCGCGACACCGTGCACCACCGGTGGTACATGCCCAGTATTCCTCGTGGCCATCATATATCACTTGTGAATTCTTATTTATGCTTTTCATTGAAGCATTCTAAGTCCATCACAACCTTTGCAAATGGTGCAAACTTCTCTGGCTTTCACCCTAGCTACTTTTGCATCTTTATCACTTTTTGTTTTTTCATAACATGACAAGCACCTTTTTAAAATTCTCTTTCTTTTCCTTCATACTTACCAATATGATGAATGGGTGTGCTCCTTTTTCGTCTTCTGGATAGTCCTAGGACAGAATGAATGTCACTGTTTCCAATGTCTTCATTTTCATGATCTTCTTAAAGGCCATCTATAATTTTTTCTCTGAATTTCAGAATCTCCATATATTTCCTTTCCTATCGATTGCTGTTGTATATCGCCCATGCATTCAGAATTATTATAATTATTATTTCGAATGCAACCTTTTTATACCATTTAATTGTTCTCCGAAGGCATGTATAGTAAGCCGACATTTGATCTGAAACATTGACTCCTTTTTTGCCTTATTATATGTAATCATAGAAGGAGGCTTCTTTGTAACTTCACCACTCCTATTTCTTTTTCTATTGGGTAGTAATCATGAGGACAGGCCTCTCATTGTGCCATTGTATTATTCACACCCCGTTTTCATTTTCTAGGCCATAGACTTCCCCTTCAATTTTTTTCTGCACACTTCGACTGGATTACCACGCCGATTTTTACGTAATGTTCCACAAGTATAGGTTCCCATCGTCAGCAGAGCTTCTCATAGCTATCTAAGAATGTGGTCCCTCCTTCATCTAACAATCCATCCAACAGCTCCATCACAATTTCATGTGCATGTCCAGGTCCACCTCTGCTCAAATTGGGATTTTTTCCTGCATAGACTTTTTGATCATATGTGTATCCCTCTGGCATACACAACTTATACAATTTCACTCCAAATTTATGTGACTTTCCTGGGATATATATTGCCGAAACATGAGTCTTCTTCTCCAAGGCACCATTGATTCATCAATAACTATGTCTTCACCTGGCATCAGCATTGTCCAGAATCTGTCACAAATTAGATCTAATAAAGGTTTCAGTTTTGAAAGTCTATTTACGTTTGAAGAAGGGTCACTGTTGTAATGGAAATGAAAACATTTCAACAAAACATCAAAACGGTCACGTTTCATAGTTTTTTGAATAAATTAATTGTGATACATCAGCTTATACGACCAATATAAGCCCAATTTTGGTAGAGGACAAATGCCCATGACAAGAAGAATAGCAATAAACTTTTTCACTTCACTTCTATTAGTGTCTTTCCATTGACACATCAATGATCGATGGCCTAGCTGATGGGAACTGATAAACTGGTGAGCAAATCTATTTGCCTCTCGGAGTATTAAGTCTAATACCTCATCAGTCATAAACTTCTTGTATAAAGCTAAAGGATCTGAAACATCAAAATTGCACTGCAAACTATCATGCCCACTATACAGAAAACGACGCTCAATATTAGAAAACGGTCCCCACACCTCCGATGCTCTGCCAGCAACTTCACTAGTATTATCTTCATCTTCAGATGACATGATGTTTTCATGTGTGTTTACTATTGAAGATAAGAACTATCCTTGTCTGATTCGGAGGCTTTGTACGAATCCTCAGAATCCAGGAAATTAACTGATATTTCACTGTCAGAATCCATGGTGTAACCAGGGCTGTTTTAAGATCTTCGTAGGCCCTAGACACTCTTGCATTCGGAGGCCCCACCCCACATCATATCAAACGTATTATACCGGACGCACATGCACAATGCTGTCGCTGTAATGTGAACTAATGCATTTTGTGATTTATTCGTTTATGTGATGTATGTGCAGTACAGATCTATTCTTACAAGATTGCTAGTCGTTACCTTAATAAATTGAATTTTAAAGTGTCATAACTACTCAAGTTATTGATAATGCAAAATACAGTGCAAATTTATACAACTACAAGTGTTATGTTAACCACTGATTTCATTAAGTGAGTACATATTGTTAAATTGTAACTAAAGTATAATTCGATTATTCATTCATAACTGACCTACGTGCAAAAGTCATATAAACTTTTTCATTTTAATATTGTTTACATCATTTTTTTGTATTTTAAACAAACTTTATTTTTTTATTTATTTAATCCGGCATTACATTAACCATATTTATAACCAAAGGTAACATACGTAAATATCTCTTAACAAAAACCGATTCTTAAATTTACTGATGTCGACATTAAGTATAATGTCAATAGCTCGACATTGTTTGTTTGATTTATTTATTCTAAATTCAATGTAATTTGCGGATATCTACATATTATGTTTAGCTGAAAAAATATCTGATGAATATGAGAGAAAACATGAGTCTGGAGAAACGACTATCTTCCCTTACACTACTTTCAATTGAAAGTTATATAATGGGGGAAATGACATTTAAAGACGTTATATGTGATTTTGCTAACAAAAAGAGTCGCAAAGTTAACACAATTTAAGTTTTGTTAAAATTTGTTAATTTTGTTTAGTATAATAAAAACATTTCATTAAAGTGTTGTTATTTTCTATTTAGAAGTTTATTAAGAGTTGACACGTGAAAAGTTTTGTAAAGACAATTTAAAATTTATTAATTTTGATTTTGCAGTTTCCTTTTCTCATTTTCGAGTCAGACAAGTTTTTTTTCGGGTCTCAAACATTTTTGTAGGCGCTAGGCACTGTTCCTATTGTGCCTAATGGATTAAACGGCCCTCGGTGTAGCTAATGATAAGAAACTTTGTTGCTCCAGAACTGTACGAAACTTTTTTTTGTTTTACGATGTTACACGTTCAAAAATCCAAAAGGAACTGGTGAGAAGGACTATTTTTATGGCAGAAAGAAAATAAAGTAGGAGGGGAGTAAATACAGCTGGCAGATGACAAAGAATGAAGAAATTTCAACGGATATGACTTCTGTGAGAAGAAGAATCCTCCCCTTCTTATTTGCAAGAAATATTGGAGGCGCCATACTATAATAGACATAAAAATGGGGACAACTAGGAGCAATTATTCCGTTGGGATAGGACATATGTCCCGTGTTGGCAAAACATGGAAAAAGGAGAGTTGTCCTTTGCTTCCGAGATAATTGCCCCTTGGTGTAGGACACGTGGCTCCTGTCTCAATCCCGAGCGAAAAGGAGTTGCCAAAATATCATACCATAAACCTCAACATTAATTACTTGGAAAGCTTTGAAATGTGGACTTGGAAGAGATTGCTGAAGATAAAATGGACAGATTGGATGAAAAACGATGAAGTGCTACGAAGAGTAGGAGAGAAGCGAATGATTATACAAACTATTAGAAAGAGGAAGGCATACTGGGTTGGACATTATCTGTAGAGAGAGAGTATGATTCAAGACATGTTAGAAGGAAAACTAGATGGAAAAAGGGAAAGAGGTAGGAAAAGGTTTCAGTTGATAGACAATTTGAAAGGGAAAGAGAGTTATCAAGATATGAAGAGGACAGCGGAAAATGGGAGTATATGGAGAACCAGGTTTAACCAGGAATAATCATGGACCTGTCTATGGACAGACTACCTATGATAATGATGATGAAACCTCAACACATTCAGAAAGGCAATCCATTGCCATTACCAGTTGACTACAAGGAATGCATACAAACAGGGTTCGGTGACACACTGAGAAAAGGGAGAGAGAAGGACATGGGGGTCAGGGAGAGGGGTTGGGGTGGGAAAGGGTTCGAGTGAATGACCTGGAGTGGATGGATTGTCCCACCCCTCCACCAGGAAAGGGTGGAAAGAGGGATCTGAGGGTGGGCTAAGGAGAATACAGTTAATGGGTAAGTGTAACAGGGAGGGTGTTAGAAAAACAATACAGGCGATTTGCTGAGTAGTGGGAGTTATTGGAAAAGAGAGAGGGGATTGGGTTATTCCCAAGGGGGGTTGAGAGGAGGGAGAAAAGGTTTATTCTGGAGTTTTGGGGTTGGAAAGGAGGGGTGAATGGTTCGAAAGAAATTCGTTGGTTAAAATTCCATTGCAGCCTATTATCTCGATTATTTTGCGAACGCCTATTTTTCTTCCTTTGTTGGCGAAATGAGGAATCTTGGGGAAAAGAAACTGATGTGCTGCTAGTCTAGTGTATGTTTTGGCAAAGTGGAAGGATAGGTTCTTGAATTTCGTTTTGTGTTCTTCCACTCTTATATCTAAACTTCGACCACTCTCGCCTTCATTTGCTGCCTCAGTCATCACAGAAAATTTTACAAATTCCAGATTTGTGGAGGGTTCTACTTTGTCATTGGCATAGCTGAGTAATTTAGTGAGCATAACCCAGTCACGCCAAGAACAAAATAGAACCCTCCAAAAACCAGGTGTTTACAAAAAATGGAAATCAAACTAATGTAATGAAAATATTTATCATTTCAAAAATAGTGAAAATTTTTATTTCAGTTGAAATTTCCGTTTCAATTTATTTATGCAAGCTATACATTCCCAGTACCAAAAAATATAAACCTTGAAACTCATAAGATGCCTGTTTTTGTGTATTTTCATGTTTTGGATAATAAAAAATACATGTACGAGCTGCTGCCCAAAAGTTCCGGGAATTTGTGCATAAAAAATTACTTACGCTAAGTCCTAATTTCCACCGTCCCCTTCAAAGTAGTCCCCTTGGGCTTTTATACAGCGTTCCCAGCGTTTTTTCCATGATGCAAAGCATCCTTGGAAGTCCGCAGTTGTGCGCGTGTTAAGCACCTCTTGCGATTCTGCCTGGATCTCCTCAATTGTGTCAAAACATCGCCCTTTCAGGCGGAGTTTCATTTTGAGGAACAGGAAAAAGTCGCAGGGGGCAAGGTCAGGAGATTAGGAGGGGTGGGGGATGACTCATGTTTTTGGAAGCCTGCCCAATGACGTGTGGGCAGGCGCATTGTCATGGTGGAGCATCCAGTCATTGTTGTGCCACTTGTCTGGGTGTTTGCGTCGGACGTTCTCTCTAGCCGCTTCAAAACATCACAGTAAAACTTTCCATTGACAGTTTGACCGGGTGGGAGGAATTCTTTGTGGACGATCCCGTCAATGCCAAAAAAAATGATCAGCATGGACTTGACATTGCTGCGAACTTGATGCGCTTTTTTCGGCCGCGGTGAATTTGGCGACTTCCACTGTGATGACTGCTACTTTGTCTCAGGATCATAACCATAAACCCAAGATTCATCACCATTTATGACCTTGGAGATGAAGTTGGGGTCATCTCTAACTTCATTTTGAAGCTTCCTGCAGACAGCAACACGATGGTCTTTCTGGTCATTGCTCAGCAGTTTTGGAACAAATTTTGCAGCAATGCGTCTCATGTTCAAATCGTCTAACAAAATGCATTGACACGTCCTGTACGACAGTCCGATGATGTCACAAACGTCATGGATTGTTCGCCTTCGGTCTGCCAGGATAGCCTCACGCACTTTTGTGACGTTTTCCGGAGTTGTGCTTGTCGACAGTCGACCAGAACGCTCATCGTCCTCGACAGACCTCCCTCCGTCCTTGAAACGTTTGTACCAAAGGAACGTTTTGCTTTGGCTTAAAGCATCATCACCAAATGCTTGTTTAAGCATTCTGTGTATTTCTGCTGCCGTTTTGCCGAGTTTGAAGTAGAATTTGATGCAAATTCTTTGCTCCTTAACATCAGCCATTTCAGTTCGAAATGATTTCGCAGAACCACTCAAACACGATGTTACAAAAATGCACAGAACTTTCAAACACGTGCACTCAGCTAGCCACCATGTTGCACAGTTATTCACAAAGGATACTGCCAGCGCTACCTAGCGGCGAGTGGCCGTACAACAAGCGGTTCGCGTGCGCTATTCAAATTCCCGGAACTATTGGGTAGCACCTCGTATTACAGATAACCCCTGGAAATAAAGAGGATACATTTCAGCCAAAAACAGCGCACTACGAATCCGCACTGCAGCGTGTATTGATGATATGACAGATATGGAGATATGTTCTAGGCTCCATATAGTTGGATCAAAACAAATTAGGAAAATGTACATTGTATTACAAATAGACGCTCTTTTTGAGATATAATATTTATTATTTGTGCATGCATCTAGTTTCATGAAAACCCATTGGGTAGGTGCCCAGATTGAACTTATATAAAAATTAATTCTCGAGAAAATATTGTAATTTATACACCTGCAATTTTCATGAAAAACTGCTGGAAGCCAGGTAATACAAGCCAAGATTAAATTTTTATAGAAAGATTTTAATCCCCTATATTGGCATCACTGATTTACAAATTCGACTGAAACTAATGTATTTTACCTATATTTACACAAACTGTCGTGAAACTCTAATTGCATAGAAAGTACGATATAACATTACAAATAAAAAAATTTAATATATGTTGGCAGCACTGATTTATAAATTTGATTGAAATTTCGGTTTCTGAAACTAATATATTTGACTTATATTTGCACCTCATTTTGTGAACATGTTGCCAAGGAGCCAAAATATAACATTAAAAATAAATAAGTTAATCCTCTATATTGGCAGCACTGTTTTATAAATTCGATTGAAACTTTGGTTTCTGATACTAATATATTTAACTTATATTTACACCAAATTTCGTGAAAATCTCTTGCATAGATGTAAAAATATAACATTACAAATAAAAATTTTTAATCCTCTATGTTGGCAGCACTGCTGCACAAATTCAATTCAAACTTCGGTTTTTGAAACAAATATATCATATTTATACTTTTACCAAATTTCATGAAAATACGTTTGGTAGAAGCAGAGATAAATCATGCGTACAAACAGATGGATGTGGTGCACAACGGACAATATGAGAAAAACACCAACTTTGTCCACCACCACTAGAATATTTCAAATATAATGCAGAAACGTGATATTTTATGCTCTATATGTCCTAAAATAATTTTTAGGCAAAAAATTGCAATTATCTAGTGAAAATAGTTAATGCACATAGGAATTACCATGAAAATACCTTACATCGTGAATATGTTAAAAAACTAAGACTAGTATTTTCAAACTTTTGAAGTTTACTCGCTACTTTTTTCAAAAGAAGTTTGTACTGATTTTTCACCTTTTATCCATGTATAATTTCCAAATTTATTAATTTTTAGGAGGAAAAATGCCATTTGTACCAATGTGAGCACATTAAACATGTTCATTTTGATTATAAACCGTATTAAATTGATTTTCACTAATTATTCTTGTCAAAAATCATGCTGCAAGTTTTCAAAAATATTATGATTTGACAATGGTATCTTTCATATGTATTATGAATGTGATGTTAAGCTGTACTTGAATGAAATATCATTAGTGATTCGCTTATAATAAAAGTCAAACAATTTGTAAATGTATTTTTAAAAATTTTTGTGCTTATTATAATTCTTTTTGATAGGATTTAGGTATGTAACACAAAACCAAAACCTGAATACTATCCTTATATGATTCACTTATAATGAATGATCTTGATCAAGTTGAATTTTCATGAGTCTGAAGGGAAAAATGTTGCCCTGAATGTTCATTATAAAAGTTGCAGATAAAAATATCAATGCAACTGCGCAAGCTTTCTCATGTCTGTACTCCTTTAGTCCATTTAGTATGTATTTTCCAAAATAATGCGGGTTGCTTAAATGCGGTTGTTATTTGTTTTTCGTGATAACCACATTCTACTGTACTTCCTTTATCCTTTCTCATTACCTCCAATTAGAAATGGAACATTATAAACTTTTTTAATACTCTGACAGCATCGTAACTCAAGGCAGCAATAGAGAAAAATTTTTTATTGATAATTGTTTTATTATATGTATACAGAAACTGCAGAAATAATTTTTTATTGATAATTACATTTTATTATATGTATACAGAACCTATCCAAGACTGAAAGAAAAAGTGCATCTTTAATAAACTTCATGGATCACACTTTAGCAGAATTCGGTTGGTGTATTATTTATGACATTACACTTTTTCAAAAATTTTATTTGTGAGAATTTTATTTTTTTGTTCACTTTTTTGTACTCATAAATTACTTGCAGCTATGACTGTAATAATACAATAGTTATATTTTTATGGATTATGAAAGTATCTACTGATGTTTTCAATAATTTTTTAAACCTGTCAATGCCGAAAGTATAATTCGGTCCCTTGAGATTCTGCCTTTTGCAGGTTTTACTTTGAGAAGCATGAAAAGAAGAAAGTTTTCACACTAGGCGAAAATTCTTTACTTGCGAAAGGGGAATGGTTAATCAAAGGAACAGTGTTTATTTGGTTGGGCAGATTAGGACAGATGATTACAAATATGCACATGGATTGCAAGCACCACTGTTTGAGAGATTTTATAGGTTTTCTAAAATTCATAGAAAAATGTCTTAAATAATCTAGTCTGGTTAAAAGATGGCACATTTGGGATTAAATTCCAGCTGCTAACAGTTAAATTATTGAATAATAAGGTTTATAGTATTTAGAAATTGTCTATATGCTTTTCATTTAGACATTTTTACAGTAAAAATAATTGAATAAATGAAGTTGTGTAAGACTCGTTTTAAAAAATATTTTACCTTCACAATGTGGCACGTCTTTCCTAAGGGTTGGCCATCACTAGAACAAACAAGATAAGTAGGTTTTGTAATGTAACAATAATAATATTATATTAATTATAAGTTACTTATTCTAAGTGGTAGAAGCTCAGCATGTAAATTTTTTAACGACTTCAAAATTAGGAAAAATAGATTAAAATCTGTTTATTTGGCTATATGCAATGTTTATATTTAAAAAGGGGGGATAGATTTAAACATGATTTTACTCCCTTATATAAATAAAAATGCAAATTTCTCTGGAAAAACGATTAATGTAAAATTTAAATTTACACATTATTTGCTGGATATTATGGCCTGTGGAAAAAAAGTACAATGGGTATTTTCAAACAAAGTAAACAAGTTACTTAGAACACTAAGGAAATTTATGAAATTTCTCGACTCAGTATCAAGAGGTCAGCATAGTTTCTTTTTTTAAATTCCTATTTGTAAAACACCTTCATTTATTTTCTTCCTGTTATACCAATAGAGAGTATTGATAATTTTAAATATTTTTTCCAATTTGCAGTCTGTGTAGAGAGAAAAAACTTAATGATTAATAAAAATTTTGGAAGTTGAAATATTCACTATTTTGGTACAGCTGGAGCAGTTAAGCATTTTCTGTATATACTTTTTTCAATTCACTAATCCAATGTTTAGTCAGTTGGTTTAATTTGTTTGTAATTGATTTGTATTTTTGAAGCAAGATTTGATATTTTATTACCTAGGTTAGTTTATTATGACTTTATTTGTATTTTTGAAGCAATAGTTATTATTGAATTCCATTGCTTGAATGTGGTAAATACTAAAATTATTATAGCTTTGTAGTAGTGCTTTGAAAATGTTAAGTGCATTATTCATAAAATACTAAGAATTATATGGTTAAATTGCTAGACTCTGTCTTTCAAATTGCTGCAATAAGCTTGGTTTCATGACTTTTTATGACTATTGGAAAGCCATTGTCTGTCAATTTTATTCCAGCCATAAGGCAATAATTCTCTTATGATATGGTTAAGGTTAAAATTCTTTAAGTCCGTCTGTCTTTAAGTCTGAATACAGAGGCACACACAAGGGGCAGAAGATCAAGGTCCTTTCTTCAAACCAAAATTAAAATGTTAATTAATAAAATTAGTGTTTTTAAGTGGATTGAGTAAATATTGTACAATTAACCCATTAGATTGTGATTTTTTAAATTATTTACTGTAATGATTTGGGTATTTAATGAAAGTAAAATTATAACATATCTTAGGTGCCTTTCAAATTTTTATTATATAGGACCTTTACTTGAGAAATTCCTATCTGTGCAACTAATTTCCAATGGATGATAATTAAATGTTTTACTTTCATAGGTATTGTTTTAGATCTTGTAGGATTAGTATTAATTCTTACTGATATTCAAATTTTTATTATATAGGACCTTTACTTGAGAAATTCCTGTCTGTGCAACTAATTTCCTATGGATGATACTTAAATATGTGTTTTGCTTTCATAGGTATTGTTTTAGATCTTGTAGGATTAGTATTAATTCTTACTGATATTCATTGTTTGACTAAGCATCAACTGTTTTCAATGAATATTTAGGAACTTGAGAATTGTAATTCTTATCATTAAGTTGTATAACTGATATCAGATTTGAAATTACATTTAAAATAACCTATAGTTAGTTTTCTGTAGCATTTGATATTTCATGACGTATGATTGCCAGCATAACTACGGTTAAGAAATGAATAATTTTGTAGTTGAGATTAATACAGCCTTTCAGTTATAATGAAAGTAGTCCTTTGTTGATAAATGAGAATTGAGGTCTAAATTTTATCTTTCATGAAGAAAGTGCCTCTATGCCTAAACGAGTAAAACCTCATAATAAATCTTATTATAAGACTCAGTTTAGGAATGAATTTTTCTAACATTGTAAATGGAAAATATAGAACTCCCGAACTTCTCTCCAGTTACCCCCTCCGTATTCCCTCTAGAAGTACCAGATTACATGATTTATTTCACTGCCGCACTCCTCGGCACTCAACCACAAAACGCTCCTTAATTTTCCACCTCCCAAACTTATATAACCAAACTCTGATGCAAGATCCTCATACTGATGTTTTCCATTGAACTCCTTATTGTTTTATTTGACTGTTTTTTATATATTTTATATGCATTTATTATTTATTGGTTGTAATGTTCAATGTAATAGGCCTGAGTGCTGTTTTTGAACTTATTAAATAAATAAATAAATGGTACTGCATATTTTAATTTGAAATATTTAGCATCACCATAGAACTCTTTCAGACTGAAAATTAAGCTCACTGGTTTCATTGTGTAGTTGTTACTGTTCATATATGGATTTATGAATAAAAATAAATTATTTTAATAATATTGATAATCTGAATGTTTAATTAAGTGTTACCCAACTGGGGTGTCGCGAGATTTTCTGCGGTGCTGTGAAAATCCTTGTTTACCCAAATTTAACTATCCAGTGAGTACCATGTAAATACGTGTAATTAACTAGTAGAACTAGTATATGTATAACACACAAGGACTAGTAGAATAAATAATTATAAATACTTGATTTCTTACCTAAAATATAATAATAAAAAACCCACCATTATTTCTGAAGGGGAGGAGGATGCCACCAAATTCTGAAAAGCTACTTTAGGGCACCGTGACTCTAAAAAGATTGAGAAACACTGGCCTAATTCATTATGAAAAGAGACAAAACTGCATCTTTTACAATTTTTTTATCCATCATCCTGATCAAGTAATAAGGAAGAGATTTAATTCAGTAAAAATATATAATGTTTGAAGAGTGCTAAATGGATTATTTACTGAAATAAATGTCTAGAAGAAGGCATTAACTTAGTTTGGAGTGAAAAGCAGTGTGTAAAAGGGTAGATAGAGGAGAATTTTTTTTCTTTGGTGGTAAGACATAAAGTTTAAGGAATTTATTGATACAACAGATCTAAAGAGTTATCGAAGTCCTTATATCATATTAAAACAACAGAAGCTGTAAAGACCACTGCAATAACGTAAATGTTCTTGCCTGAAATTATAGTGACCGAGTTTCCATCTTTATAATGTTATGCTGGCTCTTGTTATTGGTTTTCATGTTAGATCACTAAATTAAGCTATATATGTATTTTAAAACTTGATAATTAAGTATTACTTAAAAACAAATGCTTTTATTTTTCAGTTGTGTGTGTTATATTTCATTTTCAGGCTCGTTATTTTTATTCAGAAATTATAATAATAATTTTTTGAAAACTATCAAATTAATGTGAGATTTAATTACTGACCCAAATTATTCATTTTTGTGATGTTGATGTTGAAAGTAATAATATACAGCATTTATCTTCCTCTTTTTTGTATTAGCAATTTTACATTTTATTAATCTTTGTTATATTTATTTGTTTGGTTTTTTTTAATATATTTCAAATAAGTAGATCTCTGTATTTTCTCATTCGAATGATGTAACTCATCTGTTTCCAGTCTAATTCTATTACATTGTTAAAAGTTAAGGCTCGAGTATGCAGTCATAGATTTGTATTTTATGTGATGCATTAATAATGTTAAATTTAGAAATTAGCTACTGGATGTTTTAATTCTTGTATTTTTCTTGTGAATAATTCTGTGTGCATTTAATTTTGTTTTAAAGCTGTGTTCATCAGAACTTATAACGCAAAACTCAAATAGTTTCTTTTCCCCATTATTCCTTCACCCCAAGTGTTATTTCTCAATTCTTCTGCTTCAAAGCTTTTCTTGTTATCACTTATGGCAGTGGTTATCAACCAGGGGTATATGCAGCATTTTAAAGGATATGTAAAAATATTAAAGATATTATTTTTCTTCTTACTTCAGCTTCCATGCATTACCTTGGAATCATAGTTGGTGATTTTATAATTAAAACATTGTAGGGAGGTTTTTACTGGTAAAGGGAAATTGGGATAGAAAACTATTTCTAGTGTCACTGTAAGTAAATTATTGAGATATTGTTAGGCTTTTTCCATGCAAGAAGTCACAGTCTTTAGTTATATTAAAAATAGAAATATATCACATTGAGTTTTATTATTCACCTTTACAAACATCAGTAATGTATTTTAATAAAGTAACTTTGTTCACATACATATCATTTTAAAATTTACTGGGAGGTATGGGACTATTTAAAAAAAAATCATCAACATCATGAAAAACAGGTTGAAGATCTCTGGCCTTAGTTTGTTTATTTCCATTGTGATTTTAAAATTTCTAAATGTTATGAATTATTTGTTTTGCAGTACTTGGTTATCCGGAAGTATTTTGTCAGCATTTATGGGCTCTGCATTGTAACTTCTGACCAAGGGCATCGTTAGATAATACCAGTGGCGTTGTTAGGTTCTCCTTCGCCCGCGGGAAAGTCACAGAGATGTGCTCCCCTCCCTTTGCTCCCTGTAAAATTTCCAGACAAATGTAATGTGAGGAATGTGATGGAAACCCAAGCATACTATACTAGCATTTTGATTCACCATATATTATAATGTTATTATTATTTATAAACAGAAACTTTAATTTTCGGTCCATGAGTTTATGCCCCTTCTGCCCTGCGCCCAAGGGCAACTGCCCCCCTCTGCACCCCCCTTGCTACGCCACTGGATATTACCCATTGGATATATTTTTTAGGCTCTGAACTGTATTATTTTCCAGGCTCTGAATCGTATTATTTTCCAGGCTCTGAACTGTACTATTTTCCTTATTTCAAAACTAAGCAATTGTAAAAAGTTTGAAGCAAGGAGTAGCATGACTCTTATTATCTACATATTCATTTTTAAAGGTGGAGAGTTTAAAACATAAAGGTTTATTTTTAAAGATAGCGGAACTTTATATAATTTAGTGAAAGTGTATAAAATCTAATCAGCTGTTTGGAGAATAACATAATTTGCCCGACATTAGTAGAGGAGGTTCTAGTATGTTTGCCTCCCAATGCTAAGGTTGTGAGTTTGAATCCTGCTTTAATCAAGGATGTCTATGATTGTCTTTGTTAACATTTAATAAGCTATTTGTGAAAGGCCATGAATGTGATGTTTAAGAGCTAAGGAATATAAATTTACAACAAAAATCTTCACATCTAACTTCTATATTTCCAGTTAACTGTGTTTTTGTGCTTACCAGTGGTCATTTATTCACACACTTGTGTGTGAGAGAAGCTCTGTGTAGTTTTATACTTAAAATTTAACTTATGTTCAGTATACAAATTCAGTTTTATTCCAAAACATAATTAATCTAACTCTTGATATGTTAACAAGAATGAAATTAATAAAATGTGCTGTTTTTGATATCTATTTAATTGTCTCCAGCATTCGTTAAGGGGTGATTTCCAAACTTTACGAAGATGCCTCTCCCTCACCCAAGAAACCTGTCCTTACTCCCCTCTCTATATAATTTTTTATCACAATTTTTAAAAATACCTACTGGCCCTACAGTTGCCATCAATATAACCTTCTCAAGAAAAACTTGAGTGCAAACAATAGGTCCTACCCACTTGAAGGCTAGTATTTGACAGCTTTATATTGAAGGTCTGATGATTAGGATGGTTAAAAAGAGCTAATAATAAAAATATGAAATCTTTTGTATCAATCCTCTCCCTCCGACTTATCTACCATGTCACCTCCCAGGGTGGCATACCTCACAGTGGAAATCACTGCCTTAAGGTGTCAAGGCAAATCATAGTTTACAGGAAAATTTGTTATTATTTTCAGAAAATTGTTGCATCCATCTAAAATACTAATAGTTTTTCTAAATCTGCAGTTTTAGCACAGTGTATTCCTGCAGTTATTTTTTATATTCTCTCTTTGAAAGTTATAAAATTTTCTTACCATGCCCTCATTTAATCATCATATTTGTGAGTGGAAGAACTATCTTCATGTTGCAGGGGAAATTTAGTTGATGAATATGGCAGTTATTTTTTAGGAAAAATCTTTCATACAAATAATATAATAATATTTCACTCATCTAGAAAATCTGAAAATTTCCCAAATAACCTCAAAATCATTCTTTGTTTTTATAGGAAAAAATTACCTTGACTCTCTTGGAGTTTGTCACTTGATCCAACATCGACTGATTCTTTTTATAAATTATCTGCATAATTTATTGTAACCATTAATTTCTTTTTGTTTTTTTTTCCAGGTGTAATTTTGAAACTTCTTGTATGGTACAGTTTCAGTTGAAAGTATAGACTCATTTCATTGGCATTTACAATTTTGTTTGGAAGAAAATCCTTGTAAGTACCAGGATAGAAAATCTTTTATCCACATAGCAACCAGATATTTCATCTGCTGTATTCTTTGAAGCTATGCAAAAATTCTCATTCCACTTTGTCCTGAATGATGCTTATTCATTCAATTTTTAGTTGTCATAGTATACATACATGAAAAATACTTTCTGGTATTGCTATTTTTATTTGGTTATGGAATTCCACAAAGTCTCTGCCTCGTCCATTAATTTTTTTATTCATACATGTACCCTTGAGAGTTATGATGACATTGAGATTATACAGTGCTGTTGTCAATTAGAATTTAAATATAACTTTTAAATTAATATTAAATATAGAATGTTAATCAAATACTTCTCATTGAAAAGGTAACCAACATCATCTATTGGAGGTGACTTACGTTTTAAGAGAAAAGATTACACTATCTCTGTAGATAGCTAAATCTCCACTACTTCTTAATGATCACATAATGCTTGGCTGTATAATTTCACTTCATCTATCTGTTGTACTCTTAAGAATCTACTTGTTATATTGAAATTGTAACTGCCAGCAATGCTCTTCACAAATTTATTAAATAATAATGCAGATTCAGTGGTTTTGCCATTTATGGGACATTTTTCAAAAGAATGTTTTTGATTAGATAGAGAATTATTGATTTTATTTTTAAATGTTTAGAGTGGCTCTGCAAAGTACAAACCCAGATTTAATAGGACTGGCAAGAAATTCTCATCAAGAGAAAGCTCAATAATTTTTTTAAGTAATAGGAACGAGAGATACCTAATGTCTGCATTTGACTAAAGACAAGATCTCTTTCAGAAACTAGTGTTCAGTTTGCGTAGTCTTACTGATTTGGGAGGGGCCAAGAAAGGGATTACGTCACTACAGTTATTAACACCTGATCATACAGCATCAAAAGTAAGCTGTGGTTGAAATATATCTCCTGGAGTCTTCAGCAATCTACTAAAGATTACTATTTTTAGTATCTTAATGTATAATAATATCAAGATAAATTTCTTTGTATTAAAAAATGTGTTTAATCCCAAATTTATGCTTTGCATATCTAGGCTCTAACCTTATCTGTTTGTGTCAATATTTGTACTGAATTAATGTTCAATTCTTCAAAGTCTTTCAGCAGCAATTTTTAACCATTTGCAGGGAGAATATATTGCCATTTGAAAAGATTGAAACCATCCATATTTGTTTACCACTTATTACCCTCTTTATTACAATTCATTGTGGCTGTTAATATATAATTTCAAAATGAAATAATTTTTCCTCCAAAACTTACATTTCAGATCTTTTAGGTGACAATTTCTAGATTTCTTATGCAGGAACTGGTTTGTCATTTAAAAAAGTGTTAATTTTAGGTATAGTGTGTTCTATTACCATTGCTGGGTAGGTGTTCTATGACAAAACGTGTTTATGTTATCATAATTTTTAAAGTGCTGTTTATTGCAAATAGAATTTTATCTTAAATGAGCAGTATTTTAACTAGTAATTTGATTTGATTGAGATAGTGATTTCCTTTTATCTAATATACTTTATCTAATATACTAATTTGAAAAATTCCTTCTTTTATAGTGTACAGTAAAATGATGTGCACTAAATGAGGGAGTGACTTTGATATTTTAAGCTAAGTTAAGAAAAGCACATGAAAATGGTTCCTAGAAAACAGTATCATAAAACAACATTACAATGCCTAATCTAACTGTTCCTTAACTTGGGCACTTTAAGAGTTTAGATATATTGTTATCACCTAGAACTTAGATAATGAAGTATTTGGTTATACATTTATTAGACAATTAAATGTTTCTGCTTTGTTGCCACATCAGAACTAAGCACATATGAGGAGATATTTTAAGGAAGATAAATGGTTGTATGTAACAATTAAACTGGGTGTTATCTACGATATTCCCCTTGCCTGACTGTATATCTCTTTAGCTCTAATAGAAGGCATTACTGGATCAATATTCATTGTTCCTTTCATCTTTGGTCTGTCTCTTGATGTTACTCTCTGATTTACTGTGCATCCTTAACATATCCTTTATGTGCCTTAACTAATCACCTTATTTTTTAGATATTATTGTTTTAAAATATTACTCTTTAATCTTTATAATACTGCATATAGTTTTAAATTGAATTTCACTGTAAACAAACTTTTGAAATTTACATAATTTGAAATGTTCAGATATTGTGTTGTGAAATGAAAGGCAATAATTATTGGTTGGTCATTGGAATTATATATATCAGAAAAAGTTGGACTAACAGAGTTAAAGATTTAATATTTTAAGAGATTTATTATTTATAGTCTGCTATATGAGATTACCTATAGATAATGATCATAAACATCAAAGGGTTTGGTTTTAGAAAGTGAACTATTATTTTGTTGGAGTAGAATGTGTTTTTTGTGCATGTTTGATGGCCGCATTTAGATAAATTTATTTAACGATTAAAAACCTATATAGATGAAATTATTTTTAATGCCTATGGCTTGTGATTGACACTTTAGAATAGATAATGATCTTTGTGTCTGTTCAGAATTAATGTTCAAATAATTAAAAAGGCTGTCGCACTATAAATTCTTTTAAAAGGCTTCTTTTAGGTGCCCCATTGTTTTTGTTCTTAATTTTTAACTAATTTTTATATTTGGCTCCTGTATTATTTTTTGTTAAGCATTTCATTTAATTATTTTTATCAGGAAATCATTTACTTTCCTTTGTCATATATTTCTTGCAATTTTATTTTCTGACATCTAAATAAGGAGGAAAAAGAAAAAAAATGTCTGATTTGCTTTGAGGTCGGTGATGGGATTTATGTTTAAATCAAAAGGTTTACTTCTTATGTTATCTATTATTTGTAGGGATGGAATACTTGATTCATCTAGGGCAAAGAAACATTAATTAGAAGTATGTGTAAATAATTGACTAAATACAGCAATGCCTTGATTAACACATTTGGTTGATGCAAACTCCACATGGCACATTTTGTTCTGGATGCCAATTTTTGAAATTTATATGTACAAAAATAGGAGCAGGTTTAGAATACAGGTGCCTAGACTACAATTGTTATGTATTTAAACTTTTTCTTGTGTTTATGTGATATTTTAAGTATTTCCTTGCTCTTAACTCAGCCAAAGTTACATTCACAATGTGTTTGTTGTATGCTTGATTCTGTATTTTCATTTTAGAGAATTTTTGAGCTTACTTATGGCTTATATCAAAGTGATATATGAAACTCCTATATCCATAAAATGGTAAATCAGTTACGTGTTTCAGTCGGTAGGTGCTCCATTTATATTGAGGTCCCCAAAAGTGGCTTCTTAGAGAAAGGACATTGAACTGAACAAAATTTCAGTACAATTGCAGGAGTAAAGTAGATTAGATTAGTTATGGTCTTTATTTGGGGCGAGATTGAGACTAGAAAGTTCCATCTTCCACCTATCCCCTTATCTTCACACAAATACAATAATAATATTAACAATAATATAATAATAATACAATAATTGTAAAAAGATTATAATTATGTGGGAAAAATAACAAAAAAACTACTGCAGGAAAACACCCACGTAGAAGGGGGGGTGCAAAACCTACTAAAGCTCACTAAACAAATCATCATATGTTGCACTATAATATATAAGATAACCATACATAAAATACATTCTATAAAAGAGTATAAATAGGTAAAGGTGGAGACTATGGTGAAATTAATGTTAAATGAGAAATCTAACTCCTTAACCATAAAGTATAGGCGAAAAAGAAAAATGGAGGAAAGAAATAGAAAAAAAAACAAATAAATACACTACAGGATAACACTCACACAAAGGAGGGTGCATGGACCTGCAAAATCTACTGAAGTTTTCTACATAAAAATACAGCAATAAAATAAGAAAGGGAAAAAAGAAAGAAAAGAAAATAGAGGAAAGAAACAGTAGTCGTGGATCTGAGAGAAGACACTAGTAATTGTTATTTTGTGTTTTATGTATTCTTTAATTTTTTCTTGCATTATTTCTTTATAGGTATTTAAAGTGATGTTCAAATTATTTTAAGCTTTGAATTGTATGTACAATAAAAATGTGTCTATCTAGTGAAATTGAGCCTTATCTTGCGTTTGTTGGATCATATTCCTATACCTTACATTACATAAACTTTTTATTATGCAGTTTCCTCTTGGAGCATATCCTTTGCATTAATCAAGGCATGGGTGTATTTATTAACTCTATACATGCACATATCCAATTAAATATTTTGTTTCAGAATTGATCTACCATATTAACCTGAAAGGAAGACGAGGTTTTTCCCAAAAATTTCAGCAAAAAAATAGCATCTTAACCCTCGAGTACTTCGCTATAAATTGTGATGTGAGTACTCATACTGGATCGAATCGACCCATGTATTTTAAAGCTTAAGAAAGAATGATTAGAAGGCCAGAATATTTTTAAAAATTATTTGTATAAACATTGGTTTAAGAGAAGATGTCATTTTACCTTGTTCCGGATTGTATTGGGCGGTCTTAGGGAGGTTCCAGGCTTTTCCTGTTGTTGCCATGTTGATATTTTCCAGTGAACATGTTCAACGTGGCATGACTGGAATTCCCATCATGAGGGGTGCTATCCCGTGACTCATGACTGGAATTCCTGTCATGCTACATCTGGTTCTAACGGTTTGGGTGGGGGAGGGACTGTCACGTCTTAGTATTCTTTCTTTTGCCTTTAGACATCAGTTTGGTTCCCACCTCCGTTTGGGTAATGTCAGTTTCACAGTTGGCGATTTTTTTCATCGGATGTACATCGTATTGTTGATGGTTAGTACTCACTCGTAATCATGCAATCATATTAAATCATTTAATCATAATGTTTTATTATAAGTTTGATCACTATCTTCATTTTTACAGGTTTATTTATGTATTTATAAGAGAAACCAAATTCCGTTATAGTGAAAAAAAATTTGACTGAAAAATACCAAAAATTTTCTGCAAAACATGTTTTTTTCATACTTTTTAATTGTTTCTTAAGCATTTAATATGTTTATAAGCACTTAATTTTATTGTATTATCGAGGATAAATTGTCTTGAACATCCTACTTTTAAGAAGTACTTGGAAAATTACGAATAATGTAACATAATCTAATGAAAAACATTGAGAATTCAGTTTAGTCACCCGTAAGAAACTGAATTTTGGGGCTGTGTTGAAAGGGTTAATGTGTGAATTTCTATTGCGCCTAGTGTGTCCTTTCCAAGTTATTTGCTCTTCTACATCTTGAAATTTTTGATTCGGGACCCATGAAAACATTTAACATGTTTAAAGCATCATCAGATTCAGCTACTAGAAGAATGAAGCTAGACACATATATATGCAAGTACTCGAGGGTTAAAATCGAGTACTAAGTTTTCAATGCGGCACAGAACGCCCTGATGCCAATTCTCTGTCCACGAAAACATTTATTTATAATTGCACAATACATTACATTTAATTTATTAATACAACACATTTATTCATATTCTTGAAGTTCATAATGGGGAAATGAGTGACTTTCCACTTCATAGGTACTGGTAGTAGAAGGGGAGTGTTGACCAACCTATGTCAGAACTTGTAATTGGCTGGGTAGGAAATTTAATACATATGGCGGTGAAAATGGCTACACTAAGATTGCCAGCATTTTATGCCTGTCTTGTTTCAATTTAAACATTTGTTACTTTTCGATTGGTGCGCCAGTGGCAGATGACAAGTACATGTGAAATTTAAAAGAGTATAACCTCTATGAGAGCATGTGATTTGTATATACTTTGCTAAGTTTTAACGTAAAGTGAGGAGAATTAGTTATTATTTTTAGCAGTTTTAAATGAGATACCCCAAATCTTAGAACTGAAATGACATTGTATAGAGAAGAAAGGCACCTCTGTGAAAGTGAATGTATCACATGCTTTAAGACAAGTTTTGATAGAAATTTTAAGCTAATGGTGGTGCATTATGCTGAAGAAATTTACAATTATGAGTCTGGGAGGAAATATAATGTGACTTAGGGAAATGTGTTAAGGTGGAAGGTAGCAAAACAGAAACTTGAAGGTGCTAACTCAACACAAAAATCATTTAATGGACCCAAACAAGGTAGATTTCATAGAAGAAACTATAAAATTTGTGTGTACTCAAAGAATGAACAGAAAACCAGTGATGCAGGAAATCATTAAACTGAAAGCTCCTAAATTAGCATGATCACTAAACGTCCCATGGCAAGAATTCAAGGCTATTAATGGTTGGTGTGTATGGATGATGCATCATAATGGTTTTTGCCTGTGACGAAGAACTTCTCTTTGCCAAAGTTTATCTTCTAACTACATGGAAGAACTTATTGCTTTCCAGAAGCATGTAATTGTGTTGCGGAAAATTCACGATTACCTTCTGAGCCAAATGAGTAATGCAAACAAGCCACATTTATTTTGACATGCCATCCAATTACACAGTTAATGAAAAAGGCACAAAAAAGTCATAATAAAAAATCCAGAGAATGAAAATATGAGCATTACTGTAATGCTAGCAGTGTTAGCAGATGGCGCAAAGTTACTGCCATATGTTATTTTAAAAATTGATATTACTAAGTTTTTCCCAGAATATACCTTGTTTTTTATTGTGGTTGTCTTCCTTTAGGGTTAATATGGAAATTTTAAATGTTTAATGTTCTCATTAACTCATTGCATTGTTGACATTCATTTTTATTTTATATTATTAATTATATTTTCTTAGTAAAAATCGCCACCAAATATGTTGTCGTCATATTGGAGCATATTTAGGAGGTATTTCATTGAATTTCTCTCTGATAATGGAATTGCTAGTAGTCTCTCACTGACACAGCAGTAGTTAGCCTTTGCACAGCCTTTAGGGTGCATTCACACTGCCTGAATTGAGTCTTTGTTAGTCTGACTCTTCAGGACTCACTCAAGTCCTTGGAATAGGTTTTGTAAAGATAACACATGCATCTGTTCACATTGAGTGAAGTTAAGTCTGTGCAGGTTAAGCTGAGTGAGTCATTGTTCTGGTGTTGTAGTGTTTTCTGCAGTGGATACAGGAAAATTTATTTTACTTGTAAAAGAGCATGTTTTCAATTTTTACTTTCTCATTTACATAGTATATTGAGAAAGTATTGTTATTGTGAAAAAATTCGACTTCAAGATTTTGATGGAAATACACGTTTTAGGTGTCCCTGAGTCCATAAAAGTGGTTTTCGCAATGCCGTCTGTCTGTCGGTCTGTTCACTGTTCTAGGGACCAAACGCGTGCATAAAATCGAATGATATCTCGTATTTGTGCAATATACCATCTTTTGCAGACCCTTTTTTCATAAAAATGATATTGCACAAAAATAAAGGATAGTTTATTCTTGGCGATTTTTTGAAAATTTTGATTTACTCAAAAATGGCTCAGGAGAATTTGATTAAAATCAATCCAGTTGTAGAGCCTGATGTCACAAATAATATACTATGTAAGCCATATATCTCTTGAACTCTCTATATGCCGTCCAGTGACATTACAATGTACGCTAAGCTACCTTACCTTAGCCTTATGATGTCACGCCTCTGCTGCGATCCATTCAAGCTCTTACTACAGGCTTACGGTTAAACTAAATCGAATGATATATCATATTTATGGATTATATCATTCATAAAAGTCATTCTGATGAGATAAATGATATTGCGCAACAATTAAGGGTACTTTATTCTTGGATATTTTGAAACAAAATTCGATTCACTCAAGAATGGCTCTAAGGATTTCGTTTAAAATCTATCCAAACATACAGCCTGATGTCACAAATAATACTAACTAAGCCATATGCCCCAAAAAAGTTATTATATATCATCCAGTGGCATTATTTCTGTACAAGACGCTCAGCGCACGCGTCAGAGGGGAGGGAGAACCCGGGGATTCCCTAGTCTAAAATTCCGTAGTTCACTGTTAACGCCACATGCTTATTAGTGAGAGAGAGGTATTAGACGTGAGAGGTTGATGGTGTCAGTTACTTTGGTTCTGTTGCTACACATTATTAACACAACTGGCAGTGAATTGCCAAGCACACAGACTTAATTTCGGGGCAAAAAGTGCAATGAGATCAAATGTATATACGTATATGAGAAATTTGTGCAATGTATATTGCACCATTTATTTTATCAGTTCTGGTATGTCATTAGTTTAGGGTTATGTTCTCTATAATGAATGCAGAAAATTTATTTTATCAGTGAAAGGGGAAAATCGCTTTATGAATACCATTTTAAGACATTGATACTAACTTTTCAAATTACTTTACACTTGAATGAATAAATTTGAAAAAATTTTAGGGTATTAAATATAAATGGCAAAACCTAAATTTGCTTGTTTTGTATAGCCAATGTTAATTTCTATGACAGCATAGATGACCCAAGAAGATAACATTGATTACTGTTATAGATTATGCCTCCATTATGTATGGTCATGAAATAAATCAAAACCTCAACTCAGCAATGTGTCAGTTTCCAAGTCTTAGTGATTCTGGAGTCTGACTTGGACTATACTCTGCCTGTGTGAACGCACACTAACTTTAGTAATATATTTCAAAATCATAAGTAGTTTATAGCACTCTAATTTCATATACACTGTCATGAGAGAATTTGGAGGCTAAAAGATATATTATAGAAATTTTTTATAAAAATTTAAAAGCAATGTTAATCAACTAGAATTTGCTTCATTTACTTTAATTGATAAAATAGTAACTTATGAAGTAGATAGTTATGAATTTGGAGTTATTAAATATGCGATAGCTAACTTTTTATTTAAATTAGAGAAAAATTATTTTAATTCCCACAAGCAATTGCAGATTTGGAAATTTCCACCCTCTTTTTGGTACTTTTTACCTAAAAGAATCACTTATGTATATTGGCTGTCTGCCCAACTGTTCGTCTGCAGATCATAATAGTTTAATTCATCAAAAGTCTGCATAGTATTACCATATTTACTCACATAATTGCCCCACCTGAATCATGAGGAGGAAACAAAAAGATTATTTTTTTTCTGATATGACCATTTTCATATGATAGAGGAAAACCATGTATTTGACCAACCCTTGTTTTAGTGTAAAAAAAGTTGGGCAATTATGTGAGCAGATAGGGTATTTTTTTAATTTCCGTCCTGAAATCTTGCTGCCCCAAGGCCATTGCCTTTTTTGGCCATATTTCAAATCCACTATTGCCCACAGGTATAATTTTTGGACATAATAGTGTTATGGCTATAGTTCAACTTGTCTGATCACTTTCCAGATAGTTTTTACTTTTAATATAATATAACGTAACAATATAATATAAGTTTCTTTTATTCTAGTCATAATAGCATATTAATTTTGTTTTTATAGAATAATTAATAATCTAGAAATAAACACTTTTACATGTAAATCTAATAAACATGTTGCAAATTAGATAAAACATAATTTATTTAAATGTTTGTAATTTCTCTAAAACTTGTAACAAATTCAAAGATCCTATTTTTTATTTAACATTTTTAGATAATTTTTTTAAAAATTCCAATTAGTAAAATTCAGTGATCAGATATTTTGGTTTAGAGCTAACAAAACAGAATAAACTACAGTGATGTTATTTTCCCTCTTAACTCTTCTTTGTCATCTCCAGAAATCATTTTATAAACATGAAGTATGTATAAAGGTGAAATACTCCTTTAGCCAAACAATTAGAGGGTTACAACACCCAATGCATTTCGCCCACAAGGTGGGCATCGTCAGGGGTAAAACCTGTTTCAACAGTGACTGGGAGCCAACTGCAGTTGTAGTTGCAGTGTTGTAACCCTCTAATTGTTTGGCTAAAGGAGTATTTCACCTTTATTAATCTTAGCCAAAGTTATTGAGCTACTATCAATTATGAAGTATGTATGAAATATACTCACAAAATAAATAAAAAATGAAAACCATCTAATTTTCCAAGAGTAATCTTTGCTAGGAACTTATCCATTGATAAATCACAGTATATTTGTTGTAGAAAGAATTGCATTTTTAAATTGTTCATTAGGGGCTTGGAAATGTTGTATTGCCATTCCCCTAGTAAGTCTGCTGCAAAAAGGATGCCATTACTATTAATATTTGTAATATAGAATTAATGAATTTTTGTAGTGGCTCTTAATGTAAGAGGTAAACAAATGGGCATACAGTGTAATATGAAAAAATGCTCTATGCCTCATTAGCATGTTTGATTTCTTGACTAACTACCTAACTGAATAATTTTTAAGGATATATTGTTTTTCTATGCTAAACATGAATTCTACAATGGCCACTTATAGGATAATGACATGATTGATGCATCTCATAATTAAATAAATTCTTGATCCATCAAAGAGAGCATAGAAAAGGGCTTGCGTGCCACTTTTCGCACGTGAGACGATTTTGGATGGCATTCAATAAATTCTTTTTGTTTGTCTCCTTAATGTTTTTCCATTTGTGACACAACATAAAATACTATTTCTGGCAAGATTGCAATGATGTCGATGATGCCAGCCTTGGTAGAGGGGTGGTTAGTGTGTCTAACTCCTATTAAAATGGTCGCGGGTTCGAATCCTGCTGAGGGCATGGTCATATGTTCTTGTCATAAATCTATTCTAACGCATGTAATTGGGGAAACCTGTTTGGGTTAAAGAACGTTATTATTATTAATAGTGACATTTTGTCAGAATGAGATGCTTCTTGCCCACTAATTGTTGTTTGGCCATTAATGATATGGGACAATGAGTCTTTTTAGATGATCAATTGAATTTAATATAACTAATCTATTGTTTTCTGAGTGCTACGTTGGAGAATAAATTATCATAGTTAAACCAAAAAATTATTTCTTTTTGATTGTATTTCAAATTGGCACAAGTTAAAAAAGGAAAGCCAATTTTTGTAATTTTGACATGTGAGCAAAAAAATGTTTGCCATCCATGGCATAGATGCTTTATTTACTTTTCTGAAGCATTTGAGTGTGAGTAAACCTTCTTGATAACCTCTTTTTATCATTTTCATTTTCTCCTCTCTTCCCTATGAGATCTATTGTAAATTCTTTAAAAATTTGTTAAATACAAGAAGTACTGCTTAATTTGCTAATTTATTTATACTTAGTCATTTTTATGAAAAGTTTTAAATATTAAAAAATTCATAAGTGTTGTGGAGTCATTTCAAGATATGCTGCACATTTCTGATTTAAAAAACCATAAAGTGATGTGGACATATTTAACTGCAATTGTAGATTTTATGTATCTATTAATTGTTTGACTGGCCAATAGGCTTTATTAATTAAATTGTCAAATTGAAATAAGTGCTTTATATCTGATGGTGCTAACCTACCTACTCTAAATCACCTTGAAAGTTTTAACATTGTTGCTGTCTTTTTTTACAATTAAAATATGCCCATCTAGCTTTTTTATATTTGGCAAAGAAGAAGTAATTTGGTTTTATAAGTATTTCTTTTATTTACTATTTATATACAAAATTGAACTAGATGATCCAAACGGAGCTTATGATGCCTGCTTTCCATTTAATCATTTATTTAATTCTTACATATATTGGCTTTAATAGCTTTAAAATCACCGCTGATATGTTGCTCTTTGTGTTCCCAAATTTTATAATTTAGCGTTATAAAATATTACATACATTTGAACGGAATATTAAATTGATCATGCGTATTTGTACGGCAAAAATAATACACATATGTATTAGAATATATCGAATCTGAGTCCAACAATGGTCATTGCTAAGCTAATACTCTAGTAATGAGTGATAAAAACTGCAAAAACGCTAGCATTTACGCGAAATTCAAAGAAATACAATTGATAAGCAACATTCTACAATAGAAATTAAAATCTCCATTCCTTTCCTCAGAGAATAGTACAAATCCCGCACCAATATTACAATTCTAAGATATTTTAATGTGCAAGAGAAAATTACCCTGCACGATGGTTTTCAGATTTTTCGTGTAAATTAAATGGGAAGGATAGTTCCTGGAATTGAACCCGGGACTTTCAATATTCACAAAAAAAACTATCCTTGGGAGCTCGGGAGATTTCCACCAAGTGTCATGAAAATTGGTTTCTCAGTGCAAAAGTTAATGGGGGAGATGTACAGACAGACAGACACAATGACAAAATTAGAAGCCTATTTCCATTCTGGAAAGTCAGCTAAAAATAGGCAATTATTTTAACCAATGCATTATACCTTCATTTATATTAATACTTGAATAAAAATTCTCTTTGTAAATTAGGTTTTATTTCATTTTCAAAGGGGGTATTTGTAATATATAAATGAAATTTTTTCATAAGCATTACCTTTGTGATATCTGTAAATGTTTTCTTTGAACAATACTTTTACTTTAAAGTTACATCTTATAATTCTATAACTGATCAATTTATTGAATACTTATTTTTATTTTAGGAATTATGTATAGTTATTCTAATCTGTGGTTACATGATGGTAATGTTAATAAAAATTATATTTGCATTTGAATTTTCTCTGAAAATCGTGGAATGCATATAAATTTGTAATTTATGTTAGTTAATATTATTCAATTATTTTATAAATGAAACATCATGAATTTCCATTGATGTTCATTGTTTCACATTATAAAAATAACTAGATTGAGGCTGTTTTTTTTGTTTTTGACTTAATGTGTAGAAACATACTATTAAGACTTTGAAATGATTTTTTTCTATCTTAAAGAGTCATGCTATTATTTAGATTGTTTTAAGTTATGCTAAAACTATAGTTCTTCATCAGTCTTTGCACTATTTCCTTATTCATACATATTGTCCACTTTTATTTATAATTTGAGGTGTAATTATATTTCTAACCTTTTCTTGAAAACAGGGTTACACTGGATGCATGAAAAACCACAGATATGTAGGTAATGTTCATCATGTTACATACTTCTTTTAATGGTTGATATTAAGTTGGCTCTCTCTCTGTGTGTGTATGTATATGTATGTGTGTATATATATATGTATATATATATATATATATATATATATATATATATATATATATATATATATATATATATATATATATAATTTTATTTATATTTCTTTTATCACATATGCATTGTTATTTGCTTGTAAATCCATGTTAGCATATGTACAATCTATTTATTTGCACGCCATAAAATTTAATTGAAGAAGTATTCACCTGCATTATTCCCTTGGTTATTTGTTAGAGAGTACGTGCATTAACAATTACTTTTCTCATGCAGTTTCATTGCAAACAATGTATGCCATAACATATTTATTTTTATCTTATAATTTAATTTGCTTTATATTTAATTATCCCCAATATTTTCCCTTTCATTAATTTAGAAGCTTTTTTAACTTTTTCTATACATCTCTTTTGAACACAGGGCTTCAAAGGATGCATGCTAAGCAGGAATCATGTGTAGGTAATTTTTTAGAGTATTAGCTACATAATAATAATATAGTTTAAGGTGAATGGCTCATGTAATTACTTATAAGCTTGTTTTTAAATTAACAAACTATTAATAAAATCTTAACTCTTGCAGCAAGTATGCACATAAATTCATCTGCTTTTAGAAAAAACTTGAAATATTCATGCACTGTGCATGTAAGTTATGTATTTTTGCTAAGCTTTTTATGATAAATGCATTTTTTATGAAACACTACATGGTTGAAATATGTACTTGTGAATTTTGGTGAAATAAGTTTGAGATGCATTATTTAAATGATATTTTAATAAAATTAATGTTTTTTTTATTTAAATGATTTATAATTAGTCTCTAACATAAGTCAATAGCATTTTCTAGCTTTCAAATCTGCTATGGGGCATCACAAGACATATCCCAAGTGTGCTGTATCCTAATGTAATTTGATTCACACTGATTAATTGTAGGCTGATGTTTTACTGCTGGCAACTAACTTCATTTTTATTATGATTGGTAAAGATAGAACATAGTCAGCATTTCTAATGCTGCCATCAGCATAAACCTCCAAAAGCCCTCAAAGTTTATAATTATGTGTCACCATTTTAGGAAAAATCCATGAGTTTTTACCTGTATTTAATGTATGGAAATTTCATAGACAGCATCAGTTTACTAATAATCTTTTCTATGCACTTTTGGTGTCGATTGCTGCACACTATTTTTAATAAGGGAGCTGGACCATTGTCATGCCCTGAAAAGCTTTACCATTTTAATTTTGCATCAATTTTAGCAACTCAAATTAAAACCTCTGCTTAAATAATTCTTTGTTTACTAGTCACCATGAAGATAAAAGTTTTTGGCACTTGCTTAATTTCATAGTTGGTCATTTAATATATTTATCTTAAGCATCAATAAAACAATGGTATATTGTGCTACAGGGTACGAGGGGCAGTTCATGCATTCCAGAAGATTTATAGTGAAGGTGGAATAAGAGGTCTATGGAAGGGTTCAATACCAAATGTTCAAAGAGCAGCACTCGTAAACCTAGGAGATTTAAGCACTTATGATGGTGCTAAGAGAGCCATCCTTAACCATACATCATTTACTGATAATTATGTTACTCATACAATGGCGAGGTGAGACCACCCTTTTCCTTATTCTCATACTCGTGTAATGTTTTAAACATCTTGTTTAGTAATTAATGCTTAATGTGTGTGTATTTATGTATATGTAATGTGTGTATGTATACATATATCTATGTATATGTTACGGTAAAGGTATGTAATCGGGAAATTGTGCATTTATCGGTAAATGTGCACATTTACCACCAAGCTCAGTAAATGTTAGTTTAAGTTTCCAGAAAAATGTATTATCCATACATTTTCCGGTAAATGTGCACTTTTACTGGTGTGCCTTGGTAAATGTGGAAATAAGTAAGAATGAGAAATGCTACACTTCAATAATTACATTAATTTATAACAAAAATCATTGAGGGCTCGGCTCCACTGGTATATATTAAGATGGACACTTCCCAACCTGAGGGGAGAACACAGTGAACGTGAGGAGGAACCAAAAACACTTTGACTAACTTACCCAACCCGATGGGGCTGAGTAAAATTTTCCTTCATGTTCAAATTTAGTTTAGTTAGTTGTGCATATTTACCAGGAAATTTACGCATTTATCGGACAACGCACATTTATGGTATTTCTAAACTGCAACAGATGTTCACGATGCCACCATGTTGTGGCCTGTGTAGCGACGTCAACATCCACATTTACCAGTGTCTCTTGGTAAATGTGTGCATTTCCCCAATCCAATTGGTAAAAGTATGTTATACTTACATTTACTGAACTTGGTGGTAAATGTGCACATTAACCTGGAAATGTACACATTTACCGGAATATGCACACATTAACCTGGAAATGTACACATTTACCATGACATATACATCATGGACGTAACTATGGGAAGGCCTGGGAGGGCCCTGGCCTCCCTTGGCCTCCCCTGTCGAATATTATATTTAAAAAATTAGTAATAAATTATTTTGTTTTGTTCTTAATAAAAAATAACCTTTCATTTGTATGATAAGTGCAATAAAAATCATTTAAAACATTTGTTTTCATATTATTATTTTTAATGTATTTTTTAAAATTTTGGTGAGCCCCACCAAATATTTTTGACAATCATTCTGGCCCTCCCACAGTTGGGAGGCTAGTTACGTCCCTGGTATATGTGTGTGTATATTTTTATGCACAAAGAAAACAAAAGACCCATTACTAAGTAAATTCAATCCTTAACAGAATTGCCATATATATTTTTTGAGATCCAGTGTAACTTCCTCCATTGAGCCTTTGCTAAACTGGATCTATGGTTACTCTGTTTTGTTTGTAGTTCCATGTACAATTTTTTAATGTACTAGCTGAAGTACTCGGTGTTGCCTGGGTAAACCCAGTATACTTAATGTATGACAAACTCTTACGTGATATGTTAAGCACCATGCCAAGTTTGGTGGAGATTTGTCAAATAGTATGGGAGAATTTAGCAGATGGACAAACATAAGATTTTGCTTATATATAGATGTAAATCTACTTATTTTCCTGCAATTCACTGCACTGGTGGATAGAAGATAGATATAATAATAATAAGCTGTAATGGTGTTTAACCTTAAAATGCCATGTGGTATTACTGATTGCCAGCAAAAATGATCCATAAATCCTCATTTGGTACAACTGTTGTACCACAGGTGATGCAGTGACATTATACACTTGTATATATCGAGTCACTTCAAACTTTGCCCAATACTCGCTAGTTAATGATAGGATGTCTTTTCTTAAAAGTATTTTGCAAACAACCTAGTGATAAAAAAAATTTGGATCATCATGCTAAAACAGTTATGATTCAACATTGCCTGGCTCACCTCTATATACAAAATAATAAGGAAGTGCAAATGGGGGGGGAGGGGGTGAGAAAATTTCCCAATGGCATGTGTGAGGGATCTTGATTGTCTCTTAGTTTTGGTCCCTAATATATAATGAAAGAATATCTTTCCATAAAAGCATTACATGATGAACTTTATCTTTGCTTTTCCTTCAAAATGCTCTTTATTAGAATATTTTATGATGAGCAATTTAGGAGATATGAGTATTTTTATGCATATATGTAATGATATTACAATAAAGTGATTTAAATCCCAGCAGCCTGCATAGGAATCAGTATACTATATAAATTCTCAAATGTATGTCTGCCTGTCTGTTATGGTACTTTTGGACATTTCACGATGGAATAAAGTGCTGAAACTTTCAAAACCATTAAACCTCCATGAGGTGGTGCCTAGAAAAATCAAACACCCTAGAAAAAGTCCTGGGTTCTACTCCAAGAGATGGTTATATTTTCCCATAAGTTTACATGGGATTTTTTATTTTTCAAGGTGCAAGATTTTTTTCCTTTATTCATAAAAATATATAAATATGGACCAATTTCCTCAGTTTTTCCTTTATTTGACAACTAAAAGTATAAAATATTTTATTCTTGCAATGTTTACATGTTATATGGAAGAATTTGTCAGAAATATGCATTTTTCAAAATTTCATGTCTCTTTTGAACTCGTTCTGGGTTTTGCCAAGGCGAACCATATTTTTGTCTCTGATTCAATTAGCATCTATTAAGCCTTCAAATAGATGAAAGAATTGCGTTATGTATTCACTTCATGCTTTTTATGAAGCATCAGAATTATTGCTGTAGCAATTATTATTCAGTAAACTGCGTATGGACTGTGGACATTTTTAATGATCAACTTCTTTCTTTATTTCAATATTGGAATATTACCTTTTTTGTAAGGGAGAAGCAATTTAAATTGCACATATAAATTATAAAAACAAACATCATATTCAAAATGTCATTTGTTTAATTTTATAAGGAGAATATTGGCTATTATTAATAAATGAAAAATAACACATTGTGAAGTACAAAAAAAATGTGTTGGTAATAATTTACAAGTAAAAAATGAAATAAATGGTTGAATTAATTGTATATGAAAAAAATGCACAATTTCAATAAAAGAAATGATTTTAAAGCGTCAATAACACAAAACTTTGAAATTAATTGCTGTGTTTTTCTCTAAGATGACTTTTAAACACAGATTTCTGACTGACATTGAAAAAGTTTTTGCATTGTTGCATCTAAATCTGGTATCTAATGGTTAAACGGTTTGAAAATCCTTTAAAAAACTTGGATTTGTGAGGGTTTAGGATAAAGACATGGAGAAGGGGTTTTTGTCTGATCTAAGAAGAGGTATTCAGGACCTAGGTGACACTTCTCTTGGAGAAGTAGAATCAAGCAAATGAAGGTATAAAAAACTAATATTAGGAACAAGCTCAGGTACCTGGTGTTGCCCAGGTAAATCTAATATACTTAATGCATGACAAACTCTTATGTGATCTGTGAAGCACTGATTAGAAAATGTATTCAAAGATAGCACAACATTTTCCACAAAAAGTTGATGAGAGCACGTAATTGCAACTTAAAGAGTTTTGGAGATAGAAATTTCAGAAAGTGCCAAAAATGCCATTAGGCATTTTGTCTAAATCGGTGGACACAAATATTATTTTGGTGAGTGCAATAAAAATACATTTTCCTCTCCCTGGATCTTACATGATCTGTGAGGTAGCAATTTAAAAATTTACAGAAATGAAAATTCAACATTTTCCCAAGACTACTTCACATACAAATCCCATAAACTAAGGAAATATACCTGGACTTGAACTCTCATACTTTGGAGGAAAAGTAATGTCGTGTTACCCTTCAGCTTGAAAGGAATAACCAAGCAGTATCAAATTTTGGCTTATTCAGTGGCCAATGTGTGTGCCAAAGATTTTCAGCTCGAACAATATTGAGTTTTCACATTCAAAACAAATTTGCATGTTGATTTGTTGCTGCTTTGAAAATTATAAAGGTACTCAATTAAGGATTTTGGTTTGGTTTGATTCAAGTCCTGAGTTTCTAGAAAATCGATGGTATGAAAATAAAAATGTATTATTTTAGGCATTTTTGGTTCAAGTATTGAGTTTCTACAATAATAATAGGTAATTTTAAAATGCAAATGAAAAGTATGTTGTACTTAACCTCATGCTATTTAAATTGAAAATGAAACCTGAAATCAGCTTTGGGATTGGAAGCAAACTTCCTCGACCATCCCCAGGATGGAAGTAGATCCCATGCAAAATTTGGTTGCACTAGTTCTCGCAGTGTCCAATAAAATGTTTCACTCATTCCCAAGCTATTCTATTAGGAAAAAGTAAAATTATTGGAATCGGAACTTGGAATTGTATGCAAACATAGCCCTCAACCTTCCCCTGGATAAAAGTGGATTCCATGCAAAGTTTGGTTGCACTGGCTCTCGTAATGTCCAAGAAAATGCTACTCTAATGGGAAAAAGTAAAGCTGGCTGACTGTATTTACACATTTCAATCATAAAGCAAAAAATATAATAATTGGATGGAACTTTTGTTTGTATTGTAAACAGTAATTAACTATATAAAACTTCTATTATTTCTAAAGAATATAACTAATTGGTGTTCCTCGAGTACCTTCATATTCATTCAAGCATCTTTGAAAAAAATGATAACTTAGGAAAATGAAAAGTTGCATGAAAATGTTAAAATTCATAAAACAAGTCCAATACGGGAATGTTAGGATACTTGAAAATAAACATAATGAAATAAAAATGTGCTCAAACTATTTGCCCTTACAAAATGTTCTCTTTGATACCATGTTGGTACCGCAGGTGAAACAAGGGGAAGATGTACAAGCACCCATATGTGTATGCTCCATCCAGCATGGGTTGATTGCATTTTTTTCAAAGGATTTATTGCAAATAACTCATCACCAAGTATTGAAGGTTAAAAAAAATAGATAATCCAGATAAATAAATAAAATGGCTGGGTATCTATATGTATATTTTGGCTACAAAGCAGCTTTCCTTGTTGTTTATTTGCAAATCAGTGCAATAGCTAGTGTTTAGTGATTTACCATATGCACTGCTTGCAAAAGGGGCCAAGCATTCTTACAAAAATGCCACAAGTTTATTTGACCATAAATGAGTATTAATTTATTGCTCAAATATTAAAGGTAATTCTAATAAAAAATGCTATATTATTTATTGAAATTCAGGAAAATAATATCCTACGTATTTAAGGTGTTTCCTAAAATTCTGCCATAGGTGCCATATCTCCCAGCTACATCTCTGTTGAAGGTTATTGATTCTAATGTGGAAATCTCATTTTTTTAATGAGTAGATGATGTTTGTTTTTATCTTGCAGTAACTATGATAAAAATCCTGAATAGAATTGAAGATAAAGCACAAAATTTGCCTATGATGTATTTTTTGTTGGATTAAGGTTTCACCATATATTAAACTAATATTTTTAGCATAATTTACATATTTCTGCCCATTTATAGGATTTCTTCTGAATCAAAATAAGTTAAAATTGCTTTGGAAATGACTAAAATTCTAAAAAGTTGGTGTTCTTTGTCTTAATTGTGAGCAGAATTATTTTAGAGATTTATTTGTAAATAAAATTAAAATATTCCGAATATTAACGATCTGTGGTTGCAGTTTTAGATTACAGCTAATAATTTTATAGTTTTTGAATTTTTGTAAAATTTTTACAAATTTCCATGCATAATAATAGTTATTGTTTATGGATATACATCAAATATTAGACAATGTTTTTTCATCTCATTTAGAAACAATGATTTGCTTTTAAAATTTGCAATTATAGTATCATCTTAAAAATACTGATTCCTGGCTCTTATTTCTTTGTCCTTACTTCAACATACTATGTTTGCATTATTTGTCTTCCTAATGGAATGATTTTGTGGCTTTGGATTTATTAACCCATCTTAATAAGAAATTAATTAAATCTCTTTTTGATTTTGAGTTTTTTGGTGTATGATGGTTTAGCTCAAGGATGAAATTTATTAATTTTTCATTAAATATGTTTTACTTTTTCTTACCAGTATATGTGCTGGATTTTCAGCTGCTGTTTTGGGTACTCCTGCTGATGTTATAAAAACTAGGGTTATGAATCAACCAACAGATCAATCAGGAAAGTAAGTTAAACCCAGATAGTTACCTACAAATAAAGTATTTTAAGATTTTCTTATTAAAAGCGGTGCTTCTGCACACTATATCACCATTGGTTTAGAATGTTTTTATTTTTTTTAATTATTCTGTATTTAACAGTAATCACTCAAGGTGAAAATATGTGACTTTTACCTTAGTAACTTATGTTTGCAGTAATTAGGGAAATTCTATGCTGTTGGCATGATACAAATGAAACATCATCATTGTATATAAGAATATATGTTTGTTTAAAATGACATTTCATCAAACATCATTTCAAAAATGTTTTTTTCTATGATATTATAATAGATATGTAATAGCAAATTTGCTATAATAGATGTGTATTCTGCAAAATGAATATATTGCTGATTGGTTATATATTGTTCACCAAAACTTTATTTTTATAGATTATAAGAATAAGAATACTACAGATTGAATGCAGGTGTTTGAAGTTGTATGTGCTGCATGGAAAACCTCCCTCAATACCAAAAATTGTCGCAAGAATTTGAAAAGTGTGTATATCTCAATTTTAAGTGAAATATCTTATCAAAATTTAAACTTTTGTTGTATAAGGTACAGCATGATTTTTGGACATTTTTATGCATCTTATACACCGGAAAATACAGTATGCATTATTTCGTGATATACAGTGAATGTATGGTGCACACCTACCACACCCTGAATATTTGCCTCTGGTTTCTTATATATCATTTTTGTTTTTAATTCTAATTAAAGTACCCAGTGCCTACCTTAATCAAATCTTTCAACAATGCAAATTCCAATATGTACAAATAGGAAAAGCATAGCAAAGCTTTCATTTTTATTTGATATAATTATTTTTTAATTTCCTGATAACAACCAACTCTTGTATTGAACTGAAATTTATTTTTAGGTAACTTTGTTCTGAGACCATTGTTTAATATCACTTGAAGTTCACCTACTACTTGAAATGGTATGCAAACAAATGGTTTCATGCTAGAATCCTCATGTGGATTTATATTTTCATCTACTTAAGATTTACATTACTGATTCTCAACTAATATATATTGATATAATAGAAGGAATAAGAACTGAAGTTAATAGCCAGTTGTATTCAAAATGTCTACAATTATAAATGTTTTAATCCTTTGTTGCATTATGGTTGTTAGATCTACATTAATTAATAAATATAATTAAATAGTTTTAATGTTTTGTTAGATTAATTTAAATTACTTCCAATGAATTTAAAAGTATCTCCTTATCTTTAAGTATACATCATCAACAATTACAGTCATTTTAGCTGATATTACTTTATCCTTATTTTCAGAGGTCTGGTGTATAAGTCATCAATTGACTGTTTAGTTAAAACTGTAAACAACGAGGGTATTTTGGCTCTGTACAAAGGTTTCTTTCCTGTATGGATTCGTTTGGCACCTTGGGCTCTTACTTTTTGGGTGTCATTTGAACATCTACGCCAGTCTCTTGGAGCAGCAACTTTTTGATGATAATATTATCATAAATGTTTTGCTTGAAAGTAGTATTATTTAGAGAGTATATTTTACCAAAAAAACTTTGACAAGAGTACCTCATTATATTTGTTTAACTTAATATTTATATATTTGAATCTTAGTATTATTTTCAAAAAAGCCAAATTTGAACAAAATGTTGGAAATCTTGTAAAAAGTTTATTTATTTTATTTATATACAAGTTATAAATTTGAAAGAAGTTGACTATTACAATTGTTCATTTTATAAATGCAAAATGATTGTAATTCAAAGCAACAATTGTTATAAATTTTAATGCCTTGTTCGTGAGTGCCTTAAACTTGATCTTAAAATGTATTTACTTTGTCTCATGGTATTATAAATTTTATTTGAATATTTAATTTTTAAATCGCTACTTATTGTAATTCATTATTATTGCAACTTAAACAGAATGAGATGAATTCAATTTAATGCTCTTGGATGTTTTTCCATTAATGTGCCTTATATCATGGTTAATGTAATTTATTTATTTTTTTTGGTGCTAAAATAGTATTTCAATATAGCATTCTTAGCAGTTATAATTTAAATTGCAACTAAAACTATGAGCAGTATTAAATGTATACACTGTATTTGTTTGCCATTGTAATTAATGTACAAAAATAGTTATATTTTGATTGTAAATTTACTTTAGAATCTAATAAAACCTTTTAATCGCCGAAATGAATCATATTCATTTTTTGTATATTATTATGAAGTACTTAAACGGAATTTGCACACCAAATAACAGATTCAATATCGATAATCAGTGTAAATATTCATTTGTTGCCTCAATTTGAAAAACGCGCTGACCATTTTCTCGAGAGGAACAGCCACGGCCGTCAATTTAGTGCTGCTACCTCGCGTCCTCCTTCACTTTTCAATAGATGTATCACAATGGCTTCCGTTAAGGACACGGCGACTTTCTTCACGAAAGGTACATCCTTTCAGTTTGAGCATGTACTGCGATTATATCCAGAAGCGCTTCGATTGAAAGCCGAAAGAAAAACAAAGAAACCAGAGGAGCTCATAAAATTAGATAACTGGTGAGTATTGAGCAAAAGCTCAGCTTTTATATTGCAGTAACAATGTCATTGAACCTTGCTTCCTACTGCGCTTCACGCAGCAGACTATTAGCTGTTAAATTCTTTTGAGCTATTCTTACTTGTAGCGTATTATGCCTTAATACATTTAATAATGAAATTTAGGGTGTAGCAATTGCGGAAAGGCTTCATTATGACGTTTGGTATTTAATAGTCGTTGCGGAACGTTAGCTTGTATGGTCGTAGCGTCATGTCGGTTGCTGAGCTGACGTTTGAGTCGAGAATGTTGGATATCGACTCCTATGGAAATTAAACCTCTTAGTGAACCAAATGAAGCATTGAGTTGAATAAATGTGAAATGGATGGTGTGTTTTTGGCATTTATTGCCCTAGTTAAGTTTCGTTTTACGTGGTAAATATTATAATTCCGCGACCTGGCTTTCGTAACTACCTCAAATCAAAATGGAGACGAGAGCGATAGAGTTCGAAAAGGATGTAAACCATTAATCAAGTCAAGGCCTCATTCTACACTATTGTTTCTTAATGAAATAAAATCTTTTTTCTAATTTGAACGCTATTGTAGTTAATCCTTAACGTCGTAAAATTACTGTCGCGTTACGGTTGGCGTTATAGTATCTCTGCGTTGCTAATGTTCTAATTATATTTATTGCTGGAAGACCATTTGGTTTTTCAATATGTTTAAGTGAATGTATTGGCCGAAGTTATTATTAAACAAGCTGGAGAAACAATTTACGAAATTTAAATAAATCAAATTAACCATTCGTTGTCGAGTTCACGTTACAGTGACGTTTAGTCACTGACCAAAATAGGCTTGTGAACTTTTTAGATCTTCGTTGCTTCACTTATAATTTATTTGTGCTTTGAACTTTTAAGGTTTCAAAATGACTTGCCGAAGAAAATAAAATCTAGAGGGAAAGATGCTCACCTTGTACACGAAGAATTGGTGCAACTCATGAAGTGGAAACAAGCCGTAAGGAGACAGTTCTTGATTCTGTTGAATGTTTATTGAGTTGTTTTATATGATCATCATTTTTCCTTTTTATCTAGCGAGGAAAGTTTTATCCTCAACTTTCATATTTGGTTAAAGTTAATACACCAAGAGCAGTAATTACGGAAACTCGTCGAGCATTTAGAAAACTTCCGAACCTTGAGCAAGCCATTACAGCTCTCAGTAACTTGAAAGGTGTTGGAACCACTATGGCCTCTGGTAAGTATATTTTGATGATATTGTCATTGTAGTTCATATTGTCATATTGTCTTTTAATGCATTTTAATCAATTCATACTAATGGAATGGTTTTAGGATTGAATTTTTTGTTATTAACTCGTTAAAGCAGTATAAACGAAAACAAATTTATATTTAATGCAAACAATATTTTAGAATCATTAGATCGGGTTTATTGCTGCTCAATTCCTTTTATTTTGATATTATATTGATAAGTATATTAACTATTAATTTTTTATTGCCATTTAATTTGACAGAAAGGTGATTCCCCAACATAAACTGAAATAATTTGCATTTTCATTCAAAAACCAAAGACAGCCATTACCTTTATTATTTTGTTTTTTTTTTTTTATTCTAATGCTATGTAAACATTGCTCAAGTTTTCTATATGGTGCATAAATTGATTTAAAAGCAAATTGTGTTAAATTATGTATGAATTTATTTTTTGAAATACCATCCTTGCACATTAAATTTACCTTTTGTGTATTTCCTCAGAATTTAGGGAAGTCATGTGAATCAGGTAAAGGGCTTAATTTTTTAAAAGTGAAAGTTGATAATAAAGACTCAGTTTTTACTCTTAACCTGAACTCCTTGATTTTTGGAAATAACCTTTGATTACTATGTAGAGCCTAGAATAAATATAAAGATAACATGTTTATGACGATGAATAATGCTTTCTAACAACAGGGAGTGATGTATAGGTGAAATTAACTGCATTGCATGTATAGTGGCAGTTTAAAGATTTTCAAAATATCTTGTTTACTGATATGATTGAATGGTAAACAGAAAGTGCAGTAGTTTGTCTTGTTGAAATGGAACTAAGTATATGCTTGGTAATTGTTTATTTTTCAGCTTTGTTGACTGCAGCAGCACCTGAAGCCGCACCCTTTATGGCTGATGAGTGCCTTATGGCTATCCCAGAAATTGAGGGCATAGATTACACAATCAAGGAATACCTCAACTTTGTTCAACTCATTCAAAATGCTGCTGAAAGACTTAACAAAGAATGTAAGTCAACCTAAGAAGCTGGGGTCACTTGTTTACTTGTTTCTTCTTGTCGTAGTTGATGATGATTGATGTGTTATTATCACTGTACAAGATGGTGCTTTGTTTATAAAAATTACACCTGTGAATTTACCTTGTAACATTTATAATAATTATTTTGGAAATACCTTGAAGCATCATCAAGTGCATTTTAAATGAAGGCTTTTTTAGATGTTGGGTTGCTTTGAATGATGATCTGTACTCTATTGAAGACATGAAAGTCCCTAATGAATGTTGATCACCTTGCAGAGTACGTGTTATTTTATCCTGTTAACGGGTCATAATTTTTAGTTATCATTGAGTGCACCATAAGGAAAATGATTTTGAACTCATGAAAATTGTCATGTTTTGCATGCATTCAATGTCCTGCAAAAGATGTTGTTTAAAAAGAGTTTATACCATATTTCTCGGCATATGACGCACCCAGATTTTTTAGAAGATTTTTTCAGGAAAAAAGTATTTTGGTTCACCAAGGCAGTTAGAAAGAGCCATGTCATATATCATTTTCAGCTGTGATTAAGTCCGTATCTAGCAACATTTACAGGTAATATTATGGTGTGAGAACAGTTAAATATAACGTTTTAGGTAAAATTAATTTGTAAAATAAATAGGGGTGATCGAAAACATAAATAATTGCTTTGAGACTTGTATAGGTAATGTGCCTTGCATGAACTCAGCAGTCTTATTAATTAAGCTGTTGGAATGCGCCGCTCACGTCACATGTATAGATACCCTTTACTGATAGTACTTACTTAAACAAGTGCAAGATGATATTTTAATTCCTAATAAATTGAATGCATATCCAATGCCGATAAGTACCTACACGTTTTAAATCGACTGCATCTCCATGATCATTTGATAGATGGCACTAGTCCTTGGCAATAGAATTTGTATCGGATGTTTACGATTACAAGGTAGTAGAAAAAATTGCTTCTACGTAACTTGTTGTTTAACTTTTATCAACTTAATTTCCATGACTTATAGCGTATCAGTCACCTGAACCTTATAACTAATAGCATAGGCATATCTTTTCACTTTTGTAGCTCAATACACTAGCGGTATTTATGTATCCTAGGTATTTACAAACTTTTTATCACATCTATCACAATTATAATGTTCCATGGCATTAGCCCCATTAGGAACTAAAACATATGACTAACGTCAAAAGTGCACCGAAATTGTAATTACTGTGAGTGAACATGTAATAAAGCACAATAATGAAAATACGTAATCGGAATTCACATTGCATACTGTATATATTAACAAAATTTTCAATATTATTTATTAATAATGTATATTTTCATGATGAATTACTGCTAATTATTCCATTTTGGGGATTTGTTCATTAGTGTTAGTATCGAGAACAGTAATAATCTTACTTCTGGCGTATAAGATGCAGGCTGATTTTGTGGATCTATTTTCTGGAAAAAAGTGCATCTTATATGCAGTAAATACAGTAATTTTAACTAATGTGGTATGCAATGCAAACTCATTACCAGTTAGGGATTGTAGTGATTGCATTTAGTTTCTGAGTGGTTATAATTCTTGAATCTAGTATTGCAGTTCCATATGGACTTCTTTCTATGTATTTCTTGAATAGTTTTATTAATTTCTTCATACCCTCACACCTTTTTGGCATCAACTGAACTTTTTTTGGAACAAAATTAATTTTGCTGATACCCCTATGAGGCTCATCTGGTACAACTTGTGGTACTGTTATTATACTTGGAAAGGCATTGTATTAATTTTTAGCAGTAGATAGTGGCAGGATGAAATATATGCTTGAATTGTATCTGACCAATGTATTCTGGAAATTATTTCAATTGATTGGATTAAGCAGCTCAGTAACATGGAGCTAATCTACAGTAACTCGTCCAGCATGTGCTACACCATTTGTCTCCATAAAATTCTCACTTAATATTTTGAATGTTTTATTGTCATCATTTTCTCTGGTTATTTTTTCAATCATGAATTACTATTGTATTTTCTCAGTGAGATAAGTAAGGGAATTCCCTCCTAAGTGTCAGGACTAAAGAGTAGACTTGATTAAATTGTGTCAACACTGTTTGAAAAAAAAAATGCTCGAGGGATTAAGCTCATATTGGATTAATGTTTTTAACTTCCAAGAAGGAGAAATGGGAAAATTCTACACTTAACTGAGAATGGAACTCGATTCTCAAATTAAGTTATTTGATAATTATATTGGCTCAATGAATTAGATCAACAGTCTCAAACTCAAATCGCACAGTGAATCAAGCAGATAAATTCAAAATATATGGTGGGACATGTGATAATTTCAAAATATTTGGCAGACTGCATGTCATATTACTGAGCATACGCATTTTGTTGTAACCTAAATGCACGTCTCATAATACTATGTAGTTAATAAAAAAATAAAGTTGCACAATTCTTTAGCATTAAACGTTTTTATATTGTTTCGCATCTGTTTGTTACTCCGTGTTTATCTCGTACACACTCTCTCCTGCCTACCTACAGTAGAATCAAAGTAATAAGAAGGCCGCACTTTTTGAACCAGCGGGCTGCATGTGGCCCAGGGGCTGTGTTTGAGACCCCTGGCTTAGATGAGTAAAGCATCTGCCTTGCAAGTGGAAAACCTGGGTTCAATTCCCGGTGAAGTACAGAATTTTTCTCCTCTCTCTTGGAATCTATTTCTTTCATTTTGCATACTTTTCATGAAATCTTTTTCAGATGAAATCAAGGTTCTGTAATGTCAAAGTTTTTAATAAGATACTGAAATATCTTGGTTATCTATAATTTATTTTATGATTTGGAAATTCACTAGAAATACTAAGAAATTCACATGATATATGATCTCTTAGATTTTTTCTTATACATCTATTGAGATTAAAAAAACAATTATCCAGACTGTTAATTTTAATGTCTGTTAAATATAAAGCACTGAAACAACCGATTCAAAATAATCATCATCATTGGAGCCATCTTTGTGAAATTTGATATTATTCATCTGGAATTTTAGGTTCCTATTTTATGATTTGTGTATTAGTTGACTTCGTTTTTGGTCGATTTTAAAAAGTTTCAACAGTTTCTTATATGATAAAATATAATCTCCAGTATTATTGTTTTGAGTAGCCCAAAAATATATTTTTTTAACTTAGCAAAGAAAAGAATGGAATCAGTTTTTGAGTTTTCATCTCTAATGCTGTTGATGAGGTACATGCAGTGCAAGTTATTTTTTCTAATTTAATGTACTCGTGCTTGCTTTTTTCATTAAGAAGAAAGGCTAAAAATTACATCAAGTCAAATCATTTGTAGTCTTATATCGTTAGTGGTTATGCTCTTCAAACATTCATTCTGCATTGGAAAATTTGAATGCATTTTGGCTGTAAGAATTTTTTATGCCTCCTCATCAGGGCTTTATCTTGTTTCCTTTGTTTGTCTTGCGGGCATTATCTGTCCCACTTTTATAATAATTAAAAAGTGTAATTTAACTTAAAATTTTTTCCTTATTGTAGTTTAAAGTTATAATATGAATATTATAGTTTTTTTGCTGTTGTATGGATTGAAATTAGTTTTCAAATGGTACATTTGATGCTTTGTGTTTTGTCTTCTGTAACTTGAATGTTTGGTACATCATTGTTCCACTGTTGGGACACCACTTAAATAGGATCCTCCCTGTTCTCATAACCAAATTATAGAAAACTATCAGTGGTTAGTCTGGGCAAAAAAAAACATTATTTGTGGAAGATGTGCCCTCTCAGTGAGAGGCTACACAACCTGTGGTGGAGATATCTGGAACCCACCAGTGACATTGTTAATATGTACCAGTCAGTAATTACTTGCTCCATATATGAAGTATAGAGAAAGTATTGTTTTACATGAAAAACTCTAATTCGAGATTTTAACGAAAATATATGTTTTAAGGTTCTAGGAGCATGTTTTTTTTCGACGTCTGTGGGTGTCTGTGACAGGATTTTTGTGGGTGCTCGAACTCAAAAACTATTAATCAGGTCAATGCAAAATTTTATATTTGATATTTTTGTTCAAGGAACAAGAACTGATTAAGTTTTTGGTAAAAATCGGTCTATCAGAAGTGGGTGTTTACTCTTATCACATCTGTTTTTACTTTCTCCATGTACGAATTATAGAGAAAGTATAATTTTCATGAAAAAATTGAATTCGAGATTTCAACAGAAATGTTTTCAAGTCCCCTGAAAATGTTTTTACTATTTTCTTGATGACTTCTGTGGGTGTCTCCCTTGTGTCTTTGACTGAAATTTTGTGGGTGCTCTAACTCAAAAACTGTTACTCAGATCAACGCAAAATTTTATATTTGACATTTTTATTAAAAGCACAAGAACTGATTAGTTTTTGGTGAAGCTCAGTCAACCGGAAGTGGATGTTTACTCTTGTCACATCCGTTTTTTTTAATATTTGCTTTAGTATTTGACAAATGTAAAAAAATACTGGAAAAAAATTTGTAGGAAATTTAATTTTCTACAATGTTTGTCCGAAACATTTTTCCATATAATGCATTTTTTAAGAGATATTTTAAAAACTAAATTTTTAGCTGCCACCACCATGCCACCTACCAGCGACTTTGCGCTTATTTACGTCTTAGTAGTGCTCCTTTTTATTTTCTTAATTGTTGGAGCTTATTCAATATCAGAAGGCTACGGTTTGAGTTTATTTGTTCTTTGTAATGTCTTAAAATTTTTCTCGCAGTTCCTTAACGTATTTATTATCATTTAATCTATTTGGAATTTTTAGAAATAGCAGGTATGGAGAATGTCATGTGGTGGCCACATCAGATTTTTGAAAAATAATAATCTTATTTTTCAATATAATTTCTGTATTTAAGGTTGAATGATATTGCAGTTCAGTTTATCATTTTTTGTTAATGTTCTTTGCATCAATTTTTGGCATAATATTCCTGCTTTCACCTACCATAATTACCGTATTTGCTTGAATATAACACAATGTTATTTTTCCTTAATTTGCATATGAAAATTATCTCGCGTTATATTAAAAAACTAGTGATTTTAATAAGTGGAGTGGCTGAAAGCTCTCAGCCCAAATAGGAAGGAGTTTGTTTTGAACATTCTTATTTTAGGCTTTTTCTATATAGCCCTATTGTTGATTGCTATTATGAAACTGTGTATACAATGCTGCAATACAGTGCAAGTTTAGGATTTTTTAAGTTTTTCCTTGAAAATCCTTCCAAAATCTTGGAGTCACGTTATATTCTAGGCCGACTCATATTCAGGCTACTCTTTAATGGAATTACATTATTGAAGCTGTCTAAATTCTTTTATCAGAAAACACGGTTAAAATGGTAGCCTCCAAAACTATTTACACCCTAATTTTCATGCTTGTGCAAGTGAGCAGATTTATTCTTAATTCAATATGGAATTATTGAGCTTGTCTTATGTTCTTTTAGAATCTATTTTCAATGAACTGCCAGTGAAGACAGCTGCTTTGTAGCCTAAATGTGCATTTAGTTTTTTAAAACCTTGTTGTGACTATTTCAGTTACCTGAGACAAGTATTTTTTAAGTGCTTATTTTAGAAAATTTTATGCTTATTTTTTAATTTTTAAAAGCGAACACAGTACTTGAGTAGACAATGAAATAATCAATGTAGGATTTACAGGAGTTGATTTGGTGAGGACCCAGTTTTGACTTAGCACACCATTGGTGCATATAAAATGTGATTTTATTAAAATAAATTTTATTTTTCGGTTTTTAGTCAGATTTTCAAAACGTACTCAACTTTTGCAGAATTTTTCAATTTTCAGCTATTTTAATCTCTATATTTGAATTCACTAACACAATATCAAAGAAAAACTGAATATTTATTTATTTTCGTTACTGTTATCACAACCATGGTATTGTTTAAACTTAAAAACAGCATCGACATTTCCTAAATATGTAGACATGCAACGCAAATTTATAATCCCAGTCATTCATATGCAGTTACACTAAGCCAACAGCAATGCAAATCACCTTGGCGATGAAAGATTTTCATGTCAAAATACGTCAAATTTTGGCATTCAAACTTAATTTGTAGACTGATTTGACTTACATTAAAAAATCAATGGTAGGAAAATGAAATTTCTTTCTTTTAAGCGTTCTTTATTACAGGTCATGAATTCATACAATAATTCTAAGTAATAACTAGAAGTCCAAACGAGGACTAATGCAGGCTGATTTCCCAGCGTTGACGTCTCGAGTTGATTACTTATATTGACAGGAAATGTTTCAGTATGTGTTAGTCATTCCAAGGAATTTCCATACCATAAATAGCATTTGTAATTCATAGTTTATCAATGATAGAGAAAAATTGGAAAACAAATTAATAGAGCATTATCAGGTTTAAAATACTAAAAGCAATGCCAAAATCTCTTTCTGACATATTTTGCATGTATTTTTTTAAATAAATAAATTTAATCGATGTTATTGTTTATACGCTAATATGTCCATTGCTGAAGGGTAGTTGAGTGGAAAAGAAAATAACCCATTTGTTCACTTTTCTATGCTCAATCTGAATTTGGTAATAATCGTCTACAGGGCAACAATCCAATAAAATATGATCAATTATCAAAATTCAGCGATAAGAATGAGAATCTACATTTCCTTTGGAAACCAAACTAAAAATGGAGAAACCTCCTTATAACCATAAAAATAATTAAAAAAGAAGTACACGAATACATACCGGCTTAGGGGAAATGACTTCACCTCATTACGATTGTTCTACTGCGGATGGAATCATTGATTCTGAAATATGTATATAGGCATTCTTGAAAAAAACATTTGTGTGATTGTTGCCTGCATGATTTGTGCACGTGTGAACAAGGTTCTCTGTCATGGAGTAGTTCCCCTAAACCTGGAGTGTGAGAGATTGTGTGTTCGGTCCTTGGTGTAATTTTCCCTAAATTTGTGTACTTCTTTTTGAAATTTTTAATTATTATTTTTATGGTTATAAGGAGGTTTCTCCGTTTTTATTGCAGTTAACCATAGGGTTCCAAAATTTAATTTTTGATTCTAAGTAATTTTAAAATGCAACTGACTAATATGCTACGCTCATTCCCATTTAAATCAAATGGAGAAAATTAATGCTCTTGGAATTGAACCTATGACTTCAATGCCGATGGCAATCATCTTAAAATTTTATGGTGGAATTGCCAAGTAATTTCTGAAAGTTGGGTCAAAAACAAACAGTTCTTGATTTAAAAGTATTTTTGGTATTCTCGAAGTTGATTAACCTGCTATCTTATTATATGATAAGATAATATTTTAGTAAAAAATTATTTTTTTATTTTTGGAAATCCCTTAGTACTCTTCTCTGTCTGAAATCCGAGACCACTTGTGAAGTGCTTTACGTACTTGGGACACCTTTGTGCTTGAATAGAATGCCAAATGCATAGTTCATAAACCTTCTTTTGCCTCTTCTACAAGAGATTCCCTTTTATGAGGAATATTATCTTTACAAAGAAACATCTACCACTCCCTCCCCTTTAATATTACTATGCTTATACATATGGTTTCAGCAAATTTTCAACTTGCCAATTTTTTCAAATTAACGCACGATACATATTATTGATTTGACGTAAAATTGCCTTTCAAGCATGAGAATATTTACTATGTTTATTCATTTTATTCATCGCCATTATTATTACTGTTTAGTAGTAAAATTTTTCTGTTAGCGTTCATTTCCAATTCGAAATAAAAATTTTCTTTGAATTTTTTTATTCTAAAATTATCATTGTCATTTTTTACCTCTGACTTGATCTAAAATTACTATGAATTATGCGTGAGGGAGTATGATATTATCACTTTATTATTTTGTGAATACACCAGACCTACCTGTGTATGTTTCCACAACTTTTTTGTTCCTCTTTGATTTGATATTTTAATTGTTCATAATTCACAATTAAATGGGCCTGTATTATTTAATTTTTGTATTTTATAAAAACATCTGTAATTATTCCAGTAAAAATTACTTAATTTGGCAAAGTTGGAGGTTTGAAGTTGCAAAAATAATTTTTTTAAAAACTCATTTTCCACAATGTTTAACAAAAATTTTTGTTAAGTTTATTGGTTGTATTTTCTATTTATGTCTGGTTTTATTGTTTTTCAACGCATTAAGGTTTGGAGTAATATATACAGGGCCACTGAGAAGGTGGGGTTACCAGGGTAAAATCCCCTGGGCCCCGGAGGAGGATATGAAATCTAAAAATATTAATAAATTAATTAGTCAAGCATCAGAAATATGTGCTAAACATAAATTTTATGGAGATCATTTTTGCCATCTTGCCATCACCCACAGTGTTTAATGTAAATGCAAAATTGCAGTATGTATACAGTTAGTATGTAGAAATGTTAATTATTACTGGGGTGCATAGGCCACCACCTTCATCAAAATAATTTTAATCTCTTAATTCTATTTTAATCACTAGAATGCATAATATACATTTAGTCTGCATACCATAGATTTAATGAATAATTTAAGGTAAAAGTGTTAATTATGTGGTCAAGATCCTTGAAATTTAATGCAGGTTAGGAGGGGAATGTATTGTTACTTTTGGTTTTACTTCGATTTGATTTTTACTTGACCACTTATCTTTCAGTTTTCATTTGTTCAAAATTATAGTTGTATATTGGGTTGTGGAGTTATCTGTATAATTTTCACAATAGAGGTATTATTTTAATTCTTGCAGCTGGTAGTAACTTTTGGAACCCTCATCAAGTGGAATTGGCTCTTTGGACTCATTATGTTGCTGCTGAACTAAAACCTGCTCTACTGGATGGCATTCCAAGTTCTACATCCCCAACAGAAAATGGAAATGTTGTACACCGCTCGATAGAGACTAAGAATGGGGATAAAAGAGAAGAGGTAATACGTGAATATTTTAACCTATTTCTGAACCAATTTCTTTTTATTCAAAGCTTTCTATTTTTTCTTAATACGGTATGTCATTAATTCATTCTTGAAAATATCGACGTAGAACAAAACAAATGAATCCTTATTTTCCATAAGAATCCATATTTTACAATATAATCAGTTTCAAAACCTCAGGTTTGAAACCTTTTGAAACACAGAAATATGATATATACTATATTTTATGGAGCTTTATGTTTCACCTATGATATGAATGGTATCAGAACAAATAAATCAGTATAATCATACATTAACATAGAAACAGCATAAAATAAAACTATATTTTAAGGTGCCCAAAATCGGAAAAGGCTACATTTCACAATAATATCTCAAGTTACAAGAAAAAGGAACTATGCTATACCAGTCCAGCAAAATGTAGTTGTACAAACCATAGTGAATGATGAGATTTTACTAGAAAGTTTACAGAGCCACAAACACAAATGAAATGCTACAAACAAATTATTTCTTGCAGCAGTTAGTGTATAATTAATGAAAAATCAATCATAATAGAGGTAAATAAAACATTTATTTGGTTGTTTTTATTATACTGTGTTTCATTAAGCCCGAAGAAGGAACCACTCCTTCATTGAACCACAGCTGATACAAATGGAAATAAAATTGGGAGACGTTAAACTAGTTATTCCAATAATTTCAAGTTTATAAATATGGCACTCTGCAGATCTTCCTTTCTGCACAGCTGCCAAAGCTTGTAAGGTTTCTATTAAAGGGATTTAAGAGGATTTTAATGACTGCTGGAAGGACTTCAAGAAGAAGTCCAGAACTACCACTATTTGGACCCATTGCTACAAAATATCACTATAGAAATTTAATTAAAATGCATCATTTCAGAGCAGTTCCTGCTCAAATTAGATTATCCGCCGCAATTGGAGAAGGCAATGCTAAATTCAATGTTCTGGCTTTATTATTTATTCATTAATATTCATCATAGGTCAAATATTTACTTTACGAAAAATATAGTACTATCATTTGAATGCAATGACAATGAGAGATGTGCTGTCATCTATGGGTACTATGAGACTTATCCATAACCTCAAATTTTTTCTCAGACTCGTATTTAAGCCGAGGGATGATTTTTACTTTCGAGATTTCAATGGAAATCCATGTTTTAAGGTCCACTGAACATGTTTTGACTATTTTCTAAAATAATTTTATGGCCCAACCACATCAAACTCCATTACATTAAGCCCAGTAGGGCCACTTTTGCATTGCAGAAATTTTATGGAGGGACAGGAGGAAAAGCATAAGATTTAGTCTTAATTATTGAGCTATTAATTGTTCTTTGAATCGGCTGTCACTTCAACTTGTAATGGACGTAGTTTATTCTTTACTGGATGTAGGAATGTACAGGTTTGAGGGTTATGAGGGAAACAATTCTAGTGTCATTTAGGTATATAATCAAAATATTTCTAAGCCAACATGAGAGCATAATTCTGGTATTGTTATATGCATTTAAGAAGAGAAAAACTGGGTTTCATTTGAGAGTAATGACTTCTTGGAATGTTCTGGATTTTGGGCTTGTTTGTCTCAAATTCATGGTATTGGGATGGTAAACCTTTATTATTTTTATTGTTCTGGTATGTCCAATTACAATCTTGAAGTAAGACTGACTTATTACCATATTTTTCAGTGTACAAGATGCCCCATTATATAAGACATGCCCCTAAAATGTCATCATTTTGTAGGTTTGAAAACTTTATTTCCATAAAGGAGATGTTTGTGGACCGTTTCGACACATATTCCAAAATCGGCAGCAAGGAAATGGAATTTCGTTTCTTTAGGCATTAGTTGTAGGATGGAGAGATACAAAGGCTCATTTTTCCCTAGAAGGATAGCTGAGCAGAATAAAACTTGCGATCAAAAGCAACCTTGCGTAGGGACGTAAACCCAGACCTAATTTTGGAGTTTTCCCCTTGGTGTTAATGCACCCCCTGCCACACACCCTTGCGGTGGCTTGCAGGGTAAACTGTAGATGTAGATGAAGTCACGAATTCCTAAGATGATTTTAAGTAGAACGTAGATTGTAATGTAAAAGTGAGAAAAACGTGCAAACAAATATCGCACAAAAGAATCGTTTTTATATGGAGAAGTGTTTGGTGCCACGTGAATATTATGTATAAGTGAGAAAATGTACATGTGAGAAACGTATAAAGGAGTTTTCACTGTATATTGCATAAAATACTTAATACAATACAAGTTTACATAATTTTAGCTTTAAAAGTATCTATTGCTAAAAATTAGGTGTTCATCAGTAAACTAAACTAAATTAAAGCATAATAATATGAAAATGAACACTTCCGCAAAACACAGCTCAAAACAAATGTGGGGAATTATCCATTTCTCATTGGAAGGATACTTAAGGAATTCTAACTTTTGCTGATAGCTTCGATATGCTGAGATTGATTCAGGTAATTTTGCAGGTTTATTTTGGCACTGCCTATCCCATACAGGCATAGATTTGTTTCTCAATATGACTCAACTGATGTACGTCACAGCATCTTTTGTTGTCCTATTCTTGATTACACCTTATTTTTTATATTTTGGGTTGAAATAGTTCACAATTCACTCGGAAGGTGTCGTAATCATTACACCTCACAGCAGATGTTATGCTAGTGTCTTCATGTGTTGATTTTATCAATCATTTATATCATTTTATCATAATTATATGTTCTCATTTTTTCTAATTTTTTCAGAAAACATGCTTATCCTTTTCAGATATCTTTGATATATTCATGAAGTACATAATTTGTATCTGTTGTTCTAGAATTGTTTTTTGTTAATATAAATTTGATTTGGTGGTGATTTCCGGGAATCTGCCGTGTTGATCCATTTCCTGGACAATATTTCGCCGACGTTCCAGTCGGCTTCTTCAGGTCCGAAGCGTCGGTGCAGATTTTTGGTCGTCTTTATATAGGCAGGTTCCGTCTAATCCGGTGCGTTCTGATTGGTCGCCGAGTTCGGAGCGCTCTGGTTGGTCGCCGACTGGAACGTCGGCAAAATATTGTCCAGGAAATGGATCAACACGGCAGATTCCCGGAAATCACCACCATATCAACAGCACGCCGTGGAAGCCTTCGTACTAATAAATTTGATTTCTTCGCGTTTATATTCATGCGATTGGAAAAGAAACGAGGTCTTTGCGCTGTACCAGGTTCAAAATATTTCAAACTTTGAAGGTCTTTTAGCAATTTTGTCTAAAAGCAATGAACAAATGTATTCAATTTTTTCAAATCTTAATTTTAATAAAATGATGTTCACCTAACTTTTACATAAATAGAAAATTACAATAACATTGAAGTAGTTTGTTTAAATTTAAGTAGAAAGACTACTGAATATAGGAAGTCTTTTTCTGTACCAAAGGCAGCCTTAAGAGAATTATATAAATACCAAAATTAATTAAAATACCTCTGTTGTATAAGATGCAGTGTGATTTGAGGACGTGTTTTCACAACAAAAAAGTGTCTTATACACTGAAAAATACTGTAATCATTTGTATTAGCATCCTCTTCTCTCCTATTCTTGTGAATACTTGCTCATTTTTTACTATTAATTTTATTGACAGTATTCTTCTCCATATCCACATTTTGAAGCTTTATAAGCATTGTTTATAATTTTTCCTAAGTGTCCATGTTTCCACCCCATACAAGACGATACTCCACATGTAACATTTGGCTTACTTCTTCCATAGCATTTCATTTATTATTCTTGCTAGAAGAAGTTTCTTTCTTCAGAAGGTGACTTCCACTTTCATAATTCTACTCATTTCATTGGTGCGTTTTGCATCTTTTATTATTATCTTAATTGTAGTGCCTGTCAACCAGTCCTTATTGATAGTTAATTCCTATTTTTCTGCCTATGTTCTCATAATTTCACATACTTCTGGATATATAAATGAGAAAGCATTCAAATTAAAACTATATTTTGGTAAACATTGCCAAGTAAGATGATGCATAAAATTCATCATGCTGAAATTATCTGTATATTATCCAAGTTAAAAAAAATATTTTTCCAAATTAATTCTTGCTTATTTTGGAAATGTGTGCTTTTCAATATTATGTTGATGCATTATGACAAGAATCAAAAGTGTGGTTTGTGTGATAGGAGTAAAAGCAAAAGTCAAAATCCCACACCTTAGGATGGGAGTCGGCTAACCTACTTACATGGTGGGCCTCATTGATGCTGATGAATGCCTAGGGAGGGCTGCATTAGAGGCCATGAATGCTTCAGTGGGTTGCATGAGAGCTTACATCTGATGATACCTAGTGATACAGTGGTGTCATACAGGCAAAAGTCAACATTTCTAGCATTAACATTTTAACACTCGTGGTTTTTTGACCATAATTTCAGTCAATAAGTATGACGTCTTTTTAACTTTAGAAATTGCCTTTTCTTCATAGCTTCATGGGCCACATAAAATGCTCCTGAGGGCAGCATGTGGACTGTGGACCATAGTGTTACAACTCCTGTCTTAGAGGAATATCCTTGATTATCCCATCCATCTCTCATTTTTGCATTTACCACAATGTGTTTGGAAGCCATTGCACTCCAGAAATATATTCTTAAAAGAGAATTCATTCATTCTCACTATCATGTCCTGACTCTCTCACTCGTTATCTGACACAAGTAATTGGTTCCAAGATTGTTGAAACGTCAACTAAAGGACCTCCTAAACTATTTAGTGGTACAGCATTGCAAGCATCATGAAAGACAGAGGTGAATATGTATGTTTTGAGTAAGGAAATCATAGATGTAAGCATGGCAGAAAAAGATGAGCATTCTTACAAATTGTTTTTCTATTCATTCTTCGTTTGAAGGATACAGCGAAAATCAACCTGTGGTCATTTGATCCTATCTATATGCATGGTACATCATTGTGCCAACAGTAGTACTTAATATACAGCCAAAGCTATAACTTCAACATCCTCTAAATTGGTATAAGTGGTATCATAAATCTCCATTTAAATAAATGTGTGGTCAGCCCACTGCCAGCACATATACAGTACCCAAATATGTATGGACGAACAAGAAAGGTTAGTTTTAACAGTAATGACCAGAAAACCCCAAATCTGGCATACTCAAGGTCCCACGCTTCTCAAATAATTGTCCATTACTGTGCAGACATTGTTATGAAAATAAAAAAGATTTTCTTTTGATCCTTCCATTGGTAGGAGGTCTTAAGACAATGTTTCATATATTTCTGTGATTTGCTTCTATTTTAATTTGGACTTGGATGCATTGTTAGAATCATGCAATTGAGTTTAGTTCCTCTGAAAAGTTTCCAGTGAACACAATAAGCGTGGCTGTATTTAAAGTTTGTTAAGGCGATATTTTTACATGTTAAAAACTACATATTGGGAATTTAGCATGTGTTCAATGCTTGTTTATTCAGTCATTGCATGTTTTTTCTTTTGAAATATAACCAAATCACATATTTGTTTGTAGGATCAGAGCTCAGATGACAGTAATTTGGATGCAAATGGAAAGCACCTACATCACAACATGCCAGAAATTGATGGTTCAACAGATGAAGAGGCAGTGGGATTGCCATTGAATGCACCTGTCGGTTCTGTTGATGAGGACGAAGACAGTTGCAAAGATGTCATTGGGGTGTCTTCAAGTGTTGGTGTGCATGGCATCGAAGACTCAACCAATGACTCTATGCCCGAATCTGCAAAAATAGTTGTTGATGGCGTTGCAGACTCACGGAATGGGGCTGTTGGTCCACAGGATATTGAAGATGACCCTCCTGCGAAGAAGCTTAGAGTGGATGATTAGTGAATATCAAGTTTACTAATGGCCTTCCCTGGCATCTTAACCCTCTCCCTGTTCCTGCCACTGCTGGTTTTGTGCCAGCCTCTACTGCTTAAAAAAAGAGTAAGAAAGTATGAAGGGAATCAATCTTTTGACACCCCTGTCATTGTAGTGCCCTAAATTTGTTATCTTCTGCAGAGGTTCAGAAGTAAGAAATACAACAACTTTGAGCAGCCACATTGAACATTCCATAGGATGAGAGTTGTCCTTGAAAAAAAGGGAATCTCCATTTAGAAATGAGATGCTGAGGAAGTGCGGCATATCACCTGTCCCATGACGGCCCACATTTTTGACTCCCTTAAATGCTCTCATGTGACCACCAAGACTCTTTATCTGTAGCATAAATCTACTTCAAGCTGGGCAGTGGTACAATTTGGGAGTAAAGGCAGTCTCGGATATGTATGCCTTATTAGAATATAATTATGTAAGGATTAATATTATCACTACTGCCAAGGATAGATGGTGGGAAGATGTGAGGGAACCATTTATGTGTTCTATTGATTAACTGAAGAGGGATGGAAGTAGGTATCTTGGACCATTAAAAATTTCTCTTCATACTCCCCACTTGTCATCCTCCTTCCTGCACTCTTTCCCTCTCAAAAAAGCAGTTCCATGAACATTTGTTCTGTGTGTGTGAATGCCTGAGTGCTTGTATGCATGGATGTATGTCTGCCATGGAAGTGCGGGTCAAGTGTAGTGGTGGATCTGGAAGTGAAGAAGGCATAAGAGAAAATTAGTGTTACTGTGGCATTGTAGGTTCCCCTTTTTTATTTTTTTGTGAATGAATATTTCTCAGGTTACATAAGAATTCTTCTGCATTTCAGCAAGTTTAACACACTGCATTGGGCAATGCCTAGATTTCCTAAATATTCTTGCAATAGACTAGGAGCTTTAGAGAAACATGACACTCCTATTTGGAGGGTAGTGATGTGGTTTGGTGATAATACTTTCAGAAGTGAGGTAGAATGTGTGATGGAGAGAATGGTCCAATTTTATTTTGTAATTGAAATGCAATCTCAGTTGACCATGTTATATGCATGGTCTTGTAGTAGTCTTGTTCATGTGCTTCATATTTTTGACAAGTGTCCAGGTATGAAAAAAGCAGTGATATTTTTTGTAAGTCCTTACCAAAGGATTAGAACAGGGTTCTGCAAAAGTTTTGATTGTTCTCATTTTAAGTTAACTCAAGATTTTGATGTAATCCCTTGAGTGTGACCATAAATCATGTGAAGCTACATTTTAGAGGGAGGAAGATATTTAAAGATTAGTGTTAATTCAAACTTATGTTTGTTATTGTCAGTATTTAATGAAGTTTGTTGTTAGTTTGTTCTCAATGTAAGTTTCAGATAGAAAATCACGAAATGGCCTTATTGATGGGAGAAATTTTGGTATCTTTTTATGGTTTCAAATTAAAAAATATAATTGTTTAATTGAAGGGGAAATGTTTTTATGAGATGAACTTTGAAAAAATCGTGTAATGTATAGGGTAATTTTCATTTTATATGCATGGCCAATATTTTAATCAATTGACATTAACTTTTAGGGTTTTAGCCTTTTGCATAATCCTGTTCTATCAGGCATCGAGGATTAATTGATCCGCCATTTGTTTTTATATGTATGTAGGAAACTCCCATTGCACAGTGTATGATTTTGAGATTGGTATTCATTTTGAAAATGTTTTTAGTGGTGTGGGTGTATAATTTAATTGACAGACATGAAATTCAAATCAATTTTTGAAAGCTTGTATGTGTGACTGAATGGTGTTAAATATTTATTTTAAATATACATACATGGATTAATGTTGGCTATATGCATTAGCTCCTGAGTATGTGTGTGCGTGAGTGAGAGAGAGTGTGCTTTAAGGGTATTAGTTGTACATTTTTGTTACATCATTTAATGGGAGCAAAAGCTGGAGATCTATTTGCAGAGCCAGCATGTGTAGGGAGTAACGTTTACAGAAACTGAAAATACATGACATCTTGAGTGCTGCTTTGGACCCAATTGTGTTTGTTTGGGCCAGGTCAAGAATGTGGCCAAGATATTGGCAGTGCAAATGCTGTGGTGCTTCTTATCTAATACCTCATCCTGAGATTGAAGCATCAAGCCAAGTTACAATGTCCATTCCCTCATTGTGTCCACCCTATGATGCAGTGTATAATGAAATGGTTACAACAATTCATAATGTACCCAAATCTTTGTAAGATACTACGCTGTGTGATGATTTGAAAGTAGTACAACAGGAAATAATCAATATGCCTTCTCCCTAACCTCTTCACACATCATCCAAAGAATTAACTTTACCAGTTTTTGCATGTGGATGCCATTTTATGAATAAATTAATATTTAGGAAGAGGGATTTTCATCAAACGTGTTCTATAGTATTGCGTACCTCTGATATTGCGGATAATTGTAATGCTATATTGGGATATCTATCCCTATAAGCTAATTTTCTTTAAAGCAAGAGAAACAACCTTGTTTAAAAAGGAGTTTAGATCTCTCTTGTAATGCTTTTGGTAGTGTAAATCCTTTACATCCAAGTATTCATTGAAATACAGAAATTGAAATTGTACAATATGCTAATATATCATGTTCGATATCCATCTGTAAGTTCAATTGCTGGTGTATGGCCAAGATTCTCAAGTACAAAATGCAGACTTAAGGTAGAGATAGATAGTTTGCCTCTGCAGGTAAGTTGAAGGTGGCATTGATGAGAGTACCTGCTTTTTTAGAAATAGGCTTGAAATTTACAAGAAAGCATAGTTATGCATAATTTAATGTATTTGAAAAGCGTAATTTGTTACCAGTGCAGTTTTCTTGTGGTGCTTGAGAAATGAGAGTAACTGCAGAAAAAATCATGATTAATTACAGGCACTAAAAGTAATTTTTGCTCTGCTTGGAAAATAAAACATTATTTTATTAAAGAACTTCAAAAGACCAGCTTGACCAGAACTATGAAAGTTATTTTAAGAAGTTATTTGACAACCAAACGTTTGAGGAATAATATCTTATTTTGAGTATTATAATTGACAGCAATTTGAATTAAGTTCGTATTTTGTTTAATAGTGTCATATTTGTTATTGAAAATATAGGAAGAATTTTCTTTTTGCACAACCCCTTAAAGAATGACTTGTCTGATTCTTAGAACACTGCAATTAATCCTATCGATAATTTTTTGGTGGCAACTGTCATTTGTCAGAAACACCAAACAATATTACTAAAAAAATTTGAACTGTTTAAGTTTGAAGCTATCACATAACATATGTCTAACTAATAACTTCGTTACCGAGATTAAATTAGTAACCTTACTGTGCAATATCACATTGAAATTTAATTAGGAAGTGACACTGATAAGGTTCAAGTGATGTTTCTAGTGAGACGACATTAATGGATTTATGAATTTGGTATGCTTTCCTGTTGATATACAGAGATTTTACATTAACTGACTGAACAATTTTGAAGACTTTTAAAAAATCTAGCATCTTGCAGTAAATTATTTTTATTTTAAGAACTAAGGATAAAATGTCATAAACTGGAAAGCTGTGGTCTTTTTACTGATGCTAGTTTTTCTGAAATGTTAATATGGTATCTCTTACGAGCATTGACCATAATGTGTGTTGTTATCTTCAGAAAAGTTTTTTGGAAAGATATTGTTTTAAGATAATGCATGGGAATTAGTCTTTTTCAAGTGTAATTTCATTTTCCAACTTCATAGATTTTTGGGAGTATTTGTAATTTTTGATAATGTAAATCTCAATTTCTCCATTACCGAGTGACTAATTTTATCCAGTATTAGACTTCTTAACCATTAAAGCCCCAATTAATGTTTTCCAGTATGTGATGAGTTAGCAACTTGTTCAATTTCTTTAATATGGATTTACTCTTGGGGACTGGAGTGAAATTTAAAGATCAGGTAGTAACCTGAGAAATTGAAATTAGCTAGTATTTTAACTTATACTAATTTTAAAATTAATATTTATGATTAATTTGACTCTTTTGGATAGAAAATACTCCTAAAAGCACTAAGTAATTTCAGCCTTCTCTTTTAATAAACTTTTTTAAGTCTATTTTATCTGCAAGAATGGTCTGTAGCACTTAAATGTTGAACGTTAGCATATTGTACTTCCCAGAGATGGTAGAAACTGTATAAAATACTCGATTTAGTCAAGCTACCTCATGATCAAAACGATGATACTTATCATGAGTCTGCTTACTAAGGCAAATTGTAATTGCTACAGAGGCCTACTGTGATCATCAAGATAACATGTATAGGTATAATAAATGTTCGTTTTTCCTTTTGTCACCACCCTCAACAATTATAAGCAGTAAGTCTTTCAATGAATAAAAAGAAAGATATAATTCCTAGCTTGGTTACCTTATATTTCATTTAATGATTTTTGCCTATAAAAGTTAGAATAGAAGAAATAAGATGATCCTACAAAGATTGAATGACAAGTCTCATCTGAATGCTGGCATTGGTAGATAGAGTGGGTAGTGACATAGTGATGACCACAGACATTTACTATAAAAAATCTATATAAGCACATAATGGTTATCCTTGAGTGACATGATAAAAAGGGTAACTAATGACTAAACATTGAAACTGGTTTTACTAGTGTATGTTGTGTTGGTTTTGCCATAAGTTATGCCAGGGATGGCAAATGATTTTTGTGTTGCATGGCAAGAAAATAATGTGAATCAATTTTTTTGCAAACCACTAGTATACTCCTCGAAGAAACTTTTTATTTTATACAGAAAATACAAGCTTACATGTGCCACGTATTTACCATCCCTGAGCTATGCTGTAGTTCAAAATGCTTTTTTTAAGTTGCAAGAGCTTTTTTCACCTGTAAAAGTAACTTTATGATAATTACAGTTACCTATCATACTGAGAGATGGCAATCAACTGCACGAATGAATACAGGGTGGTCCAAAGTCACTTGTTTTGTTGAAATAATGATATTGAAATATTTTTTTCTGTGAGCCATATATTCATAGGTAGAAGATTTGACATGGTACATCAGAATATCTGCAAATTTCAAATCTGTTAATTGCATTGCAGAGCACCTTTGGGGATATTTTAGTAACTGCTATGACAACGTCCTGTATTTTTTTTGTAAACCTAAGACTACAAATAATAGTCCAAATTGCTGGATTGGAAGTAAACCATGGACAGCATTATCTCTGAATTTAACATACTTATTTGGTCATGGCTTAATCAAGTCTGTGTTACAAAACAAAAACTGCTGACTTGCAAGACATGTGAACTTGGGTCATGGCAGTTGCTTGAGAATGTTTTGTAATGCAGGGAACAGATCTGTAGATGCCTGGTGGTGCACACATTGAATCATATACCTAAGAACTTATGGTCTGCAGAAAATTAAAAAAAATTTTATTTCAACAAAATAGATGACCTATGGACCACCTTGTATATATAACCAGTAGCGGAATTGAAGTAAGTCCAAAGTAAACAATGGACTTGGGGTGGCAATAAAAACAGGATTTTAGGGTGGGAATAAAACTAGTATGATCTGCAGACGGAAGGGTGGATAGACAAAACTATACACGGGCGATTATTTTAGAAGAAAAAACAAAAAAGGGGATGGAAATATAATTTGACCTAGGGACAGGAAATTTCCAAATCCACCGCAGTATATCCATCCAAACTACCTTCCTTTGTTGCCTTGAAGTGGAGCAAGGGTATCTGTGGAGGCTTCTGATGAAACTTTTGTATTGAAAAAGACCAGATTCGATCCTAGTAGGGCTTCTGCAGTATACATAAGGAATATCACATTTACGATTGGGTTGATCTAGTTCCAGGCATCTTATTCTTTTAAAAATGTATCTGGGAATAATAGATGCAGTATTTATTGAATCCATTTCATTAGTGATACTGCATGTTTTAAGTTTAAGGAAGGCTGCTGTTGATCATTATCATGTGATCAATTTTTGAACCCAATGTTGCATTAAGTGGCATGTACTTTATATTCTTGAATATAAAGCTGATAAAAACTATATCAAACATAAGTTGGAATAATTAAACATCTCTTTAAATTAATTTATTTAATCTAACGTATTAATGGACCAAGTTCCTGTCAACAGATTGAAATAACAGTATAATTTTTAAATTGAGAAGCAACCAGAAATGATTTCTCAAGAAGTATACGCTAACCATTATACTGTCAATAGGGATAACCAAGCTACTGCCAGGTTGTTTCTGGTGTATGCATTCATTATCATCGGAGGTTACATTCTTGGAAAACATCATGAATGCTACAAACAAGGGCAAAAATGAGGTATGGTTCCAAGTTACAACAATGAAAAAGATACTATTAAAAGAAAAATATTTATTTACACAACTATTACAAAAACAATAATAGCTCATGAAATGTTAACAAACAATGTTTATTAACCATTAAAGCACATTAAAAGTCAAGGAAAAAATAAATACTTCAAGGATCTGACTGACGGGTTCCCTTTTTCCAGCTTGTTTACTTTTTTCTAGAACTCTTTTGGAAACAGCATCACATCTAAAACCAATTTGTGAATGTATTCTATATTTTACCCTACACATATTTCTTAAGGTTAAAGTTCAATCAGCACAGCTGTTGGAGGGAAATCTACCATCCCAGTTCAAAACATAGGTGGAAATGCTACAACAATGCCACCTAACCTCAGCTGATAACCATATATCTACATTATATAATTAGCCAAATATCAAATCGCATGAATTTTAGAATTCTTTCTGGCTGTGCACATTTTCTTGTGGCTATCTGCCTGACTTCTAAACAAAAGCAGATACAGCATGTTTTTTGTCAATCGACTTAGTATTCTGTCTCGTTGTGCATGCTTCTTGTAGAGGTCCATCTGTCTTTCTAAAATAAAAAATGCCATTTACTGGCTGCTTCAGCATCTCTTTCCTTGTTATCTTATAAAATGTAGCTAGAAAAAAAATATTTTTGAAAGATCTTCCCCACTCTTTGGCCAGGATTCACAAAATAAAAGGTTAGTATGGAAAATATAGACAGGTTTGAAAATCTACACTGAACATCTCAGCTATGCATCTTTTGCTGTTTAGTTAGTTTAAAATTGTGTGTTTAGATGGAGGGACTGACATCAATGGACATGATGCAACAATTAAGAGCTTTTCATAAAAAAATGATAAAAATATAATATGGGAAAAATTAACCAGAGACCATAGGGTAGCACTATAATAATGTTGGCAATAGGGATGTCTTATGTAGGAAAAGGGGGGAGATCGACAATAAGATGAATTACAGGTTTCCCTCTCTTTATATACAGGTTGTGTTCCAGGAAAGTGCCGCATAAAGCGAATTCGCATAACCCATACTTACACATAAAAGATAGGGATACATTCCACAAGGAATCCTAACTCCCCTCAGACACTCTTCTTTTGCTCCATAACGACTTATGCACTAAATACAAACAAAACAACACTAAATTATACTCACCAATAAAAGTAAGCAGATGAGCTGTTGTGAGTGACATAATAGTGGAGGTTTAATGTGCTGGAGGGTTGTCTTGGCACAACGCAAGCTCCATGGGCAAGGAGACAAAAATTCTCTAGGGTGCTCAAATAGTATCACACGAAATCTCAGTCTCCTCCACTCTACAATATCCTCTCCACTCTCATCTCTTTTACTGTAGTACTAATATGCACAGCATGAGAGACTGAATGGTCGCATTGTGGTGTAGTGGAGAACATTCTTTCATTTGTATTGTACTGGCCGCGTAACCACATGAGAGCGAATTAAGGACGCATAAAAAGAAACTCCAGCAGCAATAAATTTGTCGCATAATAGCAAATTCACATAAAATGAACCCACATAAAAAGAGGGAAACCTGTATATCATGACACTATTGTGATCTGGCAAGAAAGTTGGGTTTGGATAGAGAAAAGGTATGGGAATTACAAAGGCCATCAGCCAGAATCACTCATCTTCATGGATTCATGCAAAAAAGTTTTTATTTTAATAGACTGGAATCTGAAATTTGATGCATTACAAGTTTTCTTGTAATCAAATTATTTGTTTAAAAAGTCGAACCGCCACTATGCAGTGAGATTTTAGATACTGGCATATAGGATGCACCCACGTATAAGATGTAGGGAGGTTTTTGGGCTGAAATTAAGAATATTTAATGTACTCTCGTAAAGAACACGTTTGTATCATAGTAAATATTTTATCATTTAACAGTGAAACTTGTGAGTGGATAATTGAATGCCTTTGTAATACGAGAAATACATTTTATACTCTGTTTTATAACGCAATTTCTCAGCTGAGGGCCCATGCGTTATTTCTCAGTGCTCGGTGAGTTGAGTAGGACATGATTTCTATTTTTATCTAGACCGTTTGATCCAGTGCACAGCTCTGATTAATATTTAAAAATTAGTCGATGAATCAAAAATTCGATATTTCCTCGGCATCACTACTTCTTAGACATTATACTAAGCCATTAATATTTATCTTTTTTGGTATGATTGCATAAATCGTAAAGAATCCCTCTGCCTCGCATGATGTGTGCATCTTTCCTCTCTTGTTTAATATACTATATGGCAGTGAAGATGACGTCAGGATGAAGACAAAAAAAATCACGACTGAGATAACAGAATCTAATACATGACAAATGATTTTGACAATATCAAGAATGACAAGGAATTTGTTGCCTTTTAATTTGGGAATTTAAAAAATATAACGTTTTCATGATAACTAAATAAATAACTTGTAATGTATGCATCTAAGTAATCAAATCATAGATTACTGATGGGGGTGCTGGTGGTATAGTGGTTAGGACGCTGGCTGCTGCTCAAAAGGGCGGCAGGTATGAATCCTGTGAAAGTAGGATTTTTTCCAAGGTTGTCTGGCCCTCTGTGTGGTTTGAGGAGACCGCACAAAGTCAACGTTCTGTCCTTCGGAGGGGACATTAAGTTGTTGGCCCCCTTGGTGCTCTTCGTTAAGAGTAAGCTAATACTGGCACCGGTTTTCCCTCATCCCTTGTGTGTTCGGTGTGGAAAGAGCTATGGCTATAATAATCCAAGAGGTTGATTAGCCAAAAATACACACACATAAATTGCTGTTGTTTGATTTTCATTTCTCACTGAACACATTGCTGAGAAAAAACTGAAAGTATTATGTACTCATGTATAGGATGCACTCCATATTTTAGCACAATTTTTTTTTTTTAAAGTGCATCTTAAATGCGGGTACTTACAGTGGAACACACATGCGAGTCTCTCTCTTAAATATTAATGAAAACTTTAAATTCACAAAATTTTAACTTTTGCATATCATAACACCTATTATATTCTTTAAAATTGTCAGATTTAGTTTTAAAACATTTGTAAAAACTTTCATAGCTAACGGTAATGTAAATTAAGATGTAAAATTGAATTTTTAAACCATTAAACTTTTTATGATGATGCAACTTTATAAGAACTGTTACTTTGGCCTCATACATTAAGAACTGTCATCCTCAGATTCTTTTTCAAAGCTAATGCTTCTCTGTTTATCATAGAGGATTTTACCTTGGAATGACTTTTTGTTAAATTTTGAACTATGCTTCTCCACAATGGATTCATTTTCAAAATCAATTTTTTCCTGCAATTCCATGTCATCATCAAGACAATTTTTTACTTCAGTGATCTCTATTTCTTCCATAGACAAAATTTCAATATCTTGTTTCTTCTGCTTCACATCAGGTCTTTGTTTATGTCTCAGTCCATTTTCAATGTTAACTCTGCTCTTTCCCTTGGTAAGGTCATCATCCGAATAAATCTTTAAACCCATTAACTGTGTCCTAACCTTATCCTTCATTAAAAATGACTCAGTTAATAAAATTGCTGTGTCAAACAAATCATAAATTTGACAATATGGATCTATAGGTACTGGGTAGTCCTGATTTGGTCTCCATATTCCATTCACAAGATTGACAGGTTGTGAAAAAAATATCCCTGGTGGTATTCCGAAAGTCCCTATCAAAAATAAACATAAATCTCTAATTTATACTTTACAAAATATTTCATTAAAGATTTGACATACCATCAGAGTAAATTCCTAAAAAGGCTTCCTTTTTTGTCATATTTTCTGAATACCAATGTGATACAATCTCTAAGAGGGCCTCCACTTGAGCCAGACGAGGGCTCCTTCCAAGCAATATTTTCATTTCTTCCTGCTCAAGAAAGAGACAACATAAACTAATTTATAATAACTTCATTGTATTAGATCTGAAAAACGGCTGTCTTACCAATCTTCTACCAATGAGAGGCCATAGGTAAGATTTGATGAACTCCATCCTGAAATTTGGGTTTGCTATCCATTCCTTCGCATCTAGAGAAAGGTTACAAGAATGAATTTCGCTGGATACTGTAGCTTGTGTTGGCTCAACTATGTGACTTATATCCGAGAAGCCCCATACTGGTATATTTTTTATACAACTCAGAGGTAAATTGAGACTATAAGCTAATACACTCCGAAACATAATTCCAATTCCTGCAGTAATTGCGACAACATTCTGTGATTTTACATTCGGCACACCTGCTTGGGCTAAGGCAGCAGCGCATAAACATATCGGCGTGTCTTGAGTTTCACCAATCAGAATAACACGAATGTCATCTTTCGCAGCAAAAGCTACGGTGCTACCAATTCTTGTAGCATAAGAAATTGAATGAGACCACCAACCTTCATCTTTTACGTCATTATCATTAAATTCTGGTACAATTACTAGTAAAAGGTCGCAAACTGCCACGGCAGTTTCCAGTTTATTTACTACATGAGCGGTGTAGTACTGCGAACTGTACTTAAGGGAAGGTAGAATATTGTCAAATTCTTCAACAAATTCCTTAAGCATTCCTCTTTTTTTGATGTCCTCATCAAAGAGACCAAGCACAAGGCCTGTAGCTGTAGCAAGACCGGGGATTTTCAGTAGCAATGGTAGGATTAGCTGTAGCATTAAGGCGTGTGCTCCACATATGCACATACATCTTGGTAAAATAGTGGTGGATTTTGATCCTCCTTCACCTAAATCCTTAAAAGTAAATTAAACTAATTAAGTATAGAAAAATCATTAAAACGCGCGAGTTTCACAAAGATACCTTAACAAGCATTTCAATTCCTTTCATCCTCATTTCTTCTTTGGAAAGCGATAACTCCACACGATAATTTTCGAAACAATACTTCATAAAGTGACTGTAACCCCCAATTAAAAAATGCTTCCCACCACGATAAGGAAGCTCCTTCCATACGATCGGTAATGTATAATGATTCCAGCCGTTCTTTTTCGTAATTTGTTTAAGCCAATCCTTCGATCAAGGTTAAACCATGGAAGAATAGAATGGTTAAACAATGAATTACATGACAACCTTAAACTACAACAGTTAAAGAAAACTTGAAAGACAGCTAGTTGACCTTACTTTCCACTTAACACGTTTAACATAAATTTTATGCAAAGTAAAATTCGAGTATTTATTTTCTAAATATTCTCCCATCATGATTATACCAGCAAATTTTCTACACCCTGGTATACCTGAAACCACTAAATAATGCATTTAACCTAAAATATTTCCAATTTTAATTATAAAATCAAAACTACAAGAGCAACAACAAATTTATATGTATTAGTTTTTCACCTAGTGAGACCATGGAAAAAAAACAAGATTCAATGACATATGACATCAGAATTGCGCACGCCAGGAAGACCTCGTGTGTTTTAATGTCGTGCTTGATGTTCGGAAAGTTTTGGTTCATTGTGTAGAATTTTATCATGTCTTTTGAAAATTTGGCACTAAATAAAGAACTCCAGCATTCATTTGATGTCGCCGTGAAAAATCTTAAGAAAAATATAAAGGTAAATGAAACGACTAAACAAAATCAAGGAAGAATTGTCGAGTTCACCGTATGCCTGAAATCATTGAAAAATTTTCTCCAATACACATGTGAAGGTCAGGAAAACCACAATTTCGGCCACAAAACAGCTGTCAGTGGTGATTGTCCGATCGTAAATTCTAGAATTTATGAATCTATCATCGTCGAATCCATAGATGACGGAAACTTAGGTGAAATGCGTAGCAGGCGTTCCTAACCATCTCATTGTTATTGGAGGCGTAGTTTTTCAACTGAAGTGACTGTCAACAATACTTTATGTAATTTCGAATTTCTCTAAATTATTTCAAGGCTGGTGATGGTGAAGAGAAAAAGTTTACTCGACGTGAAACCGGAGTGGTAAGGCTAAGCCGGGTACCCCATGGATTCTTTGAGACTGAAATTTATAAATATTTCAGTCAATTTGGTCGAGTAACCAGAGTTAGATTAGCAAGAAGTAAAAAGGTATCTTTTGCATTACTCTTAAGATGTAAGGTATAAATTGAATGGAGAATTAATTGTTTGTCATTATGTTCCTTAAAGACAGGCAATAGTAAGGGCTTCGCGTTTGTGGAGTTCAAGATTCCCGAGGTTGCAAAATTAGTCGCAGAAACAATGAATAATTACTTAATGTTCGACAAGATACTGAAAGGTACAGTGTTTGAAAATTTCATTATACTAGAACATTTTGGTATCGATGAAGTAGTGTTACACGCATATTAAATGTTATCGTTTTCCTTAATGCCCGACAAAATTTCTCAGCTACTGTTTTATTGATCAATTCCAAAGATAATTTCTATTTGAATTTGATTATAGGAAAATTCAATTGTGTTATTGTCGAGTCCACATTATTCTTGCGTATATTCTGTTTATATTCACATTTATTTTTCATTTACCATATCATTTAGCATTTTTACCGGAATGGGATTAATTTTGGCAAACATAATTCAGTTTAAACTCGTCCATAGAGAATTATTCTTGAAAATATTCAGTCATTTTTTAGTATGAACTGTTTTGAATTTCACAATGTACGGTAGGGTGGGCCATGATGAGACAAAAAAATTGTTTTTTTTAATTATTTTTGTTTTGTTTTACCTAGCAGATGAAAATATACACTAAACATTATCATACTTATACTGTTTATAACTTCAAATGTTAACAATAAAAAAATGAAAACACTTCGAAGTTGTCTCATGGTGGCCCAACAGCGGGCCACGATGAGACATGCTTCAGGGTACCATGAGACAAATAAACATCGATTAAAACTTGTAAAAAAGGCACTAACATGACAAATGATCAAAGAAACTAATAAACAATATTCTTGAATCTCAAAAACTAAATTACTTCCCCTGTAATCACCATTGTGTTCATCCCAATGACTAGCCGTTTAGTGCCCCCGAAAAGAATGGCTTAAGCAACATCATTTTTATGTCCTGCTGAGGAACAAATGTAATAACAGTAGGAAAGAAGAATGTCTTTTCATTTTTCACACTTTTTCTCAAAAAGTTAACTTCTATATTACATTTACTGCATTTTTAGTTGACAAAAGTTTTCCAATGTAAAAAATAACATACTTTGCATGAAATTGCACTAAAACAAAATCTCCTTCCTCTGGGTCTCGATCCAATTCTTCAAAGCCACTTGGATCTATTTCATATTCCCACTCTGTTGCTTCATCAGACCTGTCAACTGTTAGATGTACATCCAAGACATCATCAGATGACAGTAGGCCACTTTGGATAATTTTATTTTTCTTGTCAAACAGAGTTTTAGTTACATATGATACCTTGTGTTTTCTAGATAAAGTTTCTCTTTCTTTAATTTCAAGTTTGAGTTTCTCTGAGTATCTGTTGGTATGAAGTTATTTCTTCTTCACAACTGAAAACCATTCAATGTTTGTAGCTTTCTACCATTCTTATATCATCATTGTTAAGGCTATGGTTATTTAGTTTCTTCTTCACATATTGATACAAAGTTTGAAACTTCCCACCATTGAGAGAAGCATCCTTACGAAGGGAGAGTTTCTTGCCACCTTCCCCAACTAATACCTGCCTTACAGCATTCTTCATACTACATGATAAAACAGTCTCATAATGGCCCAAAAGTTTTGTCTCATGGAGGCCCATTTAGCCCATTAGCAAAGAAAGTGGAGTTAACCTAACTGGGAAGAAAGTTAAAATATTTTTCTTTTCAACAGGGTCATGTGTGATAAAGGTTATTAACCGTAACAATTACTTACCTTTGTGTATTATATTTGAAACCAAATATTAATGTTGAAATGATGTTGCCAAATAACTTCAATACACACAAAACAAACCCCATAATAATTCAGTTCCAATAACTGGCAGCCATATTGGAATCAGGTAGCTTAGTAGTTCTTCAATAGACTACTAAAGTGCATTCAAACCAAACTACAAGTTAAGGAGAAAAAATGAAATGTCTCACGGAGGCCCACTATCCCTTAATGAGGTCAGCTTAAGCTTTAGACTATGAAAAATTATACTTGTGAGTTCTGCTGCCCCCTTAGTCATTCTGATGGTGACTGCTTAAAATTACATGAACATGATTAGTTTTCTTTCTAAACCTATTAAAAAATTACTAAATATTTAGATGTTGGTTTGTTTTATTTATGATTATTAAAATTTTTTATAAAAAGGTAAGAGTGGGCACATAATATTCTAGAAAATAACTTGTTTGTCACATTAAAAAGGTTGAGACCTCATCATTTAAGTGTTCGTATGAATTTGATGAATTATAATTGTAGTACTGTAAGAATCAGCAATGAAGTTATTGCATTTCAGATAGAATGTCTTGTATAATTGAATAATAGAAAGCTTCATTATGACAAATTCTCGTAAATTCAGTTGCAAGAAAGTTGTGTCAAATCATTTTATCAGCAAGGCATTGCTATCTCAGATAATATTTCAAAACATCTTGCAAGAAAATTCCTTAATATGTAAGACATTTTATGAAATTTTCTAAAACTGCTCCAAAAGGAATTGCATTACCTTTTATAAATTTTCTTACTTGCCACTATATGACAATGTTTGGCTGTAAAAAATTATTCATACCACGGAAAGGTTAGATGCATTTAATTTTAAACCAAACCATGCTTTATAATATGAGGGCAAATAACTTGCATTTCTGGTAATCATAAAATGTTTTCATGCCTATTCACTCTTGCTTACTCAAATTCGTCTCCTTAATTTTAAAAAATTGTTACTTTGACCTCTTAGGTTTCAGTTGGCTGTAAAATGATATGGTGAAAGTACTTACTGATTCTTTACTAAAGGCAAAATTAAAAGCTAATTTTAAAGATTTTAATGTCTTCCTGTGATACAGATTTTGTCTTGTTGATGCCTTCCAGTGAAGTTTCTGTTCATGAATCAATTGCCAAATGCCTCATGATTGGACCTCAATTGCTACTTTAGATAGCTCCCATAGCCATGAAATCATCTGGGAAACCAGATGCGAATTTGCCATCCTCAGTTGGGATCAATTTTCCCAAATTTTTGGTGGTTTTTGGAGTAGCTTCGTCACCAATCCTTTGTGTTAATTTGGTGATTGTTGGTGTGAAGCATGCTTCTTACATAAAGATTCATTTACAATTTTTGTCTGAAGTAACATTACAATTTATTTATAGCAAAATATATTCCTCCAGAAGAACAAAAGTTTAATTACTTTATTGGTGTGCAAAAGGGTAAAATTCCTGCTGAAAGAAATAGAAAAGCATCTATTTTAAATCACAATCGACTTCTCTCAGCAAAGGAGAAGGAAAACTATAGTACAAAGATCTCTCAGCTTCTGAATAAAAAATTAAAAAAATTAAAGGAACAAGGAATAGATTACAAACTTGAGGTAAGTCTAATCAAATAATGGATGCAATTTTTACCAGTTTTTTAACTTATTTCTATACATTTATTTTTTCATTTTAGCCTGCACATAAGTTAGAGAAGAAAGAAAAACCTGTTCTTACTATCGATGAAAGTGATGAAGAAATTGCTTTTAAAATTCCTCCAAATGTTAAAGTAGTAAGAAAAAAATCCACGTCAAAGAAAAATGAAGGTAATTGTATTTTTACATTTTTAAATTGCAAATGAAGATTTATTGGTTGGAAATTTTTTCTGATTTTATGTGCAATAAATATTCTTTTTCAGAAATATGTCCAAAGCAGAAAATTGCAAAAGCAGATGAGGAAATAAAACAGAGAGACAGGTCTGACCCTGTTGCTGAAAGTAGTGCTTCAAAGGCAGATGCTGATATTCAAAATAAGGTCGATCAGAAGCCAAAAGTCAAACGAAGAATGATTAATCAAACTGCTGATGATGATAACAGTGGGAAGAGTGTTTTGAAAAGAGTAACCAAATCTAAAGGAATTTCAACAAATAAAGAAAGTAGTACATTAAGCAAAGCCAAAAATAAAGATGATTTTTCTGAATCTTTGGCATTGGACTCTATGAAATCCACAAATAAAATTTCAAAAACTAGCAGCCCAAAAGCTAAGGCTAGAAAATCTTTTTCATCTATGTGGAAAATCAAAGAATGTCCATAGTTTGAATTGTAAGAGACATTATTTTTCTGTATAATATTCAAGGTGATGTTTTATTTCTATTTTGTGATACCTGGAATGAGTGAAACAAGTTTTGTATGCATAAGTTGTGTATCAAATATGGTTATTTCTTGTATCGTTTATTAATAAAAAGGAATGATTTTTTGCACTTCTTGAACACTGTTATTTCAATCAGGGCTTTTGAACTTTTTCATGTAAATTTTTCCTAACCCTCAGACCACTGAGCAAATTTTAGAAAGGTAAGTCAGAATTGTCCAGTTAATGTCTAGTATGGCACAATTTAAAGCATTAAGAATGATTTAAAATCAATTTTATCACACTAGGCTGTATTACAATTGTGATTTTATATTTTTGCATAATTTTAGGCATTCTTGACCAATGAAGTGGTAGTATCAGAATGCCTTTGTATGGATTTTAATCAAATTAAGTATTAGTGGTCCTAATTAAAATTTATTGCTGAATTATGATTTGAACTGCATCCTTTAATTAGAACACACTTTATATAAGCATTTAAATAAACTTATACTCATGTCTTGTTAAATGGCATCCATCAAAAAACAAATATAGTAAAACCTGGTTAATTCGAAATTCAAGGGACCAAAAATAAAATTTTCGAATCACGGAAAAACTGGTTAATTCGAAATTTATGAAAACAATTGAACTATCTATTAAATAAAAATACAATATTAAATCCAAAAAAATAGATGTGGCTTAACTTATAATGTGATATTAACCCTGTAATGTCCAAATTATTTTTTTTTCTGAATTTTTAGTTGATTTTCAGAATATACAGTTTGGCGGCAAATGGAATGCAACACAACATGAAAAATTTCAATAACTTTTTTGTTTTCGAAAAGTGACTCCTATAAATAGGATGCTGGGTGTTTCCATAGATAAAACATTCACGTCTGAACCAAACTTATTTATTGTACACTTACAGTAATTATGATACAAAACTGCTTTCATTGTGCAATAAATTTCAGAAATAACACAAAAACTGAATATGTATCATAGAAACATATAAAACAAAGTTTCAAAACTCTTATAAAATAAAAACAAATTTTGAATATTACAATTACTTGCTATGATATCTTGGAAAACACTTGATACACAATGTGATTCCACACTTACAAAATGTTAGGGGTTTGCTTGTGCAATTTCTGTAATGACAACGCCTTGGTCCCTTTTCTCAATAATATGGTCTTTAATGTAAATAAATAAATAATACTATATTTCCACTTACAAATTTATTACGACAGGTTTTGCCTGTTACAGCATCATCAATGATTTTGACCATGATAGTATGTTTTTCTAGTGCTTCTATATATTCGGAAAATAAATTTTCACAAGCCCCTTCCAGGTTGATAAATATTTTTAAACTGTTTTTGGAGCAGATTACTGAAAAAAACTTATATAATAAAAATTTCACAAAATATACCTATATGAAAAATCTACACAATGCCCAGCTTCCTATTTATAGGACAGTAAAGTTTATCACTATTTTTTTATCATCCATCAGAAATATATTACTACCATACAGTAATGTTACACTCATATACTAAGGGATTCAGTGGAAATATAACTCACTGTTTGTAGATAAAATTTACTTCGAAGTGTAAAGTCAAGACCATACTGTATGAAGAAAGCTGAGGTTTGCAGAGGTGTAACTAAGAACAAAATCTCAGAAGTGAACTATACGAAAAAATGCTTCACCAGTCCCTAGTGTTTACTATTGATACAATGTAGTCATTTGTGTTTAAAATCTATATTGGAAAATCCCAGAAAACTAAGTGTCCTATAAATAGGATGCTGGGGGCTAATGGGTTAAACCCAATTCCAGTAGATTTATTTTCAATACTGAACACTATTTTATTGGGTCTTAAATTAAAAGAAAATTCGAATTATACCGAAATTTCGAATTAACAAGGTTTTACTGGAGCTCATTTTTTTCCATAGCTCTTATATGATCTATAAGGTACCTATCATTTAAAAAATTTATTTGGATAGGGGGACAACATTTACCACAAAATGTCTGCAAGACCACATAATTATGAGTTAAGTTTCGGAGATAAAAATTCGATAAAATTCCAAGCATAACATCACATTTTGTTTACAGTGATTGCTATGATGATTCTACCTACAAACAAAATTCCATATTTTCCACTCCCATGCTCTTATATGATCTTTGAGGTATAGATAAAAAAAATTTGAAAGAATGAATACATTTACCACAAAAAATTCCGTGAGACCATATAATTATCACAGTTTCAGAGATAAAAATTCAAGAACTGTCCAATCTTTCATATCATTTTATGTGGATTTTCCATAAAGAATGTCACTGAAATCTTTGTGTATTCCATTTATGGAGTATGCTTTTCCTTCTTGTTTTAGCTAGGATATAAGTTGTTTTTTTTAATTAAGTAATACTTTCAATTTGATTTTATGTGCTAATATTGATTTTGGACAAGCTCGGTTGAAGTTTATGGCAATAGCCATGAGCACAATGCAATTAAGTTTGAATTCTCTAATATTCTGTATATTTGAGATTTGATTACATTACATTGTGTTGTACTAGAAAAATGGTAAATATAGTTTATAATATTTTTTATGCATATTTAGCTTCCAGCTTGTGTGCCTATTAGCTTTGGTCTGTCTGTCTATCTGCATGTTTGTTCTACTGAACAGATTTTCATGTAATTTGATATTAAGGACTTATGGTCAAAGACAATCACATAAATGAGTTATGTAAGCCAATCGAGTACCATTTGACGTGACAAAAAAGAACTTTCCGTCATATCTCGTAATGTATTGGTCATATCAAAATAGTTTTCAAATAAAATGTTGTAGAACTAGTAGTGTATTTCTTTTCGTATACATTTTTACCATAGGATTATCTGCTATCAATAAAATGAAACCAAGTCTTAATTCGAGTTGAACTTAGAAAGTATCTTGCATGGTTACTTGATCATTGTTACTAACATAAATAAACAATTTCAAGTTCAAAAACGTTTATATAATAATTTCTTTTAAATACTCCATTGCACGAAACATGCCCATTTGTGTTACGCTGAACATTTTGCTTACTTGTTTTCAAGTTAGTGTCACAATCTAGTATTGTGTTGCAAGGTTCAAAAGGAAAATCTGAGGGTTGTGGTCAGGGCTGGCCCGAGCTACAGGCGAGCCGAGAGGCTGCCCATGGTGCCAGAGTTTTGGGGGCGCTAACACTATCATTTATCTATGCATTACTTACAAGTGAATAAATATTGGATACCAATTTATATCGAGGAACAGGTTAGAATCTTGATGGCAATACTTAAATCGTGTTTCCTAACATCATTACTTTAATATGATCAGTTGCTTTCTTTTTAAATGTATATAAGAACATTACTATAATCTGTTTCATTTATCTTTGTGACTGATATTTCGTACGTACTCGGGGCCGCTCATGTGTTTCTGCTGCTAGGAGGTGGGGAGATGTTTCCCCACCTTCTAGCGAGGAGATGTCTCCTTGCTGGAGAACTCAAACTTGGCACTGCCATATCTACTAAACTGGAATACAGTGCGGAGAGCTCTGAAGAAAGAGAAAGATGCCAGCGGTGAGCTATTGGGATGGGGAGGCTTGACTATTTGGACAATGAAGGTGTTAGCACATGGCAACACAGCACTCAGAGACTCAATGTATGCACAACAGAGGCCAGAGAGAGAATGAGCTCACAATGGTGGAGGCTCCGCCTACTTCATTCCTATTGGTTCCCATAAGATCACATGCTGGAAAACTCTCTTCTTCGCTCTCTCTCAGCTGCAAAGATATATGAAATGGAGTATAATAACATGACTTTGGTTTGGTTTTAGTAATTATGATCATTATTTTTTTCTCAAAGTATAATGGTACTCACTTGATATTATGGGGTATAGCTTAGTGCTTGATTGACATACTAGAGTACAACTAGGTGCTTGCCACATAGAAAAGGTTGGGAACTCCTGAGCTAGAGCATTGACCTTTAACACAGCAGTCCTGGGTTCAAATCTGGCAGAGGTCAGATTTTTCAATCTGGGGTTGCCCTGTACCCTATTTGTATTGTTTGAGGAGAATGTGCAAGTCAGCCCTCCGTCCTTCAGAAGATATGTTAACTAGTTGTCCCCCTTAGTACTCTTTGTAAAGAGAAGACTAATGCTGTCCTCGGTTTTCCCTCTTTTCTGTTTAAAGTTGTGTAAGTAATGTTACAGTGATAATAGCCCAAGAGGTTGATTCCTCAGAAAAACATGCAAGGAAAATCTAAGGGTTCAATGCATAATTGGATGAAAAATATAAAAAATATTGGAATGAAATGCATTTGTTTGATATGCTTGTTTTGTTTTCTATTCCTTTTACCTCAATTTCATGAATATATTGGTCAGAAGATACTTTTCATTCTACATTCTTTCACTGGATTGTGAGATAAAATGTTTGACAGTTATACTTAATTTAGGTATGTATGTTATTAACAACTAATTCTATAAAATGCCTGATATTTGAAATCTACAAACAAGGTTTTCCATGTTGTGCTTGACACAAAGGGGTAGTGTCCTGTTCTCCCATAATTGAAATTTAGCAGTTCTATGTTATATGGTTTTCATTTTGCATAGCATTTGGTAGACTTTTTAAGAGTATCAAGATATTTTATTTTTTATTATTAAGAGGAATCAAATACGGCTGTAAAGTGCAACAGAAATATGATTAGCATGTAGAAGAGAAATTTTGTTATTATTAATTTTCCCTATGATTTGTTTACAATTAAGGAATACACATATAGAAGTTTCCTGTAAAAAAGTGTTCACGTTGATGCCACACTTTATTCCTACAAAAACTTTTTAATAAAAATTTTTTGCCAGAAATAAAAGAGCTTGGGTAAGTCCGGTCATTAAGACTAGTTTAATTCATTATAAAATAGTATTTGTACACCGAGTCTTGCTGATCTGAATCTTGAATGTATATTACTTTGGCAAGGAAGGTCTTTTTTCAGGCATAGTCATCAAAGTTTTTCTCTTTCATATACTTTTCGAACATTCCCCATTTATGTCTTTTTATCAAGAAAATGTAATTATCCACCTTACGGATTTGTTATCATGAATAATTTAACCTGTTTTGAAAACTTAAACTACTGCTCAACTAAAAAAACTTGTCGAATGGGTGGAAAATGAAATGGAAGTTGATAAAATCATGGGTACAAATTTTATTTAACAATATATTCCATATGTTAATTAATCCTACAGTACTGACTTCAAGGTCTAATCAACCCAGAGAAAATTTAAAAGTCCCTATTTTTACTTTCTACGTAGTATAGGGGAAAGTATTGTTTTCATGACAAAAATCAATTTCAAGATTTCAACAGAAATACACATTTTGAGGTCCTCTGAGCACGTTTTGACCATTTTCTCAGTCTGTGTATGTCTGTGACAGCTTTTTTGTGTGCTTGAACTCAAAAACTATTAATCAAGTCATCACGAAATTTTATATTTAACATTTTTATGAGTCACAAGAACTGATTAGTTTTTGGTAAAAATCAGTCAACCAGAAGTGGGTGTTTACTCTTGTCACTTATCTGTTATCTTGAAATATTTGCTAAATGTAAAAATGTACTAGAATAAAGGTTGTAGGAAATTCAAGTTTCTACAACTTTTCTTTAAAAATTTTCCCCATATAATGCATTGTTTATGAGATATCATATATTTTTAGCTGCCACAACCACACCACCAACCGATGACTATTGTTAACAATTAACACTTAGTTATGCCTTAGTAATGCTCCTTTTTCTTTTCTTAATTGTTGGAGCTTTATGGCTATATCCAATATCAGAAGGTTATGGTTTAAATTTATTTCTGTTCTTTGTAAAGTAAAATTTTCTCGTAGTTTCTTAAAATATTTATTATTATGTGACCTATTTGGAATTTTTAGATATATTATAGGTATGGAGAAAGTCATGTGGTGGCCACATCAGATTTTTTAAATTATGAAATGCAGCTAACCTCATTCAGCTAGTAGCTGTGGTTAACAATGTTATTAACTTTTCACGTGTCCATGGGTTCGGCACTGAAAATTTAATGATGAATAAAAGCAAATAACTTGGAAGATGCTAGACATGATAGAAACTCGCATGCAGAATGGGAAATATCAAACTGGCAACCCAAAACTTAAGAACAGACCAAAGAAAGGGCAGAGAAACTCTCTAAGACAGGTCAATTCTACCAAACACAAGGTAATGTTTCATATTCTCCCTATCATCAAATTGCAAACTGATGCGTAGGCCTATTTGCATTAATGCGTAAGCCTATCATATATTATAACCGCTATGTCTCTGCGTCCCTACTAGGGATTGCAATCCCGGAGGGATTTCTAATCCTGGGGTTACGAGATTGTGATTTTTTCAATCCCGGGATCGAATAAAAGTGGTGGGAAATGAAAAACATACAATATTTTTAAACAATAATTTTGTATCATACATAGACATGAAATATCATATGCAGTTATGGAAGTAATATCAAGTTTACACAAAATTTAAGTAACGTCAATGAAAATAACTTTTTATCAGCAGGTAAAACTAAAATCAAACACGTATTTTTGGAGAAAATGTAAAGGAAATTTTAATAACTAAAGTAGCAATTGTTGCAGTATCTTAAATTAAATTGGTTGCATTTATGAAAATAAACGGTACTATTAGATTAAGGTTCTCCTCACTTAAAAGCTATTCACAAATTTCTGAAATATGCCCTTAAAAAACAAAGTGCATCTAATGTCGCGTCACTCATTCTTGATCTGTATTTATTGAACAGCAATAAATACTGATGAAAAAGCCCTTTCTGATTCTACACTAGTAGGAGGAATAGCTAGCAACTGCTGGTAAAGAAACTGCAGCTTTTCTCATTTACGTCCACTTTCACGGAAATCCTTTAGCTCTGGTGCTATTGATAATGCTAGATCATTTGAATTATAGCAGGAGGAATATTTCTTGAGAGTAACTAAACATTGGGTAATGACCGAATCGACTTCTTTCTTTAACTTCTCTGAATATGATGTACCAGTCTCAATCAGTGGCGCACACAGACTTTTTTCTAGGAGGGGGTCCGAACTATTTGGCACGCATAGAAAAAGTTTAAGGATACCGTTTATTTATTTTATTAACACAATTTGCGTTTAAAATTTAATTCCCTTTCTAAATAGTACATTATTATTGTAACAGACACAATTAGAATAAATATATTACAGTGTAATATCTAAAATTTTCCGAGTATATTATTACAGTTAAATATAAACTAAGGTCCAGGGTTATCAGCAGAAGTAAACATATTTCAACGACATATTTTAACTTCAAAAATATAAGCAAATATAACATAAATAACAAACCAAATATACAATTTGATTTTATTTCAAAGTCCTATTTTGTTTCCTAAATAGCGAAATCCAATCGTCTTGGTCATGCGCTTATTTTTTTAAATACCAGTATTTTCAGAGGAATACACAAAATATGATTCTTAGGAGCGGTTTACGTCGTTTTTCCCTGGTCGTTTAAATTTACTGAAAATCGGGAACATAAGAAGAAAATATATTCAAAACATTCGATTTCTAATAATCTAATTTTTAGTTGTTTTATATTAAATCTACATTAACCTTTAAAATGAAAAATACTCTCGCAATTATTAACTTAGATTCACTGTGTTTGATAATATTCAAAATTACAAATGAAAGAAAACAGAAAAGTCATTTAATGGGACACAGTGGTCAGGTTAACTACTAGAATGTGCTGGTCTGGGAAGACTGTGATCAGATTAGAGGGGGCAGGTCAGAGTAGTCATCTCAGAGAAAATAATTGCACTCTTGAAACTGTTCCACTAAATAGGAGGTACTTGGAGAGGTGGTTCACCTTTGGAGGGCTTACTGCACTTGATTAAAAATAACATTTCTTACCTCAAATGGTAAAATCCAATCGTCTCGGTTTCTTGCTTAATTCATCCAAAACATCTTCTGGAGACACCTGTAAACTGTTGATATTTAATAATGCAAGACCATTAAGTCTATCACTTTTTATGGTGTTTCTTAGATAAGTTTTTAGCCTCATCAAATTAGAGAATGATCTTTCGCTGGTACAGGTGCTAATGGGAAGTGTACATAGTATTTGTAGGAGCAGTTTGATACGAGGATCCAACTCTCTGTTACAATAAATGAACCCTTCAATAGCAGAAAATAATTCCTTGTTCCGTATAAAATATTTTCATAGTTTAAGTTCACCAAGCAAAAAAGATAATTACTGTTCGAATAAAATTCTGCTAACGTGAGAAAATCACTTTTCGTTTCATCATCGTAATTTTGAGTCAGAAAGCATCCAAATTTAGCTAAAATGTTATTATGTTTTTCAAGTCTTTGTTTTATTTGGCTTATTACATTGTTTAGAAAGGGTAAGAATATAGCCCGTCTATAGTACTCCTCAGGGGATTTAGCTGGAATATTGTTGCGGTACACTGATAGCTTTGTGGGACATCTTGGAATTTTAATTTCTTCCTCACCTCTTAAAATTTCAGAAGATTTCAAAAATCTCTTTGAAAACTGATTCAGAATTAACGTTTAAACTTTCAAGTCTTTCAATGACCGAGTCAGCATAACTCATTGCCTTCTTCAAATCAATAGTAACTGTTTATAAATATTCACTCAACCTTTTAGTAAGAGCAAACACCTTATTTATAGTCAGCAAAGAAATGATGAAATCAGCTTTAGAAATCGATACATTTAAAAGAGTAGCTTGAACAGAAACATCGTTATCATTCCACTCTGTCATTTCATTCAGTGATGCTTGTATAGCATTAAATAATTCAACCATAACTAGTATCAAATCATGTCTTTCAATCCATCTCGTGCCACACATTTGAACTAATTTTCGTTTTCTAGAAAGAGGACTGTTTTTCAATAGTTCTTATTAAAACATTTTGCCTCAATGAAGTGTGAAAAAAATTATAGATTTTACCCACTATTCCCACACAGTTTCTGATATTGGGTAAATTAGAAGAATCTGAAATCGCTAGGTTTAAACTGTGTGAGCTACAATTAACATATAATGCAGAGGGGAAGTGTTTTTTAATATGAACTTGAACTCCTTGGAACTGTCCACTCATTGCACTAGCCCCATCATATCCTTGGCCTCTGAGAAATTTTAAATTAATTTTGAAATATTGCAAAGAATCTATCAAATGTGTGGCAAGACTTTGTCCTGTTCTACTGACAACCGGTATAAATTGTATAAACTGTTCTTGGACAGTATCATTTTCAATGAATCGAGCAGCAAGAGCAAACTGTTCTATCCCAGCGACATCAGTAGTTTCATCTGCTATTATACTGAAACACTTACTCTTATTGATGCGATTTGCAATATCCCTTAAAATTATATCATTTATGGAAGAAATGATTTCATTTTGTGTTCTCCAGCTAATGTAGGAATTTCTTCTACAACTTTTTAAATGATTCCTTAAAATTTCGTCTCCTGCTTCCACACGCATTCTAAGTAATGCTCTAAAATTTCCCTCATTTTTTTCAGGGGTTTCTTCGACATTTAAAGGGCCATAATCTAAATGTCCTCATAAGGGGATCCCCTGCTTCCCGCAAAATAGGACAGTTTTCATTATTGAGCCAAGTATTTCCGTTTTTTGCTACTTCCGCTGCTTTGTTTTGATCTAAAATCAAATCAATCGGGAGCACTTTTTTCTCATCAATTTTCTTTAAATTGTAAAATATTTCCAAGCTTCGTGTATGATATGACAATTTGCCATACTTCTCAAAATATTCTAAGGCATGGTTCCATTTGTTGAAAGCTTCTGAAACAATTTTACCCGGATTTTGCTCCCTATGAACTGCTACTCTAAATGGAGAAAATAGCACACACTCTTTGCAGAATAGACCATCCATTAATTCCGAATAACATACCCAATGCCATTTTTCAAGCCAATGTGCTTGGCACCTTAAATTTTTGCCTTTAATATTCTTGACAGGAAATTTATATTTAGCATCTGGTGACCACAAACTATTAAAAACTTCCTGGAGTTTCTTACCAGAAAAATATTCTTTCGATTTAAAAAAGTTTGCTATATCATTAGGGTTACCTTTATTGTCCGCATCTGTCTTCGGAGTACATCCAGTAACCAGTGCGACCGACGAACACGGCTCTTTTTCTTGCAATGATGCACTATCGATGAGGTCACTATGTTCGCTGAAATTCATTTTCTCACGATCTTTTTGTTCACCATGCTCATTTCCCCTCGACTTCTTCACAAATGATAATATTGAAATTTGTTTTCTTTTACTACTCATATTTATCTATGTAAGGGGTAAACCGAAGAGTTTTGAAATGACAGTTTCTCACTTTTTCATTTGCACTAGAATGTGAGTAGCCTATCTTACATCTATAAGCAGTGCTTTACTTGGATAAAAATAAGTGCCGGTACTCTCCGTAACAGCAGCAAACTATCTAATTAGAAATGAAATAATGTAGTATAACATATTTAAAGGCCACTACTACACGGCTACTACATATCACTAATATAATTTCACGGACAACACTTATCAAAGCACCGACCACGAGGCCAACGAGATGAAATAAATGCTCGTGTGATTCGAGGAAAACAGCTTATCTGCATAGAATCCGCACTCACAATTTCTCCATCAAATACTTTTCCAATTTCAATTGCGAGTTTAGACTTCCCTGTGGAAACTCCACAGGGTTGCCGAAATTCAGGATGTGCAAAAAATGTGAAAAAAGCCGCGGGGAGCTTTCTGGAAAAGTACCCGATTTGTTGATGTTCGAGATCTGTAGCGTCAATATTGCTCGGATGCTTCCATTCTTTCGAAAAATGCAATTTTCCACAGTAAGAGATACACTCATAACTACACTTCCTCACTCATCGAGACTTCTTTTCCAACTAACCAACTTCTCCAAATTGGAGACTCCAATTTTATTCTTTTGAGTCTCAGCTGCAGTTTTTCGTCCTCTTTTTCGTGGAAATAGGATATTTTACACAAACGACCATTCTCCTGGTCGACTGAACCTCCTCCCACACAGCAGGGATCCAGGAAGTCTCCAAAAGACCAAAAGGAGAACGTAAGACTCAGAAAGGGATGAACGTTTCTCAACTGAAACCCCTTCTCATGGAAATAGGATATTTTCAGCAAAAAGATTTTTTCTTGACCAACGGTCACTTTAAACACTTGCCACCGATATTTTCTTGGAAATGGAACTTTCCCTTCTCCCTTCCTTCTCTCTTTCCGTCTTCCCCATATTCACGCACTCATTCCTGGAGCAAAAGCATTCCTGAGAACACTTTAAACGTCTTACTGCCTTCACCCTCATCTCAGGATAAAGTATGCTCCTATGGGGGGGAGGGGAGGGTCCAGACCCGGTAAACCCCCCCTATGTGTGCGCCCCTGGTCTCAATACGTTCAGATGCTGTAAGGCATCATTTATAGATCGGCTTCTTGATGCTGATGAAACTTGCTTTTCTTTCTTGTCCAGTGCTTCACATGTTTTACTAATATTACAATAACATGTACTCAGGTTTTCTGTAACAAACATTTTTATGTTCGCTAGTGATGGCACAGAAAATATATTATCACGAGCCTGTGACCCGTACTGAAGATACCTCAATACCCCTGATAACTTAGTTCGTCTCTTCATTATTTGATTTTTCAAGGAATTTTTCATATTATGTCCTAACTCTGTATTCACATCATTCAGTTTCTTCATCATGAATTCCAACGCTGTCTCACGCGTCAAAAAATTTGCATCTCTTCGGCAAAGAGCTTCCATAGTAATTTTCACTGGCTGCAGTGTTGCAAAAATAGAAGAAGCAAGTTCATGTTCACTCTCACTAAATGATATATCGGAATTCAAATCGATTCATTATGCAGGTTTTAAGCAATATAAAACGTTCGATCATTTCAACTAAACTGTTTCAGTGAGTTCTTATATCCATAACAAGTGATTTTTCCTCACCCTATTGTTCGATTACATATTTCTGAAGGAATCTCTCGTTTTTTGCGAGTGATTTTCTGAAGAGAAGAACAGTTTTCCTTATTTTTTGAATCAATAACTTAATGTTTGTTTCTGATAGTTTGTACGCACCTCCGCCTTCAAACGAATCATCTTCGTCTGTTTCATCACTCGAGGAAAAGGATTCATCACTTGATTCATGTTCTTCCGATTCCGCGGATTCCATTTCTATTTGATAATATTCATTCTTCTTGAGGTTTGCCACACCCCAAAGGATATTTTTCATTTTTTTTTCGTTGTTCCTATTTTCCAAGAATGATGACATATTATAAACTCAGATAAAAAGCAGTATTATTCAGTGAATTCTAACGACTTATATATTTTATTATACATCAAATACAATTTAATTGTTAGCGTCACCTGATAGCAAAAGCAAAAATATCAATCCCGAAATCCCGGGATTTGCGTCTACCTAATCCCGAGATTTCGGGATAGAAATTTTGGACGGGATCCCGGGACTGCAATCCCTAGTCCCTACCTGCGTCTGGAGCCTTCCGGCACGAACGCATATAAACTGGGAGCGGTTGGCTCGATTTCGACAAAACTTTCGCATGAATATTCGGCGCGAACTCCTATAGGTTTTAAGTGGGTAGTCGTCCCCCGAAAAGGCATGGGTTCGATACCAGGATAGTTTTCGATTTTGCGTTTGATTAACACGTAATCGGCTAGAATACGATGTGCAGACCTTTATTCTTTAACATTTTAAAATATCTTACGATAGAGACTTTGACTCGAGATTTATACCATTTAACGCAGAAAGAAATGAAGATTGTTATTCTTACCGCCGATTCTGTTGTTTAATTCCTGTTTGCTCATATTTTAAGTTTATTTTCGATTTTCTCCGGTTTTTCGACATTTCAAAAAGGAGGTTGCTTGGGTAGTCAGCATTGTTCATCTCGGATTTTTGCATTGCTAGACTCGGGCTTCAAGTGCATTTGCACTTAGCTTGCAATAAAACGCGTGAAGTACAAAAACAGATTGTCTCGAGTGACGTCACCTCCCAGTATAATCGCAAATAAATCAAGAACGGTCGGCTCGATTCGACAAATCTTTCGCGTGAATACTCGGCGCAAACTCTTGCAGGTTTTAAGTGGGAAGTCGTCTCCCGAAAAGGCATGAATGGTGTGAGCTATATGATCATTTAAAGAGGGGCAATAAAACTGATTCAACTAATAACACTCTTGTATCAATTTTTTGCCATAGGAACTATCGCATTGGGTCACTTCACGCAAGGCTCTCTAGATGTTTGCAGGAAGTACTGCAACAGGCTCCTAGTTTGCCTTAATTAACATTAAATATATAGAGTATAATAATTTTACTTACGGAAAAGGTAATATTCCAGTATTGAAATAATGAAAGAAGATTTTTCTTTTAGTCAATCGTTTAAAACGCATTTATATTGCCGCTAATCCATTAACAAAGATAACAGACATACGTTATGAGAAATAAATATATACACTAGATAGTTCTATATCTGGCCACTTAAGGCGCCACGGTCAGGCCCCTAAAATACGAAAGAATTGGGTTATTCGCTTCGCGCTTTTATGGAGCATCGAAATTATTGTTGTAGCAACGTCAAAAGTAATAGATTGCAACGTAAATAATTGCAAATAATGGTAATGCAAGTAGACGCTGATGGAATCGGAGGCAACAATGCGGGTCGCCCTGGCAACACCCGGAAAGAGTACGAAAAAGCCATATAATGTCGAAAGGAAATGCGTATTTCTGACAAACTCTTCCGTGTAAAGTAAAAAAATCGCAAGAATAGAATACGTTATAGTTTTAGCCGTCGAATAAAGAAATAACGGAGAAAATTGGTCGATATTTACCTATTTTGATGTATGAAAGAAAAAATCTTGCACCATGAATAATCGAAAATCCCGAGTAAACTTATGAGAAAATATAATCGTCTCCCCGAGTCGAATCCGGGACTTTTTCCGGGATGTTTGATTTTTCTAGGGACCACCTCACCTCACGATTGTGAAATTTTCAGCTCTTAATTCCATTGTAAAATATAAAAAAAATATCGTGACAGACAGACAGACGGGCACTTGAGAATTATTATATTTTCACAACTATGCTTGCAGAGATCTGTACTAGTCTTTGGATAATAGCTTTGCGACGTATCTATTCATGAGATTTCATTTTAAAAACTTTCCCGTTGAATTTCAACGGACATCTTCCTGTATGTATATTAGTTCCTAGTGACCGGATTTCGAAAACTGCCAATCACCAGCTTTTGTGTCCCAGCGAGTACGAAGAGGCGGTATCCAGAGATAAAAAGAAGCTTAAACCTGGCAACCCTAATGCATATGAAATTGGAGATAAATTCATAGCTGTCGGTAATCATATTTCTCGATGTTTATTGAATTGTTGAATTCAAATCATCAAGTTTGAAGCCATTTGGCCGTTTGCATTTATTCTCGGCTCTTATTTATTTAGAATTTATATAAAATAATTATTGAACATTTTATTCAATTATTGTAGAATTCAATATTTTAGACAAAAAAACGAAAAAGATGTGTGTAATATGCGGAGTGCGTAAAGATACTCAATTGCCTCAAGTTTCCTTTCAACATGGCTGGATGCGAATATTAACGTATTGGTAAACAATGCCACAATGCTGTGGTCATTAAGTCGAACAAACGAAGTTGCGGTTATTTGTAGCTCAACTCTGCTTGAAAGACATCATTTTGTAAACTATTTTTATTGGGAATGTATAACATCGTATTGTCATAACATTGTCATTGCTTGTTGAGGAACTTGTTACTTGTAAGGCTGATTTTGTGGTAAATATTTAAGGTTTATTATGACTTCTAAAATAGAACTTAGTCAGGAAGTAGCTCGGCAAATGCTGCGTGATGGTGCGATTTTAGTTTTACTTGATGTACCTGTTGGTACGGAATTTGGCGTTGACATAAAATCTTGGAATACGGGAGAAAAGTTTAAGGGTGTGAAAATGATACCACCTGGATTACACTTTGTGTTCTTCAGGTTGGCATTTTTTTGTATTTTATATTAAAAATTCTTTTATTTTGAACCCGAAAAGTTGATAATCCAAAATGTTTTTCTCATTTAAGCGCTGTAAATGATTATGGCGATTCATCTCCAAGGACGGGGTTCTTCCATTATTTTACGAAATCGGAATTCTTTGTGAAAAGATGGGATCCTAGCTCAGAATCCTTGAGCAACGAAGGTATTTTTCTAATAATTAATTTCTATGAAACAAATTGCCTTTACAAGTCTGTTGTTATTTTTTCAATTCTTTTAGATATCAAAATAGAAGAAATATCACGTCTTAAAAGCAACATTCTAGACCTTGACAAATTTCTTGGTCCTTATCCTTTGGATGTATGGAAGACTTGGAAAAGTTTGACGAACAAGATATCAGGTAAAAATTGACCAGTTATCTATTTTAATATTGCAATGTTTTAACTCAACAACGACAAATTAATAACGAAGTAAGGTTTGGATCCTAAATCTACGTCATGTATGATAACCATCAGTATCTACCTCCTCCAAATCTAATCATAATGTACACCTCAATTCATGTATCATAGGGCTACAATATCTTCATTCCTCCAAACGTCCTCGATTTTGTCACCCAGAACTGTCCGGAAGAATTTCTTAAAAAGATTTATTTTTCTGGAATCTTGAAACATTGACTTGTATTTATTAAACAGTTTGTAAAAAGTTCTTAAAACTGCTTGTGTTTGAATTGGACAGCATTAGTCAAAGGAAATATCAGAGCCCAATGATTAATACTAATGACAATGGAGAAACCTCGGAATAGTCATAAAAATATAATAAAGGAAGTATCTCAGCTGTTGATGCTGTAATTTTGTGGAATAATTCCATAATATAAAATAAAACACTGTAATTTTCCACTGTTTTATTTTATATTATAAAAAGGAAATACTTGCATACACGCTGGTTTAGGGCAGTAATTTCCTCTAAATCTGGAGAGTGTGACATTGTGTGAGTGTTCAGTCTATGGTATGGAGTAATTTCCCCTAAACCAGTGTGTATAAATGTACTTCCTTTTTATTTTTTTTATGGTTATTAGGAGGTTTCTTCATTTTCATTAGCATTAGTCAACTTATTATAGTTTAGTATTTAGTTTGAAAATATGATAATATCTGTTTACTTAAATGACTCAAATTATAATTTCTTATGCTATTGTTTATATTCTGAGGGCTCACAAAAAATTATAGTTGACACTTGATCACTTGGACATATTGAGGCAGTTTTGTTTGTTTGTTAAAATTTATTTATACAATTTAATAAGTAACTATGTAAGTATTTTAATGGAATTATTTCATTTAAAGAACTACAATGAATATTGATGGATTCATGATCTTTCAGTAAACACCACCATCAATATCTGACACTGCTTGCTTGCTCAGTGACCTATCAAAATTATTTTAGAAGTGATACAGATACGAAATAGGCGAGATGATAGGCCAAGATGCACTATCGACAGATCAAGTCTGAAGTTTCAAAAATTTTGATTTTTTAAAGTTACTCCTCCCTCATTCTTTCTCTATAAGAAAAACATGGGGGTCATTGCATGGCAATATAAATTCGCATTTTAAAAGTAGTAACAATTGAATTTTAAACTTTGAATGTGGACTCTCTCGTAATTTAAAATACTGATACCCAGCTGCCAAAATTTTAACGTTCCCAAAAATTAATCTTTTTCTTTTTTAAAACAAAAAATTATTTCAGTCCAAGTGTATTTATTTTATAGATAATTTATTACGTTCTCTTTGAAAAATAAACTTTTTATGTTACAGAACAATGCTGACGACCCCTTCACCTTTCATTAATATTATTTTAGTGCTGATAGAGAAAAATGTTATGTATTTCAGTTAAAACATTTACTTATTGTTTTCTAATAGATATCTTACAAGTAATTAAGTAACTAATTTTCAAATTGTTTTTAGTTTTCATTGCAGAATTTCACCCATTGTCAGAAGGCCAGTTTAATTTTTCAACAGCAGTTTGCAAGCTTTTGCAACACAGTTAACAGATGGTTCTAACACTCAATTTAATTTTCCAATTCCTAGGAAGCGATCCCAGCTCAGTAATGCCAATATCCTCAGATATGAATCTATTTTCGCAAATAATTTATTCTTTTTGCAGTGTTGTATAATATATTTGAAAATTAGTTGAGAAATATTTGACTTAACTGGATGAAGTTTTCAGGACATGTTAGTTATATTGCACATTACTTAGCTTTCTTATCTCGTTTGTATTCTTAGCTTCATCGATTCTAATGTAATCCTCTGGTACATTGTAGCACTCCTTACTCTATTATCATATCATGCAAGATGATTTAAATTGAAAGTTGTTATTAACATAGAGCAAATAAATTTTCTCATGTAAAGTTGTCAAAATTTTTCAGAAAGGCTGGTTGATCAATTAAGTCCTCAGTCAGGCATAGTTAATTCAGCATTGGAATTGATTCCTTGTGAAAAGCAGAAGAGTGATGATGATGAAGCAAATAAGACACCCTGCCGAAGAATTAATGGAAGGAATTACAGAAGACTTGCCACAATTGAAGGCAAGGAAAAAGCCCTTTTACCTGAAATGAAACCAAGCCCTGGAACTGAGCTGCGTTTTACCCCTATACCTGAACAACATTTCCCAGAAGGAGCCTCACCTTCGGAGATTACTCGACATTCCCTTGATTCCAGTTATGTTCTGGAAACTATACTTTCATCTTGTGAAAGGTAAAGAAAACAAGTTTAATTCCTCCTGATTCCCTCCATCAAAATGTGTTGACCTAATTTATGTGATATCTTAATTATATTTTATTGCTACTACTGTATATTGAGATCTAAAAAGCAATATTATTAACTTACAGGCCATCAGATCTGATTGGTGAAATACAGTTTGGATTTGTATGTTTTCTGGTGGGACATAGCCTGGAAGCTTTTGAGCATTGGGTGGAGTTAATTGGAATAGCTTGCCGTGCAGATGCATCATTAATCAAACATCCTGGCTTCTTTACTGAGCTCATGTCGGCCCTTGAAATACAGTTGGTGTCATCTTGTGGGGTTGATAGTGTAGCTGGGGACCTTCTTGCTGATGTTGTGACTGGACAAAATGCCATATACACTGCCCTCAGGGCCCTTTTTCAGAACATTAGGGAAGGAGAACATGTTGATGCAAGGATTCAAGCTCGGGCCCTTCACTTGAAGGAACAACTTGCAAATGCTATGGGTTGGGATTTTGGACCTGAGGAGGCTGAAGAGGATGAGGTGGAGACAGGAGAGTATGCTCCTGTTATTGTAGAGCTTCCAGAGTGAAGTTGTTCAAAAAAATAAAATCAATTTCAAACAATGAGAAGTGTTTTTAATTGGAAAGGATTGAAGATGGAACTGAAATAAGGAATTGATTTTTCAGGAGGCTAATATTCAATTGTAAGTACAATCAACATTTAGATTTTTCTATTGCTCATATATAATGCCAAGTCTTATTTATGTATAAATGAAACATCCTATCTCTATTAATAAAAGCCTTACTGTGTCTAATGCTGACATCATCAATGGCACTTTTTTACGCGTTTTTAATATACTCCCAGATTAGGTGGAAGGTTGAAATTTTGCAGGAATGTTTGATTCAGATATAAAAATTAAATGAAAATAAACTGATGTGGGCAACACATGACTTTCTCCATATTTATATGGCAAATTACATGTTGTTAGCTCTGGGATCGTTGTCAATATTTACTCCCGGTTGACAATTAAGAAAAGAAAAAGGAGCATTACTAAGACGTAACTATGCGTCAATTGTTAACAATAGTCTTCGGTAGGTGGCATGGTGGTGGCAGCTAAAAATATAAGATATCTCTTAAACATTGCATTATCTGGGAAAATGTATCAAACAAAGGTTGTAGAAAATGTAATTTCCTACAACTTTTATTCCAATACATTTATCAAATATTAAAGAAAATATTTCAAAATAACGGATGTGACAAGAATAAACACCCACTTCCGTTCGACCGATTTTTACCAAAAACTAATCAGATCTAACTTATAAAAATGTTAAATATAAAATTTTGCGTTGACCTGATGAATAGTTTTTGAGTTAGAGCACCCACAAAAATCTATCACATACAGACACAGACATCATCGTGAAACTAATCAGAACGTGTTCAGGGAACCTTAAAACATGTATTACCCTTGAAATCTCGAGTTCGATCTTTTTCATGAAAAGAATACTTTCTCATACTATGTATATGGAGAAAGTAAAAATACAAAAATAGACCCGGGTTTGACCCAAGGAGGATTTCCATGTCCCGTAAGGTAACATGTAAAAAGCGACTTTTTAAAGTGTTGACTTTTATTCTTTTGGAAATTCAAATTAGAAAGAATTGACATACGATCTTTGAATTTGAACTTTGTTTTAGGAAAATGAATGAAGTTTCTTATTGTATTCGTCTTTTTCCGCCTACCTTTCGACAGGGCTTTGCAGCTAAGGTTTTGGACCTTGGCTCCAGCTCCGGATAATTTCCTAGCTCTGGTTCTGGGTAATTTCCTAGCTTCGCTCCGGCTCCAGCTACGGCCTGGCTCCAGCTCCACTTTAGATCCAGTTTCTGTTTGCCCTCTTGTTATTTCAGCCATTTCCAAAGTATTTTGTCTCCTGTTTCAAAATTAGTTGCACAACAGCTTTCAAACCTCTTTGGCAAGTATAAGTTGACCAGGAGTCAACGAAATGCAGTACTGAGCATCAACATGAATTGCAGTTAGTAATATATCATTTTGAAGCAACTTCCCTTTTGGCCATTGATTTTTTTATTTCTGCTGTAATTTTTTCTTGGTTTTTTCTAAAACTTCTTTCATTTTGTACCTTTCTTTTAAAAACTCACCAGGAGTCATATTAATTCTTTGAAGTTTGATAATGACATCATTAAGCTTTTTCAGAATTTCAGTGAGGAGCTCAATCTTCCCACATTTCAAGAGATAATTAAAAACACATGGTCTATTAGTGCAAATTGCTCATAGAATGGGTACAAAATAAGAAGTCGCTGAATCATACGAAATGTTGAGCCCCACCGAGTTTTATAATCCAAAATTGGGATGACTTTGTATTGCTTCTTTGCCAAAGAAATCATACTTGGCACTCTAGTTTCTTCACAACAACTTAGATTTTTCCCAACAATTGTGTGTGTGTAGTTCTCATGAATTGACAGCTGTAATGTGTGGATCACACAGCACATAAGTCTAATGTCAGATGACTGCTACTGAAGCCATTATTGTAGAACAAGATGAGGATTTGCTTCCGAAGTTGCTGAATTTTCTGCTTGTTCCTTAGGCTCAACTAGAAGTGCATCTTCTGTATTGGATTCTTCCTTCACTCCATAAAAATCATCTTTAATCTCATCATCTTTATTTGGAAGTGCAACTGCATGGGTCATATTAGCCACGTTGTCCACACTGACACTGTTAACTTGAGACTTCATACACCAAAGTTACATCGAGTATCTTCAACCATTTTCTTCATGGCAGCTGAATTATGTTTCCCCTCCATATCCATGAGAGCCAAGGTTTTAATTTGCAATTTGCCTTGGTCATAATACTGGATATTTATTCCCAAATAATTTCTTTGATGCAGAGTTACAGCATCCATCTTTAGATAAACCAGTTTCTGAGCCAAGAATTCCTTCAATTCAGTCCCCTTGTCTTCAGCAAGCTTGATGACTGAGTTTCGGACCAAATCATATCCAGTATTAAAACCCTCTTGCTTGGCCACTTGACCTGCCACAAATTGAAAACCTTCTCCTCCAAAAGTGAAACACTGTCATTAACAATTATTTAAATCACACCTTTTCTGAACGTTTCTGCTGACATATAATTAGTCATTTTGTCACTTGTAATATAGGAATCAATATATTGTTTTTTGTCTTCACCTGTTGCACCACTTGTTTGCCGACTTTCTTTTTCTTGAGGTTTCCTCTTCTTCCTTCTTTTTCTTCTCTGCTGAGATTTTGAGCTTCAATTCAGTAGGATGAGATCTCTCCAAATGACACTTCATATTATAAGATTTGGCAGTCCTAATCTGCATGCCACAAAGGACCACTTCACCATTTTTCTCTACTTCAATCTTTTGTCTGTTGTAAAGAAATTATCCAGCTTCATAGGTTTTTCTGAATTTAAAGACATTTTTCATGTAAAAGTAAGATTCAATTAAACCCTCACAAGAGTGAATTCCTTAATTTAGTTGCTAATAAATATTTTGCTTAAAGCCTGTAGAAAAAAATAAATACATATACCAACACTGATTGTGAGTCAGAGAACTAAATTTCTATGATGAAAAATATTGTAAAATAAAAAACTAGCAGCAATAAAAGATTTATACACTCACGGGAAATACTGTTGGAACACCAAATCTCCAAATAATATTCAAGAATGGTGACACCAAAGGATGTATGCTCAGTAATCCTGGATGTATGAGGAAAGGTAGTTAAAAGCTGTAGTTTTTATGATCTAATTTATGTTCTCTACAATTCCTGCTGCGAAAAGGTAAAACAATGACCCATGTTTAGAAAATGTCATATACTCACAGGAAATTGCCGATTTAACAGCAAGAACTTAAAATAAGGTCATCTCTGTTTCTAGCACAGACACCTCTGCTATGAAAAATCTGACTGTTTTTTTATGTGCACTCACCTGTAGGCACTATCTTAACCCTTTCCTGACTGGCTTTTAAATACCCATTTTCCCTCTCCATCCTAAGTCCGACCAACCTGCTGCTAAGTAGTGTGGTCACCCCATTGCTGTGTAATGTCACGTGTCTTTACATTGTATACTCATTTTGTCAAATGCTTCGATTTTGTGTGTCATGCAGTAACAGAGTTAGGTGATATTCTTTGCAGAATTTTCAGTTTGCATCATGGATGTTCACTTTTTCTAATGAAAGATATATAAAACTCAGGCAGCCTTATGGGAACCGCACATTTAGGTTAAAATATTCAGCTCTCATGGTGATCAACTTGTTAAACAAAAGCGAGAGAAAAATGTCGCAATCTGAGAAGAATATAAAGAAACTAAATCTGGAGCCGGGAAATTTTTGGAAGAATGCAGAGTTTCGGCTCCATTTCCAGCAAAAAATAGTATCTTCGGGCTGCTCCAGCTCCAAAGCCCCGCCTTTCGAAATCTCTTATATTAAACATTTCAATCATATTTTGGGAAAATATCGGCTTTTAAAATGGGATGTTGCCTTGCCAACCACGTCATTGTTAAACTTAGAGAATCAATTGTTGTCTCAACCCACATATGTGTCTCATAGATTGTCTTAAATTATCGTAGGATTTTTCGCAAAATTACGTAATCCTAATGGGACTGGGATTTGGTTTGGATTTATTTGCTTATCAAAATGACTATATACTTGTAGAGTAAGAGTGAGGGGGATGGGGGAGGGAGATAGGAAGGGAGGGATATAGAATGAAGGGTACATAGAGAGTAAGGGAGGTGTAGAATTAGAAAAGGATGAGAAGAAAGAGATAGGTAAAGAGGGAGAGCTATGGATTGGGACAGGAGGGAATGAGAGAGGTGGAGGTGGGAGAAAAGAGGTAGAGAGAGGGAAGGAAAGAGAGAGGAAGGAAGGGAGACAGAGGGAGGGATTATTTATTTATTATTATTTCATTTTTGTGTTCTTTGCACGAAGTGAACGCATATAGGGGAGGTTGTTTTCTCTTAGTTGGCGCAGACTCGCATTTTTAGGAAACATTTCTTATAAATTGTCCAACCTATTCCATAAACTTAAACCTGTTTTCTACTCCCCAGTTACATTTTCCAAATTATTTCTTAATGCTAAAGACCCGATACAGTTGTCATTAAGAAGTAGTGTATATAAACTTGCTTGTGATGATTGCGGAGCAGTCTACATTGGCCAAACAGGGAGGAGTTTTGACATGAGGACTAAGGAGCATAAGTGATACTTCTGTTTAAATAATTTAATTCTCAATTTGCAAAACATATTTTAAACCTCAATCATCATAGTTCCTTCAACCCTAAATTTCTCCACTTTGAAATTAAAGGTTGCAAATTGGATGCTCTTGAACAGCTAGAGATAATTATTTGTGAAGACTCGCTTCTCTTAAATGAATACCTTTTCCACAATCATTCTCCTCTATTTAGCTTACCAAATATTTTGTAAATACTTTGTATCAACATTGTTGTCTTTGGCCCTTTTACCAAGTTTTTGTAACATTTGTAACTATGTTGCTTTCGCCTTCTTTTCCAACCCCTTCCTTTTCCTAACCGTTTATTCTTTTACCTTCCATTCGCTTTCTTTGTAACCCCTCCTGTCTCCCTCCCCCCTTTTCCCCTATATATTGGAACGATTTTTATATTTTATCACCTGATGATGCTACGATCGTAGTGAAACTGGTCGTGCAAAATAAATTTGTGGAAGTGACTAAGTTCTTTCTTTTTCTTGATGAGTAAATTCCACAGGGTTGAGCCTGACCTCATTATTGATAATGATGACCACTTTACATGAAGACCTACAATGTTCCTTTGTTTCAACTCGGGAACCGCGTTATGTATTTTGATGAAATTTGGTATTAGGGAGTTTTGCTAAAATTGGTCAACTGATTCCAATTTTGGTTAAAATCAGACAACAATGACGACCACTTTACATGAAGACCTACATGTAGTTTACAATGTTCCTTTGTTTCAACTCGGGAACTGCTTTACGTATTTTGATGAAATTTGGTATGGAGTTTTGCTAAAATTAATTGACCCATTCCAATCGTGGTTAAAATCAGACAACAATTACAACCACTCGGACAATAATTATGACTAATTTACATGAAGACCTGCATGTATTGTGCAACGTACCTCGCTTGCTTCTCGTTAAATTCTAATCTGAGCAAAAAATATTAAGAACACTGTGAAATTTCAAAGAACACATTTGGAAACGCTGTGTACTCCGACATGGAGTACACCTTTCCAATCTTGTTTAGAAGGGGCTCATCATTGGAGAAAACAAGAATGAGAAAGAAATTCTCTTGAATCTCTATTTTTAGCAAATTTTATACCGACTCTTACTCATTAATTACAGTTGTTATTATTCATTTCTAAGTTCGCTGTTGAATTTCAACAGACAATTACACAAAAAAATAAACTGATTTTGTGATTATCCATAATACTGAGTTAGGATTATTTAATTAAGATGTATGGTTTCAGTAGGATTACCAGTCTTGGGATGGGTTTTTCAACCATATAGTAACTAACACTCATCATATGATGGGCAATACACTAGTTTGAAATATTTTACACATAGCATTTGCTTGATTTACTAAAACATGGTATTACTTTTTTAAGCAATTGCTCAACTGTAGAATTACAAAAAGAATAGTTGCACCTTAATTTTAAGAAAGTGATACAAGCTACTGCAAAAATTAAATGGGCTAGCTGGTCCAGGATTGCATCCAATCTTGGATGTGTTTTAAAGAAGTCAGTATAACAGGAGTATGTTTATTTCATAACTTATGGGATAGATTGTGTTTTCGTGTTTCACATAATTAATGTATGTATAAATTAGTGCTGTTATATTGGGATAAAACACTAGTTCTTTACTCCAGAAGAGTAAATTAAAGTGATAATCAAATGGCATATGCTGTATTTAAATTATTTATTTGGTGTTACTCCATCATTTTATAGAAGTATCATTTTATAGAAGTAGAGGCCTTTAAGATCTGGGTATGCATGCTCTATATTCAGAATGTGCTCTAACTACCCGTTGGATGCCAAGGAGCTGATGCCATAAGTTTTGCAAAGAATGCTGTGAGCTGATTGAGGCAGGTTTTACTTTTGAATGTAGCTCATAGTTTTCCTGTCAGATGTCATAACCATGAGTTGCATTTGATAGTAAAAATTCTATATTTTTACCTCAGTCATAGATATCATTGTTGCTATTATTTCTGAATGTTTCTCACTAAGCTTCAATTTGCAGCAGAAACGCAATGCCGAGAAGTGTTGGCAGAAGTTGGGCAATACATATATTGCTGAATGATGAAATCATTGAAAGTACTGTATTTCCAGTGTATAAAATGCATCCATGTATAAGAAGCACCCTAAAATTAAGGCCATTTCCAGTTTAAATAATTCTTTACTCATAAAAACAGGTTTTTTTGATAAGGACATACATCAGTGCTTAAAAACAACCTAAAGTAAGTTAATTAGTTAATTATTGGTTGAAAAGTATCTATTAGTTTAATAATTATGAAAATATACTAGCTAGTATCATCATAGTTGACTGGTAAACAAAAAGAAAATAGGTTTGATCATAGTTGGGTGATATTTTCATTTGTAGTCTCTCCTTTCATCCAACTGCTGTTGAGTTAATCGAGATCTTTGTCTTCGAGTTCATTCCCAATTGTCTTCGATGTTCTTAAGGTGTCTCCTCAATATTATCTTCCATTTTAATGTCATGTTACTCTTTAACTTATAACTAATATTTAACTTAAAATCTCGTACTTATTATTTTTAGAAATAATTTATTCATATCTTTTAAATATCCAAATTTTATTCAAAATTCTAACATAATGGATGTATAACATTAACTTTAATGCTTTGTCATAGAAAACCATTGTACATTATATAAGATGTTTCTGCGTACACTTGTTTTGTATTTAAAAAAATTTTAATTCATAAGAATGCATTAAAAATTCAACGACAGGATAAGAAAAAATAAAACAAAATTAAATATTATAACATTTAAAAACAACAAATTAGGGATTTAAAATTTCTTTGGACACAATATTCATGGTGAAAACATGGCTGTCATTTTTCAATTTTTCTTGTAATTGTGAATTTATAACATAAACTCAAATTTTTTCCATTTCTGGTTCATGATAGTGCAACATATAAATAGCCATGAGCAAAAACTGGCTCATCCAGAAAAAGGCCTATAATATGAGAAAAAGTTGACCTTTGAGCCTTATTTATTATCATACAAAAAGCTCCCTCCCTCCTTATTTCCATGCATCTCTCTCTGGATGACACGTTAAATGCTTGATGGCTCATATTAAGGCACTCAATTCGTACGTTTATATTACTCATATGAGAATTGAGACAATAATGCAGTCTTACTTTTGACAATAACATGGTTGGCAAGACAAATCCTCTTGAAATTGCAAAATTTTGACAAATAAGCCATTTAAATGTTAAATTTGAGCATTTTCACATTGAGGAAGGTCGGCGATAAGACTAAGAAACTTTGTTCATTTTCCTTTAAAACAATTTTGGTTTGAATATCGATGGTCAATTTTTCTAATTTTTATGAGCAAAAGAATGAAACTTTGCACGTCGCTAAATTGATTTTTATGCATTATCTTATGGGAAATAGAAATTAGGTATCTATTGGAGTTGAACCTGGGTGTTTTTTGGAGAATTTTTTTCGTACATGGCTTTTACTATAAAAATCAAACGTTCCTACTGAATTTCATTCTTCTACCTACTCAGAAAGTTTGTTAAAAATAGCATTACGGTCAGTCATAAATAGCTCTCGATTCTCCCACTTTTATAATGACTTTGTAAGGGCGGTGCCACAGTAGAGCATGAGCAGATTTCATAGTTCATTATTTATAGAGGTTGTATTTACTTGCTTCTAAAGTAAGGCGCACTTTTTTTCCAAATTTTTTGTCTCCAGAATGAGGAAATATCAAAAAATTTGAGATAATTGTTAAAATTCATTAGAAACTCGCTAAAAGTGCAATGTGCAAGTTATGATTTATAAAAACATTACATAATCACCACAAGAAATAAAAAATCTGATGTGGCCACCACTTGACTTTCTCCATATCTGTAACATTTCTAAAAATTCCAAATAGGTTACATAATAATAAATATTTTAAGAAAGAAAATTTTAGACTTAACAAAGAACAGAAATAAACTCAAACCATAGCCTTCTGATATTGGATATAGCCACAAAGCTCCAACAATTAAGAAAAGAAAAAGGAGCATTACTAAGATGTAACTAAGCGTCCATTGTTAACAAAAGTCGTCGGTAGGTGGTGTGGTGGTGGCAGCTAAAAATATAAGATATCTCTTAAACAATGCATTATATGGAAAAATGTGTCAAACCTAGGTTGTAGAAAATTAAATTTCCTACAACTTTTATTCCGATACATTTTTACATTTATCAAATATTTCAAAATAACGGATAAGTGACAAGAGTAAACACCCACTTCCGGTTGACTGATTTGTACCAAAAACTAATCAGTTCTTGTGACTGTCATAAAAATGTTAAATATAAAATTTCGCATTTACCTGATTAATAGTTTTTAGTTAGAGCACCCACAAGCTATCACACACACACAAAGACATTGAGGAAATGGTCAAAACGTGTATTTCCGTTGAAATCTCGAAGTCAATTTTTTCATGAATACAATACTTTCCCTTGTACTACATATATGGAGAAAGTAAAAAGGGAAAGAAATATTACTATTATTGACGGAGTTACAAACATCAGATTTTGCAGGTGAAGGCTATGTTAATGCTATAGTGCATTGCAAATAACTTGGAGGTTTAGAGAGAGAAGAGGAAGCTTTTAAAAGCATGACCTTTTGAGGGAACCAATAAGAATGAAGGAGGTGGGGCCTCTGCAGACAAAAACTCAATCTTTCTCAGGTCTCTCTCATGGTAACGAGTTTGTGAGTGGTGTGTTGCCAAGTGCTTATGCTGCTGATGTTAGTGAATTCCTTTTGCCTCATGTGCCCACTGCAAGGTGCATTCCAGTGTTGTAGATATGCCAACACAGAGTTAGAGTTCTTTGGCCAGGAGACATTGCTCCACCCCCTAGCAGCAGAGAGATACAAGCGGCCCAAGTATGAACAAAATGTCAGTCGCAATGTAATTTGAAATTCACTATAGAGACCTATGAGCTGTGAGAAAAATGCTTTGGTCTGATGGATATCATCACAATTTAATCTCATATTCCAATATTTCTATAGTGAGAAACATTTTGGTAGTGATACCTTCGGTTCAAATGTAATTTTTATCGATTTCCATATGCAGCATGTTTGGGTAAGAAGCTGTGTATTCCAAGATTTTTGGTAATATTGTCCTTTGTATCCTGCAAAATGAATATGTTGCTGATCGGTTACAAATAATTCACCAAAACACTTGATTATTATCAATAATAACAATAAAAATTTTACAGAATAAACACGTGTTTAAAGTTGTATGTACTGCATATAATATCTCCTTTTATGCTGAAAGTAGTGTTGCAAGAATTTGAAAAGTATGTATATGGCATTTAAATCTTTGTTTTATATGATGCAGAATGATTTTAGGACACATTTTTGTGACAAAAAAGTACATCTTATACACCAGCAATTATGTTAATATGCCTACAGTGATTTCATTCTATTGAGCTCGATAGCTAATTAATATAGTGGCATTCTAAGTTGCAGAGCCACTTTTTAGTGAGGTTTTGTAAGCTTGATAGTGGAAGTAAAACTATAACTATCTTTCTAATGGAGATTTATCAGAGTTATAAAGATCAGAAAAAGATTTCTCTGATGATGAAATTGAGTGAAAATATCACAAACAATGACAATCAACCCATTTCCCCCCTTTGGATTTTACCATCTGACTGGTGACAGGTATATAAAGCATCCTATCATGTAAAAAATTGTTGATATCAACTTCTGCAAAATTGTGACTTGACTCTTTAATTTGTAGCCATTCAGAAAATAACGATGTAGAGATCAAACCAGCTAAAATGCTATAAAAGTATTGTGCAAATATAAAATTTAAATTTTAAAAAGCCAAAAAAAAATATTTGGATTTGTAAAATTTAAATGTAACACACCCAGTTCCCGACTAACATGATAGATGCATCCTTAAAAAATTTCGTGTATGGTGAAATTGTTTTAGTCGGGCATGAATTTCTCATAAGAAATAATGTAAATAGGGGTGGATGCATTCCAGCATCCTAACCTGATTGACATTTTTAATTTTATTCCTTTATTATGGCTATGCTTTGGTTAATGCTTTGTGTTTTTTATTTGTTTATGTATATTTCATACGTTAGACTCATTTTTACAGAAAAGAAACAATGATAATGCAGATGGTTCGTAGCGTTGCTTCGTTAAGACCTGTATGTTGAACTATATCACGTGTTTGTCCATTATTCTCATAGCACTTAAGTAAATCTAGTTTTTGCTAAGTGACATAACATTTCTCAGTTTCTTACTCCCACCACCAATAAAATGTGAACTATAAACTCAGTGTATTTTTTGATGTAGATGACCGCCATTTTGAATCAGCAGTTCAACTGTTCACCATATATTTAGCAGGCATTATTTAGAAGATTTGTAAAATGATAATTTTTAACAGTAAATAACTAAGAATTAAACATTTTTGTTTTAATACATTAAATAATTTTTCAAAAGAACAACATACGATCTATAGAAAATTACAAAAATGGTCAAAGGAAATTTTAAAAACATTCGAGAATGGAATTTTTCTACATTGCATTTTAAAAACCATGAAATCCCTCGCCTTCTGTATGAGACTCATAGAAATTGTCAAATTCATCCTCTGGTTCAGATGTTATGATAATGGCTCATTGTCATCCACAATTAATGAAGAGCAGGGCTAAAGTTTGTTTCCGCTTTCTAGACCTTTTTCAAGATCGTAGAGAAGTCATGGAGAAATCATGTTAAACCGAAAGACCAGTCATGTTAGTTGAAAACCAGCCGTACTTTAAAAATCTTGTTAAACTGAAATCATGTTAGTAGAATTCGTATTAGTTGGGACTGGGTGTATAGGTCAATTTTTTATTAACAGTTTACATCCTCAGTCCATTTTGGATCTTAGGAGTGTAATTAATCTTTGTAGAATCTAATTTGTGGTGAATAAACTTGTTTAATGATAGCATACATTTTAGAAAGAAACAGATTCGGGTTTTTAGCATCATAGGCAGCACTAGGCCTGGCATCAAGGCAGTTAAAATTCTTCATGGGAGTGGCATAAATTAAATTTGCTATGCTGTTTTCTTTCTCAATTTATTAACATATCAGAAATGAAATGACATTGATTTATTTTTATTTATGGTTATCTCTAATAAAAAAAATCAAGGGGTGTTTGCTTGATTAAAAAAAATTAATTGGTGCTTTCTTGATTAAAAAATATAAATTGGTGCTTGTTACATTGTAAATGTTGGGAATTTTAGGTGTCCCCAAGTCCAATTTTTTTGCAATTCCAACTGTCTGTAATCTGTATGTGGCTCTAGGGCAGTTTTTCCAAACTGGTTGCTGGGGCACCATCAGAGCTGCCCCTAGGGGGGTGCGGGGCCCGGGGCGATCAGCATTTGCAGGGCCCCTTAACAATATAAAATCATCAAGGTATAATTCGCGCACTAAAAATATTTGTAAGAGATATTGTATATTTTTAAATATATATATTTTATTCTATAATTTAAATATACATATATTTCTTATTCTGTTTTTTTAAAACGAGGAATCGCTTCTCGAGTTCAAGAACAAAAACAAGTCCTTCGTTAGGAAAATCAACAACAATTTGATCATTTATGCCTGATTTATAACGATCTATGCTCATTATTCTGTCGCAAATGGCTCTGGAAAATTGCATGTGTACCTGCAATTTGAATATGAATATAAACACAGAAATCTCAAATGAATGGCAACATATAATATGTGAGGTCAACTTAATATTAAAGTAGAAGAAAAACACACTGTTTATTGCTCTACTTACTTTCATAAATTCAACTTCCTCGACTTTTTTGCAGCAAATTCTGCCATCAAATCATTGTAATCCAAATCTGAGGCTATTTCTCTCTCGATAGACAGCATAGCCAATCGACTCAATCTCTCTTGGGACATTGCTGTCCTAAGATAGTAAATAAATCAATTATTTTGAAATGCTGATAGGTCATTAGAGCTATAATATTTCCTCGAATAAATTGCTTCTGATGTTGTACCAACAAATGGATGCATCCAAACCATATGTATAAATATAAAACTTGGTTCCAAGGAAGGGGTGTTGTTGGGGTGGCAGAGTGTTGGCCTTCCATGCAGCGGTCCCAGGTTCGAATCCAGCAGAGGTAGGATTTTTCAACCTGGAATCATCCCGTCCCCTATTTGTATGATTTGAGGAGACCGTTCAAGTCAGTATTCTGTCCTTCGGAAGGGACATTAAGTAGTTGGCCCCCTTGGTGCTCTTCGTAAAGAGTTAGCTAATGCCGGCATGGGGTTTCCCTCCTACAAACAAACACGTGTGTCGTGGAATTCGGTATATCTTTGAAAGAGTGCTGCTCATACAAAATGTTTGGAAACCACTACTCTAGGGGCTAAAAAGGATCAGATCGATTCAGTGGTGAGGCATAATTATTGAAATAGGGGAAGCTGTTCTACACCGACATGCAAAAATAGCAAAATATAATGTTATAAAATGTACAAGTACCTCATTTTTTGTAGTGTAGTTGTACACTCCGGTTTCTTCTTGCAAAGATGTCAGTCATGTCGTCGTAAAACATTGGCCTCCGGCGTAATTTCAGCAAAAAATCTTTCTCATTGCTTAAAAGAGCAAGAGCCAGCAAAGCAGTTTCTTTAGTTTACTGCAGCCATATAACCACATCACAGAGTCATAAAGATTTTCATGAAAGTGTCATGTAAAAGACTTAGATTTGGTCTTCAAGTCTGTTAGTATTTGTTTTGGTCTGTTGCTTTTTGATTATTTGCAATTTATTTTGATAAGTAAAGGCACTGAACGATTTATTGAGTACCTTTTCAATTGAACAGTCGCATTCCTGTCGAATAATCTCACTCCCCATAGTCCCACAAGTAGCAACAACATCAGCAGGAACCCCTGAATGCATGGTGGAATCTGCCGGCAGGAAGCTTCCCTACGTCCCTATAAATGCATCAATAATAATAACACAAAACCACTTCTAAACTTCACACTGCAAAAAACTTACACTATTTTATTCGGTAACAGCATACGAAGTAACTGAACACCAATAAATGGATTATAATAAGGCTATTTGCATTAAGTAACATGAGGCAAAGTGGTCAATGACCCCATCCATAAGAACATGAACATGTAGGATTCTGTGAAGCATCCAGGTTCCCTAACCCCTACCCCTACTCTCCCAGTGGATGCATGTGCAGCCTGATCTCCAGTCCAGTGGGCAGTAACTCGGTAGTGGTGGAGGGAGAATGGGGTTGTTCTGTATGAAGCTCCCAGGCAGCACTACAGTTGCCAAAACAGTGGGCTATTCGAATCAAACAACACCCTACGCACACTCCAGTCTCTCTCTTTCACTCTCCATCATCCTATCATATGACTAGTGTCGCTGCTGGTGCATTTTTCAAATATTACAGTTATCTAATTTGGCGTTTCGCTACTGACACAACATACGAAATCAGCCAGTTTCTTTATTTTCAATTCGTGTTTTATTTTATTTATTCTTTTAAGGGAAATGGTGCTTCCTTATTTTCCATGGACACCTCACCACTAGATCAATTCTCTTATTTATTTAGGCTGTTATCTGGAATAGAAGCCTATTAAAATTAACCATATTGAGCCACAGTGGAGGATAGTTAATTCCTGTTGATTTTCACAAAATGTCAATTTACTCAAAAATGGCTGCAGAGATTTGATTAAAATTAATGACTGTTATAAAAAACCCTACATAAACTATATTTCTCAAACAGTAACTATGTTGCATCCATTGATATTGTAACACTAGCGTAATTGCCCATCAAATATGATGGGATTATGATAAAAGTATTCCAAATATATTTGATTTCGATATGAAAAATCAGTAAGATATGCTAAATGATGAGCCCCTTCCCTCTCTCTCGCTGTCCCTCCCTTACTCTATTCCTCCCTCTCTTCCTCCCTCTCTTCCTCCCTCTCTTCCTCCCTCTCTTCCTCCCTCTCTTCCTCCCTCTCTTCCTCCCTCTCTTCCTCCCTCTCTTCCTCCCTCTCTTCCTCCCTCTCTTCCTCCCTCTCTTCCTCCCTCCGTCCCTCTCTCCCTCCCTCCCTCTCACTTTCCTTCCCCCTCTCTTTTATCTCACCTCCCCCCTCTCTCATTCCCTCCTATCCCAATCCATAGCTTTCTTTTTCTTCGTCTCCCTCTTTATTTCTTTCCTCCTGTCCTTTTCTATTTGTATACCTCCCTTACTCTCTATATACCTTCCATTCTATATCCCTTCCCTCCAATCTCCCTCCCCACATCCCCTCTCTCTTACTCTATATCTATATAGATGTTTAGATAAGCAAAAGAATCCAAACTAAATCCCAGTCCCATTAGGATTATGTAATATCGTGAAAAATCCTACAATAATTTAAGGCAATCTATGCACTCGTATATATTACACGTTTGTGGGTTGTGGCAACAATTGATTCTCGAAGTTTAACAATGATGTGGTTGGCAAGGAAACATCCCGTTTAAAAGCCAATATTTTCCCAAAATATGTTATTTAAATGTTTAATATGAGAAATTTTGAAAGGTAGGAGGATAAAGATGAATATAATAAGAAACTTTGTCAATTTTCCTAAAACAAAGTTCAATTTTGAAGATCGTACGTCAATTCTTTCTAATTTGAATTTCCAAAGTCTGCACTTGGTATTTTTTTGTATTTTTTTGTTATTTAATTTTTATATCTGAATCAAACATTCCTGCGAAATTTCAACCTTCCACCTAATTGGGCAGTTTGTTAAAAATGCATTAAAAAGTGCCATTGATGACATCTGCATCTCACACAGACAGACAGAACTGGAAAACTATATGTAAGATACTGAGTTTAACACCCAGCGACATCCAAGCTCTCTAACCTACAGCAGCAGCATTAATATTTTTATATAGCTCATAAACAGTGGTTTCTGGCCTTTTATAATGAAGGTAGTAGCAACAACAAATGCTATCAGAGACAACCATGCCCTTGGCAGGATTCGAACCCGCAACCCTAGCATTGGGAGCCAGTCATGCTAACCTATCCTCTACCAAGGCAGATTACAAATCATACTGCATGTAAATACATATTAATGTAAGCCATGACCTTATCATATGGACTAGAAGCATGGATATGAGAAAGTTTGTGCAATGTATGTTGGACTGATTTTTTAAAAAGAAGTTAAGGGAGACATATAGCATGAACTGCAAATTATTTTTATTATAGAGAGATAGCAAGGGGATTACTGTGTTCTAAACACTGGCAGTGGGCTGCATATAATTACTTTGAGCTGCAGGTTGGGCTCCCCTGGCCTAGACAATAAAATGGCTCTGAATGTTAACATCCTTTCATATGGGAAATAAGGGGTTTGGATGGGAGTCTGAGTTTTAAATCTTGAGGGATGCCCATGTGGGATCAAATTGAGATAGTGAATCGGAATGACTCAAGATATCTTTAATTCGTCCATATGTTCTTTCTTTAAAATTTTAGCTCATAAAGATAAAAAAATTGATAAAATAGGCCTGGGTCCTTTGTGTTTGATCTATCTCCATCTACATCTCTTAATTTCCAAAAATGCTAACTTGGCATTATATTTATGGAGCACTTTATTTTATGGATCGCATGAAGAATCTCCCCCAAGCACTATCTGGGGGGGAGATTCTTCAGGTGGAGCGGGCTGGGGGAGAGATTCTTCAGGTGAAGCATGCTGGGGGAGATTCTTCAGGTGAAGCATGCTGGGGGAGATTCTTCAGGTGGACTACCTGGGGGAGAGATTCTTCAAGTGATCCATTTTATGTAATCTTTTATTTTATTTTTATTCTTTGTTACTTTCTTTCTGTTTGTAATTAACAATGGGTTAGATGGAAGAAGAGACTACTTAGTCTCAATCTCGTCCAAATAAAGATGGATATCTATCTATATCTATTTATCACTTAGTTGGTACTTCATTGTGAAATACTGATCTCTGGACTTCCTTGCAAAAATCAGTTAAATATGCCAGTCAATTGTTGGAGATCAGATGAGAGGTGAATTATTGTACATAGGAACAATGGAACTGTATAACACATTTATTTTGTCTCATGCTGCAATTTAACTTATGTGGTAAATTGTAAAATATAGTTCACCATCATGATAATATTTAATTGGCTTATGAAAAATTGGATAATGAGGTAGGGAATTGTTTCAGTTATATTAGAAATAAAAATTGCGATCTTCTCAATATTGGATATAATTTTGAATCTCAAAACTATTACATCAAAGTTCAACAAAGGAATTTGTTTGAAATGTAGACAGTCAAAACCTTTTAGTATAAATCTTTTGAAATATGTATTTTATTTATGTGAAATCTTTGGTTGATTAAATAATGTGAACACTGTAAGCTCTGTGTTGTAAATTATATTTATATTTGTTGACCTAACCTTTATGTTGTTTGTCTAATAGCAAAAACACAAAATTTTTCCATTATATATTTTTGAAGGTCTTTTATCTGTTGTAATATCTTGTGAAAGAAAAATAAATTAAGGTTTAAGTGGTCATGATTTTAACATATGCTCAAGATTTTATATCTAAATTTAATGATATTCTTATGTGTGAAAGAGATGAGTAGAAACTAAGTGAGATTCGTTGCTGGGAATGAATTTAATTGTTAATGTATCATTTCTGTATTTTGTATTCACTTCAAACGTTCGTTAATGATACCATTCAGATATGAATAAATAGCAACTTGATAAATATCTCACTTTTAAATTAAGCATCCTGATAAAAGGTAAATTTGACACTGTACTGGCAATATTGTCCTACTATCACTTGTACAAATGGATAAAATTGCATCTCGTGCAAAAATTTGGATTATAATGCTAATTTCATTGAATTGTGTTTGGTAATTAGATTAAATCTATAGCTAATATCAATTTAAAAAATAATTCAAAATATTTAACTTTTACTGCTAATATAAAATCTGTAGGTGTAATGCGCTCTGGTATGACATTACCTCTGGTATTATTCCTTTTGAAATATAATGTTTTATCCTAATTAATAATTAAATTGAATTATTCTTTTCCATTGAGAACACCATTCACATTAAGATCTTAAATCATGACCAAACAAGCAAACAAACATTCAAAATTCGTATCTCCATCCGTGTAAGATTTATATATTCTGTGAATTTCCCCAAGCACATTTCAAAAAAATATTATGACCAAGTATTCAAGCTATATTGCTTTTCCTACCTTAATGCTTGGCCTATACTTTAAATTTTGCCCCTAAATAACTATAAGAAAGTCTGGTATCTATATTCAGATGCACAACCATCACAATTATTAGCAGTATTAATTATCATTACATCAGGTGGAACTAGACATTAATATTTAAGTACACAGTTAAGTTGGCTTCACTGAAATTTCTTTGATGATGTCATGCAAAATGGTATATAAATTCTTATAATTATCGTGAATCTTAAAATAAATATTAACATTAATGAGTTCTGAAATAAGTAATTACACTCTTGACAATTGCAAACACATTGGATTTCAATATGTTTAGAATAATTCTTTCATTACAGTTGATAAATAATGATGATAAAACAAGGCACACTCTTTATAATACACTTATAAATGCACTTTAACTGACCCACTTAGCAATAAACACATTTGGAAATTTGGTTAAAGCAAATGGCAGTAAAATTTGGAGATACAAAGAGGATATGTTGCATGAGTAAACTCACTTATCTTCATTAATTGTGGTTCATATTTCACTCAAAGGCCTCCAGGGTACCTTTAATTATGAGGACAATTGTATTTTGGTTTGATGATTGGGCTACTCATTGTATCATAATAAAAACTCAACAAGGGACATTCATTCATTTACCAAACCTCATATCGCATAGCTATATTTTTAAAAATCTTCCTTTGAAGCTTGCATTTATATACACAACAACATAATGCTCAACATTATCATTGCCTATGTAAAAATAAATTCACTATCAATATTGAACCACACTCGGAAACATTTACATACAGTTCATCTTTGTTTCTATCTACTCTACATTATAAGTAGCCCATGACATACAGTCAACTTTGAACAGTTATAAATATTAACAACAGACAGAGAATCAACAAGGGAAGGTTCACTCACATTACTTTAATCTCTCCCGAGAAAGTGAACTCGGGCATATAATTCTTCAACCATGAAAAATTTCAACACAACACTTAAAAGCATTCATCATGAATTTCATGAGAAGGTAAAAGTATTACGTGAGCATTTCAACAGTTATCACTGAACTCGGTTATCTATTTGCCCTACCTTGTAATAAAGTTGGAGCATGACAGAAAATGTCTATTCTATGTGATCTTGGCAAAAATCCATAGCTGGTATTGTTTTGGAATGTAATGATGACAAACATTTAATGCTCCCTTTATGAGAACTTTCGTTGGATATTGGTCTTTTAAGTACCTTATATAAGTGTATTACTCGTTTTTTTGAACCAATATATAAAAATTATATGTATAACCACAAATTTCTAAGCATTATTTTATAAAAACAATGCCATGTATGTGCTGTGTACTTTTAATGAATATTATTAGGCATTCCTTTCCATATTAATGGAAACTGTAGCCCAATTTTTCCGGTCATCTCTATTAGTATCCTGTTAAACGTTTTATTGTGTTTCCACAATTACCTGGATATCAATAATAAATCCATTTTTGCCATTATAAAATCATAAGTTGTCAAAATAAAATTAACATCTTGAAATAATTATTAAGAGAGAATGTAATTTAATCGTAAGTTTCTGACTCTTGCTGAACCAACTTCATTCGGCGTGGACTCTTGACATAAAAACCTCCGCCATGTATATGTCCTTCAAGAGAGAGGCGTCCCTTATTACTTAAGTAGCGCTTGATGTATCTTGTGACAAGTTTCTGTGGACGCTCCTGCCACTCGTCAAGGATTTCCTTTGAGGCAAGAACCTGCAGAGACATTATAATTTTAATTGAAATTTTTATGCAAGCAGTCTCTAAATAGTAGTTATTAACTAATTTCTAGAATAAGCAGCCATCTTCAGTGATGATTAACCAAAAGTAGAAAGTGTATCACCAAGAAGATGGTTGATATGTAGCCCAAATGCACATCTGGTTTTTTATAACCTTGATATGGGTATTGGAGATACCTAAGACAAGTATGTACTTAATTTTTCAGTTTTTCACATTTAAGTGATTATTCTGGAATTTATTTTCAGACATAAGATGAACTCAATAGCTAGCCATACACGAGCGGACTTTTTGAAGGATTTAGTCTGCCAAGGCTAATGACCGGACTGTGACTCACAGATTCCTTGTGACACATGATTGATCTTGTCTCAAAATCTTTATTACATCAAAGTACTTACATTAGCGCTTTCAATCATTTGAACATAATGGAGTGGGATAAGTCAGTGTTAAATGAGTTTATTGAAATGTACCAGCTCAGCCAATGCCCATGGAAAGTAACGTCTGAAGAATATAAAAATTTTAAAATTTCAGCATATGAAGAACTCGCAAAATTTTTAAACACCAAAGGGATGATTGATGTTACCAAAAAAAGTTGTGATAATACACATATACTTAATATACATATATACATAAACTTTTCACCCATTTAGAACCCTTTTTCGTTTGCATAACACTCCATGATAATAAACATATCCCAGCAGCGACAATTGCAATTTTTCTTTTATACATGACAAGACACTTTAGAAACAGTGGGTCTGCTGAAAAGTCTGCTGGTGATTTTAGCAAGCTGAATGTTTAGTGGACCTGTTCTGCTATCATCAGCTCCATCAAAAACCAGCAGATTTTCACCCACTAACTAGGGGACCTGGCCCGATGACGGACTCAATCCTCAATGAACCATATTTTATGTAACGTTAGTGGGCATCGAGAGATTTGATCCATTGTACCAGGTCCATTGAATTAAGTTCGAAGGACCAAGTCTGCTGACCGAGTCTTTCAAAAAGTCTGCTCATGTATGTCCTGCTAATAATTCCAAGGTGAATTAACCATTTACTAGTCTACAGTACTTAAAAAATTCATAATTAAATTTTATTCATTGGTATGCTACCTCATCAGAAGGTCATTCTAAATCTTTGTAGGCTTTTTAATATTTTTCAGGAGTTAAAAGTCTTTTTATAATTAATTTAAATAAATTTTTTATATCATAAAAAAATACTGAGTTCATTTTTTTCACTATAAAATTCATAAATTATAGTATTTCTACATTTTTGCAGCTTATATTTTATGAATTTCAATTCATAATTTCATTAAATGCTGCAAGTGAAGATGCTGAGAGTTCCATTGAAGATGAAAAGATTATGGAAGAGATTCTTAAATGTAAGAATTATGAGAAACCATGGCCATTTAAAACAATTGAAGAATTTGGAATAAGAGGTATGTTTTTGTAAGTTATTACTTATTACCTATTCGTATGAAAGGTTAATGGTTTTTCTTTGTTTACTAAATGGGGTTTTTAATCAATTTAATTAAAACTTTAATTATCAGTTTTGAAAGTATGATGGGAACTTAGTGAGAATTTAAACTTCCTTTTAGTACAGTTGTTTTAGTATGGCTAGTTGTTAAGCAGAATTACTTTTTCTCTCCAGTCAGCATATATGTAATATCCTTATGTATTTGTCAAATCAGTAAATATGTAAGATCTTCATGGAAACAAATCTCACTTTACCTGATCACTTTTTAGACGGTCCACAATGGTATTGCACACAACAGCTGATTTAATTCCTGCTTGATGTGTCAGTGCAGCAAATGATAGAGACTCCATTTCAATATTAGACACCCCTGCATCATGTAACTTACTCATGTATTCAATTTTGTCTGCTTCTGTAAAGCTGCAGAAGGCACCATCTACCCTGGCTTGTCCTGTAAAAAGTCAATGACTTAAACAATTTATTCCTATAAATGTAAAATGCTATGGAGCATTCAAGCCTATAATAGAAGACATTTATGTTAATGTTTTGTTGACGATTCTCCATCACAATGAATTACTTTTAAGTTCACATACTTTTTTACAGTTCTTTAGAGTTGTTGTTGTTATCATTTTGGATAGTTTTAATATTTTCCTTTTTCAGTATACATACCACATTGTGCATTTAAAAAAATTTAATTGAGATTGTTTGATTGGTATTAATCCTCTGAATTGCTGGTGTACTATTTATCTGTTAGTGATCAGATCTGCTATTGATACTGTTTATAATGCGATAAATAGTGTGGCAATGGTGGCTTTTACCATAAGTTTAGCTATCAAAAGGTACTAATGATATTTCTGTTAAAATAAATACAGGTAGTCCTCGTTTTATGCAGTTTCAAATAATGCAATTTTGTCATAACACAATTTTTACTTTGATACCTATAATTCAATTGATGCAGTCTATCCTTGCTATAATGCGGTTCCTACTATTTTACTCCTGAAAGAAAATTTATATTTTATACAGAAATTACAAGCTTACACATACCATGTATTATCCATCCCCACATATTGCCATAAAATTAATGCTGAGGAGTTATTTTGTGATTACTAAACCAAACCAAGTTAAATAAATATTAAATTATTGACTGAGTAAACTATTTGAAGACTTTTTTCCCTATCATTATGTACCAACAGCCAAATGATGACACACAAACCTAAAACACCTTAGTGTGTGCCATGAAACCCATAGGCATTGAGTTGTTGACATGCTATATGCAACGTACAATGTTTGTGGCTTAAGGTATAATAGTAAGCTGTAACCCAAATTGTATATATGATTGGCCTGAGCATGTACACCTAAGAAAAGACAAAATTTTTCGTGCAAACTTAACCGTTTAAGATAAACCAGTGGTGTTTTATATGATTGCCATCGCTTGAGAACAAGTGCACCATTGAAACTACATTGTCACACCTTGATGAATCCATAATTACAACTGAAATAAAATCCTTTACTATATTGTCTTGTTTTGACTCCCATTATGAATTCTTCTAACTCAGTGCAGATGGAATGGTCAGTAGGTTTAATGCCTTCATACCCGTGATGTCTACAGCTAACACTTGTGCTTTATCCTGAATTATGTGTGTAGCCCTTAGTAATTATTAATTATTATGCCTCCTAAGAGATCAAACAGTGAAAGTTTGATGCTACGTCAAAGAAGAAAAGGGAACTTATTCCTTTGACTATAAAAATAAATATGCTTCAGAGATTTGGGAATGGTGAATGAAATGTGGACATTCAATGATCTTTGGGACTTACTGAATCCACATAACATACAATTCGTAGCAATGCAGACAAAATAAGGCAAGTTCCAAAAATATACCACCATGCTACCAAGATAGTTCATGCATGCTCTGAATTAATGGAGAGCATAAGAGTTTTAGGTGTCTGGATTGAACATCAAAATCTAAGGAATATGCCTCTCAGCTTGACTGTTATACAAGAGAAAGCTAGAAGTCTCTTTGAAGACTTAAGAAAGGAATCTGGTGAGATCAAAGATTAGCCTTTTTCTGCCAGTCACAGATGGTTTGAGTGTTTTAAGAAGTAAGTTATGCTGCGTAACATCAAAGTAACTGATGAAGCTGCACAAGCTGACTTTCAGTCCACAGAAAATTTTTCAAAGTTACTGCAGCAAGTGATCAAAGTGATAGTTCAAAACAGGCCTTCAACGTGGATGAAACGGGACTTTACTGGAAAAGAATGCCTTCCAGGACCTATAATGCTCAAAAGGAATAGACTGCACAGGGGTTTAAGGCTGCTAAAGATCACTGCACCATACTGTTAGGAGGCAATGTTTACAAATTGAAGCCAGTGATGATATATCATTCAGAAAACCCGAGCATTGAGGGATTATTCTAAGTGTCATCTTCGTGTTCAATGGTGCTCAAACCAAAAATCAGCCTGAATGACTTCGTAAAGTTTTGTGGATTGATTCAAAGATATGCTTCAGTCTGATCTGCAAAAATATTGCACCCAACAAAATCTTGACTTCAAGATTCTTTTGATCTTGGATAATTGTCCAGCTCATCTACTCAGCCTTGTTGATCTCTCACACAAAATTAGAGCCCTGTTTCTTCCACTGAATACGACTTCCCTCATCCAACATATGCATCAAGAAGTCATTGCAGCCTTCAAAGCTTACTATCTTCATAGGGAATTAACAAAGTTGATCCTGGATACTGATGGTGAAGATTAAATAACAATCAAGGAGTTCTTGCATTATTTTAACAAAAAAATGCCATTGATATTGTTGGCAAGAGTTGGGCTGAAGTTTCACGATCATGTATGAACAGTTCAGAAGAAGTGGTGGACTGCATGCGGTAATTACACCAGGGGCATAGAGAGCAACAAAGATATAGCAGCAGTAAGGCAGAAAATAGTCGACTTAGCAAAAGAAGCTGGTTCATACATAATCGTTACATCACAAGGATTTGTTTTCAAGCCATTTCCATGGCCACATTAATCGTACTTGCTCTTGCTGTGAATCTTTTATAAACATTTTTCTTATTTTTTACCCTTCAATCAACAATGAGTTTAAAGAGACCAGCAAGTGGAAAAGGTAGAAATGCTCCAAAAGCGAAGAAGACAAAGCTGGATATAATCAAGCATTTTGAAGCAGGTGACAAGGTGCTTGACATTGGCAAAGCTTTTGGCCTGTCCTCATCAACTGGATGCACCATACATAAAGAGACTGAGAAGATTAAATATGGAGCAAAGTCTGTGACACCATTGTGTGCATCCAGACTATCAAGGAGTCACAGTAATTTGCTGGATCAGATGGAGGAGTTACTGAGTCTGTGGATTGAAATCCAGAATCAGTGTATGGATATGCGTATGCATGGATATTATTCAGGAGAAATCAAGAATAATTAAAGAAGAAAGAGGGAGAGATTGGAGAGAGTGAAAAATTTAATGCTAGTAGTGGATGGTTTTCGAGGGTAAGAAACGCAACAGGATCCATCATCTCAAGATGGCTGGTGAGGCAGCAAGTGTGGATGTTGAGGTAGCCGAGGCATATAACTATTATTTGAAGAAGGTTATTCAGGAAGGTGGATATATCCCTGAACAAGTTTTTAACGTGGATGATACTGCATTATATTGTAAGAAGATGCCAGCAAGCACGTGCCTATCCTCCGAAGAGAAGTCTGCTTCAGGTTTTAAGGTTTCTAAGGACTGACTGACACTACTTAAGCCAATGGTTTTGTACCACTCCGAAACACCTACGGCTTTAAAAGGTTTTACCAAATCTGAGCTTCCTGTGATTTGGCATTCTAATAAGAAGACTTTGGTTACTATTGATATATTTCTTGATTGGTTCAAGAATCATTTCAGTCCATTTGTAGAAAAACATTGTTGGAAGAAAAAAATCTTTTGTCTGGAACGCATCTGGAGTTTTAACGGGGAAGTCAACAGAAAAATCACGATTGTTCAACGAATTTCCGTTTTATGAATGTTTTTCAGGAATGAGTGAGGCACAAGTAGCTATCTATAAATATAGCTACTTGTGCCTCACTCACTCACTGACACAAAACTCTAAGGTACTTATAGAAGGGCTAGAAATCTGAAATTTGGGGAAAGAACAGTTGTGTATCTGAAAGGAGTTCTTAATTATTTAAAGCAGAATTCAAATACCTACCAAATTAGCATAGCATTTAATCGAAAAAAGTGTGAATTTTTTCCTCTTTTCAACAATGAAAATCTTTAAACACTATGGCAATGAACTCAATGCTTTTAAAGGGATCTGATATTATACATTATAATTGCAGTGATTTAATGCTTTTAATGGAAATTAATGCCGTCATAACGAATTACAGTTGAACTTCGATAATCTCAAGAAAAAGTTATAATTATTTGAATACTAGAAAATTAAAGTTATGGAAATATATTTTTAAATATTTGTATATATACATTGGAACTTCTATAACTCGAATCTCAAAGGAAAGCAAAAATTATTCGAGGTATAGAAAATTCGAGTTACGGAAATATATTTTTATCATTTGTCTTTAATTGAATTAACTTGAAGTTTATTCCCATAAGCATATAACTCTAATTTTCAATATCAGGTATATTATTAAAACATCATCAATATTTTTTTCCGATAATATTTAAGATCACGCACTGTGATTGAGGGTATCATAGATAATTGCAATTCTCACATACTACTGAAAGCACAAACATGATGATTAAATTTGTGTTATTGACTCTAGGAAGGAGTGAATAGGTTGGTTTTTCTTCAGGGATATAAAGGATCACAATAGGAGAAGCAACCCTGATATCAGTGACGGTAAAATGTGAAAAGTATTTTAATGTTGTGTTTCGTAGTTTTTCTAGAAATTTTAACTCTTTTCAATTGTTAAATATAATGGCATCATACCTATTTCGTGATTGTTTTTATCAAAATATGTGGTAAAGGCATGGATGATAGCATAATCTTAACAGAAAATATCCTAATTTTTCATAAATTTAATGTATAGGATATTTAACCAGCAATTTTGTCAATCTCCTTTAGTTAATCCACTTCCTAATGATCAGTATGAGCCTTATTGTTATATGCCTACTTTATGTTCTTATACTTTGTTTTTACATCCTGCTGACCCTTATGAAATAATTAAGATTGTCAATTCCTTTAAGACAAAATGGTCTTGCAGTTTAGATGAAGTCCCTATTCCAGTGGTAAATGCTGCTATTAAATTTATAGCCCCTCCTCTTGATGATATCATCAACCTATCTTTTTCTGAAGGTTACTTTCCCTACAAACTTAAGTTCACTGTGGTAACTCCTATACCCAAATAAGGCACTTCTTCTAGTTCAGAAACTTACCGTCCAATTTCTGTTCTTTCAGTATTTTCCAAAATAATTGAAAAAGTTTTCTACTGCAGTGTAATCAACTACTTGGAGTCTTACCATTGACTGCATGATTCTCAACATGGATTTTGGAAATCCAAATCCACTAACTCTGCCTGTTTCCAATTTATTAATAATGTTTATCATGCCTTAGAAGAAAATCTTTTCGTTGTGGGTATTTTCTATGACTTATAAAAAGCATTTGATAGTATTAATCATAATCTATTGGCTTTGAAGCTCAAGAAAAGTGGAATAATAGGCAAGTCCTTAGACTGGATTGTATCTTTTCTGACCAACAGACATCAAATTGTCAGATTCTCCCATGTCAGCCCAAATGTTCATAATACTGCTACCTCTAGGCTTTTAAAAGTTACCCGTGGAGTTCCACAGGGATCAATTTTGGGCCCATTGTTATTCATTATTTTTATGAATGACCTCCCCTACACTTTATCTGACAGTAAACCCTTACAGTATGCGGATGATACACATTGTCTCATTAATTCTGATAATAAACCTGACTTAATCAATAAATGAAATTCTCCTGTTCAAGAAATGCATCAGTGGTGTCTGTCCAACAATCTAGCGATAAATTTTAAGAAAACTGTTTATCTCCAATTTCACATAAAAAAGTCATCACTGTCTTCCAGTCCTCTAATTAGAATGAACGCATCCAACATAGAGAGGTCACCATCAATTAGATTTCTTGGTTTGGCTATTAGTGAAGACCTTAGCTGGAATGTTCATATTGATGCTATTCTTAAAAAAATTCAATTGGAATCTTTATGTTGCATAGACTTGTTCACATTGTTAGTATTGATATGCTGAAATTGCTATATTAAATTCATTCATATCTTTCCTATGGCATAATTTTTTGGGGTCATGCCATTTATGCCAACAAGGCTTTTTCACTGCAAAAACAGGTGATTAAAGCTATATGTGGGGTTTCCTATCAAACTCATGGAAAACCACTGTTTTCTTCCTTAGGTATACTTACATTTCCATCAATGTACATTTTTAACTGTGCTATGTTTCTTAAGCAGAACCCGGCCCTGTTCCAGTCAAACCAGGAATTTTATGCTAACAACACACATTGTAAAGGTGATGTCCACATTAAAAACTATCGGTTGGCTACTTGCCAGAGAGGCACTCCTAACGCTGCCTCAGTTATTTATAACAAGCTGCCATGCAGTGTTAAATCTGCAACAACTGTTTCTTTGTTCAAGAAACATTTGAAGTGTTTCCTTCTTAGCAAAAACTTTTATAGTATACAGGAAATTTTTGAACCCTTAAATTAGCATGTATTCTTGAATAATAATAATAATAAATTAATTAATTAATACCTTTGTATTTTTTCTTTTTTTTTCATTTTCTTTTTAGATTTCATACTACTTATAAGATTTTCCTTTGTGTGTGTGTGTGTAAATATCATTTAAGTGTTCTACGTTGTGTGTTTATTTTGTCTCATTTTAGTTTTATTGTTGTTGTGAACTTATGACTTGCTCCATGTCTGTACATGACCAACAGAGTTATTAAATATTATTATTATTGTCTTAATGATGATTATTCTTATTACCCATGCAGTGCGATCTGAGTCACTAAACTTGAAATACGAAAACTTGAACACGAGCCGATTGCTAGAGAATTTGGAAATTATGGATAGTTGCCTTAATTTCATGTAAAATTATAAATCTACTGCTATTACTCATGGAGTTTATTATTTAATACATATAGGCTCCATGTGACTGAAGTGCTGTTGCCCTGGAGATCGCATTGGTTTATTTACGAGTTTAGATCATGGGGTATGGTGATTTTTTGAAGTGCTTGCAGTTTTCAAGCACCTACTACTCATATTATTATAGATATATATCACTCCATTCTGAATAGACTTACTTGGCTAAGGAGTTCTCTTTTGTCTCTCTCAACACGGTGATACTGCATTGACTATTTTCTCAGAGAACTTAGGCCATTTTAAAAATATAAATTTGGTATTTATGGGGGAAATATTCAATTTTGACTAAAATCATAAGATGAGTTCAAGTGCCAAGGCATGTAAGTGAGCTGGAAAAACAAGTCTGAATTTATTACAAGTTAAATATAATATGCAGACTAACTTTTTAATCAAATAAATGAGAGATATTGTGTAGTCCTAGGGAAAATAACAGCATTTAAGTGATATGTGTAGAGTTGTTTTGGCTGTTTTTTTAGAATAAAGTATGAAGAGGTATGTGTTATTGTACATAGAGTTGGTACAAATGTTTGAGGAATATTTAAGTTCAAATTTATGTTGGTATGGATTTTCATGTTTGGATCATGATTAAGATTCAATAATATTTTGAAAAGTATTATAGAGTAGAAAACTAAGATAAGATTATTGGAATTTCAATATACGATTGCTAAATGTTAAATAAAAAATTACAAGGGAGCCAGATAAAAATCTTTAACCTAAAAGTGGAGAAAGTTAAACAAATTCAAGAAGCAGGTATTTGAATTCACCTCCATTTTTTGTATAAACCTATAAGTTTATTTCAAACATACCTTCATAAAAGTCATCAGTACAGAGTGTTTTGCCAATCAGAGTGTCATAAGGATCATCTGGGCTTGCAAGGGCCAGGAGTTCTCTTGCTAGCTTCTTATCCAATTTAGCAGGCTTCTGTACCAATTTTCCTAGATGTGGCTAAAGATGAATGCACTATTATTGCAAATTTTTACCAAGGTAATTGGTATTTATTTAACTAGTGATATTGAAAAATTTGCAGAATTATCTATGTATTTTTGCTAGACAGTTTTAAGTGCTAAAAAAGCATGTATGCAATGGATGCATTTGTTTGACATCCAAGAAAGTTGCATCAGAAGATGGAATGAAAGATTAGCATTATTGTAGTATTGTTTTAGTAATAGGTAGCCTAGTCATGCATTATGCGAGCAGAATGAATTTATTTATACCTGTTCGAGAACTGGTCGCAATAATCCATCCACTGGTTCCTCTGAAATTACCACTGTCCCTGGTTCCATGCCTATCCCACCGCATGTTCCAATGCGAAAGAAAATAGGGTCTCTAACTTTTGCGTGGTACATGAGCTTGATTACCTCATGCAGTAAAATTCCAATCGATGGGATGCCCATTCCATGCTTTCATAAAAAAAACATTAGGTTAAGAAAATGTATTTTTTCAAAACTTAAGCATCAGATATATGTATCAATAATGGATTATGATGGTCTTGAAAAAATTTTCCTCATCTAGGAGCCAGTTTAGTACTTAGGAGCTAAAACCAACAACAAAAAGTTAGGGAATATCTTTCTGTAGATAATTTACAGTACTAGAGATGAAGTTCATTGAAGTCTTATACATAAAATATTATGATCCAATATTGTATGTAAAAAGACTAGAATAATAGTAGGAGCCATGATAAATTTTCTAGACACCATGGCAATCTGGCATCCATTATGTGTCCAGCCCTGGATTATGACTGTTTCACCACCAATCATTAAATCAGTTTACTTTATTTTTTCTCAAAAATATCTATAAATTGTGCATGAAACAATGTATTTAATAAAATTGTGATAAAAAAATTATAATATTTATGAAATGGCAAGTTTAATATAAAAAGCATCAGAATTAGCATTATTTCAATTTAAACAAGTTGAATTTCTTACGAATTCTCCATCCAATTATTCATAAAATTTTTAAAATATTCCAATAAAAATAATTCATTCATAGTTTGCATAAAGTTCTTAATTCAAATTTAAAAAAATATTGAGTAATGCAGACGTTATAATATTATTTTAAATTATAGTTAATGTCAGTATATTTGTTAATTGACAAGTTAAGCCTTTTACACACCTACAAACATTGTTGGCAAACAATGTTTGCAAACAGTTTGCATACAAGTTTCATCTGTTTTTTCCGACTGTTTGCAAACAGTCGTCAAACAAATATTCGATGGATTTTGTTTTCCATTCTTGATGGAAAACAAAGGACAATGTTTGCAGGTGTGGACATGTTTGCCAAAAATATATAGGATTTTTTTCTTTTCTGCCTATCATTTGATGCTAGAAATATATATCCAGCACAAACCGCAGTTGCTGTGGTTTCCCAGCAGCAACTTCATTGTACGACATGATGTTTTGAACTGGTGAATCAGTGAGAGGTCTGGACACAAAACTTTGTTTGCGGACTGTATCTGGACAATTGGCCGACAGTTCGCAAACTGTTTGTAAACATTGTTTGCCGACAATGTTTTGTAGGTGTGCTTTATAGATATATTTTTCAAAAAACTTATGTCTTCCTATCTTTCTTATAAATCCATAGAGTTAATTTTGTTAAAATACTATACAAGCACTTATTTTATTGTATCTCATCATTGCTGTAATAAAGTAATAAACCAAATGAGATTGAACCTTTTCAAATATAAATTGATTTTGCAGAAATGTTATTTCTTGCATGTGAACATCACACGAAAAACAGCTATTGAATTTCAAATAGCAGTGTGACATGTAAAGTATTACTTATTTGATAAAGCAGGTGGATCAGTCTGAAAATTAAATGGAAATATTCCATAATCTATCTCAACAGTTTTAAGTAGTACTCATTATAATATTATGTTGACATTTTCAATTAACCTGATGAAAACAAAAAGTTTATCAGTAATGAATGTATTAATAAAATACTTACACTTAGAGACAATACTGGCCCAACTTTATACATTGAGTATCTGTAAGAGTACTGGCTTATGTCAACAAGTGTAGTTCCAGCTGGAAGCTTGTGACCAATTTCTTCCATGATGTAGAATGCAAACTGCTCCATTCTTTTTGGAATGCCGCCCATGCAAACGAACTGCATTAGAAAGAATAGCGTTAATTCTAAGCAATTAATTGTGTAAAAGTATAAATTTTTTAAATTCTTAATCTGTAAATTGTGATTTGATTGTGGTGTGTTTCCTTTCATTTCTAACTTTTATTTTAAAGGACCACTGATTTGGATTTTAATAGCATATTGTGGATTACTCGATCATTGGAGATCAGAAAAACTAGAAAATTGGTAACTTCGCTTAGTGAGTTTTAGTGGGAGAACATGGTTAAGCAAGATTGCTGCAATTTGCTGTGAGTTAAACCATAGTTGGTAATAGAAAAATGGAAAATTTAGTTCTAATTTTCTGTAAATGCTCCATCTAAAACTTTTACTACCCACTTTACTATCCATTTATTTCATCTAAATGTCAACATATCAATCAGAAAGCCAATAGAACCAGCTGTAAAGGAGAAATGAATAAAAATATTGCTATCTTTAATGAAAAATCCTTATTAAGTAATGGCAATGCTCAATTAGTATTTTATTATTTTTATCTTTAGATAATGGCCTCAGGCTGTTGGCAATCTTTACGAAAACAACCAGTTTTAATATCATTCGTTAATTTTTCTCATAGAGTTTTTTTACGCTGATTCAGTCGATCGGATCATTTTAAATTCTCACGATGCTCAATCGAAAAAAATGTGCTTGCGATAAAGACGATTGACGCGGTAATTTGTTTCGAAATCTGACCGAAATATTGCGTAACAATATCTCTAAGCGCTCCAAATGAGAATATGAAGGTCGAGGTTAATACCAGGCATGCCAATCAGTGAAAATGATTTTTACGGACAACCCAACTTTATTACGGACATTTTTGCGTAATATAAAGATGTCTCATAAAGACATAAGTGAACAATGTTTAATGCTGGCATTCATACATCGCAACAGAAATGATATTTACGTTAGTTTAGCGCACTTATCTGGCCTAGGGAAATTTCGGATGAGTTCAGTAAAAATTCTTGGGACACATATACTACCTGATTTTTCATTCAGAGCGTTTTTTTCGTATTTTTATTTTGTGCCTACTTTACTTTTAAAAATATAACCAAGATGAGCATATATAAGATAAACATATATTTTTTAAATCAGCGGTATTCACCCTAAAGTACGCATACCCCTGAGGATACGCGAGATCTTTCAAAGAGACGCAATATAAAGGATATCTAATGTAAAAAAATAGCGAAGCAAAATCTAATAATGTATATATTTATATTTGTAGACTCTACCCCACAATAACCGAGTTTGTTAACTTTAAAATATACCCGAGGACAGGAATTTCGTCAAAAATATTTTAAGGGGTACGCCGACCAAACCTCTGGAAATTTCTTCGCATTTTGATGCACATTTAAACATTTTACGGACACGTCCAATTTTTGCTATCTTTTACGTGCTGTCTGTAAATTTACGGACGGTTGGCAACTCTGGTTAATACATTAAAATATTTCGTCTGAATGTGTTTACTTAAATAGATATAAAATGCGTACGTTTTGTTGTTAAGATTGGAAACTATCTCGCTTATCCTTTATAATAATAGTTGCAAGTATGTCTGTTGCTTGATTTTTGAGGATCGCTATCAAGGGGTTAATTTAAAACACTTAATATCAATAGACTTTGATGAAACTGCAGAATTATAGTGATAAAATTATTCTATTAAAATTTTAACCGATTCCCTCTAGCAATTCCTGGAAATTTTGTTTCTCCATTTAATCAACATTAGAACGAGTGTTTAAAACAAAATCGAACATTAAATTTCAATTTAACTAACTAATAGAGAAATCCAAGGATGTAGGGAGAGAGGGAGAAAGCGGAAAAGAGAGAGAGGGAAAATGGGAGAGATGGAGGGAGATTGAGATCAAAGGGAAGAGAGGGGGCAGTGAAATTATGCATTAACACAATTTATAAAATATGGTTATTTTTATTTTTCATTTTAATAATTTTTTATTATTCAAAGATTTTTGTGTTTTTATTTAAAAAGTAAGAAAAAATAGATTAACATTGAATTTATTGTCCCGTTATTTTTGACGATCATTTTCGCTAGTGGTATCAGATTTACTATTCGAAGAGAAACGGGCAACGTCCGTAATCAATATCGAGAAGAATTTTATGTCAAACAACGGCTTACTAGCTTTTGAAATATGTATACCCAAGATTATACAAATACGTAAAACAGAATCCTACTAGGGCAAAGTGATAATAACTCCTAATTTGAGTTTATAGAAAATATGGATATTTTTTAACGAACGAAGGCGATCAGTTAACAGTTGTAATTTAACAAATCTAATTAGTGATGAGTCAAAAATTCTGGCTATTGGGATGAAATATCTATATTTAACGCTATTAGAGAAAATAATTAAAAGCATATTTTAATACTTTTACTCCATTTCCTGGTGAACTGAGAAAAAAACTAGTTTCTGGAAGTGTATCCAAAAAGATATATATTAGGAATGCAAGCTTGCGTTACGTGCGAAAGCCACGTTTTATCTGGCATTGAATGTCGATGCGTATCTATATCGGTATATGTGGCGTGATTTGCTTTGAGGAAGTGATTGTGGTAAGCATATGTTGTTTTAATTGGAGTGGCCCGGATTCAGCCCGGTTTTACGTCATTTTATCCTAAAACAAATTTTGTTATTTTCTGCAGATACGCTCACCCTAGTGATGTGCGCGTCATTGTGGCGTGATAATGCGGGCATTTTTTCTTGTGTGATTCATCCCAGCTAATGAACTTAAGGTAAGCATTCATAATTTTGCCCAACAGGCCTAAAACTAACATTTTAATTTCCTACTTTCACCATTCTTCCCTTTTATTGACAAAGATTTCCTTTTCCCATTTATTTTTATATACATAACCTCCTTTAAGTAATTAGAATGCCAGAAAATAATTTTAATACATTCTATTTTCACTGTATGATGTCGGCACTTGGGGTATTTGTTACGATATAGATATGGAAAAAAATATACAAGGGATTTGTACCATTTTTAACCTGATTTACCCATTCCCATTGTTCAAAAAGAATACACAAAATCATTTATTGTTAGATTAAGTCAAGATATAATACGCTCCGTTTTTGTCATCAGCGCATATAAAAGTGCACAGTAGCGTGGGAATGAATTTCTCAGCGGGCGTATAATGTATTGAAATTAAGACAAACGAAAATGCCTCTGCAGACGCATATTGCGTAGTAACTTTTATGTGGAATAAAAAATACAAATGCGCTCATCGCGTAATTTTAATTCACTCTGTTCGAATTTTATTTAATAATGTTTTATTCTTGTCTCGAAGGGAAAGTTTGGACACGATGGACCTCTTCCCTGTGTGCGACTCAATATATATTATTAATCATAGGCTAAGGAGGGAATAGTCGGGTAGCTGCCCATGTGTGAAGGAAATTGGGTTTGGAAAGGGGTATACTAAGAAGGCGGTGAAGCTCAACTTTTTAGATCTCACTTTGTCCCTACTGAACAACACACCTACCTTTTCGATTTTCCGTAAACCCACTTACACAGATCAGGTTATTCCCAATCACTCTTCCCATCATTTTTCTCACAAACACGCTTCTTTTCATTCTATGCTTCACCGCCTTCTTAGTATACCCCTTTCCAAACCCAATTTCCTTATAGATCTTAACACCATTAAACAGATCGTCATCAATAATGGCTACCAAATTGGTTTAATCGATAAAATTATCTCCAAAAAACGTTTTCTCATTGCCTCCCAAAAAATCGTTTCTTTACTGCCTAATCTCAACCCCAAACCTCTTAGTTGGCGCAGACTCCCATTTTTAGGAAACATTTCTTATAAATTGTCCAATCTTTTTCCTAAACTCAAAATCAAACCTGCTTTCTACTCCCCAGGTACTTTTTCTAAATTATTCCTTAATGCTAAAGACCCGATAAAGTCGTCCTCAAGAAGTGGTGTATACAAATTGGGGTGTGATGATTGCGGAGCGGTCTACATCGGCCAAACGGGGAGAAGTTTTGACATGAGGATTAAGGAACATAAAAGATACTTCCGTTTAAATAACTTGAATTCCCAATTTGCGAAACATCTGTTAAACCTCAACCATCATAGTTCCTTCAACCCTAAATTCCTCCATTTTGAAAGTAAAGGTCGTAAATTGGATGACCTCGAGCAGTTAGAAATAATCATTTGTAAAGACTCGCCCCTCTTAAACGAATACCTTTTCGAGAATCATTCTCCTCTATTCAACTTACAAAAAATTTTGTAATTACTTTGTATCTACATGGTTGCCTTGGCACGTTTACCAAGTTTTTGTAATTTTGTAACAGTTTGCTTCCCACCTTCTTTTCCCAACCGCTCATCCTATTACCTCCCATTCATTTAATTTGTATCCCCTACTGTTTCCCTCTCCCCCCTCATTTTACCCTATATATATGGTTAAAGGTAAAGTACTTCTTTAGCCAATTAGAGGGTTGTAACCCTCTAATTGTTTGGCTAAAGGAGTACTTTACCTTTAAAAATCTGAGCCCAAGTTATTGAGCTACCAACAATTACTATATATATGGAACAATTTATATATTTTCACCTGATGATGCTACGATCGTAGTGAAACCGGTCGTGTTATATTAAAGTTGTGGAAACCACAAAGTATTCGTTTCATTATGAGTAAATTCCACAAAGTTGAGCCTGACCTCATTAATTATATTTTCATTGTTTGCTCTGAATGAGCTTTGGTCTCTGTAGTTGTATCTTTGTTTCGGAATTAATCGAGCTAATCAAGCGAGTAAAGGAGCTTTGCGATACATATCGTGATAGTTACAGAAAATTAAGAATTAAATCTGGGCACTTGAACAGTATACCCCCGCGCTCATGCCGGAACTGTAAATCGGATTTTCATGTTTTGATCTTAGGCAGCTATTCTTGCTTGGGATGCAAAAACCACCGTCAAAATAAATACATGTCATTTACATATACATTACATATATATTTACATATTACATATACATATACATTTTGTACATTTTTACCATATGCTGCATAAAACTGACAATCACTTTCAATTAAATCGACAAGAGAAATTATCTTTTATTTATTAGTGGACTTTAATGGGCAAACCGTTTACATGTAAATTTGAATCCCCTTTTTTTTACACATTTTCTGTTACCTTTGTTATAAACGTCAAACGCTGTCACCAGTCGATCGAGCGTAGTACGACGCAGAGTAGTCGCAGAAAGTGGGAAACGTAAATTCGACAAGCAGTAATTTGAAATCCAATGGTCCAAAAATTAAAGAGGAAATAAATTCCAGGGTTAGCAGGAAATTTTAAAAAAGGATAAGGCGAGAAAGAGTTGAAGGCGAGGGGGAGGAACAGAGGCAGGCAAGAGGTAGCGGTAAAAGGCAAGGACGATTGAACGAGTAAGTTAGAAATGACGAAAGCGGATGGTGGGAGGGAAAGGCATCGCGGTGGCTTTAGCGACCGCAAGTTGAAGTGGTTGGGCTCCACAGGGAAAAAGCGCGTCCTTTATCGTGTCCGACTATGCAAGTGCGCCACAACTATGACTTCCGATGGTGAATTTTTCTCGGGTTTCCAACCGGGTTGTCTCGGAGATTTCTTCCGACGTTTCGGCGACTAGCTCTGTCGCCATCTTCAGGGATCTTCCGATGTTCATCAATTACGAAATAATCAGTTTAGTTGTAGTTACCAAAAAGAATGATGAAAGTAGTATAATGATCAAGATTGGAATTGGAGGGAGGGAAGAGGAAACAAACATTTTTATGAAGCTAAATTCTGTCGGATGATTTTTGAAACTTACGTTATTTGCCCAAATGTAATGCGCACCGCAAATCTGAAAGGTCGAATTCAAGAAAAATATTTTTAGACCTAAATAAATTATTTTCAAAAAGTTTTGAAAAATTTGTACGAGGATATTAAACGCGTCAAGTTTTATAAACAAGATGGAAAAGTATACTCCATAGATGGAATACACAGAGATTTCAAATGCGATCTTAATAGGAAATATGTATGAAACGATATCGAATGATTGGGCGATTCTCGAATTTTTATCTCCGAAACTATAAGTCGTAATTATATGGTCTCGAGGACTATCTTGTAGTAAATGTTATTTTCTAACCAAATAAATTTTATAATCTGTACCTCACAGATCTTATAAGAGCGTGGGAGAAAAATATATGGATTTTTAATTGTTTTTAGCTGAGAAAACCATCTTCGCGATCGATGTAAACAAAATATGTGATGTTTTGCTCGGGATTTTCTCGAATTTTTATCTCCGAAGCCATTAACTCGCAATTATGTGGTCTTGGAGACTATCTTGTAGTAAATGTTGTCCTCTATCCGAATAAATTTTCTAAACTATATCTCACAGACCATATAAAGACGTGAGATAGAAAAACGTGGATTTTAATAGTTGTTTGCCGAGAAAACCGCCTTAGAGATCGATGTAAACAAAATATGCGATTTCTCCTAGACAGCTTTTATTGTGCACATAGGGCCGCATGCGGCCTCTCCAACCCTCAGACCAATTGACTTTAACCCCATCCATTTCTCTTTTTTCTGATTTTCTCTTCGTCATCATGTCCTCATTCACTCAACTTCCTGCTTCTAGTTTTCCTTAAATAAACGTATGTGTTACATTACTCCGCTTGTTTTCTCACTGTGGGCTTGTACGCTCAAATGTAGGTCGTCTCGTTTGCTCCAGTTAAGTGATACGGCGCAAAAAGGATAAGTGATTCATTCATCACAACGCGTATACTTTCCATTGAAAAAACACGCTTTATTCGTTCCATAAGTTCCATAAGATGCGGGGTAGTAAATTTTTTTAAACAAGTGAAATTTATTATAGACTTTATAATTTATTATAAACTATTAGTGGAATAAAGCAATAACGAATCTACTCTTAAATTTTAATGAGTTAAGGCATGGTTACTAATGAAAAATTACGAGTTCATGTAATTAAAAAATGGACAAATACCCGCGGCGAAGTTCAAGCACTGATGAGTAGCAGATAAACTTATCTAATGAGGGGCATTTTTAGTTGAGATTATTTTGAGTATATTTTGCTAATGAGATTGTATGGGAAGCCAGCTGAAAGAATTGTTACTGTGTTTTTTTGAATTAGTATGACATGTTATTGTAAATATCTCTAGTTATTTCGTCATGTGTGCGATTCTTTCAGCGGTAGTTGATCGTGTAACACATTCGCATGCGTTTCCATGATATCCCCTTAAATTTTGGATAAGTCATTTAAGTAAAAATAACTTTAAGTGTTAAAGGTACAGTTAACCAATGAAGGTATCACTTCGTATAACGGCATTATACAAATGAAATCGAACTCACTATGTAAATTTTCACTTTAATTTATATTTTCGAGTGATTTCGTAGTAGAAATTGTATCGTCAAGTGATTTGAGGGGTTATCAACGTCAATGCATAGAAATAGGAACAAAAGAAGGGGATGAAAGAAGTCGGGAAGCTAAGGAGGTGGCGTTGACGGTCTTTGGAAGTTTGCGATACGGGTGGAAGGGGGGGAGTTGGGATTTTTGATCGTTGTAACAAAGTTACCAGCGGGACGGGGAGGTGAAATTGCGAGATGGAAAAGAGAGGACAGTGGTTGGGGAATGCACGTTCACTCAGAACAATGTTTACATTGGAATGAACAGCTCGAACAACTTCCATCTTCTTTAGTCCATTGGGATGTAGGTGTAAAATGGCGGGATCAAAATCAATATTGCATTTAGAGGCGCACAGATGTTTAGCGAAGCTGATTCTCCCAGCAACCTTAATGTCCAGCAAATTTTCTCACAAACTTCTTCCCGGTTTTACTGATATTTACTATATCCCCGCATGAGAGTTTGTAAACCCCACTTTTTTCAAGAACGTCCAAATTATATTTCGCATTAACTAGTAATTTCGGGGATTGCAGGGAGTTTAGAAAGCGGCTTTAATGTTCAAAGGAGGGATGTTAGCTAACTTATAAGAAACGCAGTCTAGGACCGGGAGTTTACGCCATTTTTAGCATGTTTTTTCAAAAGAAAAAAACGTGCTCGCGATAAATCTGTCTGTCCGTCTGCAGACAACAACATTATTGTTTTAAGAGATATTTGGAAAATTCGTTTTGAATTAGCTCTTATAAGTCCACTAGCTAATTACCCGGGCTTTGCCACGAGTTTACAGTATCGAATTTTTCATGCTCATTTCACTCGATAATATTTTCAATCAAAGTACTCTCAAAGTAAGTGACCAATATTCCCTCTTAATTGGTATAAACAAATTAAATATGATTTCAAATTTCATATTTAGCTTAAGAATGTTCAAAATAAGTTGTATAATTTTACAAAAAATTAAGGCGAGCCTCTAGTCAGGGTATGATTTGTATGGCAATCCCCTCCCAAAAAAAAAACAAAATTCTGGCTCCGAGGTGCACATCCTCAAGGTCTAGTAAGTGTACCAAGTTTTGTTTCTTGATTTTTGTGTAATGTTTTAGGATATAATTTATATGGCACCCTCTCCCCTTACCCCACCCCCCAAAAAAAAAAAAATTATTCTGGCACCGAAGTGCACATCCTCAAAGTGTCATTAGCTCTTAAAATTTCTTGGATTTTAATAAATGCTATAGGGTATGATTTGTATGGCACCCCACTCCCCTCCTCTTATTACTCCAAAAATAAAAACGTGCACCGAGGGGCACATCCTCAAGGTCTCTTTAGTATGTGTACCAAGTTTTAAATCTCTAAGTGTTTTGGTTTTCGAGGAATGCTGTCCATACACACACACACATCGACAGACACACGCCGCCTTTTATTAATATAGATTAAGTTTCCACTGATTGAACTTTCACGGTGGTTCGTAGAGTTTATGCTAGATGGCTTCAAATTCGGAAAATTCAGACCTACGAAATGGTATTGAAGTCAAACTACTGATAATATTGGGAAAATTCTTTTTGCATTAGATATTTCTTATCAATATTCGAATTTTTCACCGATTGGGTTTTCTATGTAGTTCATAGATTTCCGCTAGACGACTTCAATTCCGAAAAATTCAAAATTTTGAAGTGGTGCTGTATCCAAACTACTGAAGCTAGATGAGTGATTTATCCATTGATGGGAGATTTCTAATGGGGATCTATTTTACAACATGCTTCCACCTCCTGCTTTAGCAAGATATTTTACTTGTTTCGGCTCTAGAGAGGTAAGAGGAATTAACGAGGAAGTAAGACTTGCAGCTATTTTCCGAAGTTTTTAGCCAAGAGTCTATTCACCCAGGGGCGGATATAGGGCTAGGCGACCGCCTAGGTCCTCGCGCCTGGCCCCTAAAGGCAAACTAGGAAAGAAACGCGTTGATGGTGATGCGTGAGCAATCGCACTCGAAACCGGCTAGAAAACTTCCGCGGATGTTTATTTGGAGAATAGCGACGAGCAATTAAATGAAACATCTGGAGAGAGGAAGAAGGAAACACTGAGCGTGTGCAGTCACGCACGGAATACCAGAGAAATTTAAAGCCTCTGGTGTCAAGTTTAAAAGGTTAAAAGGTTTTGCCGATGTGTTAGAGATCAAGTCGAACGATGAAAAGAAATAGACCTCAACTAGCCCCATCTTTCACTCGGAAATCCAAAATCAAAACAGAAATTTAATTCCACCGTTCTTTCTGGACTTAAATTGTACGTCGGACGGCGGGATGTGAAGTTCTCGCCAGATGTATCGTACAATCTACGACGGAAAGCGTTGAGTTAATAAGTCAGCAGCTTAATATTAGAAGTGAAAGAAATGTTTACCGAGTTTGAAGAGTCGCAGCACGAAGAACTAGTCATGCATTTTAGATGATGAAGACGACCGTTGTAAAAGAGAACTGGCGTATTCGAGAACTTAATCAGTCGGACTTCGCTGGTCCTCATAGTTGATTCGCAGTTCCCATGAATCGCCAATAGCTAAGTGGCGTTATCGCAGGGCATTTTATGGTATTTTTGAATCATTATCATAATTAAAATCGTTATTTTAATCTGACTAAAATATTTAGTTTAACGTTATTACATTAAGAAGAATAATTAACCTCAATTAAGTATTAAAATGTCAGGAAGAGATCGGGTTAAAGATAGAAAGTTTGAATCAAGAGCATTTAAAAGGAAAAAGCGTGTTCTTTTGGAAGAATCACAACGAAAGCGTAAAGGATCTTTGCAGAAAAATTTCAAGGAGTACAGTGAAAAAACTGATTCTAGTTGCAGTGTTAGTGAGAAAAATGAAAATCTTATTGATGTTAGCTGTGAAAGTAGAAATAAAAATCTTGAAGGCCCCAACACAACTGCGCACGCTAGAACTGAAACGTGTAATTATTAAAAATAACCCAAAATGGTGTGATGACGATGATACTAGTGTTCCGTCAATTTCTACGTCAGCAGAATCAGTTGCTGTTTGGGAATAGTCTAGTGCAGTGATTCTCAACCTTTTTCACTTCGCGAACCCTTTGAGCTAACTTATTTCTCGTCACGAACTCATTTGGTTAACCTTTTATCTTTGCAAACCCCTTGAGTTGTAACAGTTTTGGCGGCGAACCCCTTATAATAGCGAGTAAAATTTGTAAGAACAAATATTTTTGAACGCGTTTAATTCATTAAAAATAAAAAGTTAATATAGCGCATATTATGTAAACGTTTACAATAAAATCAAAATCTATGATATTGTCATCAGTTTCTAGTTAGTAACCTGTAAATTTCAAATATAAGTAATTCTTGAATCATAAGAATAAAATGAAAACAAAACCATGCAAGTAATTTTAAAGAAGTTAAAATGTTGCTAAGAATTGTAGAACCAAGAAAGTGAAAAAGACGCCATTGGCAAAAATTTTCTCGGGAACCCCTCAGAATTATTTCGCGAACCCCTAAGGGTACGCGAATCACCGGTTGGGAAACCCTGGTCTAGTGTATTCGCCAATTATAGTGATTCTGGTGAGAAGATTTTCCCTTTGACCCATAAGCAATTGAGCAATATCACTCGGAAAGTACCGATTCGCATCTTAAGAGAAAATGACGACTTTCCGTTAGATGATAAAAATCAGCATTTTAATTCATTTTACTCCAATCGTATATTAAGCAACGGTGAAAAGCATCTCCCAACACATAAGAGTAGAAAACTGCTGTTGTAAAACAAGTGAAGATTTTATAGATTCTAGACGGATTCGATGTGAAATTGCTAGTTGTAGAATTAAGAACCATGGCCCAATGTTGTTATTACAGTGAAACAATTACCGCTAATCCATTTAAAGACTGGTCTACGAACGACATCAGAAGCTGTAAGTATACATATATATATATATATATATATATATATATATATATATATATATATATATATAAATTTGTTTGCATAATTTTTTCATTAAAATAAAAACTCGTATTGAGAAATCGTGGGCCTCGCAAACTCCAATCGCCTAGGGGCCTCGCACCCTCTAAGTCCGCCTCTGCGTTCATCAGATCACTGCAATAACCATTGTTATGGGCTATAAGTTTAATCTCTTTTAATTCAGAAAGAGGTTTTTTAATGAAGCGCTGTAACATATGTAGCACGAAAGGCTGCGTGCTTACGTGAGAAACAGTGTAAGGAGTCAATTGAGATAGCGTGGTCCGTATACGTTGGCTTCCTTAAAAATCGTGAAAACTTGACAATTTTTGTGAATAGAAATCGATAAATCAAAATATCAAGGATTCCATGTTTTTCGTTTTCCATCGTGAATTTTATTGAATTGTACTGTGAATTTAGCAGCGTTAAAGTTAATTGGCGATCACTACCTCTTCACGCAAACAATGCATCATTAGCATATCTATGCCAATATAAAATGTTATTAGGCAGGAGGTGGCCGGAATTAAAGAACCAGTTTTTAAAATTGTCCATAGATCGGCAAGTAAAGGCGAAGGGTTTGTTTGTATTAAAAGAGACTACTTCAATTCTACCACAACTTTTAGTGACAACATTTATATCAACTATTACAATATTAGTCATCTATGGTTACTTCTTACATTTATCAATTATAATGTGAACAATCCTTTAAAAGGTAGGTGTGCAGAAAACACTGTCTTTTCATAAATGTGCAATAATAAATGCACTTGAGCAATTTCGCGGTTCTGTGTTTAGGTCACCCGATCAGAACTATCTACTATTTTTTAGTTCATACATTCATTATCATCCGGAAACATTAAGCACGTCCAATGTAAGTCACCTGAGACGACACTTGACGCGTAGCTAAAGTTTTTAACAAGATTAAAAGATTATCCTCTGAGGAAGGTTACATAAAACAATTCGCGTTCGAATGCGTAAGGGAGTTTGGGAAACTCTTCCCGATCCGATGCGTAAATATCGATTGCCTGGATACATAGGCTGTAAACATGTTAATGTGGCGACCGATTGATTACTTAAAAGTGTAACTAACAATTTTGTTAAGTCTATCGGCTTAACCTGATAGACACTGGAAGCTGTCGATCGAGTTACATATTTATTTTCACACATCAGTTAATGTTGATGTTAGCTTTCGTCCGTGAATAGATGACACACTTTTATGGAAAAATTCGAAGACTGATTCATAATGCATTTCCTGAAACGATCAATGGCCAACATTTTCGTCGATTATTTTTATCAGAAACTATGAAGATCAAAAGCTATCGCAAAAAAATATTATAGCATGTGTAACTCCATCGTAGGCGATAGCGGTCATTTGTCAACTTGTTCCTGATAACCGTTTCCTATTTCCCAAGCCTTATCGTGTCGATGAACTTCTCTATCAACTCTTCGTTTCACTGTCACTACTTTTCGCAACTGAAGATCAATATTTACGCGTTCAATTACCGCTCTCTCTCTCAGAGTAATAGTCCAACCCAAAAATATGAGTTTGAAGTTTCATTATTTGCAGCATAAATGGGAATATCTAACGTGTTTATATATCGACCAAGATGTTATCTTAGCGCGCGCATTGATTTTTGCACGCTTTCCGAAATATCACCTGACCCTCAACTTGATTTCGGAACTCCGTATTGACCCTCACCCTCTCGATGTCGAGATAAACTTCCCACGCGTTGTTATAGGTGAATATTTCGTGTATTGCCGTTCCGCACGAGGGAGAAAAAGTATTACGCTCCCGGTGAGAAATCTGAAATAATGAGTAGTAAAAATAGAACTGTCTCAAGGGCGGAAAAAGTACATAACTCCGATATAATTTAATGTGTAAAATTAAATTTATTTGCTGCCATATCGTTGTCGGGAAGTGAACATCTGTGTAAATAAGATAAGACTAGATTTGGTGCATTAAGAGGGTACAAACATCACAGATTAATGAAAACAAAGGTTGTCAGGTGACTGAATAAATGCAGGATCGTTAAAATCAGAGCACGGGGATATGATCGAGATTGATTGCAGAAAGAGGCAAAAGAATTTCACAGAAAAACGTATGAAAATTAAGAAAAGTAACAACTACAGCACCATAGGCTCTCTTTGAAAATAAATGAAATGTGAAAAAAGCAAAAACGTTACATAATATCTCGTGGCAAAATGAATGATTTAATTTTGCGACAAACTCTTCACAACCTGCCTTGAGACATATTAGAAACACGGAAAAATTATGTTATTATCTTCAATTACGTGGAGACAAAGAATAATTGATCCTTTTTTCTGGGATTCATCATTCATGCAATCCTCTGCAGTCTTGAAGAAAAATTCGAGAGCAGGTTCGTCGAAACGGTTAAGATATTGGGTCGCCATTTAGTTGTGATGTAATATTGGTAGTATTATAATTTTTTATAAAGAGCGGCGTAGCGTAACTCCTTTTAATCCCAAAGAGTTCATCTATTGGCTCTGCCTCCTCGAATTGACAATCCATACACGATGATTTAAAGCTCTATAATCATAGAACATATGATACTCTATATCAAAAAAATGTCTCAGAACGAAACCAAAAACATTTTACAAAAACTAGGAGGAAAATAATACCTCATATTTCGTGTGTTTGTATATGAAATTGGGGACGATTATTCTCCTGCTTGGAATTTTTAAGCCAATCACACAGGCCCCTTGGGAATTATTGGGTTGAGAACTGGCCAGTATAGGATAAATCTCAATAAAAATGATATACGGCGGTGCATTTATATCGAAGATAGGCCATTTATTAACAACGGAATCGATGTAAGAGTGAAAGGACAACGACGAAATGAAGCGCATTCTAAACAAACAACTTTATGTGACGTGACAGCGAGTCAAACGTTTGCACCATTTACTGCACTCTGGAGGAATGTTTTTTTTCGGTCCTCGCCTACTGAAAAGAAGTTTGAACAGGAAGCGATCGTAAAGAATTCTCACATGGTGTAGAAGATTGGGCGGAGTGGTAATAAAATTTTCGCGGAAGAAAGAGGTTCCTGAGTTTCATGATAAGTGAAAAATTGCATTATCTTACTGTATATTTTTAATAAGAGCGTAATTGTATTACAAAATTTAAAATAACTCAAGTTTAGCATTTTGATTGAAGTGTAATGAATTCTATTTTTACTATAGTATTGCTGATGTTCATGACGAATTTGTTGTGTATTAATAATATCTGACATGAAATTAGTTCATAGCCGGCTCTTTTATTTAATATTCAATTTTGCAAACGCAATGTTTTTTAACAGAACCTACTTATTTCATTAAACATTACGACTTTACTTAAAATTTTACTTGTAACCGATGGTAATATAATTGCCGTAATCGTTGATACTCACCAAAATATATTATTATTTTATCATAGTTTAAAGTACAAACACGATTGTTTGGGACACATTTCATAATGCATACTGTAATTGAATGTCGCTTTTATGTTGCGCGACGAAGGCCAACCAAAAATGTTATCTAACCGCAGTTTTAGCATTTATCGAAGACGAGCATATCAGATTTTCGAAGAATAAGTACACCTCTAACATAAAATATTTTTTAAAACAAAGATTGCGACATAAAAGTTAATCGATGATTAATAAAGGATTTTTATGCCAATGTTAAAATTACGTAAAATCTTAAATACAAATTAGTATAGGATTTAATGAACTTGTCAGTTACTCTTCTAGGCTAGGTTAACTGAAAGACATTTATTTCCATTGAACGTTACCGGACACACTAATAAATTTCAAAGAGCGGATGGTAACCTCGGAGATGTTATTTTCTGGCAATTCCTGTTGAACTACCATTAAGATCCTAGTGACCAAATAATTAAATTATATTAATTCATATTTTCTTACCTTTACATCTCCAAACATCCCAACGAGATCGTGGGAACCGCTTCCAAGAGCCAGGTGGTAGAGAATATCTTGGTCCATGAGCTCGATGTTTGGATTACGTAGTCGTACCATACCATCGGGGTACCTTTGTAACGGCAGGAGTAAATTATAGAAGGAAACAATCGGAATTTAAAAAATAGTATAATCATATGTTTTACTGCCACATGCCAATGATGTATTAGCTGCCATGGAAGTTCATTCATATTTATTGGATTTGCATCACAATCTTTTCTTTTATTCATGCGCCTCCCAAAACTTTGACCATGTTTATGTCAAAATAAATTCAAGCATAAAAATTCGGTTATGGATGGCAGCAGGAAGTTTAAATATTCGACACGATGACTACGTTTCTGCGCTTATGAAATTCAAACTTAAATCTACGAAATTTATTTTGTCTTCTCGTCAAGGTGACTTCATGAAATAATTTGTTTGAAATTAGAAGTAACTCAGTTGAAGTCGTCCTGGACTTAAAGTAAATGATACTGCAAAAATATCGTTATAGGGATTGCTATTACCTTTTTCACGTTAATTGTGTATAAGAGAGTAAGGTGTTTTTTTGTGCTTGCATACAAATTGTTCTGCGAGTTGAAGGTCGTTTTTATTATCATTAAAGGGTCTAAATGTTTTAACGCTATAGCTCCTTTTTGCCGCAGATTTTGATAATTGCAACCACAAGCTCTTTTTATTCCCTCACTTCATCACGGAAGCCCAACCATGCTTTCCGTTATCGATTCCTTACGGTAGCCCGAAGCCACCCGCTATAGGAAATTCATACGAATTCCTCCAAAATATTTGCAACGACGGTTAATGTACACGGTGAAAATACAACTCGCAAAATATGACTACGATATTACTTTTGGGCCGTCATTTTTAATTTCCTCGTGAATAATTTTTATTAATATTTTGAAAATATCCTACCACGCTAATTAAAGGAACGAATGGTCATCTGCATTTTATCCTTTTGTCACTATAGACGGGGAAAAACTTCTTTCTACGAGATTTAATTTTTGATTTCCGACTACTGTCCTATTTCTCTTTATGTCGTAATGATAATGTAAAATGTCTCAAGGTCACTGACTCTGCCTTATGAAGCAATCATTCTTTCGGGGAAGTAACCAGTTGTTTGCTCTCGAGAAGAATTTTAGAAAGGTAAAGTAAAAAAACGGCTTATCTTATTATTGCGGGGTCCGATCTCGTCATTTCCGTCCCTTCAAGGTTACAAAGATAATTTTTTGCATTATTTTGTCTTACCGAGCGGGCGTGGCTCCATGACACATTGATCCACATATGTTTTTTTCGATTCTGGTCACTTTCTTACCGTTACATACGATCGAATTCATTTTCGTTGCTGTCCAAGATTTCGAGAAAAGAACGTAATTTTCATGTTGTTTATTAATTTTTCCGGAAAGAGCCGTTGATACGCAAAAAATTATTTAAAAACACGAAGTCCGCCTTAGAATTAACCTTTGTTGTGATCACGGGAGAAAAAAATCGCCGAAGTTCAGGATGTCATCGTATTTGTCACCTTTTCACAAAATTATGCTTAATAATTGTATACAATTAGCTGCAGGCTTTGTCTGTGTACAACTATAAATTTCGTTTATATATATTGAATTAATGGTCAATAGCGTAAATAATTACTTACTTTAGTTTTCAAGTGTCGTTTACATTCTCCGTTTCAATATTACTATTTGTTCTATATGGAGATGACAATTTTATTGTTCGGCGGCAAGTTTATATGCACACATATAAATCGACCAAAAAGCAAAATATGCATGTATGTGATACAAATTAAATCACAAAAGCTACCTATCGATGGAAAATTGAATATTTCTCAATGGTTTTAATTACAAAATTAATGTCCAAATATTCGAAAATGATTTGAGTAACAAATCTGCTTTCAAACGATAGATTAATTCTGGTCGTTATAAACGATCGTTGCGGACGACAGAATATAAACATTTGTCTCATATGTTAACTATGGTATTCGCGAAAATATAGTTAATCGTTTAATCGTAAACAATTGTTATTTTATGTACTTACTCGTCGATTTCTTCGTCAGATAAAGACATCATCTTGGTTGATGTGAAATGTACTGCTTTCACGAGTTTTTTTTAGCACAGGGCAAAGATGAAGGGTTTCACCGTCTTTCGCAGGATATTGCGAGAAGTCAGCGCGTAGACGCTAAGCTAAATACTTCCTCGGTCACCTCTTGTTTAGCACTGGTTGCTTGTTGGCAGAAGTCTCGGTTGGCTCTTAATCTCGACTACTGCCTCAGTTGCTCCGTTGCTCGCAACGCCACTATAGATTCTAGTGAAACACACCGAAACGGTATTATATTCGCACGAAGATTCATAAATATTGCAAACCGTTAAAAATAAAATGATTTATTGATAAAATGTAAATTATTTTCGTAATTCGGCATGAGAAATGGTTAACTTAAATTTTAAAAATGTGTTATTGCATCGTTTCGAATAAATTAAAGCGATCGATAAGAAGAATTAAAATTATGTGCTAATTTCGCTCAGTTCGATTTGAATATGTATGTTAATATGATTAAGATACGACTGTTTATTATCTGATATAAGATCGCTTAACGCCATACTGTAATGCTGTGTATTTTCGGCTTAGACACTCCTGCGTCCTTTTGATTCTGCCGGGAAATCAATAGTCAGAAACGGAAGAAGACTGAGTAGCCATTTCCGTGTTTCAGAGTATGATATAGTAGCGGACGCTCGCAAGAAATATTAATATTTAAATAAACTAATGGGCTCTTGCCAAAATTGATTTTAAAATTATATAAGATAAATTTATTTTTAAGTCGAATCATGAAAATTGTTCATTTAAAGGGCTAACAACGGTACGGAGCCGTGAGTGCGTCGGTAGATCAGATAACCCCTTTTTTCTACCGCGTAATGCTGATATTACGTTGCAACTTGGAAATGTTGTTGACATTTAGTTAAGTAAGGATTATTGTAATGCTTGATTTGCGTTAAATATTGTGATAGTAATGAAATGGTTTAGATTTTGAAAGTACAAAGAATAAAATTTAAAAATATAATTAGATAACGAAATAGTAGTTTTTGATACATAGGTTAACGTATTTCAGTGAGTAACTTAAAGCAATATTTTTAAATCTTTTATTAGCATTGAATGAATATAAATTTCATGCTAGCGAGACTGGTTAAATGAAATATATCCTTTTTATTTTAGGAATGACGATTGAAATTAATAAAAAATTAATTTTACGCACATCGCTTACTAGCTTTTTAATATAGAGAGGAATTATGGCCGCTTCATTTTTATTTGTCAGCAATTATGGACACTGAGAAGCTGGAGTTTGATATCAAATTCAATTAATTTCCGTACAAAACTATATATAAATATATATGTACCTATATATTCAGTGTTTGTTGCTTCCAAAATCTATATAATTCTTATAAATTATAAAAATAATTATGATTCCAGCCCATTATTTACGAAAGCATTGTAATTAAGTTAAGTTTATAGAGTATCTGATTGTATCTGAAGGCTCTTCTTAAGTGATGCACATAAAATTAAATGAAATCAGTGCAGAAAGTAATAAAAGAAAAACTCAGGTTTAAATGAAAATTAGTAAAAATAGTCCTTGAAAAAAGTGAAAAACATCTAAACATGCTGCCATAAATCTCAAGCTGAAACTGGGTCACTGGGTTTTGCATTTATGCATCTATCTGGAAAAGTTACCATGGACACTCATGCTTGTTTGTAATTATTCTTGAGTACTGTTTATGACCTAATGTTGAATGACTATGTCATCACAGATTTACCTATTTCATATTTCTCATATACCACCTTCAATACTGGACTTTCTGATCACTTAGGACTACACGTTACAGTAAGTTTTCATATGCGACCTCCAAATTCCAATCCTTTGTATATTAATAAAAGGGTTTTCTCTGATGAATCAATTAAAAATTTTGCTTTTTTCTTGTCACAAGAGCCTTGGGATGATGTTTTCAGTGCCTGTGGAGTTGAATCAAAATTTAAAACCTTTATGAATATCTTTACTGTTTGTTTTAATGCAGCTTTTCCCATCAAGAGGGTAAAACAGAAAATATTTTCTGCTAAATGTAAACTTTATTCACAGGAACTTATAACCATGTCTCAACATGTACGAGATCTTCATTACAGAAGTAAGTTTGTTGATCCAAGTCTGCGTGGTACATATTTGCAGGCATATAAAGACTTCAAGACATATTTGTTGAACAGTAGGAAAGCTGCTAATGAGGATTATATTAATAATTCTAGCAATATAATAAGGTCAACTTGGAATATTATTAAACAAAATACCAAAGCTTCAAATTATATACCTAGCCCTACCTATATTAATTTTAAGGGCAAGTTAATCTATGACCCTAAGGAAATAGCCCAGAATTTCAACTCTCAGTTTTGCAATATAACTCCACAGGGTATTTCAGTAGCCTCTTCATTACCTTCAGTAAGTAATGTAACTCCACACTCAGTTTTCCTATTTCCTACTTGTCCTCCCAAAATAATCAACATTATCAACTCTTTTGACAATTCCTTCTCTTGTGGTCCAGATGGTATTCCAATGCCAATTGTCAAAGCCTCTGCAAATTTCATTGCTGCACCCCTTTCCGATATAATTAACTTGTCTTTTTGCATGGGACATTTTCCTTCTGATCTTAAACTCGCTTGTGTATCTCCCATCCCTAAAAAAGGCTCTCTTGATGATTCTAATAATTACAGACCAATTTCTGTTGTCTTTTCTAAAATATTTGAAAAATTATTTTTTAATCATTTTCTTGATTATCTCAACTCTTTGCATATACTATCAGAGAACCAGCATGGCTTCAGACAGGGCAAATCCATATCCACAGCTGCTTTTCAGCTTTTAGATAATGTAGCTCAAGTTTTAAATAAAAAGCAGTATGCACTCGGTATTTTTTTTGATCTAAGCAAAGCTTTTGATAACATTGATCACAACATCTTGAAATAACTTAATAACTTTGGCATCTCAAGCATTTCTCTAAATTGGATTGTCTTTTTTTAAGGGATCGTCACCAAATTGTCAATTTCTCCCAAAAAACGTTTAAGGGAAGTGTTACCAGAAATTCCACTCCAATGAAATTAAGCATTGGAGTTCCTCAGGGTTCCATTCTTGGTCCTCTACTTTTTATTTTATTTATGAATGACTTATCCAGTCATTTTTCCAAATGTATCCCTATTTTATATGCAGATGACACCTCCAACCTAGTCACTGCAAATAATTTACCTGATTTAATTGAAGGTGCCAATGTAACAGCCAAACAAATGAAGAACTGGTGCCAATCAAACAACCTAGTGGTAAATAATGACAAAACCACATATTTAATTTTCCACTTCAAAAAATCCTCTCTTTCCTTCCATCCAATTCCCATATTAAATCACTCTAGTATATGTCACTCACAGTCTATGAAATTTCTTGGCCTTTATATTGCTGAAGAACTAGATTGGTCTGTTCACATCAATATTTTAATTTAAAAAATTGCCGTTGGAATCTTCATGATCAGGAAGCTCGCCCAATTGTGTCCTCAGAGATCCTAAAATTATTGTACTATGCTAAGGTACACTCTCACCTTACATATGCTGTCATGTTTTGGGGCAACTCTATGATATTTGGAAAAGTTTTTTCTCTACAAAAACAGGCCATAAAAGCAATACTCAGAGTATCTTCCCACACACCAGGTAAACCCCTTTTCTCATCTCTTAACATATTAACTCTACCTTCATTATGTATTCTCAGTTGTGCCTCTTTTGTTGAAAATTATAATAGTAAATTCCCAATCAATTCTGATTACCATAATTACCAAACCCGTGTTCACAATGACATCCATTGGAATCAGTATTCAAACGCTCTTTGCCAAAAGGGCCCCTATCATTCCGCATCAGTTGTTTTCAATAAATTACCAATAGATATTAAATCACTTTCTTCTCCTCTGTTATTTAAGAATAAAGTGAAAAAATTACTGCTGAGTAAATGCTACTATAGTTTAAATGAATTTCTTACAGACAAATTGTAATAATGTTATATATTATTTTAGTACTGACATGTACATTGCCAAATTTGTCAGTCATCACAGTTGGCCAAACTGTTATTATGTCTTGCTATGACGATAATGTTGGTGATGATTATGCCAATATTGGTGTTTTCCATATGCACTTAGTGTTTTATTCTTTGCATTTTTTTTGGCCTATTCTATGTATAACACTGTTAACCTAACGGAATAAATATATTATAATTATTTTTTTACTTTTGTATTTCACAGCTTTTGAGCCGGTTATTTCAATGAGATACGGGCTTTGCCAAGCACTCTCATTACTCAGAACTTAAAAATTGACATACTATTCTGGTTGTATTTAGTATGACAGCTTTCTGTAGGAGGGTATATTGCAATTTAGGTAAATCTATTATTTTTATACTGTTGTGTAAGTCTGTAGGGATAATTCCTGTGATCGATAAAACTGTTGGGACAATGTGTACAGTATTCATGTTCCACATTCATTTAATTTCTTCTTTTAGTTATATATATTTGTGGTGCTTTTCTACTATGGTTTTCTGAAGATTGTGTGTATTTGGGATAGCTATGTCTATTAGATAAGTGGTTTTGGCTAACTTGTCCTGCAAGACTATGTCCGGTCTATTGCTGTGTATAGTTTTGTCCGTGATTATTGAGCGGTCATAATATAACTTAAATGCATCAGATTCCAAAACTGGTTTGGGTTTGTATTTATAGTAGGGCATGTTGTCTTCTATTAATTTATGTTTTAGAGCCAGTTTTTTATGTATAATATTTGCAACTTGATTGTGACGGTGTAAATAGTCAGTCTGTGTTAGTCTGATGCATGCTCCTGTAATGTGCTGTATAGTTTCCGGGTGTTCTCTACATTTTCGGCATCTGTCATCTTGAATTTGTCTATTCTTTATTATGTACTTCTGGTAGTTCTTTGTATTTATCACTTGATCTTGTATGGCTAGCATGAATCCCTCTGTTTCTGGGAAGAGATCTCTGTGTTTGAGCCAGGTGTTCGACGCTTCTTTGTGGACATCAGATCAGCTCAAATCTTGGGGGTCTCCCGTGGAGGGTCATGCATTTCCACCTATCAATTTTCTCTGCTATTGTTTGGGGTTCTTCATTAACTTGTGTTACTGTATCAGTTAGATTCAGAGGTGTATATTTATTATCTGATTTACAAATATTTATGTGAAGAGGGGAATCTTGACGCCATGAAAGTATTTCCTTAGCAGTTTGATTTGGTTATTATGTAAGTTTTTTATGTCTATTATACCTCTGCCTCCTTCTGTGCATGGTAGTGTCAATCTGTAAATATTTGAGTATGGGTGGTGCTTTCTGCACTTTGTCAATTCGGTTCTTATTTTTCATTGTAAGTTTTCAATATCTGTGTCTGTCCAAGTTATTATACCGAATGAATATGTTAAAACCGGAATGGCAAAAGTATTAATAGCTTTTGTCATATTTTTACTATTTAATTCTGTGTGGAGTATCTTTTTAAGTCTATTGGTAAATTCTATTGTCAGATTTTTCTTAATATCAGTATGGTTTATTTTCTTTGACTGTTCGTATCCTAAATACTTGTACATTTCTAATCTATTCATAGGTTCTATTATTCCCTGATTTTCTGTTTTGAATCCTAAGGGTTCTATTCCTCCTTTCTTTATGTTTAGCATTCTACATTTATTCAGTCCAAATTCCATTTTAATGTCTGTCAAAAATTTCTCTACTAGTTTTATTAATTCATTAAGTTTTGGATGTGTTGATGCATAAAGTTTTAAATCATCCATGTACAGTAGGTGTGATATTATATGTTTTGACTGATTATTTTTTATTAAATATCCCGTGTTTGTTCTGTTTAACATATTTGAGAGTGGATTTAAAGCAAGACAAAACCATACTGGGCTTAAGGAATCACCCTGAAATATACCTCTATTTATTTTTATTTCCTTTGTATAAACATTTGTTTTGTTATCAATAAGATTAACTATTGTGTGCCATTGTCGCATGGCTTTCTCCAGGAAGTTAACTAAGATCGGGTTTATTCTGTATATTTTTAGTAATTCTATTAACCAAGAGTGGGGGACTGAATCAAAGGCCTTGCGATTATCTATGTAGCAGCATGAGAGATTTTTCTTGTGTGTTTGTGCTTGCTTGAGTATTATTGAGTCAATTATCAATTGTTCTTTACAGCCTTTCATGCCTTTGCGACAGCCTTTTTGTTCTTCGGTGAGAATGTTTTCATTGTCTAAGTGAGAGTTAATTAGATGTGTTATACATGATGTAATAATTTTATAAATGGTTTGTAAGCAGGTTATAGGACAGTAGTTAGATGGGTCGTTATTATTCTTACTTTTTGGGAGAAGATATGTTTTTCCTTCCATTAGAAATCTAAGTACTTAGTCGGGGTCTTCAATGAATTTATTTATTTGGGTTAATAAATGTGTGTGTGTGCATGTAAATCTTTTGTACCAGTAGTTGTGAATGTTGTCACTGCCAGTGCATTTCCAGTTATGTGTCTTCCGGATGATGGTTTGTAATAGATCTAGTGATATGTTGGGGGCCGGCATACTATGAATATAATGAAATTGTTCTATTCCTGTCTGTATCCAATGTGCTTCAGCATTGTGTATTTCAGTATTTGACCATATTTGAGACCAAAAATCTTCTATGGCATCTTTCGTTGGCAGTTGAGTGCTTTGTGATTGTTTGTCACCAGTTGATTTTAACTCTATAAAACCCTCTCTCATTATTTTTAAATTGTGTGTTCTGCTGTTTGCTTCTAGTGCACTTGTTATATCTGTTTAGTCTAGCTTTGTATGCCGCAAGTTTATGTTTGAGAGTATCTATGAATTCTATCATGTGTTCGTTCGGGTTGTCATGTTTCGTGTGCATTTGATATTTTTTAACTACCATTTTAGCTTTACGTTCTAATTTTTTGCTAGGGTTACCTTTTGACTACTCTATTAGATGTGCAATTTCAACTCTTATATTTTCTATTTTGTTTAACAGTCTCTTTTTCCAATTTGGAATGTATTGTACTTGTTTTCTGTTTGATTTATCGCAGTCATTTTGTTTAGCAATTTTTGAGCCATTGTATTTAGCCGCAGTGAGTGCAGCGCAGTATATTAATGTGTGGATTTCTTCAAATTTTTCTATATTTTCTGTGTGTTCAGGCATTATTACCTCATTTAATATGAGAATTATTTTAGATAGTTTTACTGAAGTGTGTTGTATTGGTATGTAAGCTCTTTTTGTGGGGTCTGTACCTGTGTATTCTATAAGTGTAATGTTGAAAGTTTCTCTTACATTTTCAATCAAGTCAGCATCGGCATTTACTTCAGTATTATGGTTGTTACTGTCAGGGGTAGAAATTTAATTAGGTAATTTATTACTATTTTTAGGTTTGCCACTATTTTGTATTGCAGTGTTTTCATTAATTAAATTCTTACCATTTGATGTTGTGCTTTCTTTTTTTATAATATTTAAATTGTGTTCTGTTTCATTTGGTAAATTTGTAGGTTTGTCATTATTTATAGGCATATTGGTTAATATAACTCCCATATCTGCTTCTAATTCTTGGCCTATTTCGTGTTTTAGTTGGTTCAATGTTTCAGGAGATACTAGATTATTTCTTATTATTGCTCTGCATTGGTCTGATATACGTTGAACTGTTACAGGTATGTTTGGGTATTGATTTGTAAATGCGGTATGGAGTTGATCTCTGTAGGCTGTCATATTGGATTCTAATTTTGTAATTCCGTAGTACGTGCGCATGATAAAGGTGTTAACTTCAGCTGTCCATTTCATGCATACACGTCTTTGGCCTGCTTGGGTGGACTCAGTTAAAAGTGGGTTGCCCCCCTGAGAAAAACTTTCAGCTTGTGCAATATTACTTGACGGTGTTGGGTTATTGCATCCAGTGGATTTGGCTGTTGCTTTTTCGGGTGACCCAATCGATGTCTGCCTAGTCGACACACGACCACTACCGGCTCACATACTGTCACCCCCAGCGGTAGCTCCAGAGGTGCCCTGGCAATCCCCAGGCAGCAGCTTTTTATCCGAGGCTGAACTCCTTTTTCTACTCTCCATTTTTTAAAAAATGGGTTGCCTTTTTAACCTGTGGCCAGGTATGATGGCAGTAACCCTGCTTACTCGGGCTATGGGCGCTGCCGTTGACTTCTAAAGTTCTTCCGCCGTCGTCCTAGGGGAATCCCCTGCCATGGAATTCTCCAGCTTAAGAGGCCTCCCCCTAGTGTGATACTGGAGTATTGCCCTCCCTTAGCCTCTTACCAGGATGCCGCCCACTTTGGGAACAGACACACCTGGATTTTATTCTGTTTTGGTACACGGGTGGTATTTTATTTTCCACCTACCCTGCATATCTGCCGGGCATTCCCCTATCCGCCACCTGGGGACGTGCCCGATAGGGGACAGAAAACCCCCATGGGTTATTATTATTATAATTATTATTACTACCACTACTATTATTATTATTATTGAATCAAAACATTATGAACATCTGAAGTTGACCTTATATTTTTTATTGCAATTTAATTGAAAATATTTGAAATTATAAGATTGATATTTCAGTGTATTTGTTCATGACTTATTATTTCACTTAACAAATGTCTGTTGTTAAGAAGAATGGAATAAAAAATACTGTCAATCGTTGAATATTAATTCTTCATCCTTGTCAATCTACCTTCTCTCATACAGTTTCAAAGCTATAGTTTAAAATATTTTTAATAATTAATTTTGCTTGGTTATTAGTTTTTATCCAACAGATTTTAGCCCATCCCATTGGATGGAAGCTATATTTATACATTAATATTGAATGTAAGTTTTATATTTTTGGCAAATGTTACATTAAATGATTTATGTGATCTATAAATACTATTGAAAATTACTATTAGGTGTTAATAAATATAAGAGGAGACTACAGCAAAGATAACTGACAACTTGAAATTATAGCTTCATTTTAAAATCCTCCATGATAATTGATAGCCGCGCACATACAGCATATTTTTCTTTTGATTCACGGTTGTCCTTGCACTTCATCATCCCACCCTGCTCACATACTGTTGACAAAAGGTCTTCAACCAACGCAAATTTTCTCGATCAGGCCATGGGTGAACCATGTAACAAAGGCTTGGATTTTCCCTTCCTCGTTTTGGAGGAAAGCTGTCCAGAAATTTCTTCGTTTTTCTCACGATATCCGGACGTTATCACACAAGACATCGGACAAACCAATTTGATTGAATATGAAATTGAATTATCTGACTCTACTCTAATTTGTTTGTAACCTTATCAATGAATGTGAATTCACTGTTGGATAAAGGCGTAATCAAGGAATCAAACCCACAATTTGCTAGTCCCGCCTTTCTAATTCCAAAGAGAAATGGTCTAGATCGCCTTATCGATTACCATAGAATTAATAAAAGGGTTAAATATTATAATTATCCGGTACCCTTGACTGAGTTAACTTTTGCATACCTTAGTTCTGCCAAGTTCTTTTCGATCCTAGATCTCAACTCTGATTTTCATCAGATCCCTTTGTCATGGCATAGTAAACCTATAACCGTGTTTATCACCCCTTTCAGGCTTTATCAGTACAGAAGATTACCATTTGGCCTCTGTACTAGCCCCTAAATTTTCTCAAGATTAATCAATAAGGTTTTAGGGGATAATTGTGTATTTCCTTACATTGATAATTTATGCATTTACTCTGAATCCTATGAGGCACACCTGGGCTATATTCGCAAGGTACTATGGAGACTTTGCCAAGCAGGTCTCACCGTCCATTAGGGTTGCCAACTTTTCAAAATGGTCTGACCAGCCATACATATGCGGATCGGGGGGAGGGGGGGGGGGAGTAATGGTAGTAACTATTAAAGTTTTTCGCCTAATCTAATTTTTTTGCTAATATCTGAGTCCGGAAAATGTTTACTATGTAATTTATTTTTGCAATCCATCAATAAAAAGCTATGGTGATGTTTAACACCATGATTATTCAATGATTCTTCAAAAATATTCCTCATCACAAAATAATTGAAAGCAATATTATTTTGTTTGGATGCAGCAAATATGCGCCTTGTGTTTCTTTGTGATGTTTGGCAGCTTTCAATCCATCAAATTTTACAAGAAATTGCAAATTACACAACTTACACTTAGCTCGATTAATGTCAGCTGGAATAGCTTGGGGCCAATCCTTAAATTCTGGCAATTCCAACTATTTATTATTAAATGAACAATTTCTTGATTTTTGTTTTTTTCTTGGTGTTGGTGGAGTTTGAGTAATATCATCATCTTCAGAAATCATGTTATGGTCTTTAAAAAGGAAAAAATAAATTAAATGATTGTAAATATTAAAGGGAGTTATATATCACATAATATATACATTTATGTCTTCAGTATTTGAAGGAGCCACATATACTATAAGAAATAAACAACCCTTACCAGTCCTAAGGTTGGACTGCATTAAGCTGTCGATTCGTAGGTCAACCTTCAAATCATGCTTCAAATAGATACAAAGCAAAATTGTGCAAGTACTGCAAGTACAAACAGCGAGCGCAGCGCTCGGAGCACTGTTTACATGTGCCTTTATGTGACAAATACTGTTGCCATTGGCAACTTACCAAATAGTAATGTTTCTTTACTTTTGTTTGAAATCATGTTTTAACTGGTTATTTAGGTACCGGTCAGGTACGCTGACTGGCGATCAGCTGTTTACCATAAAAAATATCTTTCTAAATCATAATGGAATGGAAATAAAAATTCTAGTGATGTGTTTTTAATAAGCACTTCATCAATGTTGGTAATACCATGCAACCAACTGCTGAGAATGCATTACTTGAGAACATTAATGGGGTACAGAATTCAATTTACTGTATGACATCTTAACACATGAGCTATAAAACATTACTAATGAATTAAAAAATAAGTCCATCAGTGGTTGGGATGAAATTTCATCCTTATTCCTTAAAGATTGTAAATTTCAACTCATGAAGCCCTTGGAACACTTAATCAATGGCTTAATGAGAATTGGTTTTCCCAGATTGTCTTAAGATCAGTGTTATGAGACCCATGCTTAACCCTTTCCATGCTATTGATGAAACAGCTTGTCAGTAGCATGATGACACTATTGACGAACTGTTTTGTCACAATACACATTCGTATTTTGCGCAGTATATCTTGTGTACCCAGCATTGTCAGCACTAATTTATTCCTGCTTACATCTTGTAGAAGCCTAGAGAACCTTCTGGAGCCAATTGATGTGCTCATTCATGCAGGAAAATCGTGTTCTTTTTCTCTAAAGGAAGGGAAATATTTTCATCCCCATCATTCTGAAGCAGATAGTTCATGAGTATATGTTTTAGACAAAGGTTATCTGGTGAGACAATTTCTCAATTTATTGAAACTAGTCTGAGGATGAATTGAGAAGTGAATCTAATTGGGAAATAACACCAGTAATTACTGTAGTGATGGTGAGTAAGATACTGAAAGTGATAATGCAACACGTGACGCACATAAACGGGCTAGGATGTCCAGTGTTATTTTTTCCATGGGACAAGAATATAGATTTTGATCCATCTAGTCCCAAGTTTTTTAATTAATGTATGACACGTAAAACAGCCTAAATATGTAAAAAATAAACTCAGCAGAGGGGAAGGTTTCATGCAAAAAATACATAGCATTGAAAAGATCAAAAAACGGTCAAAAAGTGACATCTCCAACTATAGGGTTATCTGTATGACTTCAACACTTGGTACTAGAGAAAGTCATACTAATCTGTTTACAAAAATTCCTTGATAACCATTCTGTTTTATATAATTTTCAACATGGCTTTATAAAAAGTCAGTCTTTAATTACAATTATATTTGAGCTGAGTCTTCCAAACTAAATTATTTGTCCGGAATCGCAGTTGTAAACAACTAGATTCCCACTTCGAGATTTAAAATGTCCTGAGCGTACCGAGGAGAGGAATAACGAACAATAGCGGTTGCATGTGAAAACGACAGCAAGATAACAGTCGTTGACGAGAATATCATTAGCCACGGCGAAAAGGAGGACACGTGAGATTGAGACGTTGAAAGTTATTTTCAAATTGTTGATCCTTCAAGATAATATTCGAACGCCTCCGCTAGAGCTGAAAACCAACTGGAATGTAAATCCCATTCAAATTATGAATACATACGTCCCTTTTAAAATCCCGGACATTTAAATGCACCAATTTTAAAAGTTAATTTGACGCCCCTTTTTTATTCAAACAATAGGAAGATTCATAAAATCTATCAGATGCAATTAATTTTCTTCAAATCGTTTGAAAATGTACAAAGATCTACGGATAATTCTGCGTTGTACGGACAATGTTAACGCGCAGACTTGTGATCCTTTTTTCCTCGATCTTTGGAAAAAAATATGAGCATTCTTAACGCCATAGGGAATTTTATACTACATCTCGAGACGATCATATTGGTTCAGTCATTTGTGACGATTAGGAATTGAATTAACTAGGGTGCTCCGCCATGGACCTCTATGCCTCCTGTCGGCATTATTTTTAAGCTAATATTACATGACCTCCAATTTTGTCCAAAATCCTCAAAGTATTAGAAATTATTGAGGTCGGACTGTTCTTTGATGACTTCCTCCCACCGCTTGGTGAATTACATACATATTGTATGCGGCGGATGCATCCACGCTCTCCATACTCACAATAGCGTCCGATAGAGATGGGGTGACGAGGCATCTTCGCATGCTCCATAAGTCGATTTGCACCCTCCATATATTTTGGTCGATCTTATAAACACACTCACGGATACGCTGAAATATGCACTCATACACTGTCAACTGAGACTTTCTCATTGTGTAACGGCGACCATTTGTCAAGCGTACACCGCTGACACCTCTTATCACACAAGAGCACTTTTCTACCCTCTTCTCATAAGACGAGGAGGGATAAACTTCGGAACTTGTATTTGCATGTACTTTTATGGAAAGCCATAAGGAGGTATATCACTAACTTATAAATTCCCGCGTGACAAACATTATGAGATCATCACGCTAATCGATGCCATCCTCATAGTTTGCTGGCTATATGCTATGCGGACTTCTTTCCATAGAAAGGTATCCTATGCATCCTCATGGGGCGCCAGTGGATGCAGCCACCGTTATGGCTCAAACTTAGGCGCCACGCTATCGTATAGGAGGAGGTATATGGAATGAACAGGATAGTGTTTGAGAGAGGGGGGACAAAAGGAAACCGAAGGGAAATAGGGGTAGTAGTCTTTAGGGTGGATGAACTGAGGGGCGTAGAGGGGGTGAAATGCGAACTGTTTGGCCTTGGGCGTGCTCAGCAATCACACGGTGGACGAGGATTTCTCATTCAGGAGTTTGACGGGCAAAGCATTCGGCAGGATAAGCACGGGGATCGGCTAGAGATTAAACGTAAAGGATTTTAAAAACAAGTCCTTATTCCCGCGCAGTATTAGCTACACCGCTGGGTAGGTGCCTCCTATTTACATCAATTAGACGCTACATAATGGAGAAACAGGCGAATTACGATGTATTAAACTTTATATTTTTACCTCAAAAAGCAAATTATGCAAAAATTAAACTCTATTCCTTCAAGATTGATCCCAGAGACTCTTAAGAACCCATTTAAATTGCACTGGCGAATCGCTTTTAATATACAGAATAAACATGGACTAGGACGAATCATTTAGAAGGGAGATTCATTCATTAAGGGGTGAGCGGAATGTAGGGACAGACAGAAGTGGCGTAGAGCCAGGATGTGTTTATCTTTTCCTCAAGAAAGGGAACCCTGAGGTACTCCCTTCAGCGGTCTCCATTCTCCGCGGTACAAGTGTATTTTATGTTTTTTTATGAATTTTAAGAATTTCATATTTTTCTTTCAAATATCGATTTTTCTTTCCTGTCCTATCATGCGGACCGTTTCAAATTCCTTTGGTCGGACGCCCTTGCAATGTACCTGGGTTTATTTACTACATCAAATTTCTTGCCGTGAAGCAAATGCATGACAAAAATTTCCCTATTGAAACTAGCGAGATATAAACATTTTCCAGCAAAAAAATTATCTATAAAATTTGAGTATGGACAATATTCGTTTTTCCATTAATTATGATGCCAAAGGAATTTTGTATAAACTAAAACATAGTTGCTTCTCTATATTTTTATAATACATTTTTAAATCTGCTTTCCGAATAATTCAGTGCAAAAGCCAAAAAGTAATATTTTATGGTCTTGATGCGTGCAGCTTTTTACGTGGCGGGGCGCATTCGTCGATGTGCTTTGGCCGTATTAGAAGTTGCGATTGCTTAGGCCCTAGGCGGACCGGGTGAGAGGAACTTACTCGAGAGATCATATGTAATTTTAAAAATGAAAATAAAGTCTTAAGCATTTTAGCGTTAAAACTTGATCAGGTTTTATGGCAACAATTGTAATTGAAATTTGAAAGATTATCTATATTAAATATCAGTGCCCACATCTTCGTCAAGGCTCTCTCGGACCAATTGGTGATATCTATCGACGCTTGACATTTCCCTGTTTTTCCGTTGGCCTCTCTCCTTTTTCTCCTCATACCTTCCCTTCCTTCCGAATAAAGACATTTATTTATTTATTTACTCCTTACCGTCTCCTGGCATACCATCTAATACTAGCCCTCCCATCAGTCGACTATCCATTTCCTATGAGCTTGCTAGATGAATTGGATAACTACTTCTTAGTTAAAATGGAGAAGAGGCCACTTGTACACGAACCTATCGAAGGCCCATCTATAGGCTTGCGGCTTTCGTGTGCATGGTTTGTTTCGGTTCAACAGACTTCTTGGGTTTGACCGCCCGCATGTCGGACTCAACCCGCTTCATTGAGCCTTCGCGGAAAAATTAGCGGTTGCGCGCTTGCCTCATAGCTTATCTGATTCCGGAGGCCTAATGGTGCGTGTTTGTTTGTTTGTTTGAGTGCCCAGACAATTCGCCTCTCTCACAGCACAAATGGGTATCTCAGAGGCAGTGCAATGAATAACCGGGGAGGGAGGAGGGGAAACCCGGTGCCGGCATTTGCCTGCTCTTACGAAGAACACCAGGGGGGCCAACGGCTTAACGGACGGAACAGCTGAATTTGCGCGGTCTCCTCAAACCACACAGACAGGGGGCCGGGCGACCTTGAGAAAAATCCTACTCGCGCAGGATTCGTATCCGATGACTTTGTCAAGCATCGGGCGAGTAGCAGCCAGGGTCCTAACCACTACACCACCGGCACCCCCTATATGTTTTCGAAACACGAACATCTGAAAATGTTTGGCGTGACCTGTTCACTCTTCCCACAGCTATTATATATGTACTAACTATGCTACTATGCGAGGAACTGAATGTTTGTGGAATACGAGTAGCATTTTTTTATTTGTGTGAACTTGGATGGTGCAAGATGTTTTGGTTCAGTTAGGTTATTTCGAGAAGAATGAACCACCACGCAGTGTGTAATTTGTGAGAGCTCGTTGGATTTTCCGAGCTGGAAACACAAGGGACAAAGGAAATTCTTCAGAACGACGAATTTCCTTTCTTGAAACCTCTTCTCAGGGATGAAATGGCGTATGGTGAGCGGCTGATCTTTTATTACGTATGCTTTGCAGTTTAGCGAAAATTTTCTTCGGAGCTTTCTTCAAATTTATCACGATTCTTAGTAAAACGAAACGTAGGTATTTAGATTGGTGCTGTCATTGTAATCTAATAAAAGTAGAATTAGCGTTGTCATTAATTCAGATTCAGTTTCTGCGAAAGTTTAAATTTCAAAGAAACTAATATGTTTGGACATACCCTCCTATTAATTATGGATACTGGTGCGATCAGTGTTGTTGACCAAGAAGGGAATTTATGTGTGGAAATTTGAATGTTAATTTTATTTCTACCATCTAGGTTACAGTGGTTTAGGATTCTAATAGCCGAGGAGATTGAAAAATGGCTTGTCACTGACTGATGAGAATCTTTGCGCCTTAGGACCGGTTGTATTAAGCTATAGAGGTAATTATTTCTCCATCTTTGCACATTAAAAAATGTTGGTTATTACTTGCATGGCTTATTTAACGTGTCAATTGAATTTACTTTTCGAATGTCGATAAAGTTTATATTCATTATTCCGCCGGTATTACCTAAATTACCTATTCGAATGTTAATACCTTTACAAATACGACTACCGATTATTATATAAATTATATAAATGCCTTAAAATTTTTTCAGCGAGAATTCACCGCTTGGCCGACCTTTGAAGAGAAAGATTCTAAGGGCAGATCATTATTCCTATTGGAGAGTTGGCTAAATGGAGAGATAGAAGAGAAAGAGCGAAAGACAAGAGGACACACCACAAACCTATCCTCTGCTGTGAATGACTGATTGGAACGCGCATCGCGGATTTCGAATCTATCGGTGAGTTTTAATTAAGTTGCTATGCTGCTTGTGAATTTCTGTGGCCTTATAATGTAAACAAAAGACTATTAATCTTAGAAGTATTTCGATTGCAGCGTTTAAAATTTTTTACTTTGTATTTAGATGGGTAAATTTTACGAGATTTCATGCGAATAATTTACGCTCTTTGTTAGTCATATTGGATAACTTAAAGCAAAGTTAAGTAAAGAGAAAACCAACTTGCAGTTACAGTTGGATTTACTTTAATATTTACCAAACATTACACACACCAGCCTTTTGAGCTTAGCTTGCTATGAGTTTAGATTTCTGGGCTCTTGTTGCCCGTTGTTTTAGGCTTAAAGTTTCCCTAGTCTCTCATTTGTTATTTGTTCTCCTTACTAGTAATATTGGCGTAGAGATAGTTAGATAATGAAAGTGGGTCAGTGATTTAGTATCATAATATTGTTTTTAAAAGTATTTTTTTGTATTTTTAAGAAGGAGCAACTTTATCTCCTTATATTCAGAATTATCTTCAATCTAACATTTATCTGATGCATCATTAAATATAGACGTTCCTTACAGAGGAGGAAGATATGACATATAGGAGGATACTAATGTTTAGGCACTTCCAGATGAGCTGGAGATTCGAAATTTTTTTATTAGGTAAAATTTTGTGCAAAACCGACTATAAAAAACGAAAATCTTGAAAAAGTGCATCAATGCGGCGGCTAAAAATTTGCAATTGTTTAAACAAATTTTCTAGGTTTATGTATTTCCAAATGTGCTACAGAGCTGAATTTTTATTTAAAGGTAGGATTTGTAAAAAAACGAAATAGGGATTATAGAAATTTTGATATTTTAATTTGTTTGGCAGTTAAAAATTCTTAAAGTTTAAACAAATAGGTAAATGTTTAGACACTACGCGGCGAGTTAGGGAGCTGAAATTTTAAAATTATTTAGAGTTTAGTCTAAATAAACGAATAAACATTTTAATGTGTCCATGAAATTGTTATTGCGGCCGTTAAAAACTATTTAAATTTAAATAATTAGATAAATGTTATTTCACTTCTAATTGTGCTATAAATTTAATATTTGGCAGAAATGTGTTGCATTATTAACCCAATGTGGGAAAAGTATAATATTCCTAAAATTGCAAAAATTAGTGATTGTTTTACTTCATTAGTGTTCCATAATGAAAAAACGAAAACCGGTCCAGAGGAGAAATCTTTAGAATTGAAGAAATATTTCTCATGATGAAATATCTCTCTGAAAAATTAATATTTTTTCAAGGTGAGATGAAATGCTTGCAGTGTGCAAGCACCTTCTACTAGTATTCAATGTGTGTTATAGGATTAATGTCACCACAAGTACATTTTTACAGTTGAACAATTTTATGTTCTTGGAAGAATTTTTAACTTTAGAAATTAAGACTTGATTATGTAAATAGGGTTACCAGATCTCCATTGCCCAAAAAGAGGACAAATGAAGGCAATTAAGAGAAAAAAGAGTACTCCTTGTACTTTTCAAAATAAATCATCACAAGTTAGTTCTTTAAAATTAAGCTGAACTTATCAAAGACCCTAATGTAAAGGATATTAAACCCGAGATGAATATTAATAGGTGCATACTCTTAGCTTAGTATGAATTAAGAGATGCAATCATTTAGGTTGGATACAAAATCACATGTCATTAGCAAACCTCAATTTAACTGTGCAGATTTTGTTCCATTGAAAGAAGAATTAATATTTTCTTGATCTTAGAGCAGTTATTAAATTATTGCAGATAATTATCTATGAATAAATTTTTTACTATTAATCATTAATTTAGTTATTTTATATCAAGATTCATAATCAATAAATATCATTGTTTTGGAACGAAAAACTATAATTTATTTGAGCAACTTAGTGACAATGTTTTCATGAATGCATAAATATAATTCTATTCAATTTCTTTTATTGAAATCTTTAAATGAAACGGTAGCATGAGTTTTTATAGAAATTCTGAAAAATGGTATAACATGAGGGAAGTAAGTATATTGAAAAGTGCCCTAATGTCAGTATGACATCCTTTGGTGCAAGATTTCTAATTTGATTCTCTTGTTGTTTCAGAAGTGAGACTGCAAGAGTTAGCTACCAGGCCATTCTCAGCATGCTGTCTACCCCACAGCTGACATCCTGAATCTGCCAGGACCTATTCTTTTTTGTAATTTTTTTATTATTGACTTGTTCTATATTTTTCTATGTAGAAATCTCCGAACCAAATAAATCTATTCTATTCTATCGTAATATCTAAATAATAAATGTTATATACAGCAACGGATTAATTAATAAAAAAGTACTAATTATTCATATATTTCTTTTGTTTCTCATGCATTTCCTTTTGTTTTAAATATACTTATTAAAGTGTTATTACTTTTACTGAATGTATTTTATAATTATTTAAGTTGCAAATATAGAAATAAATATATCTGGAAGTTTTAATTGCTAAAAATGCATGTATTTACATAATATTTTCCTTTATTTTTACGAAAAATTGTTGCACCTTTGTGACGTGGGAGAATATGAAGCTCTATGTGACCCTCTGTGACATAGAGAAGAGGGGGACAAGAGACCCCAAAAATCCGTGACATCATTTAAGGATTGCCACTAATATCAACATTTTTTCGACGTCCTTTGGAAACAGGCAAACCAGGGTTTCTTAAAAAAGCCCCAAAAGAATAAATTAAAGTGCTTCTAATTTCTCTAATATAAAGTTCGGTAGCTTTGTAAATAATGTGAGGCTTGAGTTGAGTACTCCTAATAGAAATGTTTACTTTTTATGCATTTTTATTATTATTGCTGGGATATATGTTTTTGTTTTTCACTGATGTAATTATGCTCAGGAATGAATTTTAGCATTGGAATCACAATTAATTATGTATTAACTATTCAAAGTTTTACTAAAGCTTTTGTATTTTTAATCAATGGTATACGAGAAGAATACGTGATTTTTTTATGCACGATGATGACAAAAATTACGATAATTTCGTGGACGCGTGAAATATTATCCCTTGCCTAGAAATGTGCAACATAGTTCATTTATCATTACTTCGCTGAGGGGCAGAGTTACAACAATTTCATACACTTATCCTCTCTCAAGTAACGGAAATGCGTAATAACCTAAGGTAACTTTTCCAAGGAAACTGAGCTAAAGAAACTATATACAATTTATTTTTAATGATAATATAATATTTTTCACGGAAAATAAAAATTTTTGTTTTAAGAAAATAGGATGAATGATCAGATTATATTATTTTTAATGGGCGCGCAAAATTTTTTAAATTGATTTTCCGCCGTTTCCAACTTCGCAATCTAATTACGCAATGACGCAGTCAACACTTACGTTGTTATGTCGTCTGCGCATCTGAGTTTTCAATCGTGCGTTATGTTTAATAAACAAAGCTAACAAAATTTATCTTTTTCTTAAGGATGAACGGCTACGTTTTGCAACAAGCCAAATTAGTTCTCTATTACCCGCAGAAAGTATTTAATCTTCCAAATGTAGTCGTTAATGTAATTTTGATGACGGTTATATGGTCATTGGTATATATATCATATATTAAAGTATCTCAGGTATATGCATTGAATATTTTCTTCTTTTCCAAAATAGATTTGTGGTAAACACACGAATATTTGTAAATACTCCCTTTTAAAATGCTGCCATGCAATGTATTTTATAGTGTTTGGTTTAAGTGGATAGTCCTAACGTAAATTTAATATTGTTTTTTTTAAAGGTATTAATAAAGCAAGTGAAGACACGTCATTTTTGGAAATTGATCCAAAACTCAGTGTGGCATTTCGGATGTTGCTTGTTGATGATATTGTTGTGCACGCCTGGAATTTCATTATATTCCCATAATACGAGTCAAGAGCCGAGCCACTATGCAGAAATAGTGTTTGCTGTGATATGTGCCTATCATTTGCATCGTTTATGTTTGCTGTGTTCAACAAACGGTTTAGACAGCATTGCGTTGCGTTGGTTAATTGCTACTATAGCACTTTCAATATCCTTCGGGGCAAGGTAATATATATACGCTTAGTGAAACAAGTCGTGAGCCTTGGAAACTACTAACGAGTCCTTTATTTTAGGTGCTTGAGAATAGGCGTAAGATTTGTGTTGATTTGGAGCATCACCGCTTTACTTATTGAAATTATATGCTTATTATTAAATATGACCGAAATCCTATGGAAAAAACGTGCCGGAGTTTACCTGTCTGCAGGAATCGTGTCGTTTTTTTGTATAATTTGGTAAGAAGGTTTCAAATGTTATTTATAGTAGGCTTGCTATCGGTCGTCAACGATAAGATGTATTTTTTATCCTTAGGGCTTGGCTCTACTTTTACATATATCCTCTGTTTGTGCTACTACCAGTTACCTCGTTAAACATCTCAAACTCTTCTGTTAGTGTGATTTCGTTATTACTTCTTGCCCTTTGGAGTGAGTTCGTCTTGGATGTGTTCATATCAGTAAGTGAACTCATGCTTTGCTTTATTATAAAATAAAATAATTTACGAATGTATATTCATATGCTTATGAAATTAATAATTCGAATGTGAGTAGTGGTGCTCTTATAGCTTATACTTTCATACAGCCAGTCAGAAAGTTTCTGTGGATGTTAGCAAGGAGGTCTTTTCCACAAAATTGGTTGAGCTCAGTTTTTCTTTCTCATAAGGATGATTTGAAAGAAAAATTGCTCTTAATAAGAAAACTAGCTAAGGAGAAAGAAGATAAAATGTAAGTATAGAAATAATGAAATTAATTGTCTCTAGTGAAGAAACATTTTGACACAGAATTTTTTCAGTAATGGTCATCTTCATCAGAATGAGGAAACTAAGAGAGCTGGACCTAAGAATTCACAGGCAGTGATGCAAACCATTAGGTGTATGTATTCTACGGTGATGTTCTTTATGGAAGTTTGCGGAAATTATTCTTATAAACCAAATTTTTTCATCTTTAGGTGTTCTGTTACTTAAGAAAAAGCTCAGAAGGATGAGAGAAAAGAAACAATCTGAAGAAAATTCTTCTATGCCTACCACATAAGTTTTTTCAATAGAGGCTTCAATTAATTTCTGGGGTTATCAAAGATATGCACTACCATTTTGTAATATGCAAACCTAAAAAAGTGGAATTTTTGTGAGCAATAACATCAACAACCACTGCTTTCTAGCCCTTAGTTAATTATAACTTAGCTTGTTAAGTTAAAATTGATATGCAATTGTAAAGAGAATGTTTAATGTGGCAATATCACAAGGTAAATCAAATTGACAAATTTCAATTCTGCAATGAGCACTTATACAAGCAACTCTCTTTCAGTAAGTTGAATGCAATCCTGGAAAACTGTATTAAGAGAAAGCTTGTCGAAAGATCTCAATTTCTCCATCGACACCCATGATAATATGTTCTAGCCAAAAAATTATCTGCCTTGTTGCTTTCCATTGCATTATAAATTTGGATTTTGTGACACAAATAAACTTCATCATCTAATTTGTATCTTCAGCGATTGAGACAAGAGAGTTGCTTGCATGTATGCACTCACATTTACAGACTATATGTATATAGCATTAAATTCAAGAAGCTTTAAAGTTTTCAGGTTTAAGTGTTATAATTACTGATCTCATGAATTATCCTATAAGATTAGTGACTGAATATGACCAGCTTTTGTGATTGAGCTGATAATGTTACTATTTCTTAAAGAAATGAAAATGGAAGACTGTGATGCTTTCTTTGGCTGTGTAATTATCATGAGTACATAAAACTTGCTTGTTATGCATGTGGATACATCAGATATTTCCTTAAGCAAAGGTGAAATTCCCTTGTTGCTTTTGGGGTAATTCTTTGTTAGTATAAAATAATCGAAACATCTTAATTCAGGGATGACAATGCTGTGATGTATGCTGACAAATGAGAAAAATGAATACAAATCGATGAAAGTCATGTTAAATTTTTTTGTTGTTCATTGTGACAATCTTCCACCCTTTGCTAATGAAGGTACAGCAAAAGTCCTTATGTCTTACCTACTTGGGATCTGAGCCAGGTAAGATAATGGCAGAAGGCAGATAATAAGTGAATCCCTGTAGAAAAATTGAGAAGTAAAAACATTTTGTTACTGAAGGAAATGTTCAGGTTGTATTTATATAAGTGCTGTGGTTTCATTCAATGAGTTGATAAAGACATTAGAATGACTCTTGTCAGTCTTTATGTAAGCTATACTGGTTTGATGCACTGTTGCTGTCATAACCCTTAAAAATTGAGTTTTAAACATGAAACTCTCAATCATTATGACATGACAATTACTGCATGAGCAATCAAAATTACCTTTAAAGACTGCTTTGCAAACCAATGCCTAAAAAGTTGGATAATTGAGAGTATTTGTGTATCATGTCAAGTACTTGTGAAAAATAGATAATAATAATAATTTATTTTCACCGTAGGCAAGTACATTGCATGGTTTCATCACATTGATATAAAACTTCACATTATCATCTTAAGTATTCAATAACTATAATAATTTTTTCCCAGAAGGAAATTTTTTAACTCTTCTAAATGATGTTATGTGGGATATTAATTTGATTGCAGCAGGTAGTTTTTTAAATATAATAGCAGCTGCATGGTGAGGTCCAATTTGAGAAAGAGTCAAGTGATATTTATTGAGATGAATGTTATCTTTGGTACGAGTGTGATAATGATGGTAGTCAAGATTTCTTGGGAAGAGGTGAGGATATTGCTTGACAAAAATGGCACAGTTAAGAATGTATATGGAAGGAAGAGTTAATATTTGAAGAGACTGAAAAGGGGGCTTACCAGGGGTGCAATATTAGATTCATAGCATTGCTTTGATTGCCTGTTTTTGTAAGGAGAAAGCTTTTTTAGAGTGGGTTGCATTGCCCCAGAAAATGATGCCATAGGAAAGGTGGGAGTGGATATTTGCATAATAAAGGAGCTTAAGGGTGTCAACAGAGGTTATGGTTGCTAATTTTCCGAGTAAGAACATTCCAGTAGCTACTTTTTCATCACAGCATTAATATGTATAGACTAGTCCAGGTCTTGAATGATAAGCAGCCCCAAGAATTTCACTGAGGTGGAGCATTCAATGCTAGCATTGTTCATTGAAAGTTGGAGGTTAAAGGAAGGCAATGCTCTTTTGGTGTGAAACTGAATACAGACAGTTTTAGCATTGTTCACAGCAAGACCATTAGAAGAACACCACTGAATCATGTCTTCTATTGAAGCATTGGATATATTGTGAAGATCAACTGGATTCTTGGAGTAAAGAAGGCATGATGTATCATCAGCATATAATAGAGGTTTGCTGTAAGACATGCTATTAGGCAGATCATTAATTGATACAATGAAAAGTAAAGATCCCAATATGAATCCTTGAGGAACATCACATACTACTTTAAGAGGTGTTGACTTTGAAGTAATCAAACCTTGGGAGAAGCAAGAAGAGTATTTAACAATTTGCCTTCTGCCCGTCAGGAAATAAGTTTAAGGCATTACCTTTATTGATGCCATGGTTAATGAGTTTTAGATAGAGTAATTCATGGTTTACACTATCAAATGCTTTTGATATGTCAAAAAAATACCAAGGGTAAGTTTTTTATTGTTTAATGCCTGATAGACTTGATTGGGCAGTTGAAAAGAGGCTGATATTGTTGATCTTGCTTTTTTGAACCCATGTTGGGATTCAGAATAAGATTTTTAGATTCAAGAAAGAAAGTAACGTGGTTATAGAAGATTTTCTCTAGAATTTTAGAAAACCCAGGAAGAACAGATATGGGCCTGTAGTTCTTGGAATCAGATAGTGGACCTTTTTTAGGAATAGGAAGGACACATGCTAACTTAAGGTAAGAAGGAAACTGACCAGAAAAGGATTGATTAATAATGTTCGCTAGGGAGCCAGCAATATAGTAAATGACAGCTTTTACCACAGGCATAGGGATATCATCTAAGCCTGAGAACCAGCTGTTGCCAAATGAGTTCACAACTTTTATTATTTCACGAGAGTCCATAGGGGTTAAGGAAATGGCGCCGGCAGTAAGTGATAAACTGAAAAAGGAGTTGTAAGGGCTTGGGTAGATTAACAAAACTGTTGATTGAAGTGATCAGCTATTTCGTCAGGATTTGAAATGGGTTGTTTATTAAACAAGATATCTATTTGATTCAGGTTATTTGTTGCTGCTTTGGAGTTGTGTTTTATAATGTCCCATGCAGACTTGACTGGGTTTTGGATGAATGAATATAATTTTCTTTATAGTTCTCCGATATTCTACCACTCGTGCTTGAATTCCTTAAGTCTTTTGATAAAGGCCTGTAAGACTTGAATCACTAAATTTACATTGAAAGTGAAGATTGCGTAGGAATTGACTCATAACTACCAGCTCTTCTGAGTAAAACTTTCTTTTGGTTAGGCCAGTTCTCTGCCTAATTTTTTTCATAGGGAAAGCAACATGAAAGTGCACCTTGAAAGTTTTTATAAAAGAATTTACACATTGAGCATCATAGATATCCAACCAGGATTCATTAAATAATGTAAAAGAAAACTTTTGTATAGAGGATACTTCCTATCACTAAATTTTATTATATAAAAAATGCCATTTGAAGAGAAGGCTGCTTATTCATAAATGTAGATCAAAAGTAAGGTGACCAGATATTTTTTTCCAAAAGGGAGGACAGATCCCGTTTTTTTACAAAATGTAAAGACAAAGGGAGGGAAAAGAAAGGAGAAAGAAAGGACACATTTCATGACAGAAAAACTGTTTATATGCTATCTTTCATATTTTTTCAAACAAACTAAAGGTTGTAAAAGAACATACATTACAATAGTCTCATGACATGAAATTTTTTGTTTTAAAAAAATGCTGGAAGCTTTCAAGAAAAATAATAATTTTAGGTACCATTTTTCACAGTGAAACACTAAAATTACAGAATGACAAATCGTATTGAACGAATTTCAATTTCAGAAGTTCAAGGGTGAATTGCACAAATTTTAAACGTAAGTGTTCATTAATTATGTGTGTTTTACATATTTGAGAAAAATAAACCCCAACACGGAAAAGTTTAAACGAAGTTCAAAAGCAATTAAAATTGAAAATAATAGATTCAATCCTACAAATTGTTATTTATTCTAAATTATATCCTGATTGCTTGAAAATTATTTTATATAAGCCAATATTTATTGAAAATATATTTATTCAAAATATATATTTACTGAAACATCTTTTCTCTACAGGCTGAAATATATAGTATGTTTTTAAAAATGAAGTGTTTTTTATTTTATTATTCACATAAACGCTACAATTGGGAGCAGGTCCCGGTGGCAGCAGGTCCCCATCACACCTCAATGCATAATACCCAAATTACATAATAAAAATTGGGTTTACTTAATACAAAAATATAAGCTTTTTGATACCATTTCCTATACACTATATACTACTTCTTAACTTCAAGTCACAGGAACTCCCGTCACAACAGCTTAGGTATCACTCAATACATAATGCCCAAATTACATAATAACAATTGAATGTACTTAATACAAAAATAGAACCTTTTTTGATAGTAGTTCCTATACACTATATACTACTTCTTAACTTCAAGTCACAGGAACTCCCGTCACAACAGCTTAGGTATCACTCAATACATAATGCCCAAATTACATAATAAAAATTGAATGTACTTAATACAAAAATAGAACCTTTTTTGATAGTAGTTCCTATACACTATATACAACTTCTTGACTTCAAGTCATAGGAACTCTCGTCACAACAGCTTAGCTGCAAACTACAACATGTTTCATTTGTTATTTGTCCATACAACTACAAAAATTAAGAATAAGTAAATAATCTTCATGAATAAAAAAAAATATTCGACCATAAAAAGCTGCTTGCGGGGTTCGAACCACCTCACTCACTTCTAATAATGACATGATTGTTTTGTATTGAAATATTTGTCATTTCTGTAAATTTTTTTCAAAAAATCGTCATTTTTATTTAACATTTCTAAGAATCGCTTGCAGCTATAATCCATGTTAACTTTTATCATTATGATTAAGGTCAATGTTTCCAAAGAAAGACTGCTCTTTACAAAGTCCCACACATCATTAATTATCGAGAATACACGCTCTACACTTGCATTTGTCCCAGGTAAACATAAAGCTATTTCAACCAATATCTTTAAATTAATAAAAGGAAGATATTCAGTTTTTTTAAAACTGAAATATTTCCTCCCATCTGTTGTAGACTTCTATTTTATTTTCAGACCATACTGAAAACTTATTAGCTGAGCAGTGCTCATTTAGTCTCCGAACCTCATCAAACAGTATTGTCATCAATCTTTATGAGACACTTGATTTGCAAATTTCACCGATTCTACCACTTTTTCCCACTCGATCGATTTTCTTAATAAAGTCCACTGAAAAAAATGTATTCCATCCAGAAATATTGTCCATTTGATCAAATAATCAAGGCAATTTCTATAAAATAGTTGAACCTCGTCCGTGAATGCCCCTCTAACTGTTGGATTATTCTCTTCTAGTTTTTTTCAATAAATTATCTGCATTTACTGGTAAACATTTCATATTTAATCTGGATTCCAATTGATCATTAAAACTGTGAAGAATTGACATTACTTCAGCTGCACATATTTTGTTCTTTTTAATTTGCTCTATATTCGACTGAAACAATGTTGCCTTACTATGCATGATATGCAGAGTAATTTCATCTAATGGATTTTCAAAAATATCTTTTAGAAGTTTGGGACATTTATCTAAACTTAAAAAATGTAAGCTTAATGGTTCAAATAATTGAGTAACACGTTCAATGGCAGGTGTTAAAGCCAACCACCTGGTTTTTGAGTAACCTAATAATTTCTTATGCTCAACTGAAGCGACCTCACAAAATTTAGTTTGACTCTTTACTCTCACAGTGAAACGATGAAAATGTAAGTATATTTGTGGAAGGATTACTTCTATATCTATAGCCAGTTGACTTGAGAATACACAAATACACCAATTAAAAGAACGCGTAGCTTGAGTAAAAGGAAGGTCAATAGCAGAGAAATGTTCAAAAAGGAGGACATGGAAGGACAAAGGATTTAGGGAGGACAGCGATTGAAAAAGAAGGACTGTCCTTCTTAAAGGAGGACGTCTGGTCACCTTATCAAAAGTCACTATTAAATTAACTTAAGTTAAATACATTTTCTTTGTATAGTTGTGTATATAGGATCATATTCTTATCAGATGTATTTAAAAGGTTTGAAAATCTTAATTGAAAAACATAAGGCTTAAGTTCATTATTTTTTTCTGTGAGTGTTTTCGTTGTTGTTGTTGTTTACATATGAAATTAGTTTTACAATCAGTATTTATTACAAGGTTTGGGTAGATGTTTTTCACGTTTTTTAAAACTTATGGACACTTATGAGTGTCTGCTGGAACCTTTCCAGGGGGGCAAGGGGATAGGCAAGCTACCACAGGTTTGGTGGGATAAATATTTTAATGGTTTGTTTCAAGCATATTGCAGGGGGTCCCTACCTGCTTGCCTGGCCTCAGAAAAATTGTGTTAATCCCTTGACCCCTCAGGCATCAATGGCTGTTTTCCCTTGACACCGGCCTGATTTATTATTATTATATCCAGAAAGGAGCAACTGCCCCTCCCTCCAGCAGACGCCCATGCACTTACTGTAATAAATTTTGGTTGGCAAACTAATTTCATATATAAACAACAAAACATTTACAGAGTAGTACAGTGGATCTTTTCCTGTACTAGTAAATTTGACGAGTTTTGAACTAGAATGGTCACAAGTTATGTTCATATAAATGCTAAAGTTGTAGATAATTCCAATTCGCTCCCTTCATATCTTTATGGAGTGCCAAACAAAATTGAAGGATATTGTTATTTATGATTGTTTTCATTATGTAAAGGGAAACATGCAGCAATTTTAAAACTAGGTTAATTTTCAGCCGTTAAATATTTATTTCGTAGAAGTTTAGAAGACATTTTTATTTTTAATTAATTAAAATAGTGAATTACCACTTGAAGAATTACTGATACGAAAGAATTTCACATAATTTAAAAGTTGTTCATATTTATATTGCAGAATTGCGGGACTAATTGATTGTAATAAATAATAATAATTATGAAGGATATTAAGGCAATAACTTGTAGAATTTTAGTAGTGAATTGCGCTGAGCGTTATATAGTAGCAGGGAAGTTAACATTAAATGTTGTATTCTGTTTAATTTTATATTATAATGTTGTAAATAAGTTTTTCCTTCTATATTTTTCAATTTACCGCTGCCGTAAGTCACTGTTACACGCATTTAGTGTCATTTTTATTATGACCACCAGCGCTACAGATTTTTTCATAGTTGATTTTTAGCTGTTAGTAATGTAATTTTCGAGGCAAACACAAATATTTTGTTAAAACTAAAAGTGTCATTTGTAAAATTGAAGAAGATCGGGTGATACTTATACGATTAACGCTGTCCTGTTTACTATTGCTAATTATTCACGATTGTTGAACCGTTTTTATAGTTTTGCATACAACAGAGATTAGGTTGGATTAGGTCAATATGAGCCGTTGGGAAGAATTCTATGAATCGCTTACTCCCCCAAATGGCTTTGATGAGGCAAAACGTCAATTGCAAAATTTCTGTAGCCGTCACGGTTCGCAAACGAAAATGGTTTTAGTCACGGTGAGTAACGGAACGGCTTTCTGTTTTATTGTGATAATGCCAAAATAACTAGATTTGTCTTTTGGAGCTAGTCGGGAGGAACAACAGTGCCACTTGAGCACAATACTGTCAGATTTGTGGACAATTTCAGCGCTGGAACCAGAGGTTCTGCATCAGCTGAGTACTTCCTTCGTGCTGGATATGCAGTAATATTTGTATTTAGGCAAGTTGTCTGAATGTTTCTATAATACAGTGAAACAAATCATTTGGTAGTATTTGGTTACAATGACGCACTTTTTATTTTTCAGATTAAAATCTCTGGAGCCATATGCGCGACATTTTATGGGTCAAACTTTCTTGAATATGCTAGAGATACATAAAGAAAATAATCATTTTTCTATAAATGGTAAATAGATTTATATAATAGTAATTTGCGCAAATCTTAGCTTCAACAGTAGCTTTTACCTACCTTTTTCATAAAAAATTCTATATCGTAAAGGATTTATAAGGTGGTAGTGGCATTACAAAAGTTCCTGCACACTGGCCTATTATCTTTCACTCTCTTATTCGAGCAAGTCCCCAATAGTTTTATTAAGATTAAATGTTTGCTTTCTAGACAAGTGGCCTTGTCTTCCCATATTTAAAAGTGGCTGTTGCAGTTAAAGGGAATAACTTGGAAGAGTTGCTGCCTGTACTACAGCAGTACCAAGATGCACAAGGCTCTGGCCGTCTCCTGCAGATTCCATTTACAACGCTGTCAGACTATCTTTGGCTTCTACGTGCAGCATCGGAGTGCCTGTCTGACTTTGGACCAAGAGCGATGTTATATCTAGCAGCAGCTGTTTCTGATTTCTACGTGCCTACTGATAAAATGGTGATGTGGAAATATTGTGTAGCATGTGCTTGTTTTTGGCTACTCAAAACATAATCATTGTTATCACTTCACATCATCATTCCATCTAACCAAGTTTATGGAGGAATGCTATGCAAATCTTTCAATCTCTTGGAAGCAGAAACAATATTTTAATTATCTTCAATATTTTCAGGAAAAATCTTTAAATCTCTCATTTAATTTGACAGATTTCAATTTTATTGGGTATATTTTTTTAACCCCTCAACGCCGTCAGGCGTACTATTACGTCCTGCAAAAACTGTCCAATCGGCCATCAGGCGTACTATTACATCCTGCGGCAGCCCTAATTTATTTTATCTTTTGACGCTAGAGACTTCTTTAAATCTAATTATCCTATATATATTTTGATAGAGGAAGCTTTGTACTTCCTATCTATGTTTGTCCTGTATTTTTTTCTCTTTTAAAAAATATATAATCAACGTTGAATTTTGCGATAGAATTTTCAATATTGCTATGATATGATGGTGTTTCTCTGTATAAAATTTGCTTTTCAATGCAGCAAGGAACCTTTCCTTGGTGTTTGAAATGCAATTTAGGAACTTTGTATCATTTCAAAGGAGTGCACATTTTTTGTTCTCTTTTTTCCTGGTGGCTTATGTCATGCGACAAAGATCTTCGTCGGTATGTAAAGAAAGAAAGGAAAACATCTTATGTCTGTCTATGCACAGCTTATTACAAATGTTTACAATACAATTGATGAAGAATAGAATTAGGTTGAGTAAAAACATTTCTGTAAACATTCCCTTCCTTTACTGCGCGATCCTTCGTTCATCGTTTCATAGGAGAGCGTCAATGTCAAAACAGCTGATTTCAAAATCCAAGGCCGACATTCTTCCGATAATTTAGTGCCATACCTCATAAGAGAGGCATTTTGTGAGAAGGATAATATCTGTCATATAATTTTCAAGACCTTTAGAATTTTATTTTAATCTCGACGAAAATTGCGGGGAATTGAGTATATGTATTTGTAAATATTTGTTTACGTATAATATACATTTAGTTTTGTGATAGAATTTTAGTTTTTACCACGGACCTATGGATTTTCGGTTTCTAAAGTTGATCCATAAATACCTGAGGAAAGGGAACCCACCAAATTGGGTTCCTTTTCTTTGACATTTGAAAGAAGTCGAGGTCTGTTTTCCTCTTCAGATAAGTGCTTTGCTGTTGTGCTAGCAGGGCCAAAGCAACGATGAAGCGAGTAGGCAAGAAGAGGACACGCCAGCAAAAATCACGAAAAGCTCTTCCATATATTTACACAATAGATTACTAGAAGTGTTTACTAAGCTATAAGGCATTTCTTGCTGAATCCAATTACGCATGTGTAAATTTTCTGAAAATATTTGGGAAGGACCTATAAGCTAAAGTTTTCCGTGTTTTATACAACGTCATATCTCCCTTTCCAATGAACAAAATGCAACCATTTCTTCTGTGACTTCTGTAATGACTAAGAATGATGACTGTATAACTAAAACGTTTATATTATAAATAAATCATCTTGTAATAAATCCATAATACTACATTTACTTAAAAATTTCCAGTCAAGACATGAAAAAGTTGAGATGCGTAAAACTTTTCACCTAATTGGTTTAGATGGGTAGACTTGCAGAATGAAATAGTTACTAATTTAAGCTATTTTTTATTAAGATTGCACATCAATATCTTCTATAGATTTTCCAGTGCTGAATGTTATATATAAAGCGCGAATTCATGCCGGAAAATTAGCGATTGGTGTACATTCTCTTCTACTCCAACGATCTTTGTATGTAAAATATTACACGCAAAATAGATATTTACAAATTTCATGTTTTTCATAAATCCACAAAAAATTCAGAAAAATCAAGAGAAAACTTCTCAAGTTATGATTATTTTAATATTTTCGAACGTTTTTGCAATGCAATCGTGAAAATTTAAAAACCTCATCCGGCCGTATGGGTGGGATTTAATAAATCTCCTCCGGGCATGAGGGGTTAATGGAGAAGTAAAACATTGGCATTTTAGAAGTGTTGTGTCCTCCCACTTTCTTGAAAAAATTGTCTCCTAATCTGGAAGACTCATCATCATCATGCTTCTGTCCGAAGACAGGTTTTAACTGAATCGCTGCCTCCATTTCTCTCTCTCCCTAGAAGCCTCTTTTATACCTCTATAAGTATTATATCCCTGCTTTATATTATCTAATATTCCTATTCTTTTTCTCCCTCTTCCTCTTCTTCCACTAATTTTTCCTTCTAAGATCGTCCTTTGTAAACACTGTCTTCTCAATATGTGCCCTATCCAATTTGCTTTTCTTTTCCTGATTGTTTTTATTAGCATCCTTTCTTCTCCCACCATTTTTAATACTTCCTCGTTTCTCTTCCTCTCTGTCCATTTCACTTTCATCATTCTTCTCCATACCCACATCTCAAAACTTTCTAAATATTTTTCCTCCTTTCTCCTTACCGTCCACGTCTCTGCACCATAAAGAGCTATGCTCCATATGTAGCATTTTGCTAATTTCTTCCTTGTTTCTAAATTTATTTTCTTGCTTGTGAGAAGCTCCTTCTTCTCGTTAAATGCTGCTTTTGCCATTGCAATCCTACTTCTGATGTCCTGTGTACTACTTCCATCCTGTGCTAAAATACTGCCGATATATTTGAAACTACTTACTTGTTCCAATTTTTGGCCATTTACCATTACATTTAATTCTTTATGTTCCTTTGAAACCACCATGACTTTCGTTTATTCTGTATTGATCTTCATTCCATATTGTTGGCCAACCTCAACTAGTCTGTCTGTCATCCTCGGAAGCTCTTTCTCGCCTTCTGTTATTAAGCCCTGATCATCTGCGTATTTAATGGTGATAATACTTTCACCTCCTATCTTAAATCCTTTCTCTTCCATCAACGCTTCTTCTGTTATTGTTTCTGCATAAATATTAAATATCGCTGGTGAAATAGGACAACCCTGCCTCACTCCCCTCCCTATTGAAGTACTTTCTGTTTCTTCTCCTTCAACCCTGACTCTAATCTTTTGATCAAAGTAAAGGTTTTTAAGCAGTCTTTTATCTTTCCAATCTATTCCTATTTTGTTTAAAATACCCAGCATTTTATCCCATTTCACTCGGTCAAAAGCTTTCTCCCAATCTACAAAACAAAAATACATACCTTTATTGACTTCTAGCGCTCTTTCTATCATCATCCTCATACATCCTATAGCATCTCTAGTCCCCCTTCCTCTTCTAAAACCAAACTGATTATCTTGCAGCTCCTTTTCTATTTTACATTCAATTCTTTTGGTTATTATTCTGGTTAGAACTTTAGCTGTATGAGAAATTAAACTAATAGTTCTGTAATCCTTGCAACATTTTGCATTGTTCTTTTTCTCCAGTGGTACCATTACAACATCTAAAAAATCTTCAGGCCATATGCCAGTATTATATACTTGGTTAAAAAATTTTGTGAGTTGCTTAACTGCTTTAGACCCTAAAACCTTGAGAACGTCCACGGGTATATCATCACTCCCAACAGCCTTCCTTCTTTTCATGTCATCAATTGCTTTTTTAACTTCAGACTCGAGAATACTTGGTCCTAGCTGATCTTCTTCCACATCCTCTTCTTCATTTAATTCAATATTTCTTGGCTTTCCTTCTTTGTCATACAGAACCTCAATGTATTCTTTCCAGACATTCTTTACATTGTCTGGCTCCGATACTATTTTACCACTTTTGTTCATGATTCCTTTACGTCCTATCTTTCTTGCTTTTTTCTTGAATAGTTCCCTTGCTTTGCTATACATGAGGTCTGTTCTACAAATTCTTTCACATTCGACAATCTCCTCGCATTTTTCATTTATCCACTGCTCTCTTGCTTTATCTGTTTCCCTTCTTAAAGCATTATTTAACTCCTTGTACTTTCTTTGGCCTTCTTCAGTGTTTATGTTCTTCCACTTTCTCCGCTCTTCCAGTTTTTGCAGCATAGCTGCTGTGATCCAGGGTTTTTTGTTTCTTTCACCCGTTATCTTTCCTACCTTCGTTTCCATTACCTCTTTAATGTTGCTATGGATGTATCTCCACTCCTCATCTACATTCTTCCTATTTTCTTCAGCTCTCTCCCCCAACCTTTCCTCCAGCTCAGTCATGATAGCCTCCTTGTTTTTAAGGAGTTCCTCTAAGTTCCATTTCTTGTTAACTCTTATGTTTCTCTTAACGCTCTTCAGTCTACATTGTATATTTGCCACCAATAGGTTGTGGTCAGAATCGATATCTGCCCCTGGTAGTGTTTTCACATTTTTAACGCTATTTCTAAATCTTTCATTGACTAGTATGTAATCTATCTGGTATCGTCTCTGGTCTCCTGGGCTTCTCCATGTGTAAAGTCTTCGCTGGTGATGCTTAAACCATGTGTTAGTTACAATTAATCTATTTCTATGGCAGAATTCCACAAGTTTATCCCCTCTTTCATTTCTCTTCCCTAGTCCATATTTTCCCACTATGTTATCTTCCTGTCCCTCTCCGACTACACTGTTCCAATCTCCCATTACTATGGTGGTGATCCTTCCATTTCCCTCATCCTCCAATATCTCCATAATCTGTTCATATATTTCATCTACTTCGTCGTCGCCAGCATTAGTTGTTGGCATATACACTTGAATTATAAGCATATCCACTGGCTCCATCTGGAGTTTTACGGCTATTAATCTGTCATTAACTGTCACTACCTTACTAATTCTTTCAGCTATCTCTTTTCTCATTATAATCCCCACTCCCCTTTCCTTTTTCTCCCCTCCCGAGTAAATAATCTTAAATTCGTCTGAATTTATCTCGCCTTCTCCTTCCCACCGGACTTCACTAAGACCTACTATGCTTACATTATTCCTTCTCATTTCCCTTTTTAGGTTCTCTAGTTTACCCCCTGAATTCATAGTCCTAACATTCCATGTACCTATTTTTAATTTCTCACTACTTGCTTTCTTATTAATCTTACATTTCCTCTGTGCATCCCCTAGGGTAGTCCCCACCCGGAGATCCGATTGGGGGACTATTTTACCTCCGGAATATTTTACCCCAGAAAGATCCATAGAGGTATTTTCAGCTTTTCAGCCTATCATGGGAAATATAATGAGGTAGTTTCCCCTTGCTTTCCTCATCGCAGTTTCACAGAGTGATTACCCATCTGTAGCTGTTCAGATCCACATGATCACCACCTACAGAGGTACTGTGCAAGCTGCTGCCCTTGCACAGGGGGATGTAAAACCCCCAAGACTGCTTCTTAGTCTGACTCTTCCCCTCAGACCTTTCCGGCTTGGATGGTCCTACCAGGAGAATTATCTCCCGCCGGCATAGCTCTTTGGTTCGTAAGAGTACACAAACCCTCCCACCTCTGTAAGGTTATGCAGTCCTTAGGGAGGGTCTGGAAGACTAGCTCCTCCATTAAGTTGAATTAAATCTGTAGATGTTACCCATTATTATTATATGAAATTTCATATTGATGTGAATGTTACCTCGTTATAACATTGATGAATGCATAGTTACAAAAATGACCTCAGATTTGACATTTCATGCTTGCAATGCTTAAATTTCTAATATGCTCAATTTAGTGTATCAAGATTAAATAGCATTAAAAAAATTATTTTCCATTTTTTATATTGTATCTTAGTTATAATGAATATATTATATGGGAAATCGTAATTAGAAAATTAAGAGAAAGGTTTTGGATAGTACAGATTGACTTAGATGAGCCTAAACCTTGTCGAGAAATAGGAAACTCATATTGATCTCTCTGTGCTTGTAAATGGGACTGACTGAATCACTTGTAGGTAAGGGATGTAATCTAGCAATGCTGTACTTTCATTTCATGAAAGCCTACAGTAAAATTTATGAATATATTCATCATCTATTTTGGTGTATGCATATAATTTTGAAATTTCATTTCATCCAGAATGAGTTGCAAATATCTGGAGGACTGTATGTCATCCAATTGTTTCATACTTTACCCGTGCAGTACTCGCATGGTATTCTTGAGATTACTCGTGTGGTGTAATTTACACTCCATGGGTAAAATAGTTGAAGTAGTTGTCCTACGTACTATTTTTGAACAAAACTTGTTAAAAGGTCCTTTTTTGAATAACAAAATAACTTACAACCTTTTTGTGAAAGTAATTTTCCACAACTGTAGTTGCATTTGAGATAAAAATGCAAAATATTTTACACTAGACTTATAACTGTTAAGCCATGCCGAAGTTCACTTCGTAAAACAGGAAATATATATCATGGTTACAAATTGACCATCTACTTCCTATGCCATGCATATTGTTTAGTTTTGAGAAAAATTTTGTTTACTTATTATTTTTCTAATGTTCATAGAATTACAGTATTGATGTCGTAAGTTTATAAAGTTATTTCTTTATGCTCTTCAAATACAGTTGAATCATTTGTCTAAGAAAAAGATTTTGAGTTGTTTTGGCTACCAAGAGCTGATAGTGTTATTTGTGAGACCTAACCTTTTGAGATTTTGCCACTTTTGGCCAATATCGTGCAGGCCAATTTTTGATGACTTTTTGAAAAATAGTTTCCTTACAACTAGTAAATATGTTGATTCAAAAATGAAATTATAACTTACGATATACCTTGAATCCAGTTGTTGATGAAAGTGACTCCTTTAACTAAAAGACAGTTGAGTAAACTAGAAGTGCGTTTCAGGAACAAAGTAATATTCCTCATTGGTAAGATCAGTGATTGGCATGTCTTACAAGAGGGGGATCAGGAAGGCCATTTGACCCGGTCCTCAAACTCAAGGGAGACTCAAATTTTTGCACTTGTTCAGAGATGGATCTATGCACAGGCCCATGAGGCACAAGCTGGGGGCCTCATCGAAAATAGGTCCTCACCAAATGTCGATTTTAGTCTAAACCTTATGTTCCTCTTCTTTTCCGAAAAGCTGAAGTGACATTGCACGTAACTTATATTTTTCATCAATAATTAATAAATTTGCAGAAACAAAAGCTAGTAAAAGCATTTCTTAAATAAATAATTTCAATGTGGTCTGCACTATTGGCTGGGTAGAAAGCACTGTAAGGAAAACATTTTTTTGGATTATATCTTTTCTTCAAGTGGTCAGAAGATTTAACGAAAGAGTGCTACATAGTGCAAGCTTGAACCCTTTACCCCCAGCGAACCCCGACCACCAAATTGGGTTACATAATGCTTAAACACTTCCTAATGGGAACTTTTTTATTTTTATTATGGTGATAGGCCTCTAAACCTGGAAGTGGCTCGAGCCTCTCTGAGTCTGATTGGTGAATTATCAATGTGGATGGCTGTTTTGTGGCTGAAATGAGCATCTAGTTTACCGGACTGTTTGTCTTTGATTGTCAATCCCATTGCAGTATAGCAATGTTCATATCAGCAGCTGAATAATTTTATTCAACAGGGAATTTTACTACTAACATTTATTTAGCTATGTAAAAGGATTAACTAAAATTTTTGCTTCTGATAACCCCTTAAGCCAGTATTTAAATGCCTCAAAGTTGCTTCAGGAGTGGTATTTTAGACATTCATTGTGGCACGAAAAACTAAGAAATTATCGCAAACGAGTGTAACTTTCGGACTCAAAATATCATATAGCTTTGTTTTTTAAATTTATAATGTATTTTTATATAAAATTAGTTGAAAAATTTTTTTAAATAAAAAAAATAATGAGGACATCATGATGTCGTCTGACCTGCAGATAGTTCCAAGATAAGCTAACCCTTTTATTGTATCAAAAATATTACCAAAACAAAATACCCCAATTATGGTTTCTATATTACAAGGAATGTAAATTAAAAAAAGGTTAGCTTATATTCAAACAAATTCTTATAAATTTATTGGTTATTTTTCAGTAATAATGATGCAATTTCCTTTTAAAAAAGTTTATTTAGAATAAAATATTTATAGTTTCACAATTATTGATTATTATTATTCTTACTGTAATTGACAATATCTACAGTAATAGTTAAAATTTACATTAACTAACTGTTTCGAGAAAGAAAGAAAGAAATTTAAAGTTTATATTAATCCCCACTCTGTTGTAAATGACAAATTTTGTTTAAAAAATAATAATAATCAGTTTTTATGTAATCCTGCAAAATATTTGTTAGAAAAAATTTTCTAGTAGTTTAAAACAATATACATATTTGCCAAAATTTGGTAGTAATGGGACTTTACTGCATCTGTATAATAATGTCTAATAATAATAATTTTCTTGCATAATAATGCTGGTTTCATTCAAATTGCAGCCAACGCATAAAATGCAGTCAACAGAAGGCCCTCCAACCATCTCTCTTCAGTTGGTTCCAAAGATGCTGAAACCACTTGTGAATATTTGGGTGCCAAATGCCTATGTTGTCTCTTTTAAGTTGGAGACTGATACTAATTTATTGATTAAAAAATCAAGGGAAGCTTTAAATAAGTACAATCATAATGTATGTTTTATTTTTTAAAAATAACTGCATGAAATTTATGTATTGAATTTAAATATTCTTTGCACAGTAATTAATAACATCTTTTTTGCAGCTTGTAATTGCAAATATACTTCAAACAAGAAAGCACCAAGTAGTGCTTGTGTTTCCTGAAAATGATTACGAAATAAAATTAGATGAACAAGAGATAAAAAATAATGTTGAAATAGAATCCAAAATTGTGGATGACCTTGCAAAGAAGCATAATTTGTACATACAAGAATCGGTTGAAGGAAGAACTTGATAATATTGATTTTATTGCATTACAATATTTTAATCCTAAGCAAGGTGTAGGTGAAAATTAATAAGGTAAATTTTATTCTGTTTGTATGAGATATTCAATCAGTGGTATGTAATTGTTATTGTTGTATTTTTAAAGTTTTTAAATTATGAAAAATGTGGAAAAAATATATGGAAGTTATTATAGTTTAGAATAAATAAAATAATAAATAGGATTATTTCTCCAGCAGAGAACAGATAGTAGTTATTGATAATAATAATAATTTATTAGGCCATTAACCTGATACAATCTGAAATAGGCGTCATCACTGCAGAACACAATATACAAAATGCACAAGTAAGGAAATAAAGAACACAGGCAATTATTACTAAGTTAACGCATTAGATGCGGTGAGTATCAATTGATGCCCAGTGCAGTGCAGTCAGGTGGCGGCAGACATCAATTGATGCCCGTGTACCTTGCCTTTCCTAATGGGATATTATGAGGGAAAGCCAGTGTAAGGCATTCCTTTTTCCTCTCCAGTCGTCAGCACTTGACCTTCGTCTAGATCACTACCATTTTTAATTTGAACTCACAGTTTTTTTCAGCATTTTTTAAATGTCTATTTTGCAACCATTTTTAAGCACAATTCATATATTTTTATTTGCTTTGTGTGCATCAATTTTACACTTTTATTCGTTGTGGGCATTGTGTCCAATATTCTTCATAAAAATTTGAGAGTTAACTATATTTTCTTATTTTATTTTAGTTAATAATTTGTCTTTAAAACTACAGACCAGTTATTTTCTTATTTTTCTTATTAATTATGAATTTATTGACCAATAAATTTTCTTGTTACACTGAAAACATGAGTTCAAAACATAATGTCCATATGATCCTCATTATATTTGTCTATGGAATATTAAGCTTTTTCTATTAACCAATTATAGAGAACAGATTTAGACCTGCTCAGGCTGACAGTTCTCACCCTATCGGGAAGTCTGTTAAATAGCTGGAGCATGATCACATTGGAACTACATAAAGACTTACTCAATCTCACTCATGGAAAATCCAGTTTGGAACCAAATCTAGTACTATGGGTATGCACATCAGATCTTACCATAAAATTACCAATATTTTGTTTTACATGTAGGAGATTGGCAGAAATATAACAGCCATATAGAGTCATGATACCTGTACAAACAAATCGAGGACTACAGTGCTCTCAATAGGATGCATCAGTTAGCAATCGTACTGCTTTCTTTTTCAGCAGAAAGACTTAACTTACAGCTGAGGCATTGCCCCATAAACGAATACCATAGTTAATGTGTAAATGAAAAAAAAGCAAAATACACACATCTAATGTAGGATATGGATACAAATGATTTCAGCTCTCTTACCATAAAGAGTACTCGAGACAGTATCATTGTAACACAAGTGATATGTCTATCCCAAGATGATTTTGGGTCAAGTACAAAACCTAATAGTTTCACAGGATCATTAGTAATGTGGGCCTTAGGGATATGCCTTAGAGAGAATATTATATTCTGAGTCTTGTCAACATTTACAATGAGTTCATTAGCATCAAACCAAGACTTCGCAGCTGTAAGGGTTGAAGATGACATAGATATAACAACATCAAGGTCAGAATCACTGTTGACGAATGTGATATGATCTGAAAATGGTATGGTCTTTACAGGGACATTCGATACCAATTCATCATCATCATAGGTAGTCTGTCCTTAAGACAGGTCCGTGATGGTTAAACCTGGTTCTCCATATCCTCCTATTTTCCATTGTCCTCTTCATATCTTGATAACTCTTTCCCTTTCAAATCCTCTTATCAGCTGAAACCTTTTTCTACCTCTCCCTTTTTCCATCTAGTTTTCCTTCCAACATGTCTTTAATCATACTCTCTCTCCTCAGGTAATGTCCAACCCAGTTTGCCTTCCTCTTTCTAATAGTCTGTATAATCATTCGCTTCTCCCCTACTCTTCGTAGCACTTCGTTTTTCATTTCCATTTTATCTTCAGCATTCTCGTACAAGTCTACTTTTTTTACTTTCTCTCCATAATACTTGGTCCTAAGTTGTCTTCTTCAATGTTTTCCTCATCTTACAGTTCTATTTTTGCCGATCCTGTCTGCTTGCTGTATAGTTCCTTAATGTATTCTTCCCATACCTGTGCTACATCCCTTGTTTTTGAGACTATATTCCCATCTATATTCATAATTCCTTTACCACAAATTCCATTAGACGTCTTATCTTCTAATTCCAGTACCCTAGCATACATCATATTGTACCATCCTAATTCTCCATTTGTTGTATTTCATCACATTTTTTTCTTTTATCCAACTTTCTCGAGCTTCATCTGTTACCCTTCTCAACTCATTGTTTATATGTCTATAGTTGGTTCTACCTTCTTCACTGTTAATGTTTTTCATTTTTGCCTCCCATCCATTTTCTCAAGCATTTCCTTAGTGATCCATGGTTTTCTGATTTTCTTCTCTTGTTTTCTTATCTTTATCCAAGGTATCCTTGATACTGGCTTTAATTTCTTCCCATTCTATATCCACGGTCTTTGGTTTGTTTACCGAATTTCTTAGGTGATCTTTCAACTTCATGCTTGCTACATCCTGCCTTTTTTTCAGTTTTTCTAGGTCCCAAGTCTGTCTTTCTCTTCTCATTTTTCTTATTTGTTTGAGCTTTGTACTTATGTCAAACATTAGGATGCTGTAATTTGAATCAATGTCTGCTCCTAGTAAAGCCTTGGTGGTCTTTATGCTGTTCCTGAATCTTTGTTTTATTAGGATGTAATCTATCTATTGATCATTATGATAAAGAAAAGGGGCCCAAGAACTGAGCCTCGAGGAACCCCATACTGAATCGTGGAAATTTCAGATTGCTGGCCATTGACATAGACTATACAGTTTCATTTATCTTTGCAACTGACATTTCGTATGTACTTGGGACCACTCATGTGTTTCTGCTGCTAGGAGGTGGAGAGCTGTTTCCCCTTCTAGCTGGAGAACTCGGCGCTACCATATCTACTATAATAGAATATGTTGCGAAGAAAGCTGCCAGTGGTGAGCTACCGGGATGGGGGAGTTTGACTGTTCGGGCACACGTAGAGTCTCTCAGGGATGGGAAATTCTTCCAGAAATATTGAAGGAGCAAGGAAATAGTCCGACTCTTATTGGCCTCTCCTTAAGACTCACTCGCACAGAATGTATAAATGTACTTCTAACCAGGAAATGTCACAGTCTTCCTTCACTGCTCTCTCTCATGCTCCTTTGATCTCAATCTCTCCGCTGCTCTGAGCAAGCCCTCGGAGCGCTCCCTTGCCCATCCCTGGTTTAGTGAAATATATTTTTCTTATAAAGCTGCCCTTAATATCTGATTCGTCCGACTTCTTTTACCTGTTCTATTTAGTTATATGCGTACTTGAATTACCAAGGAAGATATTAAAGACAGTACTCAAAATTTATTTAGTTTACTTATGTTGTAAATAAATAAATTCTCATAAGAATATAATTCAATATTTTGTATGAAATACCAAGGTTTTAATATCAAAACAACACAACTGCGAAACAACTCAAATTGAATCGATGCAATTGGGGCATTTATTTTTTTAATCTTGGCCCAATGGCTGAGCCAAGACCTCTGGATCATTGTCTTCTTCTTCTCTCCGTCATTATCATCACCATCATAATCATTGCTATCATCACCATCACTTTCTGAAAACTGCACAATTATGAGCTCAATAATTTCATCCCGTTCAATCTCTTTCATGAAGTCGTCGTCTTGAAAATTTTCTGCATGAAGAACACATGCGGCCCAAGTTTCTTTAGTGACTCCGTTGAGTGCCTGTAGAACACAATGTAACTAATTATACTTCCGGGAAACGGTGTCATGAAGTACCTTTTAATCTATCACTTCTGAAATGTATTGTCATTCTTACCTGATGGGTAAGGATTTCCAGATCATTCAGCCTGAATGTAGTATTCCTCTCCGCTATATTTCTCTTTACCTGTCACCAGACAAGCTCAATAGGGTTTTACTGGCAATGGTAGGGCGGCAGTCTTACCACTGTGTGCCCTTCAGCTGCGGCCTTCCTGTCCAGCTCATATGCTTTAGTGGCATCCTTTTTCAATTTCACCAAAGCCAGTAACTCTGCCCTTGTCTGGTCACAGGTGTACAGAATTCCCTTCGATTTCAGCCAATCCTGAATATCTTTTTTCCTTGTCGATGTTGAGGGCAGTTTATCCACAGTTACCAAGTGGTAACTGGTGTTATCCATAACAGTTACTGCATTTTTTGTCTCACCTTCAGAGCCTCCAGAAATTCCTCAAACCTGTAATTTTTGGGGAAAATGTATTAAATGCAATCAAGGCAGAAAAAACGCATGACACAAGTTAACGGAACATTAGACTAGACAAAATATGTTTAAACACAAATGATGTTGCATGGATTATTAAATATTCAAACAGGTAATAATAAAAAATGCAATATAAATTACCATTTTGTGAATACAGTTGCATTCATATCAGAGTGATAATCCGTATTTTTCTTTCCTTTTGTTCTAAAAGGAGTGAATAATTTTGGTTCAGCCATGTCTTGTCAAGGTATAGGTCGACCAGACTCAAAAGGACCTGCGCCGTAGCTTACCCCTCCAGTTGGTGCAGCCCCTCTTTTTTCCCCTTTCCACACTACAGCGGCAGCTTCAGTCAGTTTCAGTGCGCATATTTGAACGTTTCGATCTCCCCGGTATCTTTCTCTTTGAAGTTTTTGTTGATTGTTGATAGTATTTGTTATTTTTATTGTTGCTATTGTTATTCGGCATTTCGTTGTTTCATTAGTTTTTCTTTATTTGTTATTTTTGTGGTTATAGTTGTTTTTGAATGTAATTGCATCTTCATTAAGAAGTACGACCATTTACGGGAGACCATTGATAGGACAAGCACGGGAGATTGTGTACAAAGTGGCTACTTTCTTACGGGATAGCAAATATATCGGTCTCAAATACAACGTAGTGGAGAGCACAAGTACGGCTACTGGAGTATCTAGTTCCATGAATTTACTTGTGAATTTTCCTCACGTATTTTTATTTGGTCCCTTCAGCTGAGGCTTCCTTTTATTCTCATATAAAAGAGATTCAGTCCCTTCAACTGAGCCACCTTATAATCTTAAAAAAAGTACTGATTCTGAAAGGTTCTAAATATGAGAACATTCACGCACAGCACAATGTAACCTCTCGCTAATGGCAAATATTTTTCACTATTTTAACTCATCCTGGCTCCTGTGCCTACGCTTTACGCCAGGATTTCTTTCGTTTATTTGTTTATGGCCCCTCCTTTTCAATAGCTAGAATGGCACATGTTTCAGCCTTTTAGAATTCGCAGTTTATTGGTTTTTCTTTTTGGGTTCAGAAGACATCTGGGACGCAGCGTCGGAACGTGTTTCGGAAAGTCTTTTTCATTTTATACATATTTCTCCTGGTAATGGTGAATGAATTCTTTATTAATTGTGGCATTAATTTTATTACCAATGCAATTAAAAAATACTTAACCGATAATTCATGGAATAATATCTGCGTACATTCGCAAAATTATGCTCGTCTGCTTGAACTTAAGAAATTAAAATATGCATATTTATTATAATAAATGATTTGATACTTGTTACAGTCCATCATTCAGCAATCAAAAATACTTTATAAACACAACAGATAAATAATTTATCAGAAATCATGAAATATTAAACAGAAAATTCATCGATTATCCCGCGTGAGAATTTCGTCAGGCATGAGCATCCGTAAGGTGTGAAGTTATCCGAAGTCGAAAGAGTGGGGGTACCGATTGAGCTCCCGGCATCCTCCTTTGCTCCGCCCACTTTTGCTAGAAGGGTCTTTTGAGTCCGGTCGACCTATAGAACACAGGTCTCCCCCCAGCGCTGTGGAGATCTTTCATTTTTCTTAAAAATGCGAGCCTTGTGACAATATCGCTCCTTTCCATTAAAAATTTCCTTCCATCCACTGTCCGTTTATATTTGAAGCCAATTTCTTTAATAATTCTCCAGAGAGATGTGGCGCTTTCTTCGTAATTGACTTTTTCTTGCATTCTTTCCTGAGTTTCTTTTACTTGGGGAAACTTTCCTTCATTGTAGAATTCAAGGATTGTCCTCCTCAACACGTCCTTTTGAAATTCGTCAAAATTTGTCACAGTTTTGGACTGTGACTTGGAGATGCAACTGTCTCATTTTACATTAATCTCTCGTAATTCGCAAAGTACTTGGAATAGAAAAACGATATGGTACCTCTTAGGTGACACTGCTGCTGCCAACAGGAAATCAAATATAACACAATGGTAACTATATTGGAATGATGTTATACAAAGCAGAAATATACAAAGATACTTAATAGAATTATCCACTTGGAGGGATAACAAACTATACGAAAAGTAATGGACTAACAGGGAAATCTTCCACTGGCCGGTTTAAGGCTATTCTCTCTCCGTGTCCCCTTCCTCGTTCTCTCTCTCCGTCTCTCACTCAGGTTCGACACTCATGACTGCCGGCTGCCAGTCCACGACGTTGTCAGATCGGAAGTCCACTAGGACTTAGTGGTTCAGCAATTACATCAATTATTTGTTTTAGAAAACAGTTTGATAAACCATATATATCCCTACTGTAGGAGTTATTCATGTTCATTACAATATTGAGAACATCATTATAAGACACAGGAGTCCATTCAAAATCCAAATAGTGGATGTTGTAATTGTGCTGCTGAGGTTTGAGTGCTAGAAATATCATTTCTAATTAGTTCAATAGATTTAATAAAGAAGCTGTTAAACTGGTCAGGGGATATTGGTATATTCACCATAGGCCTATCCATTCCACTCTCCTCTATTATTTTCCAAGTAGTTTTGCATCTGTTGTTTGAATTATTAATGAAGGCCTCCATAGCCCTTCTCTTTGCTTGGTCTAATTCTGTTTTGTACGATTTTTTGAAATTTAAATACAAATTTCTATCAGAGTCACTGTTTGTACATTTAGACACAGAATGCAAGGAAACTAGTTTCCTTCTCATTTGAAATAGCTCAGGAGTAAACCAATTTTCTGTGAGCTTATTTTTTATTGTACTTGGTCTGCTAATGCTAATTGGAAAACAAGATTCAAAAAGTTGAAGAAGAGCACAAAAGAAATGGTTAAGTTTGTACTTAATATGATTAAGCAGTTGGCCCTCTTGGGGCTCTTCGTAAAGAATAAGCTAATGCCAGCACAGAGTTACCCTCCTCCCTTGTGAGTGTTTTTGGATGCCCTTGGTGATCTTCGTAGAGAATAAGCTTATGCCGGCACAGGGTTTCCCTCCTCCCTTGTGAGTGTGTGTTCAGTGTGGAAGGAGTTATGGCTATAATAATCCAAGAGGTTGATTACCTATAAATACAAACCAACCATACATATTATTTGGAAATTCATCAAAAATAAAAAAAAATGCTAAATGGAAATGAACTATTATTCTGAAGGCTATACCTATACAGGCCTGCCTCACTTACCCCAAGAGAGGCATTCCGAGACATCTGTGCACTAAACGAAGAGTTTGTAGCATAGCACTTAACCCAGTTGATTTTTACTTTTCAGAAATTTTCTATTTTTATCTTGCAACTTATATAATGATAGACCATTTTTATATTACTCAATAAATGAAGTATATGGCGATTATTTTTATAATGCAATAAATGCATTAATTATCATCTATACAGAAATGTCTGGAAATTCCTTCCAAAAGCACGACAAATTATTTCGCTTACTTAGGATATGCAGTTGAGGAATAGTACCAAAAAGTTCTCCACTTTACATGAAATATTTTGATAGTTATTTATATATCTAATGAAATCATTGGGAAAAGAGTTATACGCGGAATATGTATACATATATTAATTTGTCTATGTGTATTGCTTGGCATTTTCACGAGGTCAATCAATGGACAAAGTGGGGCATATTGAGGCAAATAATAAGTTTATTTTGCTAACGTGAATTATGGGATGACTATAATAATAACAAGGCTGTCATAATAAAGTGAGAATGAAAGTAAAGAATTGAAGAAATGGTAATAATTAAATCAACGCATTTACTCTATGACAACATAATAAAATACAACTTACCTGTCTTTTATTCACGGAAATCAATGGAGCTGTGCACTGGGTCTTCTACCGTCATAGCCATTGACTGCACATCTCCTTAGAACCATTGTTTTTCACTTTCGCTGTCAACGAACTAAATGGGAAATATTCATCATCATCATCATGCTTCTGTCCGAAGACAGGTTTTAACTGAATCGCTGCCTCCATTTCTCTCTCTCCCTAGAAGCCTCTTTTATACCTCTATAAGTATTATATCCCTGCTTTATATTATCTAATATTCCTATTCTTTAAATACATGTTTTGCACCATTTGTTATGGAAGGGTGCAGCTTGATTTTAAACCACATGGGTGTGTATACCTTCAGAATAAATGTTACAATGTGTATCAAAGCAGGTGATGGTTTCTTTGTTGATATATACAATCTGAGTATCCTATTTCCATTTGTCAATCATCTGGAGTGAGACAATGGTCCAGATTCACGAACTGCAAGGTCAGGAGGACAGGTGCCTGACCAGGGGCCAGTAACTTGGATAGCAAAGCCTGGTGTAGTGTTTTACCACCATCTATCAATGGTAACAAGCACTAAAAGCGGAGGTCAAGAAATTTTAGCGTAAATGTATAGCTGGGAGTTGGTTGGCTACACTGAATGGGCATCAGGGGATTCCCAGAGGAGCCATATTTGAAGCCGTTAATATTTCCCCCCTCCCTAAGGACTGCATAACCTTACAGAGGTGGGAGGGTTTGTGTACTCTTACAAACCAAAGAGCTATGCCGGCGGGAGATAATTCTCCTGGTAGGACCATCCAAGCTGGAAAGGTCTGAGGGGAAGAGTCAGACTAAGAAGCAGTCTTGGGGGTTTTACATCCCCCTGTGCAAGGGCAGTAGCTTGCACAGTACCTCTGTAGGTGGTGATCATGTGGATCTGAACAGCTACAGATGGGTAATCACTCTGTGAAACTGCGATGAGGAAAGCAAGGGGAAACTACCTCATTATATTTCCCATGATAGGCTGAAAAGCTGAAAATACCTCTATGGATCTTTCTGGGGTAAAATATTCCGGAGGTAAAATAGTCCCCCAGTCGGATCTCCGGGTCGGGACTACCCTAGGGGATGCACAGAGGAAATGTAACATTAATAAGAAGAAAGCAAGCAGTGAGAAATTAAATAGGCACATGGAATGTTAGGACTATGAATTCAGGGGGTAAACTAGAGAACTTAAAAAGGGAAATGAGAAGGAATAATGTAGGTATAGTAGGCCTTAGTGAAGTTCAGTGGGAAGGAGAAGGCGAGATAAATTCAGACGAATTTAAGATTATTTACTCGGGAGGGGAGAAAAAGGAAAGGGGAGTGGGGATTATAATGAGAAAAGAGATAGCTGAAAGAATTAGCAAGGTAGTGACAGTTAATGATAGATTAATAGCCGTAAAACTTCAGATGGAGCCAGTGGAAATGCTTATAATTCAAGTGTATATGCCAACAACTAATGCTGGCGACGACGAAGTAGATGAAATGTATGAACAGATTATGGAGATATTGGAGGAGGAGGGAAAAGGAAGGATCACCACCATAGTAATGGGAGACTGGAACAGTGAGTCAGAGAGGGACAGGAAGATAACATAGTGGGAAAATATGGACTAGGGAAGAGAAATGAAAGATGGGATAAACTTGTGGAATTCTGCCATAGAAATAGATTGATTGTAACTAATACATGGTTTAAGCATCACCAGCAGAGACTTTACACATGGAGAAGCCCAGGAGACCAGAGACGATACCAGATAGATTACATACTAGTCAATGAAAGATTTAGAAATAGCATTAAAAATGTGAAAACACTACCAGGGGCAGATATCGATTCTGACCACAACCTTTTGGTGGCAAATATACAATGTAGACTGAAGAGCGTTAAGAGAAACATAAGAGTTAACAAGAAATGGAACTTAGAGGAACTCCTTAAAAACAAGGAGGCTATCATGACTGAGCTGGAGGAAAGGTTGGGGGAGAGAGCTGAAGAAAATAGGAAGAATGTAGATGAGGAGTGGAGATACATCCATAGCAACATTAAAGATGTAATGGAAAAGAAGGTAGGAAAGATAACGGGTGAAAGAAACAAAAAACCCTGGATCACAGCAGCCATGCTGCAAAAAATGGAAGAGCGGAGAAAGTGGAAGAACATAAACACTGAAGAAGGCCAAAGAAAGTACAAGGAGTTAAATAATGCTTTAAGAAGGGAAACAGATAAAGCCAGAGAACAGTGGATAAATGAGAAATGCGAGGAGATTGTCGAATGTGAAAAAATTTGTAGAACAGACCTCATGTATAGCAAAGCAAGGGAACTATTCAAGAAAAAAGCAAGAAAGATAGGACGTAAAGGAATCATGAACAAAAGTGGTAAAATAGTATCGGAGCCAGACAATGTAAAGAATGTCTGGAAAGAATACATTGAGGTTCTGTATGACAAAGAAGGAAAGCCAAGAAATATTGGATTAAATGAAAAAGAGGATGTGGAAGAAGATCAGCTAGGACCAAGTATTCTCGAGTCTGAAGTTAAAAGAGCAATTGATGACATGAAAAGAAGGAAGGCTGTTGGGAGTGATGATATACCCGTGGACATTCTTAAGGTTTTAGGGTCTAAAGCAGTTAAGCAACTCACAAAATTTTTTAACCAAGTATATGATACTGGCATATGGCCTGAAGATTTTTTAGATGTTGTAATGGTACCACTGGAGAAAAAGAACAATGCAAAATGTTGCAAGGATTACAGAACTATTAGTTTAATTTCTCATACAGCTAAAGTTCTAACCAGAATAATAACCAAAAGAATTGAATGTAAAATAGAAAAGGAGCTGCAAGATAATCAGTTTGGTTTTAGAAGAGGAAGGGGGACTAGAGATGCTATAGGATGTATGAGGATGATGATAGAAAGAGCGCTAGAAGTCAATAAAGGTATGTATTTTTGTTTTGTAGATTGGGAGAAAGCTTTTGACCGAGTGAAATGGGATAAAATGCTGGGTATTTTAAACAAAATAGGAATAGATTGGAAAGATAAAAGACTGCTTAAAAACCTTTACTTTGATCAAAAGATTAGAGTCAGGGTTGAAGGAGAAGAAACAGAAAGTACTTCAATAGGGAGGGGAGTGAGGCAGGGTTGTCCTATTTCACCAGCGATATTTAATATTTATGCAGAAACAATAACAGAAGAAGCGTTGATGGAAGAGAAAGGATTTAAGATAGGAGGTGAAAGTATTATCACCATTAAATACGCAGATGATCAGGGCTTAATAACAGAAGGCGAGAAAGAGCTTCAGAGGATGACAGACAGACTAGTTGAGGTTGGCCAACAATATGGAATGAAGATCAATACAGAATAAACGAAAGTCATGGTGGTTTCAAAGGAACATAAAGAATTAAATGTAATGGTAAATGGCCAAAAATTGGAACAAGTAAGTAGTTTCAAATATATCGGCAGTATTTTAGCACAGGATGGAAGTAGTACACAGGACATCAGAAGTAGGATTGCAATGGCAAAAGCAGCATTTAACGAGAAGAAGGAGCTTCTCACAAGCAAGAAAATAAATTTAGAAACAAGGAAGAAATTAGCAAAATGCTACATATGGAGCCATAGCTCTTTATGGTGCAGAGACGTGGACGGTAAGGAGAAAGGAGGAAAAATATTTAGAAAGTTTTGAGATGTGGGTATGGAGAAGAATGATGAAAGTGAAATGGACAGAGAGGAAGAGAAACGAGGAAGTATTAAAAATGGTGGGAGAAGAAAGGATGCTAATAAAAACAATCAGGAAAAGAAAAGCAAATTGGATAGGGCACATATTGAGAAGACAGTGTTTACAAAGGACGATCTTAGAAGGAAAAATTAGTGGAAGAAGAGGAAGAGGGAGAAAAAGAATAGGAATATTAGATAATATAAAGCAGGGATATAATACTTATAGAGGTATAAAAGAGGCTTCTAGGGAGAGAGAGAAATGGAGGCAGCGATTCAGTTAAAACCTGTCTTCGGACAGAAGCATGATGATGATGATGATATTATACAGGGTGAGTCATTACTTAATGTCATTCTTCAGGAGCTTATTCCTAAGGCCATTTTCAGTCAGAAATGTCACATGAACATGGATCTGATTCTCAACAGTTATTTGAAATTCAAAATGATTTGAGCATAATTAAGCATTTTTTGGTACAAGTACAGTTTATAATAAATGTTCCAAATGGCCTGCTTCAGCTTGGATCCTGTCTCATTTGACTAGTGAATGTGTAACCCTGCAAAGAACTTCATGGTCATTTAATGGTCTTGCAGCATCTAAAATTCAATGAAGTAGTTCATCTCTTGTCTGTTTCGTATTCATACACAATGGCTTTCATGTAACCCCAAACATGTAAATCTAATGGGCTGAGGTCTGGTGACCTCGGTGACTAACTGTGAGGACCTCCACAGCAATCCACCAATCAGGGAACTGATGCATGTGCACCTAAGCTGAATTTCAAATACCAATAGCTCCATAACCATTGAGAATCAGACCCGTGTTCATATGACATTTCCGACTGGGAATGACATCAAGAATAAGCTCCTGAAGTATTGACATAAAGTCATGAATCATCCCGTATTTATTATTCCATTATGAGCCTCCTCCCCTGCTAATATGCATCCAGACTTTTTAGTTCCAATAGGTGGAAACTCTAGTTTGCCTTGCTTCAAAGACTTGTCTCTTGATTGTTCCACTCTTGGAATAGTTATTTTTTATTTTTAAAAGATATGTAAATCATTAATTCTCTATTCATACATATTAATAAACCCCTTTCACGAAAAACAATTATTGGTGCATTGAATGCTTAAGAGGATGTTGTTATTTTCAGTAAAAAATTATTTTTTAACATATTATTGATAAAACATAGATTGATAATACATTCTCGTATCATTTAAATAAGCTATTTCTCAAGTTGATTTTTAATAATTGAGTAGAAATAAAAGAAAAAATTGGAGCTTCATTTGCTGACGTAATATGAAAAGCATGTTTTACTTATTGAGGTGTATTAAGAATTGTAAACTTAAAATTATTTATAAGTTTAGCAATATAATTATATGAAATAAAGTAATGTATTCAATAATCAATTTAAAAATGTTAACACTCTATCTATAACCATTTGGTGAGAATCTTAATTTTAAATGTTCAAAGCACCTCCTTCCACCCACCGATTTTTCAAAAAAATTCCTTCTGCAGTAATATAGATTTAATTAACAGTCACACAAATTGTGAAAATTTTATCTTTTATCTATAACTATTTGCTCAGAATCTTAATTTGAAGACACCCCCTACCGTCAGGGACTGGCTGCCAATACTAAACAGGCCTGGGTGACTGCCATTTTAATCACTCTAAGAATTCATTATCTCATCAATAAAAATGCTGTTGAAAATACGTTGAATAGTATCTCAACTATTTTAATATAAATAATAAAATTTGTTTATAATAGTGCTATTACATTTACACCAAGTATTAGATATAATAATACAATAACAATATTTAAATTTTATACCTGCCCAGTCGGCCCTCATGACCCTTTGGGCGATCGCTCAATCGCCCATATTACCAGTTCGCCCCAGCCTACCATCCGATTTCTCCAAATAAATCTTTGGCAGCGTAATAAATGGCATCATAGATCACATACACACTGCAAATTTGAGTTTTTTATATGTTACCGTTTACTTGATATTTTAATTTAACTGAAATGACAGACAAAGCAAAAATATAAGCACGTTAACCCGCCATAGCACGCGCTTCCTTTGTTACGCTGTGACACGCGGTGCGGGGAAAAGTCCGATAATTACAATATTATACTTATAAAAAATTTAAAGCATAAATAACATTTTTATTGATCTTTCCACATTGAAAAAATTATAAAGATATAATTACAACAAATTGAAGACAGTAAAAATAACATTATTTAGAAAGTACATACAAGAAAAGGTCGGTTTTCCTAGCATCACGTTCAAGTTGGAAATTATGTACTTTGGACTTCGTATATTTATATTTGTGTATTACACAATTTCCTATAGGATAGAATCAGGAAAATATAATTGCCACGTACCTAAAATGTCTGTAACCCCACGAGCATTTCCCACCGGTCCCGAAAGATATCTAAGTTGCACTTTTCAACCCGAGTCCTTTTCGGGGACCTTACTTCCCATTCTGTCACTCCATCTTTTCCAGTAAAGATGAACCTGTGGATGGATGTTCGCAATCATCTTCGCTTTCCTCTGATGCAGAGGCGTGTTCCGATTGAGTAGTAATGCCCTCTGGAATATCATCATCAATATCGCCCAAATCTGCATTTTCTTCATCAGTGACACACAGGGCCGGCGTGAGGCATGTTCAGTCGGTTCTCTGGAACAGGGACCCGCACAAGGCTCGATTCTCATGTATTGATAGCGCAATTTTATATATATTTATACGTGGACATTTATTTTTTGATTCAGGAACACATTAACAAAATTAACTATTTCAAATGGAAAAACCAATTCAACTTACGAACACATTGCATGGTACGCATGACGTTTGTATGTTGGGGTTCCACTGTATTATTTGTAATGTACTATCTTTCGTATATTTCGTAGGTGGCTCGCCAGATACTTTTTTTAATGTGGCTCATGGTCGGCAAAAGGTTTAGGACCCCTGGTGTAGAGTGCTGTTAATCTCATAACAGTAGCAGCAGCAGCCAGTATCTCTCTCCCGTTTCATCCCCGAATCCCCCTCTCCACTACGAAAGTGGGTAAGGCTCTCATTGTGTGTGAATTTAAGACTAAGCATAAACAGAACCAGAACCCCAATACGTGAGAATGCCTATCCTTCTCTTCTCTGACGCTTTCTCAAAAAACAAACGTATTTTTCACTATTTTTTCTGCCATTCGAGCATCGTGATCTTATGTTCGTCGGCAAAACCACTTGCTAGTCCTTTATTCCGATTTGATCATTTCTATTAAATTAAAAATACGCCCGGAAGTTACTTTTATTGTAAATTTTTGCAAATTTAACAATGGCTTTAAGAATATTACTCACTACACCTGTTAAGGCCGGAATGCACTGGTGATTAAGTCCCGACACTTGTCGCGCGAGGAAATCACCGAGGTATTTAAACTGAAGACAAATCTTGCGCGACTTAGTGTCTGCGAGCAGCTCAACGCGACTTGACCTTGGTATTATCACAGCAACTCTCGCGCTTGTGTGTACACTGTGCTCTGTGGTGAGTCCAGTGCGGAATGAATTCCCGAAGGAAGGTTCTGTATGCTGCTGCGTTTGTCGTTGATAGTATTATTAAAAAGAGAAAAAAAGAAAATAAATAGAAGAAAATGCTGGGTCAGAGAATGGTTTCTCAGAAGATCGAATTTCGGTGCTTACGAGAATTTCTCCATTGGTTGTCTGAAAATGTTCTGCAAGAGTCTTTATTGCGCTTATTTTTGTACTCTGCTGGTTTCACATCCCATAACTCCACATCGCACTCATACATTTGAATGAGTTCAATGGTCTCTTCCTTCGACCATGTTTTCTTCTTGTCACCCATGATTTCTCCTCACCCAGCTCTCAGACAGTAGCAAGAAATTTCAACCTGGCTGGAACCGGGCGAGTAGCTTTCCTGACTAACCTAATACCTGTCTACACTGGCAGTGAGTCAACTGTCGTAGGCTGTAAAATGCATGTAGTAGGTCTTTATGTAAAGTGGTCGTAATTATTGCCCGATTTTAACCAAAATTGGAATCGGTCGATGCATTTTAACAAAACTCTCCAATACCAAATTTCAACAAAATACGTAAAGCGGTTCCCGAGTTGAAACAAACACTGTAAACTGCATGTAAGTCATCATCTAAAGTTGTCGTGATTTTTGTTCGGTTTTAACCAAAATTGGAAGCGATCGACCGATTTTAGCAAAACTTCCAAATATCAAATTTCATCAAAAACCGTTCAGCGGTTCCTAAGTTGAAACAAAGGACGTAGGTCTTAATGTAGTGGTCATAATTGATGTCCGATTTTAACTAAAATTGGTGGTCGACCAATTTTAGTAAAACTCCCCAATACCAAATTTCATCAAAATACGTCCAGTGGTTCTTGAGTTTTAACATGCGGACGGACGGACGGAAACGACCTCCCCTATATACGTGCACTTCGTGCAAAGAACGCATAAAAACTGATTTTCCGGCAAATTTGGAACGTAAATGAATTTTCACGGCAACAAAAGTGAACTTCATTCTTTTGCCAATACAACAGTTTAGGTCCCGAGTTCGAATCTTGATTCTAACTAAATTTAAAATGCGATTTTACATTGCCCGAAACTGATTCCAATGCTTTTCTTATGAAGGATAGAGGTGGCGGAAAAAAACCCCTAAAAAAGAAAGCATTGAATATTTCTGTTTGAATTTAGTATTGATAAATAACAGAACTATTCTGCATTTTTACAAATTATCGATAACAAAAATATTCCAAACAGCGGTCGAGATATAAACTTCCCAAAAGTCTATACAAACCTGCCAAAAAAATTCGCCTACGACTTAAGTCAAGAGCGAGCCACTTCCCTTGCAATGTCATCAATAAAAAATTACATAGCAAAAACTTTAAATTTTGATGATATGTCAAGAATTTTCTGCAAAAAGAGCGAGAAAATTATTTCTTTCGGCAATATTTTTTCCATATATTTAACAAAACTCTTTGTGATTTGATAAAAATCTGTGCTAGTTCATATTTCAGGTTATGTGTAATTATATGTGATTATATGAATTTCTAAATTACACATTTGATATCTATTCCATTATGGTATTTTTTATGTCCTTTTAATAAACATTTATACCACCAGATGGTTAAACAGTCCAGTTTCTACTAAAAATGAATTTTAACTATTTATTTTTTATAATAAAAACTAACATTGTCCTTCAAAAACGTAATTTTATGCGCCACCTGTTATATATACATACATAAATAGGACCTGCCCCCGCTCACTATCAAACTAGGCCCCTCAAATAATCACGCCGGCCCTGGTGACACACTCAAACATTTCTAATATACGCTGACGTTCGGCTTTGTCCATGGTGAAAAATGCAATATACTCTCCAAAAATAAAATGATAATATTGAAAAAAAAAAGAATAAATAAAGGAGACCAAAATATAGACTATACGTCAGCGGCGTAGCGACAAAATATGGCGCCTATGGCGAACCGTAAAATGCGCCTTCGTATAATATAATCATACATCTACACGTACCTATTTGTATTTTTAATTGTTTTTCGTAGCTCTTTTGAACCCTTTTATGTTGTGAAATTCTTTTAATTGCGCTGAAACAGTAATTATGTGCAATTATTCAAGAATTATCTGCAATGTTACCATAAGGAAACAGAAGGCGCTATAGGGTTATATTCACAAGGAAAATATTGAAAGGCAAAGAAAATTAATATAAAATTTATTATTTGTCTTATTTACAGGTCAACTGCTTTTTGCACACTTTCACACTTGCGAAATTGTCAATGATCTTTTCAAAATCTGTTTCGCAAAATAATTTACTTTCTATTGAAAGTAAACTTAAGTCGGAAAGACGATTTTGGCCCAATGTTGAACGCAAATAATTTTTAATTATTTTCAACTTACTAAAACTTCGTTCTCCTGAGGCTACTGACACTGGCAATGTTAAAATGAGCCGTAAGGCCACGATAATATTTGGATAGGATTCGCAAAAATCCCATTTCACCATTCCTTCCAAAATTTCAAAATATTCCAATGACTCTAAATTGACAAATAATATCTTAGATTGCTGTTTGAAACATTCCAGTTCATTTAGGAATGGTATTAGATCTAAATCGTTGTATACTTCACAACACTCTATTGCTGCCTGTTTCAGTGCTTCTAATGGCATAAAAGCCAATTTTTTCCAGATAAAAAGAAAAAAAGAGATGATATTTCTTGAAGACTTTTAAAACGTTCTGAAAGCTGTACAATAATTATATCTATTACTTCAAAAAATAAATATTTTAATTTTTCTTCATTAGAAAATGTAATTTCATTATCTGTCTCTCCTGATAATAATTTTATTTTCCTTTTCCGTTCTTGAGGTAGTTCATGATTAACATTTAATTTGTCACAAGTTGTTACACATTCAGATATAATGACATCGAACGAATTAATTCTAGTCTTGAAAAAAACTCCCAAGACCATTTAAAAATTTAGAGGCACGACAAGCATCTTGATCTTTACTTTGTAGTTGCATATTTACCATTGTTATTTGTTTTTTAAAAAATTCTCACATTAAAAGTTGGAACACAAATTTAAATGATCTAATCTGGTAAAGAAGGGCTTTTGCTGTGCTGATACTGTCTGGTCCAAATGATGAATCCGAAGTAATCGCTTCAATTATTTCGATAACTTCGTTGATCTGGGTTTTCAGTGATAATACAGATTGCAATTTGGAGCACCATCGAGTTTACTGTGTCCTTTTAATGTTAATTTCAATTTTGATGAAATTTTTTCCCATTTCCGAGCAGAGAAAACAAAAAAAAATAAAAATCTTCTGAACTGACCTTATAAAAGTTGTTTTGTATCTAAATTTTGGAAAGTAAAATAACTTAGAGTAATTTGTGTAATTTTTTACTGAACCAACATCACGGTCCTGTTTTGGCACCAAGGAAATATGGTTAGCCTAAATGATAGCAACGCCTGCAAGACTAACTTCGCGACTCCCGTCGCTTGAATGTGCTCGCGTTTTTATTCGTGAAAATAATAGAAAAATAAGTGACTCCTTTCAAAATAACAATTTTTTTTACTGTCAGTCAATATATAAAAAAATCTTGGATTTGGCGCCTATGGCGGCGGCCACATTGGCCATACCCTCGCTACGCCTCTGTTATACTTACCTGAGAGCACGCACGGCGGGGAATCGACCAATATAGAGAAAAGACATCCACGAGTTCTTTGGCCACCAGCTGAACTTCAACTGAGTTTAAATCGGCAAGCAGGAAAGTAGACAGCGTATAATCGCTACATTGTGACAGAACGCTTAGATATACAAATTATTTGAAACGGGCGGGGATTCTCCGGCGTATGCTATGGCGGGTTAATAAGTCATAAAGTGAAACTCGCTAACAAAAGAAGACCGAAAGTGATCCCTGAGAGCTTTTATCTTCTGTCCGATTTGTAATGAACCGGATGAAACCGGTTGAGGTATTCTCATTCGGTGCAATGATGGACCCGTTATTATCAGGTAATAACATCTTTGGAGATTCTTATTTGGAATTAATGTCGATTTCATGTAATCACTTTGTTCAGAATTATCTTATTATGAGTCACTTTCTGCATTGTGTACCTTAAGCCATACTAGCGAAAACTTTATTTTTTCGTAGTTAACGGCACGCTGTATCGTATGTAGAACTTTGCGTTAGCGTTGTCGTAAGAACACCTTTGACGTTTGTACAGTATTTCCTATCATGTTCGAGTTACTTTTCTGGTGCAGAATTCTTGAATTTTTGCAAATCGAAAGACTTAATTACGCAAAGACTGACACGAATGTTTATTGGGTTTTAACCTTAGCTTAGCATTAATTATGAAACCGGTTATTTAGGATCGATGCAGTCCCCTATGGAAATGTTTCAATAGACGTACTTTGGGTGGAAAGTTGAGACACGAATGTGATTACCGAATAGTCAAATGGATCTGTAAGCAGGCCCGGCCTTAGGGTAAGGCGGTTACTTTGGGCCCCGGGACCCAATTGACAAAAAATTAGATATACAGCTTGCCAGACGTAGATCCGACCACAAAATTCTCACAAGATGGCAAGAGAAAGTTGAAGAGTAACCGGGATGACTATATTTCGTTGTTAGTACCTACAGCACAGTCAGCGACAAATTTCGTAAAGGAAATGCATTATTACCGTGTCGTGGTCCATAACTTGACCATACCAAACACCTTTAATTTTTCTCTAGACTACGTATACAGATCTTTTCACTTGGCAATATCCAAGCCGACAGCTTTGACCCTACTTAAAGGCATCGTATAGTCAAATTTGTTTTAATTTGATACAATTTAGCTAGTGTTACGAAAATTATCTTTTTAAATAGGAATCTTGAGGGCTTGCAGAAAAACTAGAAGCTTTGAAACCTATCATTGCGGCACCGCTTTACAACTCTCCAGTTAAGATTTTGCTATTTCTTAGCACAAACAAGCGGTATACAGACTTTCCTAATACGCAATCGTGCAGATTTTATTCCCATGAGCTAGAGGTGACATTTTCGTAGTCTTGGAGCATTTCATAAATTATTCCATATAATTCCGTGATATATTTAGTTGCTGTTTAGTAATATTAAGTTGTTGTTAATTAGTACCACTCAGATGGTTTTGAAATAAGAATTAAGTTTAGCTAAGCAAATTATGGGAAATGTCTTCATTTCTTTAAAAATATTTTAAGTTGAGGAATAATTTAATTTACAATAGAATTTCAGATTCCAATAGTAGAGGAATGATTTATCATGAGGAAAATTATGACATAACATTTTTGAAATCGAGGAAATGCGAATATTATTTGGCATGAAATTGTATGGTGCAATTTTTCTGATTGGATTCTCTTGTTGTTTCAGAGGCTTGTATCGAAGTTATACTTACCCGGTGATTCTCAACTTGCAGTCTGCCACACAGATGACATCCTGGAACCAGGCCCGGACATAGAGACCCAGGGCCCCTAGGCAGTTAACAGAGTCGGGCCCCCTTTTTGGTAATTTAGCAAAAAACAAACTTTACTTTTATTTTTTATTTATTTAACGTACTTTGACTTTAGAAAATAGACAAGCAGACTTAGAAATGAAATAGACAAGTACCAACTATACTTTTTTGCACATTATAATTTTTACATTTACATATAATTACAAGATTACATTGCCACGCGACGAACTTTCTTCTCTGCAAAGGAACGGATGACCTCACTATAGTCCACAGACTGCGTTATTTCTGACTCTATGTACAGCACAGAGAGTGAATTAAGCCTGTTCTCTTCTGTGGTAGATCTTAAATAATTCTGTACTCTCTTTAGCGCTGAAAACGACCGTTCTGCCGAACAGTTTGACCCTGGTGTACACAACAGCATCCGGAGCGCTATTCCCACGTTTGGATAAATGTCCAAAATGCCTTTTTCCAGGATGTACTTGTATAGCTCCTGTGACGATAACCCTTTTCCCCCTGTAGCCTCAGCGGACAACAAATGAGCTCGCAGGTGCAGACACTCGTTTTCCAAAGTACCGTCCAAATCCCCCGGATAGAAGGCTTCCAGGTTCCGTGCTCCGTCACGGACGTCTTGAGATTCCAAACTATGTAGCTTCGTGAGAAAGTCAAACTTTTTACTTAACTTCTCGTAAGCAGAGCCACGTCTCTGTAGTTCTGCAATCAACCTGTCGATAATGACGTTGAAGACGGTAACTCTGAATCTGTCCCTGGCGGAGAGTTCGACCTCGTTTTCCTTTACTTCGTCAAACTGGACCTTTCGCTTACGTTTCCTCTTCATATCGTATGCGTAGTTCTGTTCACCGCTTGTTTTCACAGCTTTCGACTCATAATCATCAAAGGTACCGACTTTCCTTATATCTTCTAGGTATGTTACCAAGGACTGATAAAGTTCAGCGATCGTACCCAGTTCGATGTTCACAGATTGCAGAGATTTGCTCACTTTGTTAAATCTTTCCAGGAAATCATTCCACAGCAGGGCCAGGAAGCACATTTCCAGGGAGTCAATTGAATTAAAAATACCTGAAGCCTCAGAACGCGTAGATGGTTTTCACTTGTGTCACTGGCGATTATCTGAAGAGCTGCCATGATCTCATTCCAGGAGCAACAGAGACTTCGGCAGGCGTCACCCCAAGCAGACCATCTTGTCTGAGAAAGGCTCTTCACAGCTGTTGAATTTGGCTTCAGTTGAGATAAAAAAACTTCCCATCTGTGTGTCGAGACCGAAAAAAAATTGTGCAATTCCTGTAAAAGAAAGGTATAGCAGTCTCACAACACTCAGCAGCACATGATCCGACAAGATTCAGTGAATGAGCCGAACAGGGGACGAAAACTACCAAAGGATTCACTTGTTTTATTCTCGCTTGAAGACCGGAATATACACCCGACATGTTGCTTGCGTTGTTATAAGACTGTCCGCGACAGTTGGCGATATCCAAGTCGTGATTTTTCAAGGTCTCGAGAACGACGTTAGCCAGGTCTTCAGCTATATGGCCACAATTTGGTATGAATCTTATAAATCGTTCGACAGGACATCTCTCTGCAGACACATATCGTACTATGAATGAAAGTTGATCCACGTGGGAGATGTCAGGAGTCGAGTCGACAGAGATGGAAAAATACTTGGCATGCTTTATCTCAGTCACGATCGTGCTTATGACCTTTTCTGCCATGATGTTGATAATTTCTTCGCCTATTCTAGACGAGAGGAATGATGTTGTGCCGCATCCTTTGTTTCCGTGGCGTTTTATGTGCGTGTCCAAAAAAGGATCGAACTCAGCCAAAAGTTCTAGGGTCATGACATAGTTCCCACTGTTTCTCGATCCAAATCTCTCCTGTGAACCTCTAAACGGCAACCCGCTTGCAGACAGTGACCTCACAACAGCCACAATACGCCTCAAAACCTCATGCCAGTATTTTATTTCTTATTCCATTTGAAGAACAAGGCTCTTGTCAACTCTACCGCCAACGTTCTTCCTCGCTAACAGCGTCGCACATGCTGACCTGTGATCGTCTGAATTTTCAGGTTCCTTCATCCTCTGACCTGCATTTTTCCAGTCGTTGTACCCTTCATCATTAGCTAGCAACCCCGATTTTCCAAACATCTTACAAGGGGCGCAGAACCTTTGCTCTTCGAAAATACTAGCCAAGGCCGAGGTCGTTTTTCACCATTAGGCAATGTTCGGCTAAAGAGTGAAAGGGATAGATACCTGGTTGTATCTGCGTACTGGCGCTTCGAAGAAGATAAATCTGCATCCATATTTTGTTTCACGCCATTTTTACGAAGTGTTCGAGTGTGGCATCGTCCAGTATCCACTCGGCAGGATCGTCACTAACAGATGGAAATGATGGAATCGCAAAACATGTGTTCGCATACGATTCAGGATGTTCACCAGATTCTTCTCCAATGACTGCTGCGGGGTTTTCGGAAATCAAGTTTTGAGGAATTTAAGGTAGCTCGTCACAGTCAGACACGCTTGCCGGTTGACGGTCGTCACTCCAATCGCCAGAGGCTGATGCACTGGTACTAGTACTAGGTCTGGAAGAGGCAAAGAACGAGTCCAACTTAGGAACATTACGAAGAAGCTCTTTTTCCTTCTGCAATTTCTCCTTATTCCTTTCTCTTTTCTGGAACCCGCTCAGTTTTTTGTTGACGTCAGACATCGGTAATTTCTAAAAAATAAGAGGATAATGAGTAATAGTCACGTGATGATTTAGCTTAAATAGTAACTCACACACAACTCTTTAACACTCTACAAGAATCTGGAATATTCTATCTTACGGGATTATTCTATAAAATCTTAAGACACTACACACTAGAAAATTCTATCACATTCTTTAGCTTCCGTCGCCAACACTACTCGTATCGTAACCTTAACTAACCTCAGCAAATTCGCGTGGAAGATAAAACCTTTGAGCCGCAAAATTGAAATTGATACAACTTTCTAACACACACTTTCAACGCGAACTGTCAAGTAGTGTCAAGTTACAGAATTAAGTCAGGTGCGATGCAAAACAAACAAAGAATACAAACACAGTGTTGCCACTTGACTTGTCAAAAAATTAATTATGGTCAATTATTTTCTATTTCGTTCGGAAAAATTGACATATTATTTTCCGTGTCCTGTGTCCTCAATGTGTACCATTTCGGCCCATGGTCGGGGCCCCCGCCGAGGTTGGGGCCCTAGGCAGCTGCCTAGTTTGCCTAGGCAGAAGTTCGCCGCTGCCTGGAACTGATTGTATTCTTTAATGTTATACCAAGAAATATTGATGGTTAGTATTATCAGTGTGTTATCAAGTAATTTCATTAAGTAATTTGATTGAGCTTCCGGTTACATATGGCATTTATCAGATTGGTTATTTTAAGTGACACTATCATTTGCCGTTAGCCCAAAAGTTTCCAGTTAGCATTATCACTGCATTTTCATGAATCATCATCATAGATAGTTTGTCTGTAGACAGGTCCGTGATTATTCATGGTTAAACCTGGTTCTCCATATACTCTTATTTTCCGCTGTCCTCTTCATATCTTGATAACTCTTTTTCCCTTTCAAATCGTCTATCAGCTGAAACCTTTTCCTACCTCTTTCCCTTTTTCCGTTTATTTTTCCTTCTAACACGTCTTTAATCATACTCTCTCTCTCCTCAGGTAATGTCTCACCCAGTTTGACTTCCTCTTTCTAATAGTAAATAAAAACACACGAACGGATATTCCTCATAAATGTATACATAAAAAACTAGTTCTGTATAAAATATTCTCTCATTAGTATTTCACGCACCAAACAGCAAAAATCGGTAATAATTTTTCAATACATGTGGTGCTTTACTAAAGGATTTTTTAAATACTGAATCGTCTCGTACTACCGACATATCAAGCGTAGTTACATTGAGATGTAATTAAAACGATCATTGTACAGCTTTCTCCATCTATAAATAACTGCTTCTTACATAGGATATAGGATACGAGTTGTGGGTGATTGCGTACTGAAATCGCAATACACCAAGATTTAAACTTGTAAATAAACAATTGCGATCTCCAAGGAAGCAACATTTGAGCCACGATGAACCCATATAAATAAGATAAATGGCGAGAGTTCTAGCAGAATGTGGGGGAAAATAAGGACTACAGAATAATGAAATCCATATAAAAAAATCTGATGTGGCCACCACATGACTTTCTCCATGTCTGTAATATTTCTAAAAATTCCAAATAGGTTACATAATAACAAATATTTTAAGAAACAGAAAAGTTTAGACTACAAAGAACAGAAATATACTCAAACCATAGCCTTCTTATATTGGATATAACCACAAAGCTCCAACAATCAAGAAAAGAAAAAGGAGAGTTACTAAGACGTAACTAAGCGTCAATTGTTAACAATAGTCGTCGGTAGGTGGCGTGGTGGTGGCAGCTAAAATATAAGATGTCTCGTAAACAATTCAAACAAAGATTGTCGAAAATTAAATTTCCTACAACTTTTATTCCAATACATTTTTACATTTATCAAATATTAAAGCAAATATTTCAAAATAACGAATAAGTGACATGAGTTAACACCCACTTCCGTTTGACCGATATTTACAAAAAACTAATCGGTTCTTGTGATTTTGATAAAAATGTTAAATATAAAATTTCGCGTCGACCTGATTAATAGTTTTTGAGTTAGAGCACCCACAAAAAGCTATCACATACGCACACACACAGAAATCATCGAGAAGATGGTCAAAACGTGTTCAGGGGACCTCAAAACGTGTATTTCCGTTGAAATCTCGAAGTCGATTTTTTTCATGAATACAATACTTTCCCATTTTACTACGTATATGGAGAAAGTAAAAACGCATGTGACAAGAGTAAACACTCACTTCCGGTTGACTGATTTTAAGTAAAAACTAATAAATTCTTGTCTCTTTAATAAAAATGACAAATATAAAATTTCGCGATGATTTGATTAATAGGTTTTGAGTTAGAGCACCCACAAAATTCCTATCACATACACACACAGCTATCATCGATAAAACGGTCAAAACGTGTTCAGGGGACCTCAAAACGTCTATTTCTGTTGAAATCTTTAAATATTTTTTTTTCATGAAAGCAATACTTTCCCATATGCTACGTGTGGAGAAAGTAATAAGCAAGTAAAATTTCAAAATATTTAGATCTTAACATTATTATGACTAAACAAAAAACTAATGTTAAACGCAAAATGTATTGTTTTGTCAAAATCGAGGCTAAGAAAAATCGAAGCATTAAGAGTGTTTAACTGTTCCTTTGAAAAGATAAGAGGAATTGATAGCAGTGTCTTATGAATGAGCAGAGCCAGTGCGAGTTTTTTTTATCGTTTGGGAAAGTTTGTTCCGGAGTCAACAAGCAGTTACAATGAAGGACTTGTTGAATATTACTGTTCTGTGGTTAGGAATAAGGAGTTCACGGCTCGCTCTAGTATTGCGGTTATGTACAGTCTCTATACTTCTGAATTCTGCGGCAAGATAATGCGGATTGTTGGAAGTAAGCAATTGGTAAAACAAGGAGGAGTCTCCGAGACTCAAGATTTAGCCAGTTTAGTTTGACGGGTGACTCTGAAATATGGTCTGATTTCTTCATATAAAAACTATATCTAATGCACGCGTTAATGTTAACTCGTCCAACGGATCCGATGCTAATTATAGTAAAATTTTCTACGCGGTTCATGGAATTCCAAACTCCAATCTCGGAATGTTTCTCTTCCTTTTGACTTCCTTCCGGATACATTTCTCCGGCAGATTCCGCTTCCTTCATTTAACTCTCGATTATTTATATTCCGCAGCGCTATCTGCCTTCCTCCGCCTCTCTCTCAAGTTGCGAGATCTAAAAAATAGGAGATGGACATAACGTCCACCGGATGGAAAGCGTATGTGAGTGAGAGACAAAGAGAGGGAGAGAGGGGAAGAAAACGGACCTCACGTTCCACGCCGAGTGAGGGTCTCGCTGACCAGAGGAGACCCGAAACGATCAGTCTTCGCGTAGACTACGATGCCTCTCTCTCCTCTCTCTCGCCCTCTTTCCTCTCCTTTCTTTTCCCCTTTCTCCCTCTCCTCTCTACCTCCCACTTTCCTTCACGTCCGCCCACCAGCCTGGATTGGCTCCCTCCCCTCCCCGCATCGTAAAGTTCCAAGACCACGGAATCACCCTCCCTCCCACAACTCCCTCCCTCATTCACTCGGTCCTCCTCTATATCTATCTATGCCCGCTTTTTGCTGTGCTCTTTCTCTGCTCCCTCTATTTCCCTCTCTACCCCTCTCCATTTCCCTCCCTCTCTAACTCTTCCTCTCTCTTTCTCTCCGTCTCTTCATCTCTCTTTCTCTCCCTCTCTCCCCCTCTCTCTTTTCCTCCCTCTTTCGTCCTCCCTCCATCCGTATCTCTATTTTTCTTTATCTCTCTCCCTCTCTATCTCTCTTCTCTATCTCTTTCTCCATCTATATCTCTTCTCTCCATCTCTCTCTCCCTCTTAATCTCTCTCCCGCTCTGTCTCTCTCCCTATCTCTCTCTATTTCTCTCCCTGTCTATCTCCCTCTATTTCCCTCTTTCCCTCTCTCCCTCGCTCTCTATCTCTCTTCCTCTCTATCTCTCTCCTTCTCTATTTCTCTCCCTGTCTATCTCCCTCTCTTTCCCTCTTTCTCCCTCTCTATCTCTCTCCCTCTCTATTCTCTCCCTGTCTTTCTCTTCCTCTCCATCTCTCCCTCCTTTCCCTCTTTCTCTCTCCTCTCTTTCCCTATCTCGCTTCCTCCTTCCCCTTCATTCCGACCTCTTTACAGTGAAGAACACTCGCTTCCCCGCTGAGAGAGATTACTACTCAATCCCCTACTTCGTAATGCATCGCGAGCCGCACAAGTCGCCCACCATTGGCCAAAGAGTCCACCGCAATGGCCTTCTGAAGAAGGATGGAGCAAAGCAGTCCTTGCAAGAATATGTTTTCTCTCGTAAGGACAGCCGCATGATCCCTTTTCTACTTACGACTTCCGCCTTTTCTGGCGTGCCGGTTGATTTTATTTTTTGTGGAACGAACGTACGACTTATATTATATTACGACGAACTTATCTAGATTTTGTAAATATGGTAATTAATTTAGCTGCTTTCTTTTAAATTACACACAGGAAGATGATCTATTTGGAGAAATTTATTTCACATTAATTGTTCTAATTACGAGGGTGGTTCAAATGAAAACAGCAAAAGTGAAAAGAAAAATGTTTCATTAAAACCTTTGACAAAATGCTCATTTACTTTTCAACATAGTCCCCTCCTCTTGCAATGCACGTTTGCCATCGCGAAACCAATGTATGGATTCCGTCGGAGAAGAACTTTTTTGGTTGCTTGCTCAGCCAATCATGCACCGCATTTTTAAGATCGCAGTCGGAACAAAAGTGTTTCCCTCGTATAGCCCCTTTGAATGGGCAAAAAAGATAAAAAGTCTGGGGAATAAGGGTTTCAAAAGTCGCACGGGCACTATGAGAACGGGCATTGTCTTATTGCAAACAAACCCCTTTTCGGAGGAGTCCCCGACATTTGGACAGGATTGCAGGCTTCTGTCCGTTCTTATGAAGATCGTGGTAGGAATCACAATTGACAGTTGTCCCTTTTTCCATATAACTCTCCAAAATTACTCCATTTTTGTCCCACAATGCAGTTAACATCACTTTCCCTGTGGGTGGTGTCGTTTAGAATTTTTTGGCTTCGGCGAGCTTGGATGCTGCCATTATTTACTTGCTCGCTTACTCTCAGGCTGAAAGTGATTGACCCATTCTCATCCCCGGTCACTATGCAGTTCAAGAAATCTTCCCCTTCAGCTTCATACCGAGAGACTAACACAGAGTAGGCGTCAACGCGTTGTTGCTTCAGGTCTTCAGTGAGTTGCCGGGACACCCACCTCGCACAAAATTTATTGAATCCAAGCTCTTTGTGGACAATATTGTGAACAGATCCAATGCCGATGTTTGATTTATTGCAGAATTCTTTCACTTTAATGTGGCAGTTTCGCGAATGAGTCTATCTAGGGCAGAAATATTCTCCGGTGTAACTATGCGATCAACCTGGCCTGGCCGAGCAGCGTCTTCCACATCTTGTACACAATGTTTAAACTTTTCAACCCATGTATACACTCTCCTCTGTGATAAAAAATTATCTCCATACACATTAACCATGCTCCTGTGTATTTCAATTAATTTCATTCCTTCTCCGTTCAAAAATCATATCACTGATCTCAACTCCAACTTTGTGCAATGTTCTATACGAGATGCCATATATTTATATGACAAGGGATACCCACAAACTATCCCACCAAAATAACAATAACAACAAAAATAACTAACAACAACAATAAAAATAAAAATAATACTAGGATTTCATACTTCTTCCCACTTTATTTTCACTTTTGCTGTTTTCATTTGAACCACCCTCGTACAAAGGTAGTTTCAAGAAAGAATTATCGAGCTCACCTTATGGGTGAAATCAAAATAAAAACTTTCTCTAATAGCCTATATGTGTTTCTCATATAGCCATATGAAGGTTAGGAAATCGGAATACAGGTTTTGGATACAAAGCAGTCGTCCTCGTGGTGATTCACTGATAGCAGATTCTAAAAATATTGATATCTCTAAACAATGTAAACTTTCTTTGACTTTTCCTGATTTTTTCAATCACGTTAAGCACGCAAAATTATACAAGAAATATTTTTTTATATTTAAAATTATACAGAAGTCGACAACAGCACGATTCATGCCCAAGGCGTAATTTCAATGAATAAGTTTTCTGAGAATTATCATAATGTCTTCTCCACATAGGAAACGCTTTTCCGTATTATTTCACGTTTGATATATTCAAATGGAAACGTTTCGGGGGAAATGAATGATAACTATTCTATTCTCTGAAAAAGAAAAGTTTTTTTGATGGCGAGAACGCTACCCCATCAAATGAGAAATTGTGTATATTCTTTGCATCATACATATTTGGCTCCACCATAAATTTATGGACATCGCTTTCTTTCCTGGATATAAATAATCCTACGTGAACCGTGAGGATTACGAACTTATCTCTAAACGATATTTCACTACACAATCAAAGCTTTTCGTTTAATTTTCTCTGCCTATTTCGATCGAAAGAAATCCTTTTATTGGTCTAAATCCCCATATCTGCATAATCGGTTTCTTCCCTTCGGATTAATAGCTGCTCGACGAAATTAGGCGAAATTCCGGACCCACTGTGCCGCATAAGCCACTAGAAATGAGTGGACGTTCACGTGGCATGGGCATGCATTTGCAAATTCGTATTAAATTCAGCTAGGATTTTCATAATAGGATTCCGTCAGCAGTCATCTCCGCAAAACTTATCGATCCTTAAAAAGGTAAACAATCCTCATCTGTCACACGTGTGTGTGATTGTGAGTCATAATCAATAGTGGCAGACTGCTTCGTCGAACGATAAAGCATAAAATTATCGATTGTTTCTATGATGAACATGCTAAGTAGTCGCTTCATGGAGATTTATTTTGAAATTAAATGTCTACCAAATAATTTTAACACTTAGTGATAAAAAAGAAAACTTTGAATATACCGCAATTCAGTGAAACCATGATCGTGTAATTAAAAAACATTTGAATTCTCTCATTTTGAAGATGTTCCAATTCAATGAGACTATGATCATGTAATAAAATAAACTGATGTGGGCAACACATGACTTTCTCCATATTTATATGGCAAATTACATGTTTTAGCTCTGGGATCGTTGTCAATATTTACTTCCGGTTGACAATTAAGAAAAGAAAAAGCAGCGTTACTAACTAAGACTCAACTAAGCGTCAATTGTTAACAATAGTCTTCGGTAAGTGGCGTGGTGGTGGCAGCTAAAAATATAATATATCTCTTAAACAATGCATTATATGGAAAAATGTATCAAACAAAGGTTGTAGAAAATAAAATTTCCTACAACTTTTATTCTAGCACATTTTTACATTTATCAAATATTAAAGCAAATATTTCAAAATAACGGACAAGTGACAAGAGTTAACACCCACTTCCGGTAGACCTATTTTTACCAAAAACTAATTAGATCTTCTAACTTTTATAAAAATGTTAAATATAAAATTTTGCGTTGACCTGATTAATAGTTTTTGAGTTAGAGCGCCCACAAAAATTTATCACATACAGACTGACAGACAGACACACAGACAGCATCGCGAAACTAGTCAGGACGTGTTCAGGGAACATGTATTTCCGTTGAAATCTCGAGTTCGATTTTTTTCATGAAAACAATATTTTCTTTATACTTCGTATATGGAGAAAGTAGATAGGAAAAATAAATCGTTTCTTGATCTTGACATTTAAAAATACGAACTTGAGAAAGAGCGCCAATTTTTAGAACCTTTCCTCGTCTTTGAACTGATAGTCACAGAAAATCAACAAGGAGGATACTTTCAAAGGATAATTATTTTTAGAAGTCGAGAGGAAAATTTAAAAGACCGCTTTTTGAACTAAAATCGGAGTAGCGTTTTGACTTATTGCACTCGATACCATCAACCGAACATGATGAAATACAACATTTTTACCGAAGATATTTTTTCCTTTTCTGTGTTGGGTAATTAAAATATGGCGTATATATCCATTAGCCCTCGTGATGCGTTGAATCGATAAATCCACACGTCTTAGACGCGTGGCAATACATACCTCAAGGCACATATTCCTATTATTAATAAAAACTCATTTACTCCGGAAGGACAGGACGGGGGAATTTCATCATTTAAATGCGTGAAATTGATGGAATGATATGATCCGAAGATCCTATGCAGACAGGCATAAGCTGTGAAAGTTGGAACAGTTTTTGAAACGAGAAAAAAGTCTGCTATGACCGGGAATTGAACCCGGGTCTTCCACTTGCCGGGCGGATATTCTACCCCTGAACTATCGTAGCAGAACATTTTCTCTCGTTTCTGAACACGGATGTTTTTCCTTTGTGGGACGGGAACTAGCCAAGCTAATATCAAACTGCCCCGACAGATGTCCTCAAAGAGGATCGTCGAAAGAAACTCCTTCCTCTCAAATGGTGAGATTGCCAAACATGAAATTGATGGAATGATATGATCCGAAGATCCTATGCAGACAGGCATAAGCTGTTTGGCAATCTCACCATTTGAGAGGAAGGAGTTTCTTTCGACGATCCTCTTTGAGGACATCTGTCGGGGCAGTTTGATATTAGCTTGGCTAGTTCCCGTCCCACAAAGGAAAAACATCCGTGTTCAGAAACGAAAGAAAATGTTCTGCTACGATAGTTCAGGGGTAGAATATCCGCCCGGCAAGTGGAAGACCCGGGTTCAATTCCCGGTCATAGCAGACTTTTTTCTCGTTTCAAAAATTGTTCCAACTTTCACAGCTTATGCCTGTCTGCATAGGATCTTCGGATCATATCATTCCATCAATTTCATGTTTGGCAATCTCACCATTTGAGAGGAAGGAGTTTCTTTCGACGATCCTCTTTGAGGACATCTGTCGGGGCAGTTTGATATTAGCTTGGCTAGTTCCCGTCCCACAAAGGAAAAACATCCGTGTTCAGAAACGAGAGAAAATGTTCTGCTACGATAGTTCAGGGGTAGAATATCCGCCCGGCAAGTGGAAGACCCGGGTTCAATTCCCGGTCATAGCAGACTTTTTTCTCGTTTCAAAAATTGTTCCAATTTAAATGCGTGACGGGCGTATATTTCCTTTCTGAAAATTTGGCCCTGGTTGACGCGAAGATGGATTTAATCGATTCGAGGAAAAATTTCATTTTGGCTTCTCGTTTTTCTATTCGGGAGATGAACAAACATTGAGGATCGGCGGCGCCCAAGAGGAACGCGAAAATCAGGAAGGAAGTATTCTACGAAATAAATTAGTTATTCTGATTTTTTTAACCTCCCGCGATGCTAGCCGTCAATTTGAACTATTTGTCAAAAAGGTAAAATGCTAGCTTACTCTAAGATAATATAAAGTAGATAATACGAAATGTAGTTTGTTTGACCTCACGTAATATTAGCCAGCCCTAACTCTTTGTAAACGGCATCAAGAGCTGCTATCATTGAGGACAGAATCTGTATCGGCGTATTTTAATCTTTTGGGTAAACTCATCGATCAAAGATGTCCGCAATCCGTACCGATCATTGATTCATAATGAAAGCATATACCCATAACGATGAGCTGATGCTTCGCACATGTGCTTTTCAATCTCCTGTGGACAAAGGATGCAAGAAGAAAGAAATGTTTGGGAGGACATTATAGGCTAAGCTTCGTAGTATTTTATTTCATGGAAAATATCGACCAGCATATTGTTTTACCTTATTAATAGCAAGTGTATCGCATTTCACCTTCTAAATATATCTACTTTCTATTTTTAAAGCGGAACACTTGACTTTCATACAAACTCGTTCAGATTAAATGAATTATTGCCCTGTTAATGTTAACTAGGGATTTTTGGTAAACAAGTCCTATCGTATACAGGGAGTTCTATTGATATTGGAATAATTTTTCTTTTTGCTCAGCACTACGGATCCCCTATTACATTTTTAGTTTAAATCATCCTACTAAAGGGATTGATTTAGCTAGAAGTAATTACAAATTTTTCTCAAAACTTTCTCTTAAGACAACTAAGAAAAAGCTTATTATTCCGCTGAAACATTATATCTTCAGAAGACACACAACATAACGTGAGAACAAGTGTATGTTAACTTCATTAATGATGCGGTTATGAACGTATAGTGCACACAGCGGTTAATTAACTCGTGCGTGTTTAATGCGAATGAAAAAACCAAGAGGTGAGACGTAGCGACTTAAAAGTATATTGAAACGTGAATGGCGTGACGTCAGAGGGGATCCGGAGTGAAAGGGGATCATAAAAACAGAAACGAAAGCGAAGATTAGAGGGTAAATTGAAGAGATATAGAGCAGAAGATGAGAAACTCGCGGTTGGAATTGTCACAGCGAATGAATAGAGAGAGAGAGAGAGAGAGAGGCTGATGATAAAAGATGGAAATAGTTCAGCTAAGGATCATGCATACGGGGGCGACAGGTCAGATCCAAGTTCATTGAAAGCGAATGAGAAACGAGGGAAAGGTAAAAAGGGAAAGCGGCCTATTCTGAAGGGCAAAAAAAGATCGGATAGAAATGATAAAGCAAGCGAAATCTGTCGATCGAATATTCAAAGATGGTCTCCGCTTCATCGGCAAACATTGTCACCTCAGGACGTGGAAAAACAAAGGGAAAGGAAGGTTAATTATCTCGGAGACACCATCAATGCAAATAGATTTTTGCTGTTTATTTTGGTCGAAAGTAGCCATTTAATCGGCTCCCACCGTCCAGCAGTTTTCATCGGATCCTATTTTTGACTGGAGAGCAGGCGGGAAATGAAAAATCCAACGGTCACACCCTGAGATTATCCGTAACAGGAGGGTGACAAATGAGTAACGGGAAGCTTGTGGACGTGTCCTTAATCGGATATTCTCAATGGGGGAGTAAAGCGGGGATAGGTGGGAAGAAAGATGGCGGTGGGATGAGAGATGGGAAGGGATGGGGTGCGGGAGGAAAGGGAGGCGTGTAGATAAAGGAAGGAAATGTGTTGGCGCCACGAGGGAGTCTGGGGATATAAGAGATGCGTCTCAGGTTATGAAAAGGGCGAAATGGAAAGAAAGAAAGATGAGTCTCTAAAAAAAAGGAAGTCTTTAAATAAATTTGGCGTTAACAATCTCCGAGCGAGAAAATGGAGGCCATTTTACAACCTAATAAACCAAGATGGTGTATTAAGGGATGTTGAAGATAGATGAAAGGCGAAAAACTTGCCATCTAAAGAATTTTTTGAATTTCACGTATTATTTAAATGAATAATGCGAAAATACGAATGCTACCGGGCAATGCTTCGAATCAGTTGGTGGAAAAAATGATATTTCGGGAAATAACTGATGAATATCTGACGTTCATTGGCTTAATCACCAAAGATTCCTCCCCTCATAGAGGTAGATGCCCCCTCCCTCTTACTTAATTTATTTACCTATCATTATACTTACTATGCTGGCTTGTCGATCCCTCATATCGGATAGAATAAACCGCAATAGCGGTTGCTGTTGGGATATTATTATACAAATATTAATGTTTTTAAATTAAGATAATATTTCATTGGAATATGTAGATAAAATACCCTTATCTGTTATTTATCTATGGAGAGTGTGGGAACGCTGTATTTGTCCTAAAAACTAAACAATTATGCATGAGATGGATATATTCGTGGCATGACGATGATTTCCAGGAAATTACGTCTAATAACTCTATTTTTAGCAGTTATGCTTATACGGCAATCTGCGGTATACCTGTATTCAGTAAATTTTCCTAAATATTGGAAAATCAAATATGAGAACTTAGACTAATAATATTTTATATCTTTCTTCAGAATTTTAAAAATCTCATAATACCCACGTGTTAGCTATAGATCACCTGCCTAAAATGGTAATACAAGCATCGTAAGGATAAAATCAAGGTCGAAGCAATAATGAAGCCAGGGATCCAAATCTACATGTAAATGTGGACCACATTATGGTCCCTACAAGTCCGCGTAGTAGGTCGATAGCGAAGAGGATAAAAACGGAAACAAAAGTTCAGTAATATACTCTTAAAACTGTCAATTATTTTAGCACAATTCCATAGATAATTGATAGTAGCTCAATAACTTTGGCTAAGATTAATAAAGGTGAAATACTCCTTTAGCCAAACAATTAGAGGGTTACAAAACCCAATGCATTTCGCCCACAAGGTGGGCATCGTCAGGGGTAAAACCTGTTTCAACAGTGACTGGGAGCCAACTGCAAGGTTTGAAACGGAAAGTATTAAGAAGACGACCGAGTGTTTCTCGGCCATACGCCAGTATCATATACTTGGTTAAAAAATTTTGTGAGTTGCTTAACTGCTTTAGACCCCAAAACCTTAAGAACGTCCACGGGTATATCATCACTCCCAACAGCCTTTCTTCTTTTCATGTCATCAATTGCTCTTTTAACTTCAGACTCGAGAATACTTGGTCCTAGCTGATCTTCTTCCACATCCTCTTCTTCATTTAATTCAATATTTCTTGGCTTTCCTTCTTTGTCATACAGAACCTCAATGTATTCTTTCCAGACATTCTTTACATTGTCTGGCTCCGATACTATTTTACCACTTTTGTTCATGATTCCTTTACGTCCTATCTTTCTTGCCTTTTTCTTGAATAGTTCCCTTGCTTTGCTATACATGAGGTCTGTTCTACAAATTCTTTCACATTCGACAATCTCCTCGCATTTCTCATTTATCCACTGTTCTCTGGCTTTATCTGTTTCCCTTCTTAAAGCATTATTTAACTCCTTGTACTTTCTTTGGCCTTCTTCAGTGTTTATGTTCTTCCACTTTCTCCGCTCTTCCATTTTTTGCAGCATGGCTGCTGTGATCCAGGGTTTTTTGTTTCTTTCACCCGTTATCTTTCCTACCTTCTTTTCCATTACATCTTTAATGTTGCTATGGATGTATCTCCACTCCTCATCTACATTCTTCCTATTTTCTTCATCTCTCTCCCCCAACCTTTCCTCCAGCTCAGTCATAATAGCCTCCTTGTTTTTAAGGAGTTCCTCTAAGTTCCATTTCTTGTTAACTCTTATGTTTCTCTTAACGCTCTTCAGTCTACATTGTATATTTGCCACCAAAAGGTTGTGGTCAGAATCGATATCTGCCCCTGGTAGTGTTTTCACATTTTTAATGCTATTTCTAAATCTTTCATTGACTAGTATGTAATCTATCTGGTATCGTCTCTGGTCTCCTGGGCTTCTCCATGTGTAAAGTCTCTGCTGGTGATGCTTAAACCATGTATTAGTTACAATTAATCTATTTCTATGGCAGAATTCCACAAGTTTATCCCCTCTTTCATTTCTCTTCCCTAGTCCATATTTTCCCACTATGTTATCTTCCTGTCCCTCTCTGACTCACTGTTCCAGTCTCCCATTACTATGGTGGTGATCCTTCCTTTTCCCTCCTCCTCCAATATCTCCATAATCTGTTCATACATTTCATCTACTTCGTCGTCGCCAGCATTAGTCGTTGGCATATACACTTGAATTATAAGCATTTCCACTGGCTCCATCTGAAGTTTTACGGCTATTAATCTATCATTAACTGTCACTACCTTGCTAATTCTTTCAGCTATCTCTTTTCTCATTATAATCCCCACTCCCCTTTCCTTTTTCTCCCCTCCCGAGTAAATAATCTTAAATTCGTCTGAATTTATCTCGCCTTCTCCTTCCCACCGAACTTCACTAAGACCTACTATACCTACATTATTCCTTCTCATTTCCCTTTTTATGTTCTCTAGTTTACCCCCTGAATTCATAGTCCTAACATTCCATGTGCCTATTCTTAATTTCTCACCACTTGCTTTCCTATTAATGTTAAATTTCCTCTGTGCATCCCCTAGGGTAGTCCCCACCCGGAGATCCGATTGGGGGACTATTTTACCTCCGGAATATTTTACCCCAGAAAGATCCATAGAGGTATTTTTCAGCTTTTCAGCCTATCATGGGAAATATAATGAGGTAGTTTCCCCTTGCTTTCCTCATCGCAGTTTCACAGAGTGATTATCCATCTGTAGCTGTTCAGATCCACATGATCACCACCTACAGAGGTACTGTGCAAGCTGCTGCCCTTGCACAGGGGGATGTAAATCCCCCAAGACTGCTTCTTAGTCTGACTCTTCCCCTCAGACCTTTCCGGCTTGGATGGTCCTACCAGGAGAATTATCTCCCGCCGGCATAGCTCTTTGGTTCGTAAGAGTACACAAACCCTCCCACCTCTGTAAGGTTATGCAGTCCTTAGGGAGGGCATATCCATGTATATGGGTTTGGAAAATAAATCCGATTTCTTGGCCAGTTCGTATAAAGTAAGCTAATATTTTTGCTTCAGTGAGAGTAATTCTTCTTTCTCATTAAACAAATCGATTTTGTCACCTACATATATTCCTACCTTTGACCCTTAGTCGCGTGAAAAAGTTCTGTAATTAGTCGCGTGGGGTCAATATGACCCCAAAATGATTTGCAAATTTTAGGAATAAAATATTGTTTTATCTTTATCATACTGGAAATAAAATCACTTTTAGACTATAATCCAATTATTTATTAATAACGTTTCATGAAATATTGATTAAAATAACATTCATAACGAGAAAAATTTTCTTTTTTAATCACTTCTCCGGTCCCCACAATCATACCATTTCGTTAACATATGCTCTTTGCAAATAAAAGCCCAACAATTGGCATATCTAAATGGCACTTTATCGTCCTTAGTTCTAGGGCAAAATTTGCACCTTCCTCTGGAAGGTCCTGCTACAAAAGCCTTCTTCCACAAGTCCCCCCCCCCCCCCATTGAGTGCGAATGCGCTTTCAAAGATATCTTGGTAAAAACTGACTCTGGGATCTCTCAATTTGTTGCTCTTTCACTAATTTTGTAGATAGTGCTTTTAAGAAGTTTTGCCTCGTCATTTCATTTTTAAAATTTTGTTTATACAGTATGAAAGCATTGATGGCGGAAACGTTCAAAAAACTAAATTAAAACAGCTAACGGCCACCTTTTCGTTCTTCTGCCAACGTAATAAGTGGCACAAAACACATGTATCGACTCCCCCTTTTCTTGCATTGTACATTGTTATTACTTTCTCCATATACGTAGTATGAGAAAGTACTGTTTTCATGAAAAAATCGAACTCGAGATTTCAACGGAAATACATGTTCCCTGAACACGTCCTGACTAGTTTCGCGATGCTGTCTGTGTCTGTCTGTCAGTCTGTATGTGATAAATTTTTGTGGGCGCTCTAACTAAAAAACTATTAATCAGGTCAACGCAAAATTTTATATTTACCATTTTTATAAAAGTCACAAGAACCGATTAGTTTTTGGTAAATATCGGTCAAACGGAAGTGGGTGTTAACTCTTGTCACGTATACGTTATTTAAAAATATTTGCTTTAATATTCGATAAATGTAAAAATGTGCTAGAATAAAAGTTGTAGGAAATTTCATTTTCTACAACCTTTGTTTGATACATTTTTCCATATAATGTATTGTTTAAGAGATATATTATATTTTTAGCTGCCACCACCACGCCAACTACGAGTTATTCGAAGGATCAATTTTTCAAAAGACAAATTTGTCGAAATTTGACGAGTTCTTCCAAAATCAATTTATCAGTGTTTCAAATAAAATATTTAAGAAAAACAGTAAGTTTTATACGAAAAATAATTCCATAATTGTTTGCTTAAATACTTCTTAATCTCAAAGGCTTAGAAAGCTTTTTACTAGCAACTCTGATTCCACAAGTTGATTATTATAACTAAACATTAAGGTCAACACAATGAAATAATAAACAAATATTTCACTCCACTATATAAATGTTCAATACTGGTTGATTGGTTGGTTAATAACCAACGTTATGTGCAATGACACGCAAGTAATCACAATTGTTTATATTTCCAATACAATTTAACAGTGTTTTAAATAAAATATTTATGAAAAACAGGAAGTTTTATAGGTACCAAAAATAATGACAATTTTTTGCTTAAATAATTTTTAATTTCAAACGTTTCGAAAGCTTTTTACTAAGATCTCACAGGTTGATTATTATAATTAAACATTAGGATCACAGCAAAATAAAATAATAAACAAATATTTCACTCCATATAAGAGTTAAACACCTAGGGCATATAACCAATGTTATGTGCAATAGTAAGCAAGTAATCACAAATGTTTATATTTCGAGCCCAACCTTCAAGAACTCGCCTCAACTTTTCAGCACTGTCCCGATATTTTTTCCGCTATCAAGTTGGTTCCTGACCACTTCTATACTGTTCCAAGAGAACCTCGTTCAGGCTCTGCTCCCTCTTAATTCCGTATATAAACTTCCAAATACTGCTATACATATATGATATAACTAAAACTGAAGATGTTAATATATGTTTAAATAATTCGGTTTTTATTTTTATCAAATATAGTAAATATATCCAAGATTCCAATGAGAGTATGTCGATAGTATACGAACTCACAAGCCCTTTGGTAAATCCTGGCTGGTACACCGATCTCACTGTTTTTGCGGAATCCGTTCAATATTTGTTTTTCTAAAAACCGGGAAAGCTTACTTTTATTCCACTCAGTAAAAATGAAAATATGCGGGGTTTTCTTCATGCATTGATTCCATGAAAGCATACAGACTTCAGAAATTGCGTACCTTTTCATTTATATATGCTTTTAATAGGCGCTTTCTTAATCTTGCAGAGCGGAGCGTCGAGTCACCAGAAATTAATACTTACCAATCGAGAGAGAAACATTTAAGTTGTAATGGGTCGTATTAGTTAGGAAAGACCTCAAGCAAATAGATGCTGGGGCTCGTGTATTCATATGTCCCGCGTTTTATTATTTATTTTGAGTATTGCCGCAGACTCGTATTCGTGGTACTTTTTCAGTAGCTTAAGCGTTTTTTGGCGGAGGTGCTCACGCGAACCCGTTTTAGTTAAGAAAATGGCTCTCCCCACTCGTGCAAGGAGGTTTTTAGTATAAAATACCACATACGTAAATATACTCTTACCCCGCTTAGTGAGAAATCGACGGAAAAATTTTAATTCAAGCGTGGAGCTCGGGCCCCGAAGTGGAAATTGCAAAAAATTTCGCGCCTGAGCCCCCGAGTTCCGTAATCCGGTCTTGGTCTATGCTCTATGCTTTCCCTCTCCCTAACAGTCGTAGGTAGTATATCTTGGCAATAGGATTTAATAATTCCCCATATTAATAATCAGTGGCGGCTCGTAGCTAAAATTAGTGGGGGTGCTGCTCCAGAAAATTTTTAGCCTTTGTTTTAAAATTGTGTAAAAGGAAAAAAACATGTATAAAAACAAAATTTATTCAGGAACTTGATAAAATCTTAACAAAAAAAACCAAACATTTTTTACTTACTTTAACTTAAATTGTTACAGTTCAAGCTTGATCTATTCATTTAAAAATGAAATCCATTCTTCTTGTTTTAATTTGCGCAAAAAGTTCAATAATTTTCTCCTTGATCTCTGGATGACAATTGAGGAAATTTTTCTCCATTGAAAGTACTGCAAGCGCATTTAGTCTTTCCGAATTCATAGTGCTTCTTAAAAATGTTTTTATTCTTTTCAATGTTGAAAAGCAGCGCTCTGCCTCTGATGTAGTCATGGGAATTGTCAAGAGGATTTTTATCAGTTTCGTAATTTCACTAAAAACATCATCTAGATTATTTTCCAAGATAAATTTCAGCAGCTCAATTAATTTGCAATATTCATGAATATCAGTCCTACAATAGAATACTTTTAGTTCAGTTTCAAGCTTTTCTTTGTCAATCATGGGATAAGCTTCAGTAGTCAGTACTATCTCTTTTGTGGGATGTTCATTCTTAAATCTAGTGAAGCATTTCTTGTTGAACAATTTAGCAGCTACTAAGTGTTTAGTGGAAGAATATCTGTCCATTATATCAACACATATATAGTCACACACTTCCTTAGCTTCTGCCATGAGTGTCTTTGAAGGATTCTCACAGTACTTTGAGTTTCTCAATTCTAAAATAGCAGTTTTGAAATTTGTTATATATTCATTAACTTTAAACACACTAATTTCTCGAGATTGCATTTGGTTGTAAATTATTTCAACATGAGGCATAATCTGATGAAAAAGCTCTAACCAAAACTTGAAATTATCATCATTCAGGTATTTTAAAATTCCTGTTGCTTCTGCAATGGTTTGATCTGCATTTGATGTTGACTGAATTTAAGTAAGGCAGTTTTTTAAAGGTTGCAAATTTTCATGAACTCTGTTTATGGTCCGCATGTTGAAATTCCACCTTGTAGAGGATGGACGTGGAATGCTGACGTCCATATGTTTCTTGAGAATGGACACACGTTGTGGTGATCTTGAGAAGAATGTTGGAATAGCCAGAATGTTAGAGAAAAATATTCTTGCGTTTCGTGTAATACTTGCTGCATTTCTCAATATTAAATTAAGTTGATGTGCATAACAGTGAATGAAATGTGCATTACTATAAACTGCTTTTATTTTTGCTTGAACTCCTGCTTTTTTGCCTTTCATGACATTTGCACCATCAAATGTCTGAGCTATCAGTTTTTGTCCATTTCCTTGAAGGATTATGTCCAATTGTTCTAAAATACGTTTTGATATGCCATCTGCAGTTTGATTTTCTGGAATAAAGAATCCTCAAAAACGCTCAAATATTTCTTCATTCAATACGTACCGTAGAACAAGGACCATTTGAGTGTGTTCCGAAACATCTGTTGTGTCATCAGCCATGACAGCTACAAAGGAAGCTTTTCTAATTTCCGTCCTTATCTCCTCATGGTATATTTGTAGCAGGCAGTCAAGTATCTCATTCTGAATGGTCTTAGAAACACCTTTGAAGACTGCACTGGTTTCTAAGTGATTCTTCAAATCTGAATTTAATTTAGATGCAAAATTTACCAATCCTCTAAATACCCCTGGATTTACTGAATCGTCTTTTTCATCATGTCCACGTAAGGGAGTTTCAAAGTTTCCACAAAAGTAAATGCAGTCTATTATTTAGGACAAAATTTCACGGTTCTTTTTAACTTTTATATTATGCTCATTGATTGAAAGTCTGTATGCCTCACTAAGTTTCTCCTTAATACTTACGGTTCCTAAAAGTGACAGTGAAACAACATTATCAACGTGCTTCTTTGACTTCTCATGCTTTTCAGTTTTTTCTTCATTTTGTTTATATTTCTAAAACCATCTTTTGTCCACGGTACATCACCTCCAAACAGCAAACACGGGAAGCAAAACAGTGCATTTTTTACTTCACAGCCGCAAAGCCAACTTTCCGTTGGTACCATTCAGAATTAAAGCTACGAATATATTTCTTGTTGTTGCTTTTGCCTGGCTGAGATATTAGAATATCAGGTGTTGAACGACCTCTTTTCTTAACTGTAACTTTCTCATGGAGAGATAGCTGTGAAAACTTAAGCTGTTGAAGTTCACTTACAGTCACAGAACTTATTTCTTGGGGATGCAAGGTCATGGTTTAAGTTTTCTGTTAAATAAAAGAACAGAAAAAAATGGATCAAATAGAATAGCTGGAAGCAGAATAATAATCTAATTCTACACTTTATCACATTCAAGAATATGGTACACGGTTTTTAAGCACAACACACGCTGAGTAAAAAAAAACTTCCTTCCACCATCACGCCACTGCGAGAGCAACAGTGCTCTCTCTACCTGGCAGTCCCGCCTTCCTCTCCACCCCCCCTCCTATGTGCGCATGCGCACAACAGTCAAACACCACGTCGCTGGCACTGTGAATCGCACAGTTCCATACAAAGATTTTTGTATCTTTTTCATAAACTGGGGGATGGCTACTGAAGTACTGACATTAAGCTTAAGGAATATATATTGTACTACAAAAATAAAGAAAGAATTAAAGAAAAAAGGACTCATTATATTAAATGTTATCGATAATATCAAGTGGAAATAGGGGGTGCTGCAGTTTCGCAGTGCCTATACACGAGCCGCCACTGTTAATATTTAACTTATAATTTATTATGGCTAAATTATGTTAAAACATGCTATGCAAGGAAAGACAATCGACGTAGTGGTACACTGTTGCTAACGGATATACTGTAATGTTTACACACAGTATACGCATTGCCTGCACAAAATCAAATGTTCGACAATCGAAAGTATTGCGTGAATTATGAAAGATAACCTTTATGATAAACCTCTTCAGTTTGCGCTTTTGAGACCTCGCCTCTTTTTCGATTCTATAAATCGAAAAAAATTTCATCGTGTTGGCATTAATTAAACCTGTAAATACCTTTCTAATTTTATGGTAAAACTTCAAAATTTATCTAAACGTCTTAAGTAATAATTCTGATAATCAGTAATGGAATGATGCGATGTCGCCTGCTATACGAATATTTCCTAATAAACGGTATCGTGATGGAAACGACGATACCTCTTTACGTCATGGAAATTATAATTTATATTTATTTTTAAAATACTTATATATCATAATTTGCCAATACCGTTGCCCTTTCAAATATTTTTGAAATTTCAACGATAATGGTACCTAGGTGTTTCGCATTGCAACATTCTTTTTCTGATCCTAGTACTGTATCATGGCCGTCGAAGTCGGGAACATGTGGAGTTAACTAACCTGGCAGTAAGTAGGTGTCTTCATTATTTTATCTATCCGATATACATCATTAAATTATCCCTAATGGAAAATTTACGTATAGCGAATTAAAGTTTTCAAATAGATATCAATCGTGAAAAGGTGAGATACATTTAATACTTGCTTTGTGCTGTAAGCAACATGAACTTTCTTTTGAAGCCATTTATTTTTAGTCTAATGGAAGTCATTCATGTTTCAAGGGACACATTTTTTAGTAAAATATAACTTCTGTTATAAAAACTCACATTACATTGAAGTTGGTTTCGTAGTTGTTATCATGAATCTGTAAATTGACTCATATGTCGAGCCAGTAAACTAAGTAGGAAGAAAAGGCTGTGTGATGATTCAGAAGATAAACAGTAACCTAATGGACCGAGAGTGCAATTATCATAAATTGAGAAATAACACAACAAATCAATAAAATGCCTTAAAAATATAACCAATAGACTATCTCTTCAGTTTCATTTTTTTGACTCATAAGTACTGGGATCATTTCAATTGCTCCAAAACAAAGTATAAATGCACCTCACTTCAGGCACTGTTATCTATCCAATAGCATTATAAACTGTACCAGCATCATATAAACAATGTGAAAGCATTTATTTTAATGTTATTTACCATGAATCCAAATTTGTAAGGCGGCTGCAAATTTTTGCCTGAGTATCTTGAAAGAAAATTTGTCCTTTGACAGTGTTACCAATTTTTTTCAATTCCAAGTAAATAACTTTATTTTTAGAACTAAACAATTATGAATGACAGGACTGAAAAATGTAAACATTGCTTTTCTTATTCAGTTACAGTCGTTAAAGTTTTTTCAAATTTATTTGTCAGCTGCTATGAAGGACAATCTTGGCAGTGGATTGGTTGCTGTTACTACATCCGTTTCTCTTGAGGAGACATTCCTGTGCATCAAGGCTTGACTATGACTCTAGAAGTGCCCTTATTATGCAAAGTACCTCCAGTTGTTGGAATTCCATGAAAATTACTAAAGGTATCCGAAGCTGTTGTCTCGTCCATGACTTTGCAAAGTAAGGCTGTTTTTGTACAATATTATACTTAGGTCAGGAGTGAAACATCTGCAGATGTTTATACAGTTTCACTCAAAGGTGTTTAGACTCTTTCGGCCGTATTCATAGATTCGTTAGTAAGCTACTAAGGCCTACTACACACTTAGTAGCGTGCTGGTCCGTATGCCGTATTCATAGCACACTACAAAGGGTGATTATGCTTAGTCATCTACTACCTTAGTCCCCCTTAGTCACTCGCTCGCTAAACAAACGACGCCGGTGTTTAAGCGTGTCACTAATGAGTTCTCCTCTCCAGCTTTCGAAGTGTTGTCGTGCTTTTTAGGTGATCGTTTGTTTTAAATATATCTGTATGTATTTCATAGGTAATTAAGGTAGTTTAGTTAATTCTTTAGTAGTGTCTCATTTTTGGTTAGTGGATTCAGAGTAGGTCAGTTTAGTTTCGTTCTTATCAATTTATTTATCGTATTGTTAGTTTACCACCTTCTTCATCTTATTGTTTATTTTTGTATTTTGTTGTAATTGTAGAAGCTAAGGTATATTTTTCGTGGTTGTTTACACCATTTTCTTCATAGTTTAATTTGTTTTGAAATAACTGTAGTGAACGATAGATTTAATTAATTTAGTTTATTATTACGATACATCTTTAGTTATTTCATTTTGGTTTAATTCATTTTTGTTAAGTTAGTGTAATTTAGCTTCCAAGTAGAGTAGTGCAATTTCGTTTTTATCAAATTAGTTAGCGCATTGTTAGTTTATTTATCCGCATAGGTAATTGTTGTTGTTTGTTATATTTCATTTCACTTTCGAAATTCAATAATATTTGAAATGGCTGCGTCTGATTTTGAAGACTTGGAAGAAGCAATGGAGTTATGGGAATTGGGGGAAATTGGAGTAAATCGCGCTATAAAAGTGTATTTGCAGCATCAGGATCCCTTCAGGAAATACTCTGATAGACTTTTTAGGCGTCGATATAGGTTTTTGAAAGCTGGAGCTGAGAAACTGTTCGATATGATTGGGAATAACCTAGGCCAAGGAGCTATGGGCAACAGCGGGCTACCTATTTCGCCTCACCTTCAACTCTTGGCTTCCCTCTGCCTTTTTGCAAAGGGAGCTTACCAGGAAGGAATTGGAGAACTCCATGGCATAAGTCAGCCCACAATGATCCGGATAATTAAAAACATTTCTGTGGCTTTGGCAGGACTCAGAGCTGATGTTATTACATTTCCTGATTCTGATATAGAACAAAGAGCTGAAATGGCAGCATTTTATAGAATAAGAAGCTTTCCTAAAGTTGTGGGATGTATTGATTGCACCCATATTAAAATTAAAAATTCCGGTGGACCAAATGCTGAAGCATTCATCAACAGGAAGAATTTCTTCAGCATAAATGTGCAAGTAAGTATCATTGTAAGGTGTAGGTATATGTATATTTACTTGATTTTTTATTCATTGAAATAGACCATTAAAATGTAACTCAAATTATTATGAAATAGGTGGTTGCAGCAGCCAATTTGAAGATAAAAAATATTGTGGCACGATGGAGAGGCAGCACACATGACTCAAGAATATTTAATGAGTCGAATTTGAAAAGAAAATTTGAAAGTGGCAACTACAAAGGACTCCTGTTGGGTGACAGTGGTTATGCTTGTTGTCCATATTTACTCACCTATGCGGAATCCTCAGGTAAACCTAAAATAGTCATTATATGGGCATATATATTGAGCTTAGTGTATGTTAATGAGTAATTTATACCAATGATCATTACAGTCAGCAGCAGAGAAAGCATACAATGCAGCCCACATTCAAACCAGAAACACAGTTGAGAGGCTATTTGGTGTTTGGAGAATGACATTTCGATCATTGTACAGAGGCCTCACAGGGAACCTGGAAACTTCTAAAGCCATGATAGTGGCAATGGCTGTACTACATAACTTGCGGATAGAGTTCAGAATGGAAGGTTAGTCATCTTACATTATTTCCTAGTTTTATCCTTGGACACATTTTACCACCCAACCTCATCCATTACATAGTTCAAAGTTGGACGAATCTGTGCAACAATTATATTTTTTATTGCTCACTACATCATTCTCTGATAAAAAGCCATGATTTAGCTATATATATATTTTTCTATAATTTTACTTATGGCTTGAGAGGGAGTTATATTACTAACAGACTGAAACAATTATAAATTACAATTAACCTGTCCCTGTTACCTGCAATAAAAACATTGTTAATTTTCTTTGACAGAATCAGAAAGTAGTGATGATGACAGTGAAGATGAAAACTTGGAAGAAAATGACGAATATGAGGATAATGAAGTACCTACAGGAAGAGGAAATATATTTAGGAGGAATTTCATTGCTAACTATTTTGAGTAGAAAATAAAGTAATCATGAAAATATTTGTTTTTTACTCTTTTATTTCATTTTTATATATTTCAGCCCAATACAGTTTTTAAAATTTTTTAATCTCCATTTTCTCTTTCATCATCTCCATTTTCTCTTTCATCATCTTCATTTCCTCCCTGTGCAGCTCCTCTTCCCTTTCTTCCCGCCTTCTAAATGCATCCTTCTGCAACTCCATTTTTTCTTGTTGAAGTTGAATTATGGCCTGTTCATAAGGAGACAACTCCTTACTCCCTTTCTTCCCTTGTTTCTGCCTGAAAGGTCAAGAAAATATATTAGCAATTTACATCAATTACTGCTGTCATCATCAGCACTCATGTTTATTAGGGATGGAAGGAGTATTTATACTGATGTTGACAGTTGTTAAGGGAAGTGGAAGGTGTGCAGTAAGCGGTTAACTGAAACAAGGGGAATAGGACCAGGTTCATTATTCATGATGTTGTTTTTGTATATATATAGGCTTTCATAAGCATCTAGTTTATTTCTCTTGCATGCTATTCTTTATATATTACCTTTTATTGGAGCACTTTGAGGGATGAGGAGGGGTGTCAACTGTTTCTCTCTCCTGCTCTACATTACTGAAATCGGGGATATTTTCTTCCTCCTGCTCCATGTTAAACGAAACGGGTGCTGATCTCTGTTTCTTCATCCTGTTAATTCAATAAAAGTCTTATTTAATACAATTTGCTCAAATTGGTTCAATTATACAAGCAAATGTAATAACTTGAAAATAAAAACCTCCACAATTGTGATCTTAACAGTGATAAGAAATAAAGTTCTCTCCCTTAGCACTTCCAATTACATTGAAATTCATTTTTCACCATATATATTCTAAAGTTCATTCTTAAATCTTAAGCTTACCAATATTTCAAGTTCAGCTTCGTCATCAAACATGCTGCTATCCTTCACAAATTGATCTGGGATCAAATTTTGGATTATGTAATCCACCTCAGTTGGGGGAGCACTTCCACTTCCAGAAGGAACTGGTCCACCTCTACCAGTCCCTCTCTGATAATTCTTTAACTGCAAAAATGGCAGATCTAATTGAATAACCATAAATCTTTATACATTCATCATTACTCAATAACTTTAACTTGAAAGGCTCTTACCATGGTGACCGAATCTTTGGAGGATGACTTCATCCTCCTCCATTGTTCCTTGATCCTCTGCAAATTTCTATCTCCACCATGCTCCGCTTCAAAAAGAGTCTTCACCTCCATCCATATTTTCTGCTTTTTTAGCAGCATGCGGCCATTGCAACTTTTGTCTTCGAGTATCGAAATTCTACCCCTACTAATGCCAACAATGAATCTCTCACCCTGCGACCAATTCTGAGATCTTACCCTTTTCGCTTCCATGTCAAATAACTTCAAACCCACTAAATAACGACCCAATAAAATAACATCAATTAACAATAATAACAATGAACAATAACAACACAATTAAATCCAATGAACAATGATGCAATGCAAAGAATACCTACACCAATAAATCCTCAATTAAAATAACTACAATTACGTAACCTATATGAAAATTAATATAAAGCTAGAAATATAAGGAAAATAATAAATAATACATCCTAACTTAAACAACCAATCCACAAGAAACTACACCAACAAACCTATAAAAATAACTAGAACAATGATACCTATACGAAAATAAATTAAAACACACAATAAATCCACAAATACAAGCAAGATATTAAATAACACGACCTAACTAAACCACCCAACCCACAGTAAACTAAATTGATAATACAGAAAACTAAACTAGCACTAATCTAAACTATTTAAGGAAAAGAATTATCAACACCAAAAAAACAAAACCGCAACTGCACCATGCTACCCAGAGCAATGAAGTTAGCATGCCCTGCGTGTGCATGCGAAGTATGAGCAATCCCAACGTTGCCAAGCGTTGCATGACACCGTGACTATCGTAGTAGGACATTAAGTTAGTGACCCTTAGTCAACCTTAGTAAGTCACTTCTTTTGGACTGTGAATACCACTTTTTAGTAACCCTTACTTACTCACTTAGTAGGTTACTAGTAAGTAAGCCTTAGTAGCGTGTAAATATGAGATATTTTAGTATTGAATTTACTACTATGAAGTTTGGATGGAAATATTTCATATGGCAAAAATGTTAATGAAGGAGGCTAAGACCTGGTGGAGTTCCGTAATAAAGATATTATGTGGCATTGTTAAAATTAAAACAACACAGTAGTAGTAGTAGTTTATTTGGTCCAGAGATCCAGATATACATAAATATAGGACAAGTCAACATAGGAGAGATTGGTAATACAAAAGGTTAAGCAGTATATTAAATTTAGAATAATAAGTAGGTATATGCCAAACATTGGCATAGCTATACAGCATCCATATAATCAGCTATACTATAATACATTCTGTACATCAAAAATTTTTTTACCTTGTTTTTAAAAGTCTAAATACTTTTTATAGCTTTCAGATCATTCAGAAGTTTATTATATAATTGTAATCCCATTGGTCTAGGACCAAGAGCAGCTGATATTGTATGAAAAAAAGGAATGTGGAGGTTATTACTGCCTCTGGTACAATGACTGTGTATACCACAATTTTTGTTAAAATCAGGTAAATTTCTCTTCATAAATATTACTATTGCAAGGATATATACACATGATAATGGAAGAATTTTCAATTTAAAAAAAATAGGGCGACATGGTGCATCATATGGTTTGTTTGCAAGCAAGCAAACAGCCCTTTCTGGAATTTTGAAAATAGTAACAGAATGAGGGGATGATCCCCAAAATAAAATACTGTAAATTACACGTGAATAAAATTCACCATAATACAAAGTGAGAAGGACATGAAGTGTTACAGTAGATCATATACATCTTATGAGAAAACAAACAGAACTAAGGTTACTTGACAATTTACATAAATGAAAATCCCATGAAATACGAGAATCCAAATGGATTCCCAAAAATTTAGTATGATTTACCTGAATAATAGGTATATCGTTAACATCAATTATAAGGCTTTTATGAGTTTTATTAATGTTAGCAAAATACATCAATTGCAATTTGTCAACAATCAGGTTTAAAAGATTATTTTTACACCAATCATTTAAATATTGATAGACTAGCTTGTCATTGTCTTGTAGCCTCGTAAAAGAAGGGGATGATCAGTGGCGGCTCGTGTATAGGCACTGCGAAACTGCAGCACCCTCTATTTCCACTTGATATTATCGATAACATTTAATATAATGAGTCCTTTTTTCTTTAATTCTTTCTTTATTTTTGTAGTACAATATATATTCCTTAAGCTTAATGTCAGTACTTCAGTAGCCATCCCCCAGTTTATGAAAAAGATACAAAAATCTTTGTATGGAACTGTGCGATTCACAGTGCCAGCGACGTGGTGTTTGACTGTTGTGGGCATGCGCACATAGGAGGGGGGGGGGTGGGGAGGAAGGCGGGACTGCCAGATAGAGAGAGCACTGTTGCTCTCGCAGTGCTGGCTCTGGCGTGATGGTGGAAGGAAGTTTTTTTTACTCAGCGTGTGTTGTGCTTAAAAACCGTGTACCATATTCTTGAATGTGATAAAGTGTAGAAGAGTGTAAAATTGGATTATTATTCTGCATCCAGCTATTCTATTTGATTCATTTTTTTCTGTTCTTTTATGGATTTCATTTTTAAATGAATAGATCAAGCTTGAACTGTAACAATTTAAGTTAAAGTAAGTAAAAAATGTTTGGTTTTTTTTGTTAAGATTTTATCAAGTTCCTGAATAAATTTTGTTTTTATACATGTTTTTTTCCTTTTACACAATTTTAAAACAAAGGCTAAAAATTTTCTGGAGCAGCACCCCCACTAATTTTATCTACGAGCCGCCACTGGGGATGATAGAATAAAGTTGGTGTCATCTGCATACAGGATAGGTTTAACAACCATTATTGTGTGAAAGTTATTGGGAAGGTCATTAATAAACAAAAAAATAGCCCAGGACCCAAAACAGAGCCCTGGGGAACATCATTTTCTACTAGTTTTCTGGAAGAAATGTATTTTGCACCATTCTTAGTTATTATTACATGTTGTGATCTGTTATACAAATATGATTTGATCCAGTTGTACGGTATGCCCCTGATTCCAAGTTTGTCAAGTTTTTCCAGAAGTATAGAGTGGTTAACACAGCAAAATGCATTGGAAAAGTCAAAGAACAGTGCCCTAGTTTCTAGTTTATTATCAAGAGCAGTTAGAATATGGTCAATTACATGATAGGTAGCAGTAGTAATGGATTTATTTTGCCTAAACCCATGTTGACGTAAGGATATTTGTTTAGTAGAGTCCAGATATGACATTAATCTGCTATAAAAAACTTTTTTAAATACTATACAAAACTGATTTTGCACAGAGATAGGTCGATATGATTTAATATCATTAATGCTTCCTTTTTTCTTGTACATAGGGATAACCTTAGAGACTTTAAGTGATTCTGGAAAGACACCTGTTTGTAATGAGTCATTAATAAGAAAAAGAAGTGGGGCCTTAATATAACTGTAAGACTGCTTTATAATAGTGTTGGGAATTTTGTCGAAGCCAGAACAAGACTTTGTACCAAAATTCTGAATAATATGTATTAACTCATTTTCATAACAAGGTGAAAGGAAAAAAGATTTGCTAGAATTTGGCAGATTTTGGTTTGATATGTGTGAAGAAATAGGCGGTTCAGTGAAATGATTGTTAAAATATGAAGCCAAAAGAGAAAGGTCAGAGATACTCTTCCCAGAGTGGTCATTGAGTTTTGGTAGCGAAAAAGTATGACCCTGCTTTTTTGAACTGTTTATTATTTTCCAGATTTCTCTAGATTTATTATTTGAATTGATCAGTCGTCTATTATTATATGATCTTTTTGATGCATTGATGATGTTGTGGTATTGTCTTTTTTGTGTTTTATATTCCAATTTAAGTGCATTACTATTGCTTATTTTATAAAATATAGCCATATCTTTAAGACGGGAAGAAAACTGGCAAATTTCATTTATAAACCATTCCTTCTTCACATATTTTTTGTCATTTTCTTACTTATGACAGGAAAAGCTTAATTAAAGTAATACAAATATCAAGCGTATCAAGCATTAAATTTTCTTTATAAAGTATGAGAACACCACCATTCTTTCGATTAGTGTGACAAAATGCATCAGCAATAAAATATTCTGGCAGATTGAAAGAATTTACCTCATCTAATTTAAGCCAGTGTTCACATAAACCAATAACATCAGGTTTGTGATTGTTGACAAGAATTTCAAGCTCCAAAAGCTTGTTGCGTACACACTGAGCATTGATATGCATCACATACAAATTATTCATGGATCCTAGTCACAGTTGTTTTGGTTTAGTTATACCACACTGACCCCGGGTTATTCTTTTATCACTCGCAGTGCTTAGAACATCACCATCACTAGTTTTATTAGCAATTTCCTGTTTTGGGACTTCGTTTTCTGAATTCGTTCTCATCACACTGCTCTGCGCTGAAATTATTTGTTACAGAAGTAAAGTGACAATTATTCTCAACAAATTTTACATTCACTCAAGGCTGTTTCCGAAAGTAAAAGCACTTTACCGAAACACCATATGGCCATTAATTAAAAGTGAAATACTCCTATAGCCTAACAATTAGAGGGTTACAACACCCAGTGCATTTCACCCACAAGGTGGGCAAAATGCATTGGGTGTTGTAACCCTCTAATTGTTTGGCTATAGGAGTATTTCACTTTTAATAATCTATGCCAAAGTTATTGAGCTACCAACGATATACCATATGGCCAGTTGGAGCTTTTGAATAATTCATCACGAAGCTGTTACACACCTGTTTCTCGTGACTGGATGTTATGTTGATGGATGTTATGCTGATGGACATTAACAACAAATAACAGAAAACTCTCGATTTAACGGACTCATGGCCGACGGCCGTCTGGTCGCCGAGGATCCACTCCCCATCGTCGCTTTGTCCGCGATTTCAGACCACTCACCTTCCCGAGGTTTGGTTTCTGTCTGATGTTTTTCTGTAATTATCAGTTTTCGACATTAAATTTTCGCCACTTTTGAACTTCCCGCCGGGACCGTCGACGAAACTTCTAGGTGAAAGTATGTTTGGCGAGGGTGTCGAGCGGCGAGCGATGAAATTAAAAGGAGGCAGAGTGAGGCAGTGGAAATACGAATTCATTTGCTATGCTGCACTTAGAGATACATTGGTTCGATTCTCTATACCACAGGATTTCACGCAGGAGTTCGTACTAGCCGCGGTGATGTTTTTCGTGTCTGTGCGTTAGTAACTTACGAGACGAAAACATTGTGGAGTGGTATGTTGAATGAAACAAAAGGCGTGCTATAATGTAAATGTAAATATATATATATATATATATATATATATATATATTTATTTATTTATTTATAATTTAAATTTCAAGGGGTGAAAGCATAGTCACTAGTTGAATGCACTGATTGCTCCGAGAAAGGAGGAACTAAAAAAAAACACTTTTCGGGGCGATTTTGGATTGTCATATTTATGTTCCAAATCTTCAGACTGCCAATTGTTCCAATCTATTTGTTTTTTGCGCATTTAGCTTGATAAACGTGTTCATGTTTTTAGAATATTTACGTAAATATAAAAAAACCACATGAAGCCGCAAGAGTGAGAGACCGTGGATGACATGCGCACGTAAATTTCAAAGTCGTTATTATACATTCTCTTCGAATTCAAATTAATCGAGTTTTTCCGCATTAGATAAACATACGTATTATTCTTGTTTAGCAGTGTTCCTAATGTACTGCATTTGACGTAAGATGTGGCCATTTAGTAGGTGCATTTTGCTTCGTCGTATGATGAACTTTCGGATTTAACGGACTTTCGGCAATAACGGACAACCCATCCCCCAATTAGTCCGTTAAATCGAGGACTTACTGTAATTAAAAACAATAAAACTCAACTGTACTTGGGCGCTTTTTCTTTAGCAAAATCGTCTATAACATCTTCGAAATTTAAATTGGTTGAAATGTCATGTTTGATGGACAATATTGCTAGTTCTGTCAACCTTTCCAGTGCTATTTTAGAACGTAAATAGTTTTTAATCAATTTCAATTTCGAAAAAGATCGTTCTCCGCTGGAAAGGGTCACAGGAAGAGTTAGAATTCTGAGTGATATAAAAATTGGAAATTTTTCTATTAAATTATTTTTATCTATGTAATTTAAAACATTTAATGATGTTATCCCATTATTTAAAACACTTCTGATAATTAAATGTTCATTGTACAAATTTATCATCTGTCAATGCTACATGCAAATCTTGACATTTAAAAAAAATAATCTCCGAGTCTATGGATCAACAATGGAATGCCATACAAAAATTCAAATAATTATTTGTTTCTAGTTGGGTAAATCTTGCAATAGTTTTTATGAAACATTAACTTTTTATAAAACGTCATACCAAACACCAACACTGCAAACAAATTTAAAGTTTTATCCGCCAGCGATTTGCTTTTGTTTTTAGTATCACTCTCTCTGCTCATCCAAAGAAATTTCCATCAGTGCAGCATATATTTCTCCCAATTGGTACCTTAATGGCTTAACAGAATCTGCACGACTTTCCCACTGCGTAGTACTAACACTTTTTAAAGTCAAGGATGTTATATACTTTTTATTACAGTCCATCTAATTGATGGAATGATATGATCCGAAGATCCTATGCAGACAGGCATAAGCTGTGAAAGTTTTTTCTCGTTTCAAAAATTGTTCCAACAGTCCATCTGTTTGTCGAACTTTAGAAAAATACAAATATCTCTTGAACTAAAGAAAAAAATAATTTCTCCAGATTTTGCTGCTGCATCATTAACCACAAGGTTAAGCAAATGACATGAGCAAGGTACAAATAAGGCTTTAGGATTTTGATTTTGACGGATTTTGAAAATCCATCTTTGGACACCGGAATGGGTACCTTTCATATTGGCCTTGTTGTCGTAACCCTGTTCGTGCATGTTTTCAATTTTGATGCCCAATGTATCTTGCAATATCAATTTGGTCAATCCAGCTCCAGTTGTTAATTCAACAGGCAGAAATTTAATAAAATATTCTTTAGGAGAATATTCTGGCTGCTGTTCTTTGGTCACAATGCGAACTACAAACGACATTGCTCAATCCTGCTAATGTCCAAAGTGCAATCTAATATTATGCTGTAATATTTTGCTTTGCTTCTAGCAACAATAGTATTATGCACTTTTTGTCCTAGCAGATAAATAAGATTATTTTGAATGCCTTTTCTCATATAATGGATACTGAGGATTTTTTGAGGCTCTTCTTAAATGCTCACTTGTAACAGGATCAAACTTTGCTAATAACTCCATGATTTTGAAAAAAATACCATTGTTATGGTCAAAAATTATCTGAATTTCCTCTAAATGCCAACAGTTGTGAGGCACATAATTGTATAACAGTGATAATTCTCTTTAAAATATCTCACCAATGTTGTCGTTCGTTGTGAGATTCGTTGATGTTCTCAATCAATGGTCTTGCCAATCTTCAACCTGGTATCTAACTCCACCCATTTTTTGTAACATTCCATATGTTTTGTTGAACTCTCATGAGATTTGAGACCCCACGAAATATTTTTCTAATCACTAAACTCGAATTTGGACCAATTTATTGAGTTAGAATCAGAATTTCGAAACAAAGTGCTACAGAAACAGTACATGGAATCAGTAGTTGTGGGGTATATATTCTCTAATTTTTGACATCACTCTTTGATAAAAAGTCTACGGGAAAATCAATTCTTTTAACTTGTACTGTGCATTTCTCTAAAATGAGTCGTTGAGACGTACTTATATTTTGCCAATTCACGGGATCAGCAGAAATTCATTATCATTTTTCATATCAGCTGTAATAGTAATCATCTGCAATTTTCTGTGCCCCTTCTTTGTCTTCTTCTGTATCACCATCCTGTTTATTCTCGTATATTTCTGCTAAATCAACCGTTTCAATCTTTGATTTCTTTTGTTCAGCTTCTTTCATTAGTCTTTTTCTCCTGTACTCACTTCCAGATAATTTTTTATTTTTAAGTTGTTCATTCTACAAGTAAAAATAAAACTTAATGTTTAAAATGATAAAAATGTAATGGGAATAATATTATAAAAATTAAAATAATTCTTGTTTTCTGTTAATATTTTGGAGTAATATTGATGCTAATAATAAATGATATAATGTAGAAAATGAAATAAATAAAATAGAAACTTTAATTTTTTGCACGAAAAATACACACTAGTTACACAGATTAAATATTTATTATTATAGCAACAGCAAGTACTAGGATTTCCACAAAATATTAATGCAAAACATTTGATCTAATAGACCTAAATTATCCAGTCTGCATAAATTCACTCTTGCCATCAATGTCTGCACATGGTGAGCTTGTCGCAAGCAGTGACGTTCAGCCAGGTTCAACCCAGTCATGGTCAGTGGTGCTGAGATCGGCTGAACACAGGCATTGTTAGTGCTAGTACTGTAGTGGAATAAACAACTCACTTAGAGGCAAACTACAAATGTTGCCAAATATTTGTATGTTTGCCAATAAGAAAATATTTCAAAGGTAAGCCGCCATGCACACTGGTGTGTGGGAAAAGAAGAGCAATACAGAAATCTGTCCGCGGTTGTCTTTTTCTATGGACACGCTTTTCTTTTTTGCAAATCCGCAATGGTTGATATGCACCCGAAAATGCTGCCCCAATCTATCTGCTGAGGCAGTCGACTCACCCCTGGGAATAACCTCCATCGGCATACCATCTGGTTACCTCTGTTTATAGCTAGTTTCATTTGCTTCTTTAAGCTTATGTTGACAGTCGAGTATTGGAGCTTTACTTTTAAGTTGTTTTTGCAAATTAATAATTTGTATATATATGAGTAAAGTGTATTTTTGAAAGATATAATTGTCATTGATTTCTACCTTTTTTGCTAGCTAACCCTGAGTCTATCAAAAATTCAGATTGGAAACCCCTGCCCTAAAATGGTTTTGATTGATTTTTGCAGTGAAGGTATTAAAAAATTAAAATTTTGGTTTTTTCGGGTATAATCTGAATTTGAAAAAAATCATTCGGAAGGTATAAATCTGGTAAAATTAATTAATTATTTTATTTCATCCTTATATTTAAATATCACTTAAAACCTAAATTTATTCTCAATCACAGTGTTGACTGTTTATCAGGATAAATATAAAAATCTATGCATTGCTTCATACCAAGACTTTGGATTTTAGAGCTTTGATTCTAATTATAAAAAGTTAATGTTACATGTTCATTATTCATCTAAGTAGTTGTTTGGGAAGACTTACAATTTAGAAATTTTCTTGGACAATTTCAACTAGGTTAAGAATTCATTTGGAATTGTTTGGTTTTTAACACAACTTGCCTGAACTCTTGTTCTTGTGATTATTTTGATATACCTCAATTTGCTCACGTAATGATTCTGTTCAAAAGGTTACTCATTAGCAAATAAATCTCTGAGATGAAGAAATGTTAAGTGGTGAAACAAGTTTTTTCATAATTTAAATATTTTAAATTTGAGAAGGAGAAAAAATACTGTGCTTGGCTGGAAATCTCTCACTTGCTGGGTAGGTGCCAGTATGATTCTCCATTCTTGGATTGGGGGTTCCTAGTCAAGTACAGGATTTCTGTTCAATCTTTATGCGCTCATGTATAATAACTCAATTCGTCAACTTTCCATTTTAAATTGCTTGAATTAATAGTTCAGCTTCTTATCATAGAGTGATGTTGTTTTACCAACTTTTATATTAACTTTGCCAGTTATAACGAATTAACTAAATTTTAAAAAATCTCAACTCATACTACTGGCATAAGACCTATTAATCACCTTGGCTACCAGATCTGCTCGCTGGTGCTGTGATATTTATCAATTGAAATTATTCAGGGGAAGATTGAGGTATATGGTAATGGCATTCTTCATCTTTATTTATTTAAATTATGATTTTGTTTTAGTTGGTTAGTTTTATAATTTCATTATTTTGACAATAGTTATCACATTATTCATATTATATAACCGTAGTGATCCTTTTCAGAATTTATATTGTAGAAGTGAATATAGACAAATTGTAATCATTCTTCATAGCAATGAGTATAAACAAACCATTTTCATAGTTTGTAGCAAGGAGTATCAACAAAGTACTCTTTTCAAAATAAATTTGTATTTATGCGACTGTTCCTGTATCTTGAAGAGATATTATTATTAATAATAGTAAGTTGTTTATCATAATTGATAATAAGTGTTTTTATTTATCTTAAAACCTTTATATCTTGATTCCTTTATTTTCACTTGTTTTAATAATATAATGGGTGGCTGACAGCTCTTAGTATGGAGATGAGAGTTCTTTATGTACTTGTGACTTTGCGTATACAGTTATATGGAAGTAATGTCAGCAGCTAATTTACAGACAAATGTTTATCATTTAAATTTATTATTGGAACATTGGGAAACAATGGATGGAGATATTTGAGAAAAATTGTCAAATTTCTTTATGGCAATTGAGTGACAAGAAAATATCTTACTGGAAATGAGAATCGAACAGTTTTATCACAAATAAATAAAGAACACTACTCCTCGACCACTAAATCTGTGCTAAGAACTTTTCAGCTACCCTTTATTATGCAAAGAACATTGAAATCAGACATTCTTCTTGATTTTCAGGGAATCAACTGCATTAAGAAGTCAGTGTGCAATGAAGCCTTCTAGGATGGGCAAGAAGAAAAATGGCATTTCCTATTATTTAACCCTGCACAGGTCGTGGGGTGTCTGTGAGAAGCCATAGCTTCACTCTTCCAGTGCATCTCATGATGGCAGGGTTAGGTTAAGATGCTTTGCTTACAATTTAAAAATGTAGCAATTTCATATATATAAAAAATGTTACTTAATCATGTACAATGATAATATTAATTTGCTACTTCTATTGTACTGTTAAAGAACAATAAATGAATGATAATCTACAGTTTTGTTTACTTTATGAAAGTATGCTATGAACATTCCACATTATTAGATGTGTCAACTTCCTTCTAGAGGAGTCTTCCTAAAGCAAGGCATTATTAAGCTTCCTCCCTTAAAGCAAGGCATTATTAAGCTTCCTCCCTTAAAGCAAGGCATTATTAAGCTTCCTCCCTTAAAGCAAGGCATTATTAAGCTTCCTCCCTTAAAGCAAGGCATTATTAAGCTTCCTCCCTTAAAGCAAGGCATTATTAAGCTTCCTCCCTTAAAGCAAGGCATTATTAAGCTTCCTCCCTTAAAGCAAGGCATTATTAAGCTTCCTCCCTTAAAGCAAGGCATTATTAAGCTTCCTCCCTTAAAGCAAGGCATTATTAAGCTTCCTCCCTTAAAGCAAGGCATTATTAAGCTTCCTCCCTTAAAGCAAGGCATTATTAAGCTTCCTCCCTTAAAGCAAGGCATTATTAAGCTTCCTCCCTTAAAGCAAGGCATTATTAAGCTTCCTCCCTTAAAGCAAGGCATTATTAAGCTTCCTCCCTTAAAGCAAGGCATTATTAAGCTTCCTCCCTTAAAGCAAGGCATTATTAAGCTTCCTCCCTTAAAGCAAGGCATTATTAAGCTTCCTCCCTTAAAGCAAGGCATTATTAAGCTTCCTCCCTTAAAGCAAGGCATTATTAAGCTTCCTCCCTTAAAGCAAGGCATTATTAAGCTTCCTACCATATAGTAAGGCACTACTTTCCTAAAGCAAGGCACTATTAAGCTTCCTTCCATACAGCAAGGCAATATTAAGCTTCCTTCCATACAGCAAGGCACTATTAAGCTTCCTTCCATACAGCAAGGCAATATTAAGCTTCCTTCCATACAGCAAGGCACTATTAAGCTTCCTTCCATACAGCAAGGCACTATTAAGCTTCCTTCCATACAGCAAGGCACTATTAAGCTTCCTTCTTAGAAGAGTGCTGGAAGTCTTATCCGAGGCAACAGGAAGTTGCCTTTCCGAGACAGTCTCGGCAAGGTAACTACTTCCTGTTCTCTCGGACAAGCACTGCCCAGAGCAAAATTTGCTGCCTGCTTGTCTCCTTAAGGGCACATTCTGTAGACAGACTGTCTTGGGTAAGCCGGACTTAGTCTTAGGAGAAAGCATGCCAGTCAAGCATGAAAGACTTGAAAAAAAATGACAATTTATTTGAGATGAACTTTATTTCCAGAATTTTTTATACATTTATATACACAGTCATATGTATCTGCACATCACTAGTCATAGAAAAATTCCATTTCTGCAGGCTTGAGGCAGGTACATAAATGTAATTCCTTGTAGGAATTTGGAGGTTTGATTGTGGTTCTCTCACTGCCCCTTGTTCATGCTGAGTCGGAATGGATAATTGGGAAGGAGATGATGCCTCTGAAACAAAAATTCATTCTTTAATTATAACTTCTAGACAACACCGGTTTAACCACTAGACCATAGTAGAACTAGCCAAATATAATTATTCTTGCGATTATTAGGAAATTCATATAGGTTCCATGGTCTGTCTCTCTGATATAATGGCGAGTGTGTAAGGCACCCCCTATAAATACATATAAGATAGTTTATTCTATTACATTTTCAGCAAACAAACAAAAATTACAATACATATGAACCGGTATCGAAAGATTGGGCGATTCTTGAATTTTTATCTAAACAATAACTCCTAATTATAGACGTTTATCCTCTATCCAAATAATTTAATCTATACCTCACAGACCATATGAGCACGGAAGAGAAAAATATGGATTTTTAATTGTTGTTTGCTGAGACCGATGTAAAAAATATGCGATATTTTCTCGGAATTTTTTGGATTGTATTGGAAGTTATAACGGATGTAGTTCAAAATCACAATTGGGGGATAAATTTTAATAATTTAACACAACTTAATTGTATTAAAATCCGTCGGTTTAGGAGATGAAAGTTACGGACTACCACTTCGCTGGTAAAGACCGCCTAAAAATAGACCTTTCGAAATGCAGGCTTTTATTCTGGCCTACGATCATCCATTTCAAAAAATCATCTTACAGCTCGAAATCGCTCATATTAGACGTTTTAATCACTTATTTTGGGGAAATATTGCTATTTCAACGATAAATAGATAGATGCCTTGCCGTAATTGTCAACACTAGAAATGCCTTCCTCTAAATCAAAATTTGTCGACAATCGATTACTGGTGATTGTTGTAATCATTTATTATCAGTTTAAAATTTAAATTCCGTCTCTCATTACTATATAATACTATTCCGTCATTTTTGGCGTCACCTTCCGGTATGGACGCAAATAAATCGGTTCGATTTCGACGAATCTTTCGCCGCAAGTTTTAAGTGGGTTGTCAGGATAATTCTCGTTTTTGCATTTTGATTAACACGTAATCGGCTAGATTGTAGACCTTTAGTCTTTATCATTTTCAAATATCTTACGACTTGGACTTGAGATTTACACCATTTCACGTAAAAAGAAATTAAGCGCAGTTCTGTTGTTTAATTCGTGTTGGCTTATATTTTAAGTCTATATTTTCCACGGTTTTTCTACATTTCTAAGACATTGTTAACCTCGGATTTTTGCATTATTGGGCTTTCAAGTACATTTGCAATGCATTTACAATGGGCAGCAGAACATTGAAAATTTCAGTTAAAAACAGCGAAGGCAAAAACGACTCCATAAGATTGTGATAATACTTAACATTACTAATGCAAATTACTATACTGGTAATGTTTGTGATTAATTAAGATATTTGACGCGAGATTACTTATTATTAAACAACCCCTCCATACGAACAAAACAAATCTAAATCATGTATGTATGTATGCATGCGTTTTTGGTTGTGAAAATGGTGTGAGCTATGTGATTATTTTGAGAGGGGGCAATAAAAGTGGTTCAACTAAAAACGCGGTCACTATTTTTTGTCATACGAACTATCGCATAGGTTTCTTAAACTAGTTACAAAAATACGCTTCATTTCCTTTCGCGTGCATGGAACATTTTGTGAGCGGAAAAATAAAATAAAAACGTCAATTACTTCACTCCAGTGAGGTGTTTTAAATAATATTCGATTGACTAATTACAATTGATTAGAAAATAAATAAAAATCTAATATTTACAGTATACTAAAATTACGTCCATTTGTTTATTAGTGGGAGGCAGAATTTTTGCAGATAGCCGGTGAAATATTCTCGTAAAAATACGTCAAATTATGACGTTAAAACGAAATACGAAAATCGACGTACTTGGTAATTTTAATGCAAATGATTAATACCCGCGTTAATCAAATGGAGAAAATAAACACTCCTGGGATCGCACTCATGATATAATGACATAATTAAAACGAGCAAGATGATGTAGATACCAATATATTGAGAAAAATCTTCGCAATCCGTTCTCTAGTTATTTGCGTTAAACCACAACTCGCCGCAGTACAATTTTTTTTAATGAAATACCGATAATCCTTGAGAGCGTCCGTTCGTTCACTCCATTTACTACGCGAAAGGCGCTCTTTTGTCTACCATTAGATATTATCTACCGTCTTCTTCTACGAGCAGACAGGATAGATTTTCTTCGATGAGAACTCTTTCAGCCCTTTGGAAGTCGAGAGGGAGAAAAGAATTTCGATAGTGGTTAAAAAAAAAAGGAACTTCTACATATAAGTGCCGCCGGTTGTTTGGAAGTCCCTCTCCAGTGTGCGTCCCCTTGAAAAAGAGTAACTGATGAAGTAATTAAGTAACAAGCAAAATTAATGGGATATCAGATGGGCATCACAGATTGTTTATAGCAGTGGATCGTTGCATCGTTTTAAGCAACGCCTTGAACCGATGCAACAAAAGAGACACTGACGTTGACAAGGGAGCAGTTGTAAGAGGATGAAATTTTTTTTTGAGATTTTAAAAACATGATCATGGAGATGTTTATAACATGGGTGAGGCCGCTCTCTTATATAGCCAGAACAATCCACCTCAAGTGAGCCTGTGAAAGGATGTAAAAAAAATAAAAGCAAGGATCACCCTTGCATTCTGTCCAAATGCTGATGAGGGTGGCAAAGGGATTGTTACTGTGATTGAAAGGGCAGCAAAGCCTCGGTGCTTTAAGAATTTCAAACCATCACTTTACATTAATTATAGTAAAGCGTGGATGACTACAATTTTATGAGTGGCTAAAAATTTTCAACAAAAAGATGAAAATTAAGAACAGTTATATGCTTATGCACCTTGTCATAAAACCTTGCACCTTATTAACGTGAGACCGCCCAATCGCACTGGCTTCCTACAGCCTCTTGATGCTGGAATTATTAAGAACTTTAAGGGACACTATAGGCGACATCAAGTGGAGAAGGTAGTAGAGAGTATCAGAAATAATAGTTCACTTGAGTTATCTTTGAAAGATTCATTGTACATGATCAAACTGTCATGGGATGAAGTTTCACCACAAACAATAATAACTGTTGGGCACACACTGGACTTATCGAAAAAGTTCGATTAGATAAACTAGAAGAAATCCTAACCAGGAGTTGCGGATTGCCATGGATAATCTTCCAATTGCGAGTGCATCTTTGTCTTCATTAGAATTTCTTGCAGTCGATGAAGAACAACCTGCAATTGGAGACATGACAACCGAGGAGATAGTGGAACTAACGCAAAGGGTATGTGCCTTCATTTGACAATGAAAGTGAAGTAGATGAAACAACAGTTTGTGAAACAGTGAATATTAAGGAGGCTGAAATATGTCTTAACAAAATTCGTAGATATCTTGAAGAGAACTCGGACAAAAAAGACTTAATGATTAATGAAGCATGCTGTAGCCTTGGTATTTCCATTTGTTAAATGAATGACCAAAAGAAAATTCAGACAAAATTAGAAAAATATTTCCCCAGAAGTGAGTTTGAATTATACTTCTAACTGCATTGTAACATCTTGTACTGCATTGGTTTTTTTTTTAAAATATAATGTGCAAATATAGTAACTGAAGCAAATTTTCTTTCCCTAAAGTACTATTAACCTTTATTCACTGTGCGTATCCAGATGATGCATTTTCTTTCCTTTATATAATTTTTGTGCTACGTGTTTTCGTATGACTTCTTTCCTCTAGACAACAGAATAATATAATTCTTTAATATTTTACTATTAAATTTGAAATTTTTTATCAATGGCACATAAGGTATGCAAATAATTAGAAATACAAAGCCAAAATATCCCTAAATAAATCCGGTAGATGAACCTTATGGGCGGCATTTAAACCTAGCTGCGTACTTTATATCCATTAGGGTGCCAAAAAGAATCTTGAAGTACCTCGAGTTAGTGTCACCCACGCTTTAGCGTGACTATACTAAAAGAAAATGAATCACAGTGAGAATACGTAGAATGGAATGTAACGCGATGCAAAAACAGCAAGTAGCATGAAAATTTAATGTGATGAAACACCATAAAATCACGTAAAGAAAAATAAAATGACCGCGAAAACGTTCAATAAAATGGCTTAATTGTAATTGTACTCATTTATAAAAGTCACGAAGGTTACATTTCAAAGTATTCCAACGTATGACTAAAAATATGTCCACTCACTGAACTGCTGCCTGTACGATAGAAATTGAAAGACTCCTACGCAACTCCCCTCTTCTACCCCCTCCACTGTACTTCCCCTCCGAAGGTAGCCTGTTGGAGGGAAAGTGACCCCAACTTATTTCCTACTCTCCTCCGTCGGCTCGGTTAGCGGAGTGGGTATAGTTACATGCCCCCCAATACCGAGGAAGCGGGTTCGATCCCAGCGGTGGAATTGTGCGCTCAAGTGGAGCTAGGTTGAAAAAAAACTTCCGTCGAGAACAGTGAGTTTACGTCCGCCCAGAGGACGGGAGTATTTTTTCAGGCTATCGAATCCACCGCTGAGACGAACCCGCTTCTGTATTGGTTGGGCAGTTTCTATGCCCACTGCGCAGCTGTAGCTGGCCTCTGTGGCGGGTTTTTGCATCCGTATTACATATTCTTACTTTTACCAAAACTTGTATTTTTTTAACTAATATTATTTCATCTAAAATAGTACTAAAAGAAGTTAGTTATTAAATAAAATTACCAATTGAAAAAGTTATTCGCCAAATAAAAATTATCCGCCGAATGAAAAAAAAGATTTTTCGAGTGAAAATATTAACTGGGTGAAAAAAATATTCACCGAGCGAAAAATAATCGGTAGTGTAAAAATAAACGCGTTATAAAATATGATTAGCCACCTAAAAAAAATTGGCAAGAGAAAAATATTCGCCGAGTGATAATATTTTCTCCACCTGAAAAAATAGCACGACGCGTAAAAAAATAGTTCGACTGAAAAAAATAAAAAATTATTCGCCGGCGAAAAAATATTAGACGTTTAAAAAATCGAGTAAAAACATTGATAGCCGCTTGAAAAAATACTACGCTGCGAGAAAAAATTTCAACGAGTGAAAGCACGCATACTGAAAAATAAACCGCGTTATAATTATTATTAGCAGAGTAAATAAAAAAAATCTGCAGCGTGAAAAAATTATTCTCCAGCGAAAAAAATTTCGTCAATTGAAAAAATGTGAAATTAGTATTTGCCGAATGAAAAAAATATTCGCCGCCTGAAAAAATATCCATGAGTGAAGATATTATTCATCGCGTGAAAAAAAAATCCGAATGAAAAAATGATCGCCGCATGAAATTACTATTCGCCGAATAAACAAATATTCGCCACGTGAAACTGTAAATACCTTTCATACATTGCAGAAGTTTCTGGCATAATTTGAGATTTCCGTGGTCACTCTTGTTGACATCCAACATGAAGACTCATCTGCTATAATGTGTTAATCACCAGAAGTGAGACTAGAGAATGAGAAAAATTCTGAACTTGACCAGGAATCAAACTCTCTCCAGCAGGTATTTTAACAACTACCAAGCCAATATAATTCTCTACTATCTATTTTGCAAACATCTTTAAATTTGGAAATGATTGAGGCACACACCTTTTATCAATTATGAATTATCACCAATACTTGGTAAATAAATTACAGGAGGAAAAAATAAAAGCATGAAAAGTCATAGGAAACAAAAGTAACTGATTTTATTAATCAACCATAGTTTTAATTGAAATTAAAAAATAGCACAATAAAAACCATATTTAATTGAATATAATAATATTACATTCAAATTTGTGACTAAATCCTCCAAAACAAACTTTGGGTGCCTAGTAGCATTCTTTATACATTGTATTTATGACTAAACAACCTCTTGGATTATTATAGCCATAACAAACCGAACACACATGCAAGGGAGGAAGGAAACTAGATGCCAACATTAGTGTACTATTTATGAAGAGCATGAAGGGGGCCAACTGCTTAACATCCCTTCCAAAGATCAGGGCACTAACTTGGGCAGCCTCCTCAAACCACAAAGTAGGGGATGGATGATACCAGGTAGAAACATCCAACCTCCACCGGATTAAAACCTGTGACTCTAACCACTCCACCACTACCATCCCTATTCTTTATACTTCCTTCCTACAACAAGTTGTAAGTACTTTGATACGCATGGCATGGTGATAACACTGGATAACAAAAGAAAACTTTTTTGTTACATGGTAAGAAGATGGCTATTCTTATAGAATCTTTTGCACTGATTTCAAATACCTTTGTTTACAAACTCAACTCTCAGATCATCATTAATTATTTTTGGCCACGTAGCTGGATCATCATAACTGATTACATCTTTATCTTCTGAAAGTTTTATCAAGTCACTATTACAAAAATTATTTGATACCTGTTGATGATCTTCAATGACATTTGTTGCAGAAGTCGGTGAATCACTCTCTTGTTCTTCCTTTCCTTTTGTTACTTTTTCACACTGTTCTTCTTCATTTTCTTTTGACATCTTCAAATACTTCAGTCTTTTGCTCTTCGTCAACGAGCATTAATGATGATGTGGATGGTCATTGCCCTTCATCACCTACCGAGGAAATTAACCAACGTAACATACTACTCTGGTATTTTTACTTTTCTTCTTCTATCTTTTTCTTTATTCTTCTCTTTTTTGCTCCAGAAAGATACACTCGTTTTGTAGACATTTTCTCGCTAATCTGTATCAAATATAAATCAAACATAACTTCACTATTGTATGCAGGTTCACGGGGACTTTACACCAACTAGATTCTGGGTTTGTGTGCAAGCTTCCTCGTGTTGGATGAGGCTGCGGTAGTTCCCAGACCCAGGCGGAGGCAGCCGAGAAGTGTAAGGTAGCTAGGGTTGCCACCTTTTTCGAGTTCTCGGGTCAAAAAGAACCTCATCCTCATGATGTTATATCTTGTATGAGTTTAATTTGTATTTAATAGTTTGCCTTTCAAGCTATTTTTTCATAAGAATCTAAGATACAATTTTATTGTATTTTCAAGAAGGTTGGAAACTTACCTTGTATCTAATTTTTATTCCCGCCTGGCTCATGCTATACTTTCATAAGAATGTAGGCATTTTTATCGTATTTGCAAGCAGCACTGTGGGAAACTTACTTTGTATCTAATTTTTATTCCTGCCTGGGTTAATGTAGATCCAGCTGCATTGTTGATGCACTATACAATGTAGTCAATCTATCATTAACGCTTCTTTCCATATTTACCGATTGAATTTAAACTTGACATTATTTCCATTAAAACATGATTTGAATTTTGAATAACATATAGTATCTATTGTGTATTCCGTAGGGTAAACAATAAAATGTTCATTAAACATTAGATACGTTTTATTTTGTTAAATTGTAAATATTTGAAATTGAAATTGGATTGGGTCCTGGAGGACGCAGGTCCGGAGTTAGCGTTCTTAATGATAGGTCCAGTGTCCGATTGTTAATAAAATAATTAATAACAATAAAGGCGACACAGAATATTTCCAAAATTATATTATTAATTGAGAAAGATCCACGAAAGTTTTAATGAATTAAATTGCTATTAAAAAATAAAAACATTTTCAACTGTTATTTTAAGGCTCCAAAATATGTATCAAGATTGTATTATTTTATCAACTAATTTTTTTTAACTTAAAATTCCATGCTCCCTCGACCAGGGGCCCCTAGATCGGGGGCCCTAGTGCGGCACATCCATTGCACCCCCCTTTTGCACGGCCCTGTGGGAGTCCAAAAAGTGTATTTTTAGAGACATATTACACCCCATTGCTCTGTAGGCCAGAAGAAGCTCACTCACAAGTTGCCTGTAGTTTTCTGCCTTGTAGTTTGGTGACTACTTTTTGAAAGATGCCCATGCAGCTGCTTCAGTTTCATTCAGTTGGCTTTCAAGCAAAGCATCCTTCATCAGTTCCCTTATTTGAGGAGACACAAATATTCCTTCTTTGATTTTTGCCTCACTAATCCTCAGAAATTTATTTTTCAAGAAGAGAAATACACATCCATTATGATCCATTGCTTTTACAATTTAATTTAATGTGCAATGGTGGTAAATAGATTTTTCAAAACTAACCAGTGGCTGACTAACTACATTTCTCTTTCCTGGAGTGAGTTTCTCTTTTTTGCCAATCCTTTTTGATGTTGTGGTTTTGTCTATCTCTGCTATCCCATTCACACAAGAAGCAACAGAATTTGGTGTATCCAAGCTGTAACCCAAATAACAAAACAATAATTTCTAGATCTCCACAGACATGCCAAGAATACTTTTCATACTGGATACTGGTTAGCAGAAGTTTCATGTTTTCATACGATTACTTCATGTGATGAGCATGAGCTAGTGAAACAGATGGGTACTTGTTTCCATTGTGAAGCAGGACTGTTTTTAAACTCACCTTTGAGGAATCTATGAACAAACGTCACTCCTGAGGAATCAACATCATTGCAATAAACTAGATCTCCCTCTTCAGAAAATAGATGTTCAAATTGCTGTTGACGTTTACGGAAAAAACATATTTTAGCACCCTGATCAAGAAGATTCCAATCTTTTAATCTTGAAGCTAAAAGTTCTGCTTGACTTTTAGATAAATTAAGATCATGAGCCAAATCATTCAGTTCAGACTGAAGTATCAAGTGAGGGTTAGAAGAAGTCGGGCTTTCCATAAATGCTGGGTCATTCTGTATTTCAAGCAAAAATAACAATCTGATGAATGGTCCTTAGGTTCTCTCCAAACCATGGGAACTGCAAATGGCATGTGATGGGATTTTTTAAGCCAGTCAGTAGTGTTACACATGAAGCACAACAGATGTGAGGGGCCCAAGATTTGTCCTGATCACCTACTTTGCAACCAAAATAAAGCTCATATCATTTACTAACTAGAGGGGTAATATGTGCCTTAAAATTTAACTCACCACAAATATAGCAAAAATTCTTTGGGTGACTTTTACAATTTCAAGACGTTTCCCTTAAAAAACACACACTACACACTAAAAATATTCACCACTAAGCTAGAACACACAGACACTAGGTATGTTTCACAAATGGAAGCTGACACTCAACTGAGAGCAAAGAGGAGATACTGAATCAGACATTGTGAAAGTGTCAGCATATTTACATTAGTAGCTGCCAGGGGTACGAAACTCTTATGGGAGAATAGATTCCCAGGTTTTACTATGATGATACGGGGTCCACCAAATGCGCTGCAGTCGCAGCCAGCTCTCTCTCTCTTTTCCCTCTATTTCTCTCTCTCTACCACATCACCACTTGTTCCTTGTGTATCATAGCGGAACAGCGGCCATTTTGCTTGATATAAGGATATAGGTTCGCCATTCCTTAGGTTGACAGTTACTCTGATTTTGTCAAGTAGATATATAGTAGATATGCATTCATCACTGTTTAAGAAAACGTGATGGAATGAATTTGTTCGGATCTCAAATCAACAGGTAAGTCTTAAAAATAGCATATATTTTTGAAAGAAAAATTCTAACGAACTAGTTCTACAAGTTATGTGAATGCGTTTTGTGAGAATGCTTTTATATTTTCTTAACAGATACCTGCACTGGATAGATGTCCTAGGAAGGAAGGAAAGAAATTTCTCTCTTTTTTGTGTGCAAGAAGCATTTGGAGAGGAAATGTTTCTCATTTTTAGGTGTTAAGCCTCGCTTACTTCACCTAGCTGTGCCATCCATTGCCCTGGCCGTGAATATGGTACGTGTCAGTTCACAAAATAAGCCGTAATTTTAGATTGAGTAATTGAAATTTCTGTTTAAAACTTCTCGTGGTTATCAGTAGATTATTGTGAGTTTGGAAGTTAAACTGCAACATAGATGCCAGGATTGTAATAGAATGAAATAAGTATACCATAGTGATGTCTCATTGTTTTAATTTGAAATATTTTTAATTTACAGAAATTGTTAACTTGATTATTTCTTGTTTCTCATTTGTTTGTAATCCTAGACTTTAAGATAATTCTTCTTTGTTTCAAAACGTATTTAGAAATACATATATATTTTTCGATCGAGAAATCAAAAGTTTTCCTTGTAATTTGATGAATACATATAGATCTTAAATGGGCTAACTGTAACTGCTGCAAACACCTAAACGTCAGCAAATACAACTGTGCTTAGAATAAATTATAAATAAAGTGGACATTTTCTAGTGCAATGTGATGTGTTTAATTTTACAAATGGTAATGTGATCTTCATAGAAAAATTGTTTATGAACCGCAATGGGCCTTAAGTGCATTTACCTTATTTTACATTTATTGCAACATTTGAAGCATGCCCATTGCCTCCTGCATCAATTTCATTAGGTTTAGCAGGTTTAATGATTGACATTTTAAGAAATTCATTTTCATTCTTTTTACAGGTGGAACAGAAAGAGAATGTGTTCCAGTGCTGAAGAAATCACTTTACAATAGATTTTTGATTGATCCACAAATTCATTCTTGATGTGAAAGTTTGACGTTTTTCGTCGTCCATGTGAATTTCCTTTAAATACGTTTCATACATAAAAGGTATTAACGTAATAAAATTCGGTTACAATAATTCATTTTTATGTTATGTAATTTGATAATGACTTTGTACTCTCGCAATGTGTGATATACAGTAATAAATTTGATTTCTTATATGCAATTCTTTCGTTTAAGTCCATTTCTTCTGTCCGTGCAATTTATATTTGCTATGATTATCGTATTAAAATGGGAAGGGAAGGGGGTGAGCAACATCCTGTGATGACGTCACGCTAGCCTTTGTGAATACGTAGTTCCAAATTTTCCCGTTGACCCATCTATTGTCGCCTTTCATGGAAAACCTGGGAACAGTTTTATAGCATGAAGTTTCCGGTCATTCCGTAGGGGTACTAGTCTTTGGTAGCTGCCTACCCAAGGTGATGACTCATAGGTTTTGGACTATGAGTCACAGACACTAGGCATGTTTCACAAATGAAAGCTGACACTCAACTGAGAGCAAAGAGATCCAAGGTGATGACTCAGCTTTTGGACTATGGTGATGTGCAAACAATGACCTCATGTTAGCAGTCAACACATAAACAAACCAACATTAACAAACTAGCTGTTTCTTTCTATGAACACAATAAGTAATATTTATTTATATGCTATATACATATTATTATGTCTGTTACACAAAAATGGTGGGTGATAGAAAAATTCTGACTTCATTTTTGAAATCAGCACCTAAAAATACAAAAGAAACAGTTTAAATTTTACATTTAACAAAATCTTCGTTGACCAGTGAATCAGCTAAAAAAAATTCCAGTAATAAAAAAAGAATGGAACACCAAAGCTTGTATTAACTAGCAAATTTTCATGCCATGCTTCATAGACTTCTCAATAAAAATGTTAAAATGGTATGGAATACTATTGAACTTACTGCATAAAGCAATGCAAAATCCTCATACACTAACTTCTAATATAAAAGCTGTAGAACAGTGGTAGAAAATTCCTTCAGCCAAAAATTATAGGATAAGCCCTATGCATTTCGCCCACTAAGTGGGCATCTTCAGGGGAGAACCTGCCTTGGCAGTGAACAGAGTTCAACTGCAGAGTCTCACCAACCACATCCAACCAAGTCTTGCGCGGTCTGCCTCTCCCTCTCTCGCCATTCACTCTTCCTTCATAAACTTGTTTGGTGATTCTACTCTCCTCCATTCTTTCTGCATGCCCGAACCACCTCAGCAGACCTCTCTTATACAAATCTGTCACACCATCCTTCATACCACATTCGTTCATCACCCAATTATTCCTTACTTTGTCCCTCCTAGATTTTCCACAAACTCTTCTCATGTATCCCATCCCAACCGCATTCAAACCACTTTTATGCTTCTCCTGACACACCCATGTTTCACTGCCATACAGCAAGGTAGGCATTAAAACACTCTTGTATACAGACATTTTCGCTTCTTTTGACAACCATTCATTCTCTGCAATCGACCACACACTCCCTGCCACCTTTCTACCAGCATTCACTCTCCTTTTGATTTCCCCATCTACTCTACCATTTTTACTGAACATTCTACCAAGGTATACAAATTTATCCACTACCTCAATCGTTCCGCCATTTATGCTAAATTGACAGTCGTTCACCTCATTCTCCCGATCGAACACAACTACCTTGGTTTTGGCCACATTTATCCTTAAGTCCATTCTCACAGTCATATCATGCAGGCTATCTAACATTCTCTGCAATTCTCCTGGGTTCTCAGCCATTAACACAGCATCATCAGCATACAAAAGTACACGAACATTCTCTCCACCAACCTTAACACCCACCATATCCATACATGCCTGTCTCACACATTTATCCATGAACACATTAAATAACCAAGGGGACATGACACATCCTTGTCGTACACCTTGCTCAACTCTAAACCAATCACTCATCATGCCATTCACCCTTGCACATGCCCTACTTCCAGTATACACTACCTTTATAGCATTCAGCAACCAACCATTCACTCCATACTTGCTCAGAACATTCCACAATTCATTACGATTCACTCTGTCATATGCTTTCTCTAGATCAACAAATGCACAGTACACTTTCTTTCTTACATCCATGCACTTCTCAACCACTTGCTGTAGGGCAAATATTTGGTCGGTGCAACCCCTTCCAGGCATGAAGCCACATTGCACTCCCCACATTTTATCCATAGTCCTTTTGTACTCTTTCAATCAAAACTTTCCCATACACCTTTCCAGGTATACTCAGCAAACTAATCGCTCTATAATTCTTACATTCAGTCCTATCTCCCTTGCCCTTGTAGAATGGTACAATTACACCATCCTTCCATTCAGCAGGCACTCTCGAACTCCTTGTACACAGATTGCACAGATCACACACCCAACACATAAGCAAATCACCTCCATACTTCGACATCTCTCCTGTTACGCCATCCACACTGGCAGCTTTTCCATTTTTCAACATATTCACTGCTTTGACTACCTCGTTCTTACTAATCCCCTGATATTCATTAATATTCACTCCAACAGATTCACTTGGATTTTTAGTCCCATTCACAACATTTCCATACAACTCTTCAAAATACTTTTTCCCACACTCCCTTACATCACTCTCATCCCACACCATATCACCATTCTTTCCTTGAATTCTGCTCACACCCTTACTCATTCCTTGCCTTGCTCTCTTCACCCATTTCCAGAACAACTTCTTATTCCCCTCAAAATCATTCTGCATTTTCTCAGCTTCATTCATCCGCAATTGTTCTTTACTCTCTTTTACAATATTTTTTGCAGCTCTCCTTTTCTCTTTATACATTTCATACAGTTCCTTTCGCTCATTTTCATTCTTAGCAGCAATCATTCTCACATATGCCTCCTTTTTCTCATTCACAGCCACTTTAACTCTCTCATTCCACCATGCATCACCTCTCATTCTTCCAAGAACTGCAGTCCCACACACCTTAGTAGCACACTGCAAGATAATACCTTTCAATCTGTTCCAAGCCTTCTACACATTCTCTTCTCTCATTTCCTCCTTCCATTCACTCTCTTCGGCCATTAGCCTTTCTTTTAGCACACTTTCATATTACCACCTATTCATTTGCTCTTGCAGTCTTTCCACTTTTACTCTAGTTACCTTCTCCCCTTTCCTCTTTCTCACAATCCATTTTTTCCCAAGATCTACTCTAGAGATCACTAAATAGTGGTCTGATTCACATTCCGCACCTCTCACAACTCTCGTATCATTCACAAGCTCCCTCAACCGTTCATCATACACAACAAAATCTATCACACTCTTCGCTTCCCCTCTTGTCCATGTATACAAGTGGATTGACTTGTGCTTGAACCATGTGTTCGAGACAAACAATCCCATTTCCATACATACATTCACCAAGCTTTCACCATTATCATTCACTCTTGGGTCACCAAATGGTCCAAGAACCCTTTCCGTGCCTTCTCGTTTTACTCCCAACTATCCATTCATATCTCCGAGCATAATTACTCTTTCTCCTGGTTCATGCTCACTCAAAATATCTCTCAATTCTTCCCAAAATTTATTCTTATCATATTCATTCTCACCGTCAACCAGATCATAACATGCAACAAGCATAATCCCATACCCACTTTCATCCGCACCCACAACAGCCTTGGTGACACTAATTCATGCTTTCTCACATGCATCTTAGCCCTTTCATTCAGTATCAATCCCACACCTTGACTACCGTGCACGCATTCATCTACTCCAGACCAAAAGACCAAACTACCGTTATTCATTTCTAATGCATCCCTCCCTTTACGCTTAGTATCACTCACACACAAAACATCTATCCCCCTTTTATCCATTTCATTCATCAATTCACTCTCTTTCCCATACACACCTCTTACATTCCATGTTGCAATCTTCCATACCGAGTCATCATCAGATGGGCCAACCTGCTTCGACCTATGCTGCCCATCATGGTTTCGGTCGTCCGAGGCATTCTTATAGCACATTGTAGTAACGTTAAAAATAGGGTAAGCAAGGTTACCAGCCTATACTGTACCCGTGCCACATGCAGCATTACCTACTAACGGTAAGGGCACAATACCAGTCAGTTTTAATAATATATATTATTAATTTATTGAAAACTAGCTAATTACCTGGACTTTGCCCCAAATTCACAATTTCAGATTTTTCATGCTCATATCACTCACTAATATTTTCATTGAAACTCAAGGTACTCTCAAGATAAATGACCATAAGCTTTCAAATAAGTGGTTCCACACCACCGTAGGTTCTTTTGTTTTCTCTCACTTTTCGGTATCAAAAAGTCATGTGCTTGCCACATGAAAATACAAAGCTTTTATGTTTCCCGACATCAGAACGACATAGACTTTCAAATGAGCCATCATATACCACAGTAGGTTCTCCCATTCACTCTCAATTTCAGCTATCGGAAAGTCATGCGCTGGCCACAGGAAATATCAATATTATTTCAATGTTCCACAGTTTATCCATTTAGTGTATCACTGTAATTCTAAATCTGATTCTTCCTTGGATCGTATTAGATAGCATGCCAAGTATGGTGGGTCTAGGATCAAACATGTGGATTTGCATAGCTGGACAAACAGACAAACACTTTGAATAGAATAATTTTAGCTCCAGAGGGGGTTGGTGTTTTATGAAACAAATTATTATTGCAAACAGCTTTTGTGATTACACAACCAAGGGTAAATATGATGTATTGAATTCTTTCAAATTCTTTGTTTGGCATTAAGTTTCAGTAATTTGGTTTTTAGAAAGGAATTTATCACACTATGATTATTGAATGTAAAATTTTCTAGATGTCTTTATCAGCATGACAGTCTTTTTAGAGGCATATATGCTACATTATATAAATATTAGCAATTTTTATTGACACTAAAATATGAAGTTTCCTCAAATATTTTGCCATAAAACTAAGAGAAGAGTGATTTGCTGAAAAAATAGCTCTTTTATACTGTCTTAATTGAATGACAAGTACAAAAATAAATGAAATGGCTTAAGATACCGAGCATTAACTTCTTCAACTGCCTCTCAGACATTGTGAACAATCTTAAATTATGGCATGGGCACATGCAAAGCATTATCTTAAAATGTACAAAGCATAATTTATATTTAACGTTAATACTTAATAAACTTCTTAGGTAAGCTAATCATATGCTTACAATTGCAATATGGCATAAATCTTCGTTTTAATAGAACAAAATAGGACCATTTGTTATTTTATTCAATAAGCCTAACAAGGCAAAGAAATATATGACTAATTTGTGACAGCATTCTTACAACTGTGCACTCCATAAGATCTATAATGACTTCTTTATGTGAGATGGAACTGAAACTAATTTCTGTTCACAAAATCTAAATTAATTATTAAGCTCACCTTATTGACTGAATCCATCTGATGATTCAGATATTGGATATATCTTTACAATGGTTGAGAACATCAGAGGTGCACATCAGCTACAAAATCCTTGGTAGTCATCTTGATTCTATAATAGAAAGTTCATTTTTGTAAGTTTACAATGGAAGTGCTTGGAATATTAAAACGCTATTACACAGGCGCCCTGTACCAAAATAAATATGTATACATAACCAAGGTGGATATTAAAATTACTTGTTTCTATTAGTCTCACCAAAATTTTACATAACGATAAATAACTTGTGCAACTGTTCTACTAAAGGAATTATATGGGAATACAGATGTTTAAGTGTTCAATATTTATTTACTTCACACGATATTTACTTATCTATAGTCAAACCCCCGATTTATCGCCACCGTTTGTCCATCACTGACATTTGCATTATGGCGAGGGTGGCGGTAAATCGATCATAAGATAGAAGTTCTGTTCACGACCCATGGGCGGTGTGCGGGAGTGGCACCACGAGAAAATACAACAGGAAAGAACTAAATTTTTAGGGTGCTATTGTCTCAATTCAACACAGCATTTATACCAAGTTCTTTTCTATGGAAGACGCAAGAGAAGTGATTTCTAAGACGAAATCGGCTTCCAATGGTCTCGGTCTTGACAATGTGTTATAGTCGAATTCTAACTCGAGCTCTGACATTATGGGGGAGGGGAACACTTACAATTTCAAACACAAAGAGTGACCGGAAAAATGCCAGGGGCAGTTGTTGTGGACAATGTGACAACTTTACTTTTCAATGCTTGCTTGAAGACGTTTTGGGAGCTCCACCACTCAAAATTTTCTTGATTGTCGGAGCTAAAGTTAGACAACGGCCATTGTAGTTCTCACGCGATGCTTCTCGCATTAACGTGAGCGAAAATGTGGCCGGCAGTAAACGAGAAGAATTCTCAGATGAATGTAGTTCGAAATAATTTCAGAGGGAACAATTGATCGTGCAACAGTGCCCGGATAAACAGCCTTTGAAAAGAGGTACCCAACTGACGTTCGAAGGCATTGCGTGGACTCGGAGGTCATTGCGAAATGAGCCATTTCTAGGTCCAAAGTTAACTCGAATACCGTGCGAGTTCTATGATTTTTTTATGCTAAGGTGTTGCGTGTGATCCCATAATCGCAAGCAAGGTACGACTTCAATTCGTGAAAATTTAATCTAACACATTTCTACTTGAATGCAAATTTCAAACCACGAAAAGTAAAATGGAACGCTCGTAAAAATCATCTTTCAAAACGTATACTTAATATAGAATTTAGTTATGGACTCGGACCCTTCGTAAGCACGGCCAACGAAATTAAATCTATTTCTCCGGTTTTAGATGATTTAACTGTCTCACTAAGAAGCCCATGAAAATGGTTAGAATAAAAAAAGCGTGTACCCAATAGGCGTGAGAAATAAAATCACTGCAGCTAATTCTCAACTACACGCGTAAAATTTTGCTAACAGGACTTGCTGCGCTTTTGTACGCATTGATAAACGTCACCAAGATCATAATTCAATGGATTGCATAAGGAATGCGATATATCGAGCATTAATATACTCACCGACATTTTTTAAATGTTGCCCGGGCGTCAAGACAAAATTTGAAAATCTCGACCATGTCCCTCGGCTGAACGCCTATACTCCTTCAGCTGTTAACTCCCATGCACCTCCCATCCCTTCCCCTCCTCTACCCATTCCCCTTTACCTCCCCTATCCACTCCCCCTTACCTGCCCTGCGAAGGTTGATTATAACGTTATAACTCCAAGTTATTTCGCCATGGCCAATTCAGTCGCGCTTGGTCACGTTTGGTCGCGTTGGTGGCTAGGGCTGATAGTCTCAATCTAATGCAAGCATTAGAAATTGTGTGATGCAAAATTAGTTGTTTTCGTACTTTAAAAACATGTCTCGCTTTGTGTGGATTTTAATTCTCGCGATAACAATAGCTATGAAAGCGATAGCTTCTTTCTCTTACTTGTGCCGAATTTGTTCTCCGATTCTAACCATTTGCAAAAATGCGCCTATTCAGCGTTCTCTGCTGACTTATATGTTATCCTATGGCGAAAATGGGAGTGCCCGGTTTTAAAAGATTTAGGATATTTCAAGAAGAAATATGATTCGTGAGAGAATTTTAAATTCGTAGGAATCTCTTAAGAATGCAGATAGATTAGCCAGTGGGTAAATTAACTTTACATCTATATAAAATAGATCATAAAATAGAGGTCAGAAAAAACTTAAGAGCGTACATATACAATAAATCCACTCCGATGAAAGCGTCACATAAACAAAAATATAGCATTGAATATGTTTTCCGTACATACTCCTTAAATTGCAAAGAGATATATTGATCTTACCTCTCTCATTAATAATCTCTGTATTTATTCATTCATTCCATATCGTGAGACACGCTAAAGAAATAAAATCTTAAATAAATACGACAGAGTAACCATTTTCAAGGATGGACAGTATGGGAGTACGCGTTTTGGAAAAGATGACGTACGACCTATGCTGGATTAACCGAGGCGTAGTTGCACTTGGACCCCTTGATTAGAGGGGCTCCATGGAGATCTCAGACACTGCGTATAGCAGTGGTTTCCAAATCTTTGTCACGCTTTTCATCATATCTTTCCTAAGTACCAGAGCTACTCCCCTTTCCCCACTCTTTCCTCCATAGTAAACTACCGTGAACTCTTCTGAGTCGAACTGTCCTTCTCCTTCCCATCTAGTTTCGCTCAGTCCTATAATGTCAACTCTATTTCTTTTCATTTCATCTTTCAAGTTCTCTAGCTTTCCTGCCTTTCTCATAGTTCTTATGTTCCAAGTGCCTATTTGTAAATTGCTTTCAACAAATGTTTTCCTCAAGGCAGTCCCCGCCTGGAGATCAGATTGGGGGACTATTTTACCTCCGGATTGTTATACCTCGAGTGAGCTCATATTGTCCAACCATATAATAATTACTAGGGATTGTAATGTGGTAGTTTTCCTCTTGCTTTCCACATCGCAGTACTGTAGACGTTCAAATTGTCCAGATCATGCCTACAGCTGTATTGGATATAAACACCCAGCCAGCATCATTTGTTTTCGGCTCTATACCATACTGACAGTACTGCTGCCTACTGCCAGGCACCGATAGTTTTTTTTTTATAAAATCTCCATTCGTGGGGTTTGAACCCCAAAATTTTGTATTGGGAAGTCGACACGCTAACCACTACACCACCAGTGCATTATGAATATCTAGGGTCAATTTATTTACATGCCTATGCATTAGATTTTGGGTTTTATTTATAGCATATTTTTCAAAGATTTGGTTTGTCAATAGATGACCAAATTTTTATAAGTACGAAAGTTTCTTGGCAGCTGTCAAGTTAATTTAATGATATATATACAGAAAAGCTGCAGTGTGTGCACCACACATTAAAAATTTTCCAGATAACTTTGAAATAGGAGCTGTGGATATTACATGAGCTTTATATTCATCAATGTTCTAGGAGAGTTGTGGCAATAACATCCAAATGATTAAATAGTTTAATTATTTTCTGCAGTAATTTGTCTATGAAATACTGCATAAAAATACTTTGCTTGGAAATGGTAGTCTTTGTTAAAATTGTTGAAGTTTGTGGAAAATTGAAAATGTGCTCAAAATTGATTTCCATTGCATGGGATAGTTGGTGGGGAGCTGGAACTATTAATCCCTCAGCTGGGTTTGACTTAAACTACAGCATACATTGGAGGGGCCTCACTGCTAATTTGCCGCCTTGGGCCCCGCTAACTCTAAGGCCGGACTGGATGCAATTAATTGAAAGTTTTATTACTATGGACGTGTACAATATATCTTAAATTAAAATACTGGCATTGCCAGAGATGTCTAAAGGCATGACCTTGAGGGAACCAATAAGAATGAAGGAGGTGAAACGAAAACTTTCTCTCTCAAGTCTCTCCCATAGAAACATCAACTGTGTTGCCAAGTGCTTATGCCGCTGAAGTTGTGGAGTACCCTTTGCCTCATATAAAAGACATATGAGTGGTCCCGAGTATGAACGAAATGCCAGTTGCAAAGTCTTTTGAAATGCAGTATAAGCATCCTGCAAGAGTGAGCTAAACATGTCTAAACTTGTTTTCTTTAAAACTATGTTAAACCAAAATCATGTTAGTAGAATTTGTGTTAGTCAGGGATTGGGTGTACATTTAGGAAAAAAAATTCAAACATGAATTAGAGCAGTAATTATAAAAGCATTTATTATCTAAAGTAGAATATAAAAACGATTTTGCAGAATAGTGTCAATCCATCAAAAGTTATTTTCCTTGTCTTCGTCAAAGCAAACTCCTTGATTAATTCAGAGAAGTCAAGCCAGTTCAATAGCTTACATTCCATATTCATTGAAGATAATCCAATCTGTTTTGAGGCGTAGTAGTTCGTAATTCATTGAGAATTCTTTTCATTCTTGAAAATGAACATTCTCCAGTACAGTTGGTTACTATAAGTGATAGAAATATCCAGAAACATATTTCTGAGTTAGGGAACATCCACTGCACTTAATCGTGCATCATTTTTGAGTTCATATCTGCAATTGACTTTTTGATCTTATTTAAAATATTGTTTTAGTCGTTGGCATTCACCATCAATATCATGTTTGTAAATGGATGTAATATCATATGATATCATTACTCAAAGAGTGCAAGTTCGTAAAGAAAGCATATGAGGAACACATATTCTGGTAATGCTCACTTATTCCATTCAATTAATTCACGAGTTTGCCAGTTATTGTGAAGCATACATTTACTCGAAAGTTATTTCCTCCCTTATTTTTCTGAAGAGTCGAAAAAACTGATACAGGAACCTCGCTGTCCAGACCACTTTCTCGTATCCTCAAAATCAACTCCCGGTAGATTGTCTCAAGCACAATCCTTGTACTCGTTAAATTGTTCTCTTAAATATTTGACAAATAATTTCAAGGAATTTAATATTTTTATGGCAACAGATGGATCAATATCTCTTATTTGAATTGAATCATCTCACTAGGTCCATCATCAATGCGCGCTGAGGTTTTTGTCGACTTATGTACGTAATTACATGTTTCCAGAGATCGCTTCTGTTTTCATGTTCAGAAAGCCAGCAATTAAAATGTTTTCAGTGATCAAACCCCTTGGATGCAAACCAAGTTTCAGTGTCGGAAAATAATTTGCACACAAAGCAGTATACTTTGCCTCTTGATGGGGAATAAATTAGTCACACTTGTGATTTATGGTCTTGCCATTGTGCATTTTTCAAAAAAATAACTGAACCAACACTAATGTATACTGAAATATATTAGCATCTTTGGGTGAATAAAGAAATTGAAAAAAAGGACAAAAGACTAAAAAAAGAGGGGAAAAAAATTTGAATTAAAAAAGGAAATTTTCTTTAAAAAGATGACCTTTGGTCACATTACTTATAAGAAACTTTCATAACATAACAAAGTTCATTTGGGAAGGCTCCACTTTGTGGAAGGATTCCATTTAAATGAAAAAGAAACGCTTGAATTTCCACTAACAATTTTAATACACATTAATATACATTTTCTAATTACAAACCTTGCTTGCATTACTGTTATATATAACCGTTTGAATGTTGTCATTCACTTTGTAATTTCTATTTTAATTTTTCAAATTATCTCATTACTGATTGTATGTTCTCCCTCCAACCCTACTTCTCCATATATATAGAACTCTTGGCCAAGCTTTCATCACCTGATGATGTTGTAACAGGCGAAACCAGTCATATATTAAAATTGTTAGTAGAAATATCAATAATGAGGTCAGGCTCAACCCTGTGGAATTTACTCATCATGAAAAAATGAACTTCCACAAATTTAATTTTAAACGACCGGTTTCACTACGATCGTAGCATCATCAGGTGATAAAATATCTCTCTCTTAAATTGTCTGGTAAGTATTTTTTACCACAAATGTGGGCCATCTCTCGTGGTAACACCCACGTTCCCGGCTGGTCAGTAAGTGCTCAATTACAATGGGGGTTTGCTGCTTATAATTACATAATTTTAATACCTTGCGTTTTTGTGATTTGCTTATGAGCTTCAAATTAATATAACTACTTATAAATATAAATACAATACAATAAAAATGAAAAATAAAAAAGTATGTACATTAGTAAGGTAGTTTAGTCAAGAAGATAACAACTAGCTACTGCTATTTTTTTGTATATATTATTTTATTTATTATTATTATTTTTTGTTTTTGTCATTGTTATTGTTATTATATATATATTTTTCTCATCTAATTATATTTTTTATTATTATTACTGTTATATATATATATATATATATATATATATATATAACAACTTACGGAAAAGGAAAGGTAAAATGAATATATGGATGTCAACAAGGTGTTGGGATGATGAAACCCAGTGAGCACTCACCAATCAGACGACTTCAGGTTGGCGAGGCCCCGGGGATGTCGAAGCGACACACGTAAAATAACACAAAAACACAGAAACACCACAAACGTAAAGCTTTCGGAACTACTCCTTCTTCAGCTACAGAGAGAGAACTCATCCCAACACCTTGTTGACATCCATATATATATATATATATATATATATATATATATATATATATATATATATATATATATATATATATATATATATATATGTCTTTTGCAGAATAGCTTTGAATTGGGTAGAACTTCTTTACAGCATGGCCAATAGTTGCTTTTTTTTTTCTAATTGTAAGACTAAACTAAACATAATAAGTAACTAAATATCTAATAAAATAAACTAACTAATTATAGAACATGGGCTTTAAAAAAAAAAGAAATGAAAAAAGAGTGTCGAGAGAAATCAATATGGGGAGCATCACAAAAAGGCCCTTTTTTACAATGATTATGGTATATAAATGGTCGTGAGGTTTAGTTTGTTAAAAAGGCAGGGGAAAAAGTTTCGAGTGGTGTGGCGGCGATCATCTTCACATGGGTTTTTAATGTATTTAGGACCTTTTCAGGGCCATAAAAAATACATCATAATCAAATTTAAGTTGGGGTTATGCACAGATAGGAGTAAGTTGAGGGATGAGAGGTATTTAGGGGTTAATAGTGGTAACAGAAAGTTAGAGTTGAAGGATATATTTCGTATTTATGGGGTTTGGTGGTGTGGTAGGTCCATATGGTTTGGAGGAAAGGGTTATTGGTAAGTTTGAGCTGGTGGTTGAATTTGTGTGCTTGCAGTTTAGTAAAGTCTAAAAGTGGTGGGATATTGTGGGCAAGTTGTGGTTCTCTGATGGGTACTAGTTTGGATTGCTGGGCAATGAAGCGGAGGGTGGATGATTGAAAACTTTCAATTTTGGCTCTGTTTTTCTTTGCAGTGTTTAGATAAATTTCACTGCTGTAACTAAGATGTGGGCGGATTAAAAGGAGGTAGAGGTGCATTTTGTCAGTGAGGCTTATTTTGCTGTGGGGTCCTAATAATGAGGAAAGGATTGACTTAAATAATTTCGCTTTTTGGAGGGCATGTTGGGAGTGGGCTGTAAACAGAAGTTTAGAGTCAAGGATTATACCAAGAAATTTATGTTTCGGAACTGTCGGGATCTTTTGGTCTGCAATCACTGGGTTTGAGGTAAGGGAGTATCGCTTGAAGCGGGTGAAATGCATGTGGGCACTTTTTTCAGGGTTAATTTTTAGTCTCCATGTCTGAGTCCAGTTGTAAATTTGTCATAAGTGGGTCGTTAGTCTTTTCGTCGCTAGGTCCGGGAAAAGGGATTGGCTAATTATCGCCGTGTCGTCTGCATATATAAAAAGGTCGGTATTTACGTGTTTTGGAAGGTCGTTAATGTACAAATTGCAAAGGATTGGGCTCAGTATTGCCCCTTGAGGAACACCAGTGAGAGCTGGGCTGCAGGTGGAGATAGAGGAGTTAATGCTGGTTTGGAAAGTGCAATTTGATAGAAAATATTTGTTTAGTTTTTGGAGGTTAATGGGAAAGTCAAGTCTGGATAGTTTTAGTAAGAGACCTAGGTGCCAAACAGTGTCAAAGGCTGATGTCTAAAAAGACTGCTTTTGTTGATTTTTTCCCGTAATTAAAGCCTCGAGCAATAGTATCTGTGAGCCTTAATATTTGATGAATTGTCAATGTGTATTGTCTGAAGCCCATTTGTTCAGGAATAAGAATTTTGTTTTCATTAATGAAAAGAATTAGGCATTTTAGAATAATGCGTTCTAAAATTTTGGAGAGGGATGGTAAAAGAGAGATGGGGCGATAGCTGGAAGGAGAGGAGGGATCTTTGGTTGGTTTGAGAAAAAGTAAAATTTTGCTATTTTTTCATAAGGGAGAGAAGTAGCTAATTTGAAGGCAGTTGTTAAAAAGGTTGGTTAGGGTGTTAATAAAAGGCTTGGAGTCAAAGTTTTTAGCATGTGGTTGGTAATGCTATCTAGTCATGGAGCTTTTTTAGTTTTTAAATTATGCAGAATTGATTTAATTTCAGGATAAGAGGTTTGAATGGGAGCAGGTTGAGGAGTCTGGTCTAAAGTGGAGCAGTTAATTTTGGCATCTGATTCAGTGGGGGTGAGAGCTGAAGTAGGGGGAGTCATTATTTTCTGAAGGTGATCAGCAAAAAGTTGGGCTATGTGAAATGGGTCATGAATGATGGAGTCAACAGTTTTGAGGGGAGGATTGGGTGGAAAAGGTTTGGTGAGGGATTTGGTTGTATGCCAGATGCTACAATCGTTAGTGCAGAGAGAGTTGATTTTATTAAGCCACTGTTGTTGTTGAAAGTCGCGGATTCGGAATTTGATTTGATTGGTCAGATGTGTCAGGTCTCTTCGGTCTGATGGCTGTCGGTGTCTTTGCCAGCATCTTCTGATGCGGTTTTTTTCGTTGGATTAGCTCCAACAAGGAGGTAGGATGGGCGGGATGGGGGTATGGGTCGGGGAAAAGGTTTGGGACGCTGAGGTTTTGGAAGAGGAGGATATTTTGGATTTCAAGTATTCGGGTATCAATTGAGGTAGGAGAGGGAGTGGGTAAGGGTAGGAGAGAGGATATTTTTTCATTTGCTAAAGAGGCGAATTTGGTCTAGTCTGTTCGTTGGGGCAGGGACGGGAGGAGTTGGGATGGGTCTACAGAAAGGTGAAAGAAAATTGGATAGTGGTCTGAGAAAAAGATTTTTAGTACTTTTGGGGTAAAAGAAATAGGAAAATTTTTGGTTATGACACAATCAAGTATGTCTGAAGAGGGGTTATTGGGGGAAAAATGCATCAGTTCGTCTGGGGTAATAATGGCTATTGGATCGGTGGATGAATAGTTAAAAATAAGTTTTCTGTCTGTATTGATTGTGTTGCAGCCCTAGTGTCGATGTTTTGTGTTCCAGTCGCCTATATATAGTCCAGGTCGGTTGTCTGCAAAGAGGTTCCATAAGTCAGTAATATGCAGTTTTATGGTCGAAGGTTTATAAATGGAGTTAAAGGTCATTGGACCAATTTTGGTGTGGAGGACAATTCCTACTGCTTCAATTGAATTCCTGATGGGGAAATTCCTGAGTGTTTAAGGTTTGACCTGATGGCGATGGCCATGCCACCTCCGGAAGAAGTGCGATCTAATCGGTAGATTTTAAAATTGGGAATGTATAGCTTATTTGTGACCGTCAAGTGGGTTTCCTGGAGGAGGATTAAGTCAAAGTGAGAAGCTGAAAGGAAATCTCGGAGTTCAGTGATTTTATTTTTAATGCTATGGGCATTCCATGCGAGGATAGAGAGTTTATTAATTTTAGAGGCGGGGGAAGCCATCGAATTTGAGTTACTCACTCAGGAGATATATACGCCGTTGCTCGCTAGTTTGGAGAAAAAGAAAATGGGTAAGGATATTGTGGAGCCATTGAATGTCAGATAAGATATCATTGTTATTACGAGGGGGTGGAAAAGTGGGTGGGATGTAAGGGTTTTGAGGATAAGGGTGTGGTGGGTGGGAGAGGGTGGGATAGGGTGGGGTGGGGATTAAGTTTTGGGTAGGGAGGGTTGGAGGAGTAGGTAGGTGGGGAAAGTATGAAGGATGGGATGTAGGATTTGGTGCTGTGGTAGGGTTTAGACGGTTATACACTGCTGTGCGAGCTCGGATGAAGGTAGGGCAATTTTTGTAATTGGCAGTATGGGCATTTCCACAGTTAGCACAAGTGGGGGGAGTATAGAGGGATTTCGAACATTTGGCAGAAGGATGATCGCCGCTGCATTTTACACATATGGCCGGGAAATTGCAATGGCTTTTAGTATGCCCTAATTTTTGGTAATTGAAGCATTGAACTGGGCTAAGTGGCTTTTTGTAAGGAAGTATTTTACAATTATAGATAGAAATTCCCGATTTATTGGCAAATTTTTTAGAATCAGCTGTTTTGGCTAAGGTTATGATATAGACATCAGTGGGATATTTTTCCACTGTTTTGATCCCTTGCTTTTGCTGCGCAAAGGTGGGGCGGGTAGAAAAAACTGATGTACATCATGAACTTCAAAGCCATCTTGCTCAATGGCGTCGACTATGTCATCGGATTTAACATCGTTTGAAAGTCCTTTCAGGGCAAATTTTTGAAGATCTTCATGGGGAAGTTGGTAGGCAAAAAAAGAAATCTTATTTTCCGTAAGATAAGCTCGGGCTGCTAGGTAGTCTGAGACAGTTTTACACTGTAATATAATTAGATTGGAGGAAATTAATTTTGCTGATGGCCTTACAACTAGTTTTTCACATATAAAAATCATTACATATATATATATATATATATATATATATATATATATATATATATATATATATATATATATATAGGGTAAAATAAGGGGGGGGGGGGGGAGAGGGAGACAGGAGGGGTTACAAAGAAAACGACTGGAAGGTAATTGAATAAACGGTTAGGAAAAGAAAGGGGTTGGAAAAGAAGGCGAAAGCAACATCATAGCAAAATGTTACAAAAACTTGGTAAAGGGCCAAAGACAACAATGTTGATACAAAGTATTTACAAAATATTCGGTAAGCTAAATAGAGGAAAATGATTAAAAGGTCTATCTATCTACATGGGCATAATAATGCACAGAAATACCACATCGTTAAATCTCCATTAAGCTGCCCACTAAACAATTTTGCTGTACTTAGAATTTTATATTAATATTTACTTTATTTGTATAAACAAAATTAGGATGTTATATTATTTCATTATTAGGTAAAACTTCCGTCATCGTGTTGGCGTACCTCAGAAATTCTCTCGCGTTGATGCTCTTTGAAAGAGCTTTCCTATGTAATATATGTTTCCACAATACTATGGAAAAGTAAATTTTATTCTTTGCTTGCTCTAAAGAATGCAATACTGATTTATGTATATATCTATCTAAAAATGCATATTTTTTCTTAAAGTATCAAGAGATTTCTTCAGCAATTACATAGAAGTTGTTTTTCATTTAATATTACTGTCGTTTTTGTAAACTTATTCAATTAAGAGCCAGGATTTCCCGGCAATCCAAATTAAATCTCGAATACTCAATTACGCCATCTACGGAATCTATTGCGAACTAGATTGAATTATTCTAACGTAAGTGTATGTAATGACAGCTGTAAAGAATTTCAGTCGGTTTGTTAGATGTTTAGACAGTTTTATCGAACATATCTCTGTATCGCTGTCTTAGATTACAATTAAACAAATGTATAATATACGATAGCATTGCTTTAGTAGCTTGAATAATACCATATGGCAGGATATGTAAACAAAGGAAGTACCATTGCTAGTTAGAATAAATTTGAGGTAGGTGTTCAAATTAGTTTATTCGGAAAGCAAAAAGAATTAATTTAAAACTTTATATATAATATCGTTTTCTGACATGAGAATAACTACTAGTTGCCGAAATGAGTGATAAGGATGTACATCTTAATTTTTGCTTCCTATAGTAAGTGATTTGTGCTAAAATTAATTTGCTATGTCAGGTTTCAATATGCCTGGTGATACTCTTGGTAAACAAGGGAATTGTACTTGCGGCAAGATTGGATGCAGTGGAAATGGAAAACATGGTTCGGCTGACAAGCCAAATAGCTGTGGAGCAGAAGATTTTGAAGTATGTATACGGTTTATACATAAGGTTAGTTAAAAGGAAAACGTATTTCATTTTGTGCATTATATCATCTTTAGATTGATAATTCGAGCACGGTGTTGCTGAAGATAGCTAATCTATATGCAGAGCGGTTGATGAGTGACATATGCTTGGTTGTCGGAGGAACGGAGTATCCTGCTCACAGACTTATTCTATGTGCCTCGAGTGAAGTTTTTCAAGTTAGTAAAAACTGAGTAATTGCCACATAAAACTATTAGATAAGTATGAATATTAATTTTCTATTTGAATCTGTAGGTTATGCTTATGAACCCACAATGGAGTGAATCCCAAGAAAGTCGAGTGATTTTGCAAGAGACTCCTTCATGTGAAGGTGTATTTGGAAACTTTTTAAAGTATTTTTACACAGGCCAGATTCACATTAACCATACAATTGTTATGCCTATTCTTTCGCTTGCGGACAAGTACAATATAAAGGTATTGTTATGTTGTCTATTTTTACATAATTTGTATGCAGAGTAACTTTCTGCCTCTAAGAAAACCCTTCGACTTCTTTTCTGTAGGATTTAGTGAAGTTATGCATAGAGTATATGTGTTCTCACATTGCACATGCAGCCATTCACAATCAACTAGTATCATGGCTGCAGTACACACTGGCTTGTGGACATAGCAAAGTATCAAAGGTAGATAAAATCTTAAATGAACGTGTTGTGGAATACTTATTTATGGTGAAATAATGTGTAATTTTCTTTCAGGCATGTCAGAATTTTGTGAAGTGGAATTTTGAAATGGTTGCAGAGATGTCAGATTTTGGGAACTTGGAACCAGAAATTCTGATAATTTTTTTGCAACAAAATGATTTAATTGTTCACAATGAAATGTCACTGTATAAGTAAGTATAATTTTTGGTGGAACATATGTGACCACTCTTATAAATACCTGAAACGTCTTAATTTAACATTTATACCATAATATATTTTGCCATATTTTTGTGGAATTATTCAGTTTAGATATAGATAACTTGTTAATATCAGGTTTTCAAATATCCCTATTATTATTATACTTTGTGCAATGCAAATGTATTTGCCAACGGTGAAATAAATTATATTATTAATTAAATATGAGTTGACTATAAAATTTCATAGCTACTTTGTTTAATAAATGAAAGTACTTGTTGTACAAAGCTGAGAATATTTATTTACCTCCTATAATAATATTATTGTGAAAACAATCAATAAGCATCTCTCTTGCTACTTATGCTCCGTAATTATTGAAGTTATTACTTCTTTAACATAAGAATTTATGGCGTAAATATTAGTTTTTGGTGAAATATCACTTTAAAAGCATCAATTTCTATTGTTAACAGGTGTGTTGTGAAGTGGTTAGATGCTCAGTTGGAATGCCTAAATTCAACAGCAGAAGAAGATATTAGTGATGGAGATATGGATCATATTTCTGTGGAACAACATATGGAGCAGCTTGTCACTGAAGTAATGTCGTATATTAGATTTCCTATGATGTCTCCCAGACAGCTTGCAGAACTTCTTCTTTCTCCTCTCACAAAAGCATACAAGGAATTCTTTGTGGAGAGGATGGCCATAGGAATGTCATTTCACTCGGGTATGTTAACAACACTTAAATTGTAGTTTTCAATGCTAAATTAATTCTAGCTTTTATTGGTGTATTTTATGGAAATTATTCAAAATTAAAGGATCAAGCTTGCAGTGTAATTTTCAAATTGAAATTAATGACTTCATTTGTGTGTATACTTCTAAAACAACAGATTGTGACTTACCTTTAGGTTATTCCATACAATCTGAAGAATTTTCTTCAAAAGAGGATGACATTTGAGAGTCATACTCCTGTATTTTATTAATCATGTAACTAATACACGGCTATAATTTTATAATTATAAGAGTAATTGCCCATCAAAAATGATGGGAATACATGAATATAGTACATATTAAAATTTAGACACTTCCCATTATCCTCCTCCCTTTCATACTCCTTGAACCATATGTGTAAATTGGATATTTTCTTTCTCCCAATAGAGTTCTGTTAGAACAAACTGCACAGACTTCCCTTTCTGGCATGTTATGTTGCTTTCTATCCAGTTGCTATTCTATGCCTGTCTGAGAGCAGATTCATTTCTGCTACTGAAAAATATCTCAGTGATGTTATAATTACTCTTTCAATTTACTGATCTGAGATGTTGATGAGAGAGGATAGCTATGATGCCAAACAATATCATATTAACATCTCTGGCTTGCATAAGAGAGCTTTAAAAAATTATTTTCAGTAGTGGCAAGTCACACTACATATGGGCTGCAGTACCCAGTATTAACGCAGAGTTACATTTGACATATTTATGAAAAGGGTTGATTATTTAAATAATGCTTAGGTCAAAGTACATCTTTTTACTTTCTCCATATGTAGTATAGGGGAAGGTATTGTTTTCATGAAAAAAATTGATTTTGAGATTTCAACGGAAATACACGTTTTGAGGTCCCCCGAACATGTTTTGACCATTTTCTTGATGATGTTTGTGTGTGTGTGTGTGGGGGGGTTGTGGGTGCTCTATAACTCAAAAACTATTAATCAGGCCAATGCAAAATTTTATATTTAAGATTTTTATGACAGTCACAAGAACTGGTTAGTTTTTGGTAAAGATTGGTCAAATGGAAGTGGGCATTTACTCTTGTCACATCTGTTTTTTGAAATATTTGCTTTAATATTTGAATTTAATTTTCTACAATCTTTTTTTGAAACATTTTCCCATATTGTTATTATTCCCATTGTTTAAGAGGTATTTTAAAACTAATTTTTTAGCTGCCACCACTTACCGGCGACTGTTGATAACAATTGATGCTTAGTTATGTCTTACAATTAGTAACGCTCCTTTTGATTTTCTTAATTGTTGGAGATTCCTGGCTATATCCAATGTCAGAAGGCTGCGGTATGAGTCTATTTCTTTTCTTTGTAAAGTCTTTAAATTTTTCTTGCAGTTCCTTAAAATATTCATTATCATTTAACCTCTTTGGAATTTTTAGAAATATTACATATGGAGAAAGTCATGTGGTGACATCAGATTTTTGAAAGTAGAAGTCAACAATCACATTAGGATAATCATGTCTACACCACCAATAAAAAATGTGTCCACCGAGCGAGGACACTTGTCAAGTCTGGATGCCTGATGGAGTATGTATGTGTTACGTGTTTAAAGACTGCTTAGGTCAAAGTATGTCTTGTTTTTTAGGCAAATTTGTACTTTTGAAGGTAGAAGTCAACAATACCATAAGAACCAGCACTTAGTTTTGTGCAGATAATAAAAAAATGTGTTCACTGAGCTGGGATGCTTGTAGAAACAGATGTCTGTGGAACCACCATATGATTATGATTCCAGCATGAATTTGTTAAGCAGTGTTTATGATCAATGATATTTCTCCTTTCTACAGATCAATCTGACAGAGTTGAAGAGGTGGCTCGTTCCTATCCTCATGGAGAACTGCTCTTCACTCCAAGGCTGTATACTTCAGATAGATGGGGTGCTCTTCTTGTTGTGGAGCCATTTTCCCAGCTCCAGCCTTACAATTCACGCACACTTGTTTTTTCTGGTCCAACCTCTTGTGCTGAGCATGCATCATCCTCTTCTCCTCCTCTACACCACCATCACTCTCCTGGATCTAATCGACATCACATGGGTAATTAAATTCTCTCTATCATTAGGTAAATATTTTTATTGCTTAGTGTAGTATATGTATTCCTGAAAAACACTTTGAAAAACAGATTTAACTAGAAAAAAAACTTGAAGTTTATGGAATAATATGATCTAAAGATCCTATGCAGATAGGCATTAGCTGCAATTTTTGGAAATTTTCAGAAACGGGAAGAAAAATCTGCTATGATAGTTCAGCGGTAGAATATCCGCCTGGCAAGTGGAAGACCCAGGTTTGATTCCCGGTCATAGCAGAATTTTTTCGTTTCATTATTATTCCTAGAAAAAAGCTCTATTTTTTTTTTTAACACTTTGGGCGCTAAAGATGTTTGAGTATGTCTTTGGTGGCAAATGCCTTCCATGTGAGGGATGTCTTTTACATTTCCACGCAATGTTACGGTAGCAGCTGCTGTGGAATGTCTTTTGTGATATATTGCCAGACAGTTATGACTACATAGTTTACATAATTGCCACTAGATGGTAGATAACTGCAAACTCATAAATCGTGAGACATTTCATTGTGTACTACTGTATGGGCCGGTTTCACCATGTCATGCTGCCTGATTGCTCTTATTCGTAAGAGGTTATTGTGATATTGTGAGACTGTTATTTTTGCTATTCGCAATGACTAAAAACATAAATTTACCTGCAGAAATACTTGATTTATTACAAGTTATATCTGATAGTGAATTTCACCCATCATCTGATGATAACTCTGAAGATATTGCTGAGGTTGAATCTCTATTCAGATGAAGGTTAGTTAATATTTTTGTCAGTTTTATGATAAACTAATGCTTTCTTTCATGAGTAACAAATACAATAACGTGTTTTCAGATACTGAAACACAGGAGAATGACGAATTACCTGTTTTTTCATCAACACCTCATGATAGAAAAAGAAAAAAGGACTCATCAAGGGCAGACGAACCTTCAAGTTGGGACACTATTGACATTTCTCCATCTATTGAAGTGTACACAGGGTTCCATGGCCCTGTTGAAGGGATTGGCCTTGATTTTATGTGCAGTGAACTTGATTTATTTTCACATTTTATAACGTCGAAATTAATTGCAACAATGAAGGAGCAGACAAATTTGTATGCTCGTCAACAACTGTCTCTTTCGCAAAGTCAGGGATCTATTTCACAAAATCTAGATTTAGAAAGTGGTCTACCTTCATGTTATCAAATATAAAAGAATTCTTAGCAATTATGTTGCATATGACAATAAGCCAGAGATCTTCCTATGCTGATCATTGGAGTAAAGATTCAGTTATCTCATGTAATTTTTGTCACATGTCACAAGATAGGTTCATGCTAATTCTGTCATTTTTAGGCGTTCTTTACCAGCGAAGTGGTAATAGCGGAATGCCTTATGGGCACGTCTGGTTCATCTGTCCAATGTAACTTTCATCTTCTAAACCGCTGGACAGATTTTAATTAAATTATGTATGAGTGATTGTTATTAAAATTTATTCCCCAATTTTGATTTTGAACTGAATCTGTCAATTAGAACTTCCACTTTGCATAATTACTTTAATAAACTTATACTTGTATCTCGTTAAATGGCATCCGTCAAGCAACAATGAAATACCAAATTTTTCTCTCCCTAGCTCTTATATGATCTGTAAGGTATAGATTAAAAAATATATTCGGATAGAGAACAACATTTACTACAAGAAAGTTCACGAGACCACATACTTACGAGTTATAGTTTCGGAGTAGATATTCTAGAAAATCTAGTGCAAAACATCACATATTTTGTTTGCATCAATCTCTATTAAATTAAAATCCATGTTTTTCTATTCCACGCCTTTATATGATCTGTGAGGTATAGTTTAGAAAATTATTCGGATCGAGGCCAACATTTACTACAAGATAGTCCCCGAGACCACATAATTACGAGTTATGGCTTCGGAGATAAAAATTCGAGAAAATTCTGAGCAAAACATCGCATATTTGGTTTACATTGATCACGAAAACGGTTCTCTTAGCAAACAACAATTAAAAATCCATATATTTCTCTCCCATGCTCTTAAATGATCTGTGAGGTATAGATTAAAAAATTTATTCAGTTTGAAAATTTACTACAAGATAGTCCCTGAGACCATATAATTACGACTTATAGCTTCGGAGATAAAAATTCAAGAATCACTCAATCTTTCGATGCTGTTTCATACATATTTCCCATTAAGAACACCTTTGAAATTTCTTTGTATTCCATTTATGGAATATACTTTTCCATCTTGTTTCATTTAAATGACAATTCCAGAATGAAAAAGAAAGGTGAAGATGGTTATGATGCACTGCATAAAGTAAAGCCACTTTATGAACATTTGTGATCTAAATTCCAAAAATCGTATTATCTTTCTGAGAAAATAACTGTAGATGAGTGAATGTGTCCATTTAGCGATAAAGTTGGATTTAAAGTCTACATGCCGCAAAAGTCTAATAAATATGGCATAAAGCTGTATGTGTTTGCAGAATCTAAATCAGGATATATGTGGAACTTCAAAGTCTATCATGGTAAGGATGAAAACATTGATAATACCTCTACTTATGTCGACACCAGACTGCTGAATGAGTTAGCTGGGAAGGGCCATATTGTATATGTTGATAGGTATTATACCAGTATAAACCTTGCATTGGAATTAGAAACAAGATGATTCAAACAGAACTTATGCCTACTTTTCATTTAATCATTTATTTAATGCTCATATTGACTTTAATAGCTTTAAAGTCACTGTGGATATGTAGCACTTTGTGTTCCCAAATTTCATGATTTAGCATTATAAAATATTACAAATACATTCAAATGGAAAACTAAATGGATCACGCATATTTATGTGGCAAAAATGATGTATGTAATAGACCAAACATGGCCAAAGTGCGACTCTCTTATACCCAATGTGCAGCTCGCGGGGGAATGTTATCCATCTTTTCCCTGAATCAATTTTATCTTAACCTCCAGAAGGCATGTTTAAATATACGTTGAATCTATGCAACTCATTTTTCACAGTTGTTACAGAATAAACAAGTTTTTTGCTAATTTCTTTCCTTAGTTTTCCTTGTGTTGCATTTTCAACCCATTATCACAGTTCTCGCTTGAGTGCGGCTTTTAATATTTTTGAGGATGCTATGTGTGGCTCGCAGATTCAAATGTCTGGCCACCTCTGTAATAGACTTTACTGAATCCGAGTCCAATAATAGTCATTGTGATGGCAACACTCTCACAATGAGTGATAAAAAACATCAGTATATATGTGAAATTCGAAGAAATATGATCGATAAGCAACATTCTACGATCAAAATTAGAATCTTCATTCATTTCCTCAGAGAATAGTACAAATCCCGCTCTGATATTACAATTCTAAGATATTTTAATGTGCAAGAGAATATTACCCTGCACAATGGATTTTAGATTTCCTATGTCCAGTAAACTCTCGATAATCCAGCACCCGTTGATCCAGCACGCGTTTTTACGGCACTTTTTTGTAACGGCATCGTGAAGTTCTGCATTTTGCCGCAAGATGGAAATACTGTCGCGTTGGATGAGAACTGAGGGCATTGAGCCAAGTTTGAAGTACACAGGCCATGTAAATTTCCTTGACGTAATGGAAAAATTAAACTAATAGTTTAACATTTGTATTTAAGTTTAAACTATTCGTTGAGAACCACAGCATAGAGGACTATAGTAGGGAGCACGAATGAAGGCAAGTGTCAACTGGATGCGCAGAAGGTCAGGAATGTCACGTGGTTTATCCTACTCCTTCACTTGGCCAATCAGCGTCAGTCAGTTACAGCGGCTTTTGGGGTGCGGTTCGTATATTTGCGGCCTGATTTTCATTTTTATTTGCATGTTTTACGATTGAGATTTAAATAGTACCGTTTTCTGATGTTCTAAGATTGAGATTTAAATAGTACAGTTTTCTGGTGTTCTAAGATTGAGATTTAAATAATGTCGTCTTCTAGTGTTCTATAACAGAGGGCGAAGGAAGTAAATGCAAGGTTTTGCACAAACAAGCAAGAGAAATCGTATATAAAGTGTATCAGTACTCACGAAGAGGGGAATTAGATTTATTATGATAAGGAGCATCCACACAAAGGTGTAATGTTTGTTTGGTATTATCCACCCAATTTTGTTCTTATTTTGTATTTTTATTTTATATATTTTTGTGTTTTATTTGATATATTTTTGTATTTTATTTTATTTCTTGTTTGTATTTCCTGTGATGTGTTTTGTGTTACGATGACATCCATGATGTTTGTGCTAAGTTGTTATTTGCAATTTGTGCTTAGAAGTTTAAGTAAACAAATTCTGTTAAATGATGATGACGCAGTGGTATTGTAAACAAAGGTGGGTAACTGCATTTATCATTCAGCTCAACTGTTAACAGGACTAGAACAATGTAACTTGGTCAGTGAGCAGCAAGTCATGAACATTTACATGTTGCAAAGTCAACTTAACTGGGAAAAGCCAAAATATATGAAGCAAGCATATTTAACAGATATTTAAAAAAATATCCAAGGTTGGTGATACTGATAATCCAGTAGCGTCAACTTCAGCTGCCCATGATGTAATACCTGAAGTCATCACAAGCAGCAGCAGAGTTGCATCACCCGTTTCCAACCTTAAGGAAAGATGTGATATTTCAAGCGATGATGAGTAATTTCACATACTGCTCTGCATTAAAATAAAAGTTTTTATTTTCCCTTGCTATTACTGTATCTAACTACTTTATAATAAAACAATGTTTTTTGAAGTTTATTTCCTGTTTGTAGTTAATGTACAGTTTAGATTATGTAATATTTTTACAATGTGTATTAAGCATAATAGCCTGCATTGTATTGTTGTACATTACCTACATGTATAATAAAACAGTTCAGTACCTTGCATGCAAGATACATCAATAATAAGGGAGCTCCCATGGCCCAGCTAAAATCATGGTCCGGCATAACCCATATCCCAATGTTGCCGAACTAAAGATGCTCAAGTGTATTTACCATATTTACAGGTGTATTAGGTTGATTTGAAGTTAGGTTGTTTGAGTTCTAAGTTTCTTTAAAATTTTTGTTGCCAGCTTCCTCAAGCTATTATCTGATTAAAATACTGTGCAGTCACAAAGTTTAAAATACATGAAGTTTTGAAATCTCAAAGTTTCAAACTTTCTCATAGAAACCAAAACTTGACACTGCACTGCATTATTCCAAACTGTATGGTAAGACTCCACGTGAAACAGCCTGAGTTCAGTACACAGTACATCTTGTTTTTTACAATTTGCAAAGGTTATTTACGTCAAATGATTATTTTCAATTCATTACTATAGCTTTTATTAACTATGTATTTTGCTGCATAACTTATGTAAGAGTTATTTCAGTCTTCTAAAGGTGTTTTATGATCTTGTTTATGATTGTCCATACATATTACGGTGACTGGATATGAAAGTCATGGGTTTCAAATGGCCCGACCACCCTATCAGTTCAATTGATCATGACCACACTGTACTAAATAAAAATCACATACTGCGATCTAAATGTCAACTCTATATAATATAACATCTAAATAAACAAAGATCTCATATATATTGCATCACTCCTAACTCAGGCCAATGCTAAGTGATTGATTAATATGTTGACTTTGATGGGTTTTGAAACAAGGGAACATAGTGATTGAAAAACTTTGGCAAATTCGAATGTAAAATGCTTGGAACATCCAGACACCAGCGATTTTGCACACCCGAGCTGACTGCAGAGTCACATGACTTCCGACTTCTAACTTCCCCCTCTAGAATTTGTGTTAAGGTGAATTTGTCATTTAAGTGAAATTATGATGCTGAATTGTAGTAAATGTCATGCTGAATCTGATTATAGATATTGTAATTTTAAAAAAATTTAGGAAAATTGTTTAATATTAGAGAAACTAAAAATATCGATATGATAACAATATAAATAATTCTAATTCACTTTATTTTAGTTCTGTCTTTATATTCTTAAACACCACTGTCCTAAAGAATAGGCTCTTTTTCTACTTCACTGATTAATGTTGCAATTTCATGAATGCATCCTAAATGTAAATTGGGGTATACATGTATCTGAATATAAAATGACCCATCTAATAAAATTTCCTTTTTACTGAGAAATATTCAAACTATGAAATATTCTCCTGGCCTAAATGACACACTTTTATTTTTCTGCCAATCTTTTACATCATACTCATTTAAGAAATGCCAAATTTGTTGCAGCGACTTTATGTAAAAATAATAATCAATGTAAAGTTATTTCATACAATGCAAATATATGATGGTACTGGTTTTTCAAATGCAAATATATAGAATAAAGTCTTATATTCACTTAACTATGGTATGTATGCAGAACAATAAAAATCTCTAAAATGAACAAATGTAAAAATAATGAAGTTGTATTCTCTTACTTTACAGGTTGCCATGCTGGACAAAACTCGGGATCTTATTCTGCCACAGCCTCATCATCAGATCGTCACTGTGAGTGGGTTGTTGATTTGTATCCAAAAGGGGTATGGTTCCAGCGATGCCAGCTGATTGTATGGCAAGGTACTGTTGAAGTCCCAGAGGCTGTCTTGCGCACCGTTCGGCTTTCTCTCACTTGTCGGCACCCTTGGCCAGTTAGGGTTCAGGTAGGAGTGCTTGTGTGGGCAACATCACCCCCAGCAGGTGGCAATGGTGGCGTGGAGCACATTGCAAGAGTTTTGAGAAAGATACACCGTTTTGGGGGAGAAGACAGAGTTTTGAATTTTGATGACTTGCTTTCCTTTGATGAGCTTAATGGCCCTGAGGTTATTGTGAATGACAATGGTGTGAGTAAAGGACCAATGGGATGCTCCTCTAGCAATGCCATGCACCAAAGTCCAAGCTCCTTCTTGGTTGGAAATAAGCGAGATACCCTTAAAGTTCACATTGTCATTGCACCTCTAAGCGAAATTTGTTCACCATTTATAAAGTGATAATTGTTTGTCTTTGATGGAATATATAATGTTATTTGGAGTAGTTAAAATTGAAATCTGCCATAATGTGTCCATTGACTGAGAATGCGTTGATGTTTTTTGTTTGTTTGTTAACACCAGTTGTACTGGCTGTTTATTAACAAGTGTCAACGAAACCATTTCCTGGTGGAATTGACTAGTCTTCTTTCTTGGAGAATAAAGACAATACTTGTCTGATGTGGCATTATAAACATGTTTAAATGCTTTTATAATATGAGAATTAAAGTTGTTTGTTCAAACAAATTTTATTTTAGTAAATTTCTATTCCTTTCAGAGGTTTATTTTTTACTGACCTAAATGTTGGGCAGGTATATTTGTTCTAGTCTATAGATTATCAGTATACCCTGGTTTGTTCCTGATATTTATCTTTGTTGACTCTTGTATCTGTGTACAGTGTGAGACAATTGATCACATGCTGAAAGCTTTTTATGTAACTGGAGGTTAAGAAGTTGTTAGATGGTCAACAAAAGGCATAATCAAACCCAAAAGTGATGTTTGAGGAATTACAGGGAATTGTTTCTGATATGATCTATTTAACTAAAATGTAAAATGTGTATAATTACAATATTTAATCCTTCATCTGAGACAAATGCAACAGTGGAGGATAACTGGGTGTGAAACGCTAAAAGTTCTGTATGCATTTACGTATGTATCTTCAAAAATAATACTTTTGTTTTTCATCTAAATAATTTTCCTTTATGCCATAAAGAATCCCAGGAATAATATCATAGAGAAATAAGACATGAACTAAGTATGTTGAAGTAATTATGTATCATACAAACATTCATTTAACTTGGTGCTTACAATTGTTTGACATGTAAAGCTTGAAGTGATTTGAGACAATAAAATCACTGACATTTGAAACAATAAAAAAATCATGAAATACAGGTTCATTAAATTGTTATTACTTTATTAAGAAACCAGACCATGTGGGAAACCAGCTGTAAAATGGAGGTATCTATTTAATTTTGGCAAAATTAGATCTACTTGCCCTTATTCAATTATAATTTGCATAGTCAGTCATCTTCGTCATCACTGATTAACCTTTTTGCTCGCCTTTGTTGAGTTGGGCCACTATGGATGGGTATTTCATTTAATGGCTTATTATCTGTGGAAGAGAATGTGAAGAGAAATTTTAGCAGAAAATATAAATGAGAGTTCGTAACAATTTCGTGCAAAAAGTCTATAAAAATTAATACCACTTCCTGAATCACTTGCGTAATCTAATGGTGATTTTTGGGTAATTTCTTCATCTTCACTAGAATCATCATTTATAAGAATTAATCTTTTTTTCTTTCTTTGGTGTGAAGATTGGGAAGTTTCTCCAGTGTTTTCCTTCGAAGACAAGACTTTGTCACTGTCATTAACTGAAGGTAATGATGTTTGCTCTCGGTTGACATCATTTGATGTTGTTGGTCTTTCAAATGAATTTTGCATTTCTTCCATCCTAAAAAGATATAAATTTCAATTAAAATACAATTTTGGCTACTACACTAAAAATAATTTTCTGAACATATGCAGACTATAACAAATATCGTCTGATATTCTTTTCACTAAGCAGGGTCTTTGCTCCAAGATAGGAGTAGTCTCAGCATTTCTTTGCAATTTTCCAAAGGAAGGAATAACACTATTTACATGGCCACAAAAAATGTATTTATAAAATTTCAACTTGCTATAAAAAATAAGAAATACAATAAAACTTGACGAATAAAATATTATTAAGGCCAAAACTTCCTCTTTTAAAATGTTTCAAGATTTTTAAGATTGAAGAAATTGCAGTGCAGCAAAAAATAAAGCAAGCTAGCAATGATGCTTGACGTACTAACACATCGGATGGCGGCATATGAAGTTTTCTTCAAAAAGACAATTTCCAACCTCATTTCCATGTGTTATTTATATAAAAAATATGGCAACCCAGTAGTGGATTTCCCAACTCGTGCAGAGAATGCCTTTAAAGAAAGATGAGACGAGGCTCTGTAGCTTATTTTTGGAAACTTGAGTAAATATATATTCTTCTATACTTTAAGTGCAGTTTAATAAGAAACTATTTTTCACTGTATGTTTCAAAGCCTATTCACCATCATCAGGTAATGGGAGCATAATGCAGCAAGTAAACCTTTTTATCATGAGCAGAGGCATAGCCAAGATTTTCGCAAGTGGAGTGATAAGCTATAATTTCAAAAATTCAAATCAAGCCGAGTAGCCAAAAAGGAAGCATGTACTTTGACTCAATCAGAGTTTTCAAGCAATTAAGCATATCCCTTGACCAGTGGTGGATTTGGAAAGTTCTCGCCTCTAGGCCAAATAATTTTTACGCCTCCTTTTTGGCACTTTTTTCCTAAAAGAATTGCTTATATAAAAGGTTTGTCTGTCCATCCATCCATCATAATAATTTAATTCATAAAAAGTCTGCATAATTTGGAGTAGCTGATATCAAGAAAATCAAATGAGAAAGTTGTAATTTACTTTGAACTTAGAAAATTTTTCCCTAGTTTTTTAATTGTTGTCATTGAAAACAATCTTCGTGGCAACTGAAGTAAACAATATCTGCTGTAAATACCTAATTAGTTAATTTTCTTTCGTGTGCAACATTTGGTAAATGAAGGGAAATGGATTATCTACGACGAAGAATTGAACATAAATACATCTATTTTATTGATTATTAAATAAAAATCTTGTGATTTTCCACTAACAAAATTTTCCTAATAAAATAGTGGAAAATTACAAGATTTTTATTTAGTAATCAATATGGAATTATTCCACCATATCACGCCTTCAACGGTTGAATTAATATGTCTATTTTATTTACATATAGTACACAGCGTTTGTAAGTGAAAAGAAATGATAATTTATGATGAAGGAGTGAATGCGAACATAAAGATTATATTACTACTATTCAAGTGAGGTAAGTTTTAAATAATTGTCGATTGTTTTATTAAGTATAACCGATTAGTAAATGAATTGGTGAATCAAAAATTCGATATTTCCTTGGCATCACTACTGGCATACTAGTTCTTAGACATTATACTAATTGTAATATTAATCTTTTTTGACATGATTGCATAAATCGTAAAGAACGCCTCTGCCTCACATGTATCCACACGTGTGCATCTTTCCTCTCTTGTTATGCTTAATTGTTGGAGTTTCGTGGCTATATCCAATATCAGAAGGCTACAGTATGAGTTTATGTAATTTCTTTGTAAGGTCTTTGAATTTTTCTCGCAGTTCCTTAATATATTTATCATCATTTAACCTATTTGAAATTTTTAGAAATATTACAGGTATGGAGAGAGTCATGTGGTGGCCACATCAGATTTTTTTGTTTTTATCGTCAAAAAATCATACTTGGATAATTTTTACTTTGAACTTAGCTAAAGAAACCTTCTTATTTCATTATAAAGTAATTTCGTATTCCTTTTGTTGATTTTTGATATAGTAATATGTTGATGAATTTCAATGTACTTTTGGTCCCAATACCAAATACAGACAGCGAAATGGCAGTTTTGAATTTTTAGTTAATTATTTACAAATGCCTCTCCTCCTTGTCTTTTTTAAAAATAATAATGAAAATAAATGTATTTTATGATATGAAAAATAAAAATAATTGTATTTTATGATATGAACATAATATTTATTTTGCTTTTTAGGCCCTTCCATACAAAAGTATTTAGATTAGGCTAGTATTTCGGACTTGTTAGAAAGAGGTGAATTACCTGAAATTGAAAGCCTTATAAGTGATGATGAGGATCTTCTAGATACTCCAGTTTTTCCAAGATCTACTAGAAGAACTGGCAGCGATATTGTAAGAAGAATTAAATTGGACCAGAACGAAGAGGACGAGGGCGATAAGGAAGACATAATCCCACAATGTAACAATGGAATTAAGACAATTCAGTATTGAATCAATATATCAAATTTTTAACTGAAAAATCATGTATTGCATATCAAAGGCGCATTTTCAACAATCAATACTGATTGGAATGAACCAGTTACAGACAACGTGGAAGAGCTTTCTCCTCTGCAATATTTCAAGCACTATATTAAAGATTCTGATTTTGAAACAATGGTATATTGTACAAACTTATATGCACTCCGATAAGATAAAAGGGGCTATAAAAATACCAACGTTAAAAAAATGCAAACTCTCTTTGCCCTACACATTGTTATTTGGTGTTTGAACAAATTTCCTTGTTCGAGAATGTATTGGAGCACTGCTCTTGGTATTCATATTTTTCTGGATAATATGACAAGAGATAGATTTTTTTAACTAAGAACATGTTCATACATTGTTCAGAATCTTGAATGCCCAAATGAATGTTTTTGTTTGTTTGGAATTTCTGGCTAATCAACCTCTTGGATTATTATAGCCACATCAAACACATACACAAGGGAGGGAAACCCAATGCTGGCATTAGCCTACTCTTTACGAAGAGCACCAAGGAGGCCAATTGCTTAACCGCTTCCCTGATTATCCTGTGTATACTTGGATCAAGGTGAGGGTCAAATTCTGACAAGCCCGTGTATACTCGGACCACTGTATTTTTTCCTTTCCTTTAGAAATGCAAGTGAATTTTTTCAATCCTTCCTAGTAATTTATGTTCCGACTGTCAGAGGTCACTCAGAGAGACAGATTAGATTTCTCGGAGTGGGTTTTTTGAAATATCAGGGTATTGAACTCTCACGGTCATTTGCACCGCTGATGCCAAAATTTCTCTTTACAACCCAGTTGCTTCGATTGCTATTCCAGATGTTCTTTACCCTACCAAGGAGACTGTCCATTGCTAGGTCATTCACCCTGAGAGGGTATTTCCCACGGACTCTTTCTTTCCTCAATTCCTGGAAGGTCCTTGACCTCACCCCCTGGAGATAAGTATGCACCCTTTGGGATCGGCCTTTCAAAGACATTTTTGGGACAGTTATTCGCAGAGCTTTCGAGTGAATACATCTAGCAGTTTTCCTTCTGTTTGTGCTCCATAGCATTTTTATTATACTCTTGTTTTTGTTATATTGTTATATTCTGTTATTTTTTACTGCATATCATTTTGTTATTTTATGATTTTATACCACTTGATAATAATACTAATACTTGACATGAGTACAAAGCTCAAACAAATAAGAAAAACGAGAAGAGAAAGAGACCTGGGACCTAGAAAAACTGAAAGAAAGGCAGGATGTAGTCAGCATGAAGTTGGAAGATAACCTAAGAAAGTTGGAAAACAAACCGAAGACCGTTGATATAGAATGGGATGAAATTAAAACCAGTATCAAGAATACCTTGGATAAAGAGATTGGAAAACAAGAGAAGAAAATCAGAAAACCATGGATCACGAAGGAAATGCTGGAGAAAATGGATGAGAGACGAAAATGGAAAAACGTTAACAGTGAAGAAGGTAGAGCCAACTATAGGCGTATAAACAATGAGTTGAGAAGGGTAACAGATAAAGCTAGAGAAAATTGGATAAAAGGAAAATGTGATGAAATAGAACAAATGGAGAAGTTAGGACGGTACGATATGATGTACGCTAGGGCACTGGAATTAGAAGATAAGAAGTCTAATGGAATTTGTGGTAAAGGAATTATGAATACGGATGGGAAGATAGTCTCAGAAACAAAGGATGTAGCACAGGTATGGGAAGAATACATTAAGGAATTATACAGCAAACAGGCAGGAGCGGCAAAAATAGAACTGGAAAATGAGGAAAACATTGAAGAAGACAACTAAGGACCAAGTATTATGGAGAGCGAAGTAGAAAAGGCGATAGTGGAACTAAAGAAGGGGAAAGCCACGGGCAGCGATGGAATACCGGCTGAGATACTTAAAGTCATAGGATCAGAAGGACTAAAAGCGATCACGAAATTAATTAATAAGATTTACGACATGGGAGAGTGGCCTCAGGATTTCCTAGAAGTAACAATGATCCCTCTAAAGAAGAAGCCAAAAGCAATGCAGTGTAAAGATTACAGAACTATAAGCCTTCTGTCACACACATCGAAGATCATCACGAGGATTCTTAATAAAAGGCTGGAGAAAAAGGCAGAAGAAATAATAGGGGAAGATCAATTCGGTTTCAGAAAAGGACGAGGAACTAGAGATGCTATAGGAGTAGTTAGAATCATATCAGAAAGGGCAATAGAATACAGTCAAGATATCTGCGCATGTTTCGTAGACTGGCAGAAGGCATTTGATAGAGTAAATTGGGTAAAGTTGATGAAGATATTAAAGGATATAGGTGTAGACTGGAAAGACAGGAGACTGATTAGGAATCTATATGAGAATCAAGTTGTAAAGGTCAGGTTTGAGAATGTGGACACCTGCGGAATAAATATCGGTAGGACAAGGCTGCTGCCTATCGCCAACCCTATTCAATATATATGGAGAAAGTCTAATGCAAGAAGCTTTAGAAGGCAGAGGGGATTTCAAAATTGGAGGAAGGATTATAAGAACAGTGAAATACGCAGATGATCAAGTACTTCTAGCAAGAAAGGAAGAGGAGCTACAAAAAATGATAAATAGACTAGTGATAACAGGTAGAAAATACGGTATGGAAATAAATACAGAAAAATCCAAGGTCATTCGAATATCGGGTAAAGAAGAGAATCTGAACATAACTATTGGGGGAAAGCCATTAGAACAAGTTTCAGAATATAAATACCTTGGAAGTATCATAACACGAGAGGCAAAATGTACGGATGAGATCAAAACTAGAATAGGAAAAGCAAAAGCGGCTTTCAGGAGAAAGAAACAACTACTTACAGGGAATATAAGGGAAGATATCCGCAATAAGTTGATAAAATGCTACGTATGGAGTATAGCATTGTATGGGGCAGAAACATGGACGCTAAGGAAAAATGACATCAAATACTTGGAAAGCTTTGAAATGTGGACTTGGAGGAGAATGCTGAAGATAAAATGGACAGATAGGATGAAAAACGATGAAGTGCTACGAAGAATAGGAGAGAAGCGAATGATTATACAGATTATCAGAAAGAGGAAGGCTAACTGGGTTGGACATTACCTGAGGAGAGAGAGTATGATTAAAGACGTGTTAGAAGGAAAACTAGATGGGAAAAGGGAAAGAGGTAGGAAAAGGTTTCAGCTGATAGACGATTTGAAAGGGAAAGAGAGTTATCAAGATATAAAGAAGACAGCAGAAAATAGGAGTATATGGAGAACCAGGTTTAACCAAGAATAATCACGGACCTGTCTACGGACAAACTACCTATGATGATGACCACTTGACTTATCCCTAATGGAGCATGAGGAGTATTCCGATAGTGATCACATCAGGTCCTCTTCCTCCTGTTCTGGAAAGATTTCCTTTTGAAGGTGAATCATCATTGAATTTTGTAGTTGAACCAGAAGGAGATATTTTAGTTTTTTGAACTATTTTATGATGAAGAGCTAGTTGTTTCTATTGCCAATGAAACAGATATGCGACTCAGTCTCTCAATGCTAGGCCATTTAGTTCAAGTACCGCTGTATGTCAGTGGCAACATCATGACTGGAGCTGAAATTCCTGTTTTTCTTGCAATAGTGATGTTGCAAAGCATTGATCATGAGTTGTATTGGTCAACAAGATGTTTTTTCCCTGTTCTTTGGACAGACAATGTCCTACAGAAGATTTGTGAAAATACAGCAGTTTTTGCATTTCAATGATAATGAGACCTACGATGTGGAAAATCACCCAAATCCTATATTGAATAAAATATGGCCAAGTCTTTCAGAGCTTAGAGGAGAAGTTCCAAAACGTTTATATGCCTGAGAGAGACATCACGATTGATGAAAGCCTTTTGTTATTCAAAGGCAACAGTATATTCTGCAAAAAAGGGCTAGAATTGGCATAAAAACTTGCATGCTTTGCGAGGCGAAAAGTGGGTATATGTGGTCGAGTGTAATTTACATGGGGAAAGGCCCTATTCTTGACAGAGAATTCTAAAATCTTCCAATGACATCACGAGTGATTATGACTCTATTGAAGTCCTTGCTAGACAAAGGTTACTGTTGAACAACAGACAATTTTTATACTTCGCCGCAATTGTCAGATTTATTGGTTTCACAGTCAATAGACATTTATGGAACAGTGCACACAAATCGAAAAGAGATGTCTGTTGGCCTAAGGGAGAAACCGCTGAGAAAAGGAGAAATAGTGGCATATCATAGAGGGAAAGTGATTGTGCTTCGATGGAGGGATGTGGGAGACATAACCGTTGTCTCTAACAATCCATAACCAAGAATGCTGACAATAGGTAAAAAAACAAAAGGTTGTCATTGATTATAATGACACAATGGGAGGGGTAGACAGAGTGGACCAGCACCTTGCAGATTATTCCATTCCATGGAAGTGTGGGAAAAAATACTACAAAAGAATATTTTTCCATCTTCTCGACATAGCAGCATGGAATTCATTTGTTCCGTATAAAAAGACTGGAGAAGAACATGATCATTTAGAATACAGAACACAATGGATTGAAAAGACAATCGAGGTTTACAACCCTAGCATCACCTCCCATAGGGCTGGATGACCACCTTTGATGCCGCATTCTCTTTGCCTTTCAGGAAGACACTTCCCTGATTATATTCCACCTACTGAGAAGAAGACAAACTCCACAAAGCAGTGTGCATTGTGTGATGAAAGCGAGGCACCCGGGGAAAGAGTAGATTCTACTGCGTGACGTGTAATGTTCCGTTATGCGTGGTACCATGTTTTAGGATTTACTATACAAGGGCAAATATATGAATGTTATATATTTTGTATATATTTTATTTGTTACATAAGTGTATTAGTTATAAGTTTAGTATTTAGTTGTTTTTTACTTATTATTAGTTATTTTTTATTTTATTTTTTGATATTTATCACATAAGTGTATATGTAATTTATACTACACCACCTTTTTGAACTTCGTGTGCTTGCGGTTTGTGAATTTGGACTTCGCGACAAATTTTTTTATGGCCATTACTTTTGTGTCTCGCATATTAGGTACTTGCGTTTTGTGTCATGCGTTTACGATGCCAACAAGCATGAACTCCATATACTTTTTTGTTTCTAAGTTCATTTTAAACTTTAGCACTCTAGAAAAGAACATTATTATTATATTACTAGCTGAGTAGCCCGGCTTCGCTCGGGAAAGTTTTCTTTTAAGTAGCAAAAGATTTTTCTTATTTATTATTTTTATTGATATATCACTTTTGATGTCATATTTACGAAAGGAAGATGAGGTTTTTTCACAAAAATGCCATTAAAAATATTAGGCATTGTCTAAGAATGGAGTATGAGGATTTAAGGTGAGAACACCCCTAGTTAAAATGCACCATTAAACACCCAGATGTCAAGTATATGTCCGTTAAAATATTTATTATTGCATAAAGTAATACATCGTATTTAATTAATTACTATAATACTTTAAAAATACAAGGTTCAATTTCTTAAAATTGCTCCCACAGACCAATGGTTCCACTTCGACAGTGGGGAAGTGTTTAGAGCTGGGTAGGTAATCACGTGATAAGTTGAAAAAAATGACTATAGCTGGGCAGTTCCGTGTGTAATATGAAACACAAAGTCATGTAGGCACCAATTAAGGTATCTAGTAATACAATGTAAACAAGACTGATACAATTTAAACGTATCTACTACAATTTAAACATGATGCTTTGCGTTTGATATGCCTTTGCTTCATCATTAGACTTGATTTCCTCTGTATTTACTTCCTCACTGTGATTTTCTTCAGCATTTTCAACACTAACAACATTTGCACATGCACTCACCCCACTATAAGACTGGTTCGCGAATAATCTGACAATTTTGATAAACACTAGCTTTCTTTCTTTTACTTGAACCGCTTGAAAAATTATGCTTCATTATTAAATTTGATTTTAGAAATAAAAACTTAAAAGTTATATTAATTATTATAACTTTGACTATTACACAATAAATTCTCTATAAAATCCAGTTGTTTACAGCGCCAGTACACACACTGACATTTATTTTGACTAACTGACGGAATCAGCCAGAGTATTGCATGATTGTGTGCGTAAATAAGAAGACAGGTTGAAGCATGCTGAACTGCATGGGCGACAGGCATGCCGAGGGATGGTGCTTGGGGTAGGCAACATGCACATCTGCACAGGGTATCAATTGAACTAAAAATTGATATCAATGGAACATGATCTTTCTCAGAACTGAAATAAAAATCTTTCTTTTCTCATGTTCATAAGTACACGGTGATTCACAAGTCATGCAACCCAAAATTTAGGTGTCTGGTAATTCATGACAATGTGTTGGAACTTTTCCTGTGGACAACAATTGGTATCACCTGTGTGTCGTGATGACTCACAGCCACTGATGGGTAGTGTCATGTGTCCCATCCAGCGCCAGTAGTGCTTTATCTGCAGCGGGAGCAACATTTCGTTTTCCCAGGTGCAGCAGATGTTCATAATTGAAGATTATTTCTCAACTCAGTTGTATGCTCAGGTACAAGAAGCATTTCAGGGGAGGTATCCTGATGCTCCTGTCCCTCATAAGACGAAGATTTCGAGACTGTTTGACCATTTTTGTGAGACACCTAAATGCTTTCACAACTTTTGAAATCACCCCGTATTTCTGACTTTTGAGTCTGTTTTATTTCTCCTCTCCAAATTTTGAGGCCCCTCTCTAAAGTGAGGCCCTGGGCCAAGACCCATGTGCTCTCCCCCTTAAGACGGGTTTGACTGAAGATGTGGTATGAAGAGTGGTTGAGGAAATAGAGGAGGAAATAGTACCAATCAGGAAGAAGATAAAGAAAATCAATGTCAAAATTATGAGATTAATTTGCTAGCATGAGGTGCCTGTAGTAGTTTGTATTATAAAATTTTAAATCATGTTTACTCTAGTACTTACTCAATTTCTGCTACAAGTTCCTTTTTCCGGGCTAACAAGAAACTTTCTAAATTATCATCACTGCTGCTGGATGGAGAGCGATTTCTGTGCTTTCTTTTCTGACTCAATTTATTTTTTGTTTCTAGAATAATGGGAATAATTGGATTAGACTATGTAAATAAAGAAAAGAAAAATATTAAATTAATTAAGTTATACAAGGTTGCATTCATAACAGGATATTTTTTAGCTGGCATTAGCAATTGGGTGTATGAAACAAAAGTCTATCTAAAACAAGCATATCTATGTTGGTATCTCATTAAAGCTCTTTAAACATTGTGACAAATACCTGAATCTGTTTGGTGACTATGTTGGAATATAGCACATTGGTGGTTGTTTCATGTTCTTTATTCAGATACTTACAATAAATAAATTTGTATAAAATATGTCTTGTAACCTTATTTTCCCATACTTAAAATAAATTTGGGAAGGCATGCAGTACACTCAGAATGGTTATAAGTCAAAAGAGTGAAGCAATAGGGCTTGCATAAAAAGTGCCAAAACTAAAAGGGCAGATGTAAACAAGAAGTCCAAACCAGGACTAATGCAAGCTGACATCCCGAATTGATTACTTAAATTGACAGGAAATGTTTCATTATGTGTTAATCATTCCAAGAAATTCTCATACCATAAATACCATTTGTAATTCATAGTTTATCAATGATAGAGAAAAATTGGAAAACAAATTAATAGAGCATTATCAGGTTTAAAATACTAAAATCTCTTTCTGACATTATACAGGTAACTCTCGTTCAATGAACGTTCATTGAACGAATGTTCGCTTTAACAAATGAATTGAATTTTATAGCTTTACTTTTTTCCGAAAATTCTGTTTACTTTAATGAACTAAATAACATGTATCCAACTCGGATCGAAGAAACTCGGATGTTAACGAAAGCTCTTGGGGTCACAAAGACCGTCTTGTTTACCCATAGATTCTTCATGTGTCCACTTTACCACGAATTTTTCCTATTTCTTGAGAGAATTAATATGACGTCACTGAACATGCTGTTTGTTACTCAAAATATAGTTACAAATATCCACTTCGACTTGAAGGACCTCTTGTGTACTGATAAGGAAGAAGTACAATACGTGATCTTCCTCACAGTCATTCTATACTTCAATCTATGACTTGGATTGACTACGTTCGGTCGCATTCGTTTTCTAGTGGTTCATACATAATCGTTACATCATGAGGATTTGTTTTCAAGCCATTGCTGTGGCACATTTACCGCACTTGCTTGTACTTTTCTCATAACTGTTCAACTTATTGTTAATTATTTTCCTGGAGATGTTTAAATCACGAGGAATTTTCAATTCTTTATTGACAGTGATGGGAGGTTCTGTTTTTCATTCAAAAGTTGAATTTTCACGTATCATACAATAGATGGCACTGTACATACTTCTATGCTCGATTTTTGTTGCTTCGGTTTTTTAGTTGACCCAATATTGTACTTGCTTTGACAGACATTTTAGTAGCTAAGAATTCTAAATTCAAGAATAAAAAATCTTTTGTCTGGAATGCATTCAGAATTTTAATGGGGAAGTAATGGAAAAATCACGACCGTTCAACACATTTTCGTTTTACGAACACTTTTCAGGAATGCGTCATTTGTTGAATGAGAGTTGCCTGTATTTTTTTAAATGAACAAATTTAATAAATGTTACTGATTATATGCTAATATGTTTGCATCGGCTGTTCATTTCTGAAGGATAGTCGAGTGGAAAAGGAAATAACCCATTTGTTCACTTGCCTATGCTTAAGTCGAGTTTGGTAATAATCGTCTCCATGGCAACAATCCAATAAAAAGCGATTTAAAATGTAAAAATGCTATTTTTTAGTAGAAATTCAAGAAAATACGATCAATTATCAAAATTCGGTGATAAGAATTAGAATCTACATTCTTTTCCCCTTAGAACAGTACAAACCTTGTTTTGATATCACAATTTTAAGATATTTTAATGTATTATAAAAAACAACTCTGCACGATGGATTTGAGATTTCCTATGTAAAACAAATAGGGAAAAAACGTTCCTGGAATCGAACCTGGGATTTTAATCTTCGCCAAATAAAATATAGCCTGAAGGTGGGCCTTGGCAGCACGAGCCTTATTAGATTATCTCTGCAAAATTTCAAGTTTATATCTGCATATTTGATCGAGTTATTCGTGTTTTAAGAGCTTGACATGGACCAACCAATGCCACCTGCAGACATCCCCGGCAAGCCAGCAATGCGTCGCGCAGACAAAGATATCAAGCGTTTTATCTAGGTGATAAGCAAAAATAAATTATAATACAAATGAAAAACAATTTACACTAAGTTTTTCTGTATTTCAATCTATGTTTTGTCTTATTAATAGATATTTTAAAGGAATTAGCTATTAACATTTTACTGGCAGAATTATAGAATTCACCCTTTTGATATGATACTGCTCAGAATGTACCCATCTGCCATATTCTGCCATCAAAATACCATTAACATGCACATTTTGAGAAAATGGCAGAAATGGAATGAAGTTAGTTTTCATGTATGGATAACCCTTATATATGGACGTGAGTTTACAGAATTTTGAAGTTAAAGCTGGATCTCACCAAATTGGTTAATATTATATTTAATGTTTTTTTCCTTATTTCTGCTCACTTTTAACATATATACTTAAATAACATTCATGATAATATGATCAATATTTGAGAACTAAAACAAAAAATGAAATACTCCTGCAATAGTCTGAACAGTGGAACTACAAATAATATTGACAAACTTTTGAATAAAAGAACTTTTATAAATATTTAACCTACCTTTTGACACAACACTTGTAGGCTCTGATATTAATGATGAAAAAGTGACATCCATATCCTTTCCAGCTGCAGATGAGTTATTAGCATCTGGTGCTTTTTCATTCTTATTTTTGAGAATGAAGTCTATTACTTGTGCATGTGTACGAAGATCTCGTGGACTGCAATGTGCTGGAATTCTCCAGTACATTTCCTGAGACATGAAAAGATTATATGATTAGAGAGAAAAGACACATTAAAACAGAAAAATGAAAATACACTAAAACCACCAGAAGTGACCATCACCTTCAGGCAACCACATCCTTAACCTTTAAACGCCTGACATGCCCATATGGGCATACAAAATGGGTCCCGTTTGGTGCTTGACATGCCCGTACACGCATGCTAAGTTGCAGACAGATGTTGCATTTGTCATAGAAATGTGAAATTTGGGAAGGGTCCTCCTACAGGTCTGCTCTCAAGATGTGTCAAGGCAAACATGCGGTAGATCCAACTACTGGGGGTGGGGAAACCTCACACCAAGAGTAAATAGAAAATAAGGTGCCAGTGTTAGTGTAGCCCCTTTCCAAATCCCCGACTTGGACCCCTTCACGGCCCAAGAATGTTGGAAGTGGACGAAGCTGCTCTTCTTCCACCTCCTCAATGTCACAGTGCTCAACAGCTATGTTTTACTGAGGTCAAGGGGAAGGCAAATGATGCATCAGCAGTTTCGCCTTGCTCTTGTGAGGGAACTTATTGAAGAAGGGGTGTCAGCTATTCCCTTGAAAACTTCCCAAAAGGGAAGACCAAGTACAAGTGAGGCCCCATTGCATTGGTTAGAAGCAAAAGAAAATAAACATTTGCACGTAAAGGGAAATTGCCTTTGATGCCATATGTGCTCAGAGAAGGGAAAATACACACGGACAATGGAAAAATGCAAAATATGTAATGTGGCCTGTGTGTATTTTCCTGTTTTGAAGAACACTACACAAAGCAGGATTTCTAAGTGTAATGCCGAATTAAATTTGTATTCTAATGAACTATTAAAATTATCATTGATATTATTATTGAATTTATCATTGTTATATTATAGATTTATGCCAGATTTGCATTTTTTTCTTTTACTATAATAGACATAAACCTGTTATTCCCCAAATGATTGATTAAATAATACTTTTTATTTGAATGTTTTACCAGTAATAGTTCAAGAAATACAAGATATTGTCTGATCGAATGCAAGAAAACTTTAAATGGCCAAAATTAAATCTGGCAGCGAGAGTCTATTAAGGGACATTTAAACCCAGAATTTAAAGGTTAAGTGACCACAATTTCAGGGAATTATTTCAAAAGATATCTTTTTTAGATAAATTATTCTATATAAGAAGATCACACTCTGACCTAACCACCTCATGAGGTGACCAAAATCTCGTGGAATGATTTCATAAGATATGTATCATTTCTAGTGAAATTATCTCTGACCAGGCCGGTACTGCTAAGGCCTTAATTTGGGACCATTGGTTTGTCATATTCATTTTCAGTTTATACTAGTCCTGTGGAGTGTTTGGAAGTAATGGCAGAAAATAGCAGCAAAATGAACATACTGAATATGAAAGTTATAGAAGATTCTGAATAAGATTTGTCTCAAAGAAGACTAATAGAAAAATACAGGTAAGGAAAAACACAAATTCAAACAAGTGAGGGAAGAATTGCAGAGCAAATTACATAAGGCACTTTTTTTCTTGTTTTGGGATAATGACATCATCATAAGATTACATCTTTGGTTGAGATCTACGGCCTCTGAATATAGTCTATAAATTCTTTTTGAAAGCATTATATCAATATTATACGAGGCTTGTTTCAGAAGTAATGAGAATGAAATTCCTATGCTCTATGTGGCAATGCTGCACCATTGTGGCGGCTACCAGCATGTAAGTGGAGTTAGTTACATAACCAGACCAGTTTCAGTCTGCTCGGTGGAGTGCGAGTGGTGTTATCGCTGGTTTTTCAAGGTCATGTTCAAACACTGCGTAACGCCAGAAATGCAGCAAAATATCGAGCAGCGGTTTACAATCAAATTTTATGTAAAACTCAACAAAACTCCTTCAGAAACGCTTGAAATATTAAGGAGAGCCTATGGAGATGCTGCTTTATCCTCAGCACAGGTTTTTAGGTGGCACAAGGCTTTCAAAGAAGGCTGAGAAAATGTTGAAGATGACCATCGCTTGGGAAGGCCGTCCACATCGAAAACCAATGAAAGTGGGTCGAAGATGCATTGTGTGTTGGCAAAAGACAGACAGTTAATGGTCAGGATGATTGCAGACGAGGTAGACATGAGTAAGGATTCTGTTCATCACATTTTGACTGAGGTGTTGGACATGCAAAGATGGTGCCCTAGAACTTGTCCGATGAACAAAAGGAGAATTGCCTGTACATTAGCCAGGAAATGTTGGATCGGTTGAAAAACGAACCAAACTTCATGCACAGAGTAATAACAGGAGATGAATCATGGGTATCTGAGTATGATCAGGAAAAAATGGCAAAGCGAAGCGTGACACCAAATCTTCACCTCAACCAAAGAAAGCTAGCATTAGCAAATCAAAGATCAAGTCGATGATCATCGTCTTTTTTGACCATCGTGGAATCATCCACAAGGAATTCATACTGCCAGGCCAGAGAGTTAATCAAACTTTTATCGGGAGATCCTCGACCGGCTGAGGAAAAGGGTTGTGCGCGTGTGACCTGACATCACCGCCTCTTAGATCTTGCATCACGACAATGCCCCGTCACAGTGCGCTGTCCATTAGAGAGTTCTTGGTTGAGAAAAAAATTCCAGTGCTCCCACATCCACCCTTCAGCCCAGATTTGGCTCTGTGCGACTTCTTCCTTTTCCCAAAGATTAAATCCAAGTTGAAAGGTCATCATCACGGGACAGTAGACAACATCCAAAAAGCCACGATGCAAGTTCTGAACACCCTAATAGAAGAAGACTTCCAGAATTATTACCAGGAATGGCAGAACCACTGGAACTATTGGGTGCGTTTTCAAGAAGCATACTTTGAAGGCGATCACGTTTAATTGTAGTTAAATTCAATAAAAATTTTTAAAATAAATCATTCTCATTTCTGAGACAAGCTTCGTATAATGATATGTCTCCCATTTGAAAGTAGTGGACTCATTGCTATGGTAGTTTTATTTCCCAGTGTTACAAATCGGAAAATTTTCCCTCTTTTGTGGATTAAAAACAATTTTTCGCTGTCATTCGATACAGATTTGAATTCTGTTTAAAAAAAAATACAAATCTGTCTTTCAGCTACAGAAATGTTCATGTCCTAAGCTCCTATCTTAATTTTAACTACCCTAAATTCCCATGTATAACGCGCGCGTTATACAAGTTTTTTTTGTAAAAATTTCGGAATTTCTTGGTGCGCGTTATGTATAAGGAACATCAATTTTTAAGAAAAAATAAGATACGAGATAACCTTAAAGTGAGCAGCCTATTCCATCTTGTGTTCACTAAATTGCTGCCATCTATAGAAACCTGCGTTAGAGCTTCTCCAAAGATGCGTTAACTCTGCAGATTTCACGGAAAAATTCGATGTTTTCAATGTACAAAGCAAACTTTAAGTTCGAAAATACTTTTTCGGCTTAAACATGCCCTATATGCCGCATTAAATCTTTAATACGTAATAATCAAGCAACATTAACATGGTTGGTTGGAAAAACAAATCAAATTCCTCTTTGAATATGAAAACAAAACTCAATACAAAATGCACACACTTTCCTTAATTAAAAATTAGCAAATTGTTTACAAATTTTTGTCAATAATTAGTTATGAATCAAAACCATCAAAATCTTCAAATTCGATCTCTCAATTCAAACGAAAATCATTGATTTCATTTACAAATTATTCAGTTAAATTTTTAATTGACAAATCATTGCTTTTATTTGAGGAAGAATCACTATTCCCCCCACCCTCTCCAGCACTTTGAAAATGAATTTCGGCGTTAGAAAGAAGACATGTTCTTAACGATCTATACAAAGAAAGAAATAAAACAGGAAAATAAATCAGTAGAATGATTTTCGTCATCAACTAGCAGAGCAGATTCTATAGCCGTTGAAGTGTCTTAAATATCATTTTCGGGAGAAACTTGCGAAATACAGTAGTATGAATAAAAAACTTTTTGAATGATTCACTATTCAATCAGTGCTGCGCGTTATACATAGGTGCGCGTTATATTAGAGACTTCGGAAATCTGTGGAAAACGGGCTAAGATCGACCTGCGCGTTATGCATGCGTGTGCGTTATACTTGGGAATTTAGGGTAATTAAAAAAGGCAAATTTATAATGCCCTGCATCGATTTCATGGTTTTCTTATGAGGGTAGAATTGAAGCAAAGGGGTTGGAAAAAAACATTGAATACTCCTCAGGGGCTCATCCTAGATCCACCAAATATGTACATATCATGTGTAGCCCTTATATAGACCAATTTACCCTCCTATAATAATCCAAGAGATTGACTGACCAGAAATACATACACACCAATTTACCCTGAAAATGTGGCTTCTCCAAGTTGCAGGATTCCAGAGCTATTACCCAAACAGACAGACAGATAAAAAGAATATAACAGTTAAAAAAGTGCTAAAACATTAAAAGCATAAAACATGTGGTTCAGTAATGAAAACAAATGTCTTCAACGCGAACCAGAAAATCTAAGAGTTTAGTTCTTGGTTCTATGATGCTTGTGCAATAGTAAAGTGACCAGATGTCCTCTTTTCATGCATTTTTTAACTCTGACAAAGATTAAGTGTTTAAGCATCCAACAAACAAGACAAAAACACTATCATCAGCCTGGTTGGAATATGACTGAAGCTGTGTTTGCTTAGCTCTGAGGTGTACACGTTTAGCATTGGGAACGACATGAAATGTAGAGGCACTGCAATCACGTATTTAGGATAAGTGACCGCCAGTAAATAGCTCTCCTTTGAATCCATCTTCTTAAATAAGTACTAGGGACTCTGCCCCTGTGGCCTACGGCTGCCAACCCCCTCCCCCATTCCTTGCTTTGCTCGGACCTTAAAGCCCGTTTGGCTTTGATGGATGTTTTATATTTTATGGCCTCAAAATTTCCCACCAAAAATGACCCTAAATTCCCATGTATAATGCACTCTCATAGATAACACACAGCAAAGACTGAGTGCATGTCCCAGAATTCTCATATATAATGAGAACCCATGTAAACGAAGAACAAACGGAAAAGAAAAATCAAAAGTAAAAAATGTGAAAAAATGAGGAGCATTGACAAAAACCCAATGGTAAGGAGAACTCTATGGTCTGCATCAAAGCATTTGTTGCAAGTTGATTAGATACAAATCAATAATTCATTATGATGTCCTTAATTATTATTGAAGGCATCGAGTCAATGTAATCTTTAATTAGATTACCATTTCCCTTTTAAAAGCTTTGAGCTTGTTTCTATGGTAGTTAGAATTTTTCATTGTTATGCCTCAGAAAAGTATGCTTTTTTTTGCGATTAAAAACAAATTTTTATGCTAATTCAGCATGGATTTGAATTTTGTCTTAAAAAATGAAAACCTTCATTCTTTCATCTACAAAACTTTTGTATCCCGAGTTAGTGTCTCAGTTTTAAGTAATTTAAAAAAGCATACATATTTAGAATGCCCTTCATTGAATCCCATGCTTTTCTTATGGGGTATTGAAATGGAACAATGGGGTCAAAAAAGATCCCTCAAAATGCTAGTTTTTGGGATTTTTGATTTTTTCCTTTGGTTGTGACCTATGACCGAACAGCATGCCAAATTTCAGATCTCTAGCCCTTCTAGAAGTACCTTAGAATAGACATGAGACACCTAGACAAGATTTTTTTAAATCACAGAGAGAAGAGAAACAATAAAAGATGCTTATTTATACATGTGTAATTCACAAAAGTAAAATGTTAATGTTCGGATTACTGTTGTTCTGTTGGTTCCTCTACCATCTCAGGTAAGAACAATGGTCAAGTATCAGGGCTGAGTTTACCAAAGGTATAATGTGTCCACCACACACAGGTGGCAGCTTCTAGGGAGCGACAGCGAGCAATCACAATAACTACATAAAAGGAGTACAACAAACAGAATCAAACCAAACTGTGAACTCAACCAGAATTTTTTACTAAAATGGGGATTGGTTCGGTTCAAGAAATTTATTTTGAAATTCAACCAAACTTTATTAGAAATTTTTAATGGTGTTTGTGTAGTATAAACAGATGTCCTCCTTTGAGATTTCGAAAATCTGGTCACCTTATGCAAGAGGATTACCTATTACAGTAAAACCTGGTTAATTCAAAATTCAGAGGACCAAAGAAAAAGCATTTCCAATTACAGAGAACCTCTATAATTTGAAATTTTCAAATAAAGCGCGATTTATCAAATTTAAAAAATGCAAATATTAATTACAAAAAACAAAAGAATATGACACCATATTAAAATACAGAAAATAAAAGTATGTATGTAGTATGCATACATACCTCAAAATATGATGTCGATAAATAAATTCCAAATTTACGATTACACATATGAATACTGAAACATACATGAGCATATAATTAAAATCCTCTAAATAGTTAAAAGTTTGTCAGTCACTTATTTCAACTTAAAAGGAAATAAACGAAAGGTTGTAGTAAAAGATTAATTTAAACTTATTTTAAAAAGTCACTTATTTTCCCGTTTTAATTTCGGGGCACTCCCTAGTGCAATGCATTGCATAATGGTGTCAACTTTTTCACATATATCTATGGGCAAGTCTGGGATCCCTGGTACGTATCTTTGAAGGGTATCCAAAGCTTTAAAAACATTCTCCTTATATGGCAATGGCACATCCAACCCATTGTCCTCGTCATCTTTTTCGTCGCCATCACTCGCAACGGTTTTTGATTCGTCGAGCATGGGGTCATACACAACTGACATAGTCAAGCCATTATTGAAGGAAACAAAGTCTCTGAAACTGACAGGCCTCAATATTGCTGTCAATTATTTCCTCCACTTCTGTACCTTGAACACTTCTGCCGGCTGCTAAGATATCCCACTTTTCTTAAAACAACTGGCGATGGTCTGAGGAGTCACCAATTGCCACCCTGATGACAAAGCCAGGCACACGTCTAAAATCATCCATTTTTGTAAATCATCCAGCAAACACCCATTTGTAATTTGTACCAAGCATGATGACAATAGTTTTTTTCTGTAATGGCTATTTAAATTTTAAATGATGCCCTGGTCGTGGGGAACATTGGTTGTGTTCAGCGGCAAATCCAGCAACTCAACATTGGGCATATTTATCTGAACCACATGGCGAGCAGAACAGTTGTCTAGGGTCAAAAACTTTTTACAATTTTGCTTCACCATATGCCTTTGCATTCTTATTTTTAAAAACTTTTGAATAGGTCTCTTGTCATCCACACCTTTTTGTTATGTTCGTAAATTATCGGCAAACGATCACGATTAATGTCTTTGAAACAGCAAGGCTTGGCATATTTTCTGATAATTACAAGCTTATCTTTATCTGACTCATCCATATTGGTACAGAGCACAGTGGTGAGACACTCCTTACTAAGTTTGCCGCTGTGACATTTTTTGCCTCAGAGAGCTTAAGTACAATTGGGCAACATGTTGAAAAAAATGCGTTTCATCCTTGGGCGCATACTTCTCCAAAACATGCCATCATATCCTCTTCATTAATTTTTTGGGCATCAACGAATCTAAAAAGCAGGACTACCACAATACAGAGAAAAATAATTTTTCATTATACATGTATTTGTATAGAACTTTCTGCACCGATATTTAGACGAAAAGCACATCTGTACCACGGAATACTCATGTACATCCCTACTTGTTGAATCTTATCAATGAGAGTTTAGATTACATTCTTTCATTAAATAACATAATTAATAAACGAAAAAGGATCATAATTATAATGTAATCAAGTTTCATTATTATATAATGTATAATTGTTACATTTTGTATTACTTGAACAATGATTTGCTAACACTGAAATAAAACGGCATTAATTACATTAAAACCTAATATTTAAGGGCCATTCAGTTTGTTGCTAAATAAAGCAAAACAACATTTTCCTCTGAGTCATTTGACTCTGAATCAATCACATGAAGCATCAAACTGTTATTGAACATATCTATCTGAGTTTACTACAGAAAAAAAACTCAACTGAACTTGTCTGACTTGGTTGCCGCTCAGAATGGAACTAAATGCATTTCTAGTTGACCGAGAAACTTGCCATAGTGGACGGACAAAACTCGGCCACATCACTCACACATTTCTTGGCACACATTTCTCGGTACACATTTCTCGGCATAGTGGACAACGGGCCTAAAGAAATTTGAATCAGGAACGACTCCATTGCCTTGTAATAATGGACAACTTAACATTACAAATAGTAAGATATTTTATGCTTACATTGAAAATATCATTTTGTTTGCAAACTTTATTGGGGAATTTAATGCAAATTACTATATTGATAATCTTTACGATTCATTTCTTTCAATAACTAAGCAAGATATTTGATGCATGGCCGGTACATGTATAGTGATTACTTATTATTAAACAACCCACAGAGAACATATGATTTGCTGTGCCATCAGAAACAGCGGACACAACAAAAAATGTTATGTACTGGGAAGTGCTACTCTAAATTATGTATGTGTTTTTGGTTATGAAAATGGTGTGAGATATATGATTATTATGAAAGGGTCAATAAAAGTGGTTCAACGAAAAACACCGTGTCACAATTCTTTGTCATAGGAACTCTCGCATAGGGCCACTTTATGCAAGGTTCCCTAAATGTTTGCAGGAAGTGCTGCAACAGGCCCCTAGTTAAATTTTATATATGCTGGGTAAATAAATGCCACATTTATTTAACTGTGTGTAATCAAAACAGCATTTGTATTTTTGAACCAAAATTAATTTACTATCTTTTAAAAAATGATTCAGTGATTATACGATTGCTTTTATAATAATTATAATAATTTATTAAACGTGAACAGGTAGTCCAAATTACACACATCATAATAAACTACAACAATAAATACAACTATAAATAAAAATATTTACAAAAATTTACAGGATTGGAGGTTTCAGGGAGCAACAGCTTTGAGAATTTTTCCTGAAACTGGGAAAAGAGTTGCGGAATACAGCAACATTTTCATACCTTAAAAAGAGCTCATTTGTGCATCTTGTCATTCGATTTATGGGAAAATATTTACTGGCATCAACTCTGCAAATTGTCTCACAGAAAAGTGGAGTATATACTGTCCGGTGAATTGGAAGATTTAAATTCACTATCCTCAAAAAACACTAGCGGTGAAAAGCACCTGTCACAATATTTCTTAAAAGATAGTATCCATGACTTTGTGCCTAGCATAAAGAGGAAGAAGGTTAAACTTTGTACAGTGTGAAGGGTAATCACTTTTTTTAAATGAAACATTTTCTTAAATACACAGCACATAAACCACATTTGTACCTTTTCTATCAGATCAACATTGGAAATGTAATGGAGGTTCCAAATCACACTGCCATACTCAAGTACAGGTCTAACTATACTGAAATAAGATCTAATGAGATTATGGATTGAAAACATTACAAGAGAATTTCGTTTTTTAATACCCACAAGAAGGAAGGCCTTAGAACAAAGTGATCTAACATAAGTTTTGAAACTTAAATTAGAATCTAGGATTATCCCGAGATCATTGATAGTGTTGACACGTTCTAGCGAAACCCCCATCTATATTGTAATTAAACACAGTCATTTTCTTTTTCAGTGAAAATGAAATTATCTTGTGTAGATTGATAAATTTAAAATAAATTGACTCGTTTAAACTTCATTCAACATTTGACCTTTCAGCCAGAAGCATTTTGCCTTGTAAGCAAATTTCCGCAACTTGGAATTTTTGGATTTAAAAAATTAATTTTTGGATGTTTTTACGTAAAGTTGGATTTGCATATGTCAAGTCTTGCGTTACCCAAGAAGGGTCTTTATTTATGGTACACGAGTTAATATCTAACATGACAATATAATTCTAAAATTTTTTCTTAAACCCCTCAAAATCTAGGGTGCATATTTATACACAGGGTATACGAAAAAGTCAGGATATTTTGACAAAAATTATGGGTAAGAGTTATACATGAGTATATAAGGTATTTCTTTGATAAAAATGTATTAGGCAAGAAATATTCTATTTAACTAGTTCTACACATTTAACTAGAAGACTTTTTTGGTATGACTAATATTTTAAGAGATATGATGGAAAGTTCATTTTTTGTAACCAATATAATGGCACTCCTGATTAAGTTATGTGAACAATTCATATCATTTTCTTATTGCCTTTGATCAGAAGTCCTCAGTATCAAAGTTCATGAAAATTGGCTGAGAAGTTTTGGAGAAAAAACATATGGACAACTGCCACAACCTGATCATAAGGCATTTATTTTTTACTTTTTGTAAAGAACACTTAATAATGTAAAGGGCCCAATTGCTTGGATAAGATGAGGCCTATCTTTTGCAATTCTGTCACTGCCAAAATATCATGGCTGAATTGAAATAATGATGAACTATTTTGAAACATAATTTTGTCTAATAATTATAACTAAACAAACCTGTTCTCCATCTGGTTCAACAATTCCAAGCGATTTGAGTGCTTGCTGGAAGTTAGCATCATCCATGGCCATTACAGCTTCCTCTGAGATTGGGAGAAGTGGAACAGATTCTTCTCCTTCTTCCTCAGCTGCTTCTTCAAGCGATTCTACTAACCATTCCAATGCAGATGAAAATCCTGTCATAAATACAAAATAAAATTATCCTCTTACAACTGCACAATTAGAATCATGTAATGACAAAGTTATTGAATACATGGTGCTATCCAAAACTTCCGGGAATTTGATTAGCGCATGCGAACTACTTGTAGTACAGCCACTCGCCGCTAAGTAATGCTGGCAGTATCCTTTGTGAATAAGTGTGCAATGTGGCGGCTAGCTGAGTGCACATGTCCGCAAGTTCTGTGCGTTTTTGTAACTTCGTGTTTGAGTGGTTCTGCGAATTCGTTTCGAACTGAAATGGCTGATGTTAAGGAGCAAAGGATTTGCATCAAACTTGGAAAAACGGCAGCAGAAACACACAGAATGCTTAAACAAGCATTTGGTGATGATGCTTTAAGCCAAAGCAAAACGTTCAAAGCGTTTCAAGGATGGACAGACTGTCGACGACGATGAGCGTTCTGGTCGACCGTCGACAAGCACAATGTCGCAAAAGTGCATGAGGCTATCCTGGCAGACCGAAGGCGAACAATCAATGACGTTTGTGACATCGTCGGACTGTCGTACGGGATGTGTCAGTGCATTTTGTCGGAGGATTTGAACATGAGATGCATTGCTTTTGTTCCGAGACTGCTGAGCAACGACCAGAAAGACCATCGCGTTGCTGTTTGCAGGGATCTTCAAAATGAAGTTAGAGATGATCCCAACTTCATCTCCAAGGTCATAACTGATGATGAATCTTGGGTTTATGGTTATGACCCTGAGCAGTCGTCACAGTGGAAGTTGCCAAATTCACCACGGCCAAAAAAAGCGCGTCAAGTTCGCAGCAATGTCAAGTCCATGCTGATCATTTTTTTGATGTCGACAGGATCATCCACAAAGAATTCCTCCTACCCGGTCAAACTGTCAATGGAAAGTTATACTGCGATGTTTTGAAGCGGCTAAGGGAGAACGTCTGATGCAAACGCCCAGACAAGTGGCGCAACAATGACTGGGTGCTCCACCATGACAATGTGCCTGCCCACACGTCACTTGTTATTAGGCAGTTCCTGGCTTCCAAAAACATGAGTCATCCCCCACTCCCTCTACTCTCCTGACCTCGCCCCCTGCGACTTTTTCCTGTTCTCCAAAATGAAACTCCGGCTGAAAGGGCAACGTTTTGACACGATTGAGGAGATCCGGACAGAATAGCAAGAGGTGCTTAACATGTTCACACCTGCGGACTTCCAAGGGTGCTTCGCATCATGGAAAAAACGCTGGGAACGCTGTTTAAAAGCCCAAAGGGACTACTTTGAAGGGGACGGTGGAAATTAGGACTTAGTATAAGTAATTTTTTTATGCACAAATTCCCAGAACTTTTGTGTAGCACCTCGTACATGCCAGTTGTTTAAAGGAAAACATTTTAAAAGAAAAATTTGTTGAGTTCATTAAATACTGGCATACAGAGAACTCATGTAAAGGTCATACAAATCATGACACAATAGGTTTGCTAATGGCAATAAAAAAGTTACAAAAACCATATGTGCACTTTGGCTAGAAAGCATCTATCATCGATTGTGATCCTTAGGAGTTATTAATAGCTGAATCAGCACTAATAACAGCTACCTCCTTGGGAAAATATGCAACTGCTTTTCATAATCATTTAATGGCTATTGGAGATACCTATTGTGGCATTTGATTTTAGGCATAATGCGAGCTCGATAACTCTCTATTGAATCATACAAACCTTGATCAACTGCATTTCGGATAACCTTATTTAGCTCTGTATGTGAAAGACTTGAACTTGATGGATGGGATCTTCCAGAAGTTTTATTTTGTTTTTTTGATTTGCTAGCTGTAACTTTAGGAACATCTTCATCAGATGGTGAATCGTCAGCAGATGTACTGCTGTTGCTTTGATCTGAATGATGACAAGAATACAGATATAAGTAATTAATAGAGGTAAATACTACTGGCAAATCTCTTGCACACGCAATTTATTATAATTTTAACATTATTTCATAAGATCATCTTTTATGATCTAAATAGTTAAACTACCGTATTTCCCAAATCCAAGTTGACCCCAAATCTAAGACCCTCCCTTTTAGCAGACTGTCAAAACAGAAAAAAGATTTTATGACCTAGTTTCTGATTGAATGTATTTGGTGTATATTCTGAACACATGCATTCTGTATTGGTATACACTTCCTTTTTGAACTTCGGGTGCTTGCAGTTCGTGAATTTGCACTTCACGACAAAATTTTTTATGACCATTACTTCAGTTTTGCACCAATTATTTGCATTTCGCATCATGCATTTGTGATGCCAACAAGCGTGAACTCCCACTACTGCTAGTGTTTTTTTGTGGTTTGGAAATGTTTGTGGCAGAGCCCAAGAAAACAACCATGCATCATCTACTCAACATTTCATTTCAGTAGTTTAATTGAAATTAAAGCATTTCCTTGGAATGAACAAAAGAAGATCGAAAACTGCACAATTGCCGAAAGAAATGTAATTGCTTTGTAATGCTGGGTTTTAATTTGCTATTATGCATTTCGAAGGTAATTAAAAGATTTTTTCACTTTATGATGCTAGGCTTTCATTTTCTGTTAAACTGCATTATTTATGATAAAATGAATTTTTTAGTTGGACTGGGAACTGTTCTCCCATTAATACATTGCATCTTATTGAAAAATAGTACTTGCACTTTGTGAATTTGCATTTTGTGTCAGTTTTCCAGAACCAATTATTCTTGAAGTTCAAAAAGGTGGTGTACTAGTTTGTTCATTAATTGAAATGGTTTGTTACAAATTTTTGTTTGAGAAAAAAATTTTTTAAATGTATTTAAAAAAATTAAAATAGTATTAATTGAAATCCAGATTGTAAGTTTAAAATGAAAAATTTTAGTAGGTATAATTATTTTATCTTAACTCCTTAAGTGGGCTAAGCGCATATATGCATGCATCAAAGTCACTCGCCAAGTGGGGAGCATGCATATATGCGCGCTACAAAAAAAAATTCGTCTCACTGGGTTAAGTGCAAATATACATGCCTTCTCTGTTATGCTAGGAGGAAATGTTCTGCCATATAGTGATTGTCTTTCAACATGGTGGTCACTCTCTGAGACTCAGTATATGCATTCAAAAAAGAGACGTAGGTATTGGCAGTTTACAAGCAATAAAACCCCCAACAGCACTTTACTTGTTTTTTTTCTACTGGGTCTCCAAATATTTGATTTTGTATGGTTAAGGAGTGATTTTCATAATTTTTAACATCATCTTCACTGTATTCTCCATCCCCTTTTAATTATGTTGAATAGGTATTTAATGTATGAAAACTAGATTAGGTTCATAAATTCATTTTCACCTTTGAAATTAATGTTTTGATAAGAATTTGCTCACCCATTGCACAAACTTACCTGAACCACCATAGTCTTCTCTGTTACCTCTCTGAGTTTTGTTGCCCTTATTTTTTCCTGCACCAGATTTGCGCTTTTTGTATAGTTCTGAACGATCATTTGCCAAACCAAGAGACAGCAGCTTTTCAATAACTCGATTTTTGGAACGTTTTACATCAAGACGATCCACAATCATACCCACTGGATCTAAGATAAATATAAAGAAAAACATTTTTGTTGGTGACCAAAGAGATTTTTCATATTTTTAGAAATACAAAAATAATATTACTATTATGAGGAGGCAATTAAAAAATAATTTAAAAAGACAATTTGGTTTTGGAATTTAAGCTAATTATATTGATTAGCATTGATAATTTTAACAATCAAGTAAGGTGGAAACCTACCATAGGCATCTTTCAACTCCTGATATAGAGATGTTAATTGAGCAATTTCTTCTTCAGCCCAAACCTTAGGAGCCTGTGACAATTTTCTGCGCGGCTGAAAGAAATACTCAGTTTTTTATTTATTTATTTAAGAATGATCCATGGACAACCAATGATCATCACCAATTACAATGGATAAAATAAGTGGTAACAAAATACCAATGGTGTTAAACCATAAATAAAATCAACATATATAACACACAAGAGGAGAAAAGAGAGACTAAGCACTGTTTATAACAGAAAAGTAACATAAATTTAAAACTCAAAAGAGTACTTACATTTATCAGTACAGATATAAACATTATATGAACTAAATGAGAATATATCATACAATTTTTATTTTTAAATACTGATCTCCTAAGACCAGAGAATTTCATTGACTTTGGAAGAAGGATAACTAAGTTACATTTCTTTGCACTTTTTAATATGTGCTTTTAATCAGCTTATATCACAGCAAAGTTAGTGAAATTGAGAAATGCATATATCTTTTCTATTTGAAATTAAAGGAATAATTATGACATTACTGGCAAACATAAGAACGTACATAAAAGCATATTTATGTTAGATGATTTCCCAATCCCAGTATAATCCTTGTGATATAGTCTTTTATATTAAAAAATCATATTATCCTAAAAACTAGCTTAGTTACAATAAAGATAATCTATTTGTATAAGAATAACCAAGCCTCAGTATATTTAAATTACCTGAGATTCGATGAGTCCCAACTCCTTCATTTTCTTAATAACTGCCATTCTAGATCTATCTTTATCAATAATATTTTGATGGACTTCATCCACCAAATCTGAAACAATAAAAAGCAATTAATTTTACTATAGACATTTACTGTTAATTTAGGTATACACCCAGTCTCCAACTAACACGAATTCTACCAACACGATTTCGGTTTAACACAAATTTTAAAGTAGGGCTGGTCTTCAACTAACATTTGTTAATTTTATTATCCTTCCAAAACAGAAGCGATTGATGCATTGAATGCAGTTGTAAATGGGGGCGAATCCAGGGTTCAGCCTTGGGGAGAGTAATCAAAGATGAAAAAATAAACTAGAAAGTATCTTCAAAAGTATATCAGTCCCTGACTAACATGAATTCTAACAACATGATTTCGGTTTAACATGATTTTTTAAGTAGGGCTGGTTTTCGATTAACACGACTGGTCATTCGAATTAACACGATTTCTCCATGACTTCTCTACGATCGTGAAAAAGGCCTAGAAAGTGGAGATGGAAACAAACTTTAGCCCTGCTCTTCATTAATTGCAGATGACAATGAGCCCATTATCATAACATCTGATCCAGAGGATAAATTTGACTATTTCTGTGAGTCTGATGCAGAAGGTGAGAGATTTCATGGTTTTTAAACTGCAATGTTGAAAAATACCATTCTTGAATGTTTTAAAAATTTTCTTTGACCATTTTTGTAATTTTATATAGATTGTATGTTGTTATCTTTTGAATTTTTTTTCATGTATTAGATTTACTTAAGCGCTATGGGAATAATGAACAAACATGTGATATCATTCGTCATACAGGTCCTAACAAAGTAACGCTATGAACCATCCTCGTTATCATCATTTCTTTTTTGTAAAAATGGATTACATGTATGAAATATATATAACACAAAGCATTAACCAAAGTATAGCCATAATAAAGAATAAAATTAAAAATATGTCAATCAGGTTAGGATGCTGGAATGCATCCTCCCTTGTTTACATTATTTCTTATGAGAAATTCATGTCTGACTAACACGATTTCACTTTACACGAAATTTTTTAAGAATGCATCCATCGTGTTAGTTGGGGACTGGGTGGATAAGATAAGTTGAGATGACTCACTTGAATCTGGGACACCTTTTGCTCTGAACTCTGCACAAAGCCTTCGAATTTCATCTTCTTGTTCCTCACTCCAAACAGCTTTAGCGGAAGCAGTCCTAAAGGGGTAAAATATTTTGTTTAAATTAGGTTTATAACTGCTTTATCGCTTTGCAAATAAATAATAACAATCTTTGCAAATAAATTTTAAGAACATATTTGCTATTAATAATTATAGGTGGCATACTTTTCCTGATAGGATCCATAACCAACTTCAATATCATAAGCATCACGACTAGTCTTCCAGAAAAGAAGTTCCATGAAAGCTTTACGGTTTTCCTTTGCTACTTCTGTAAATTTTCTTACTATGAATACAGCAAACTTGGCCATCTCCTGTTTAATACAATGAGCATGATTAGTGACATTGTTTAGACAAAGGCTGAATTAATAACTTGGCTATGTTACTCTAACACATGCAAAAATAAATTTGAGCAAATCAGATATATGAGAAAAGAATTAGTTAACAGTGGCATAGCAGATGCTCTCCAACTCTCAGGTGGCGACAGAGCCCATGATCAAATAGAGTTCAATATCAAGGAATATGAATCTGTGGCAAGAAGGCATGCTTATGAATACCGTATATACTTGTGTATAGTTCGACCTCCGATTTCTCGGCGAAAAAATTAGATTTTTTCATATATCTTGCGTATAATTCGACCCTAGATTTCTACTTACTCTTTTACCCTAGATTTCCATCAGGATCGACATTTTTTGTTTCGATATCTCGAAGCTCACAATCGAGGTATATAGAACGATCTTGGTCTTTAACAGTTTTTAGTATCATAATAATACTATACTAATAATAAACTGTAAACATCGTAAACCTATTGCACGATCTTGAGAAGAAAAATATTTATTACTTTTTAACTACGAGATGTGACATACAAGTGGTGGCAGAATTTCTAGCAAATAGACGAGTATTACTTGTAAAACCTTTAATAAAAGTTATGAATGATAGTTGAACAAGATGAAATAAACTCATTTTAATATAATTCATTCCAACTCATCTGTTGTTATAAGATGCAAGAAAGATATGCATAGAAATCAAGAAAACAATCGGTGAATATGAGACAGGCTTTAGTATTCACGTAACAACATTACGATGACTAAAGGTCAGTATAATGGTTACATTACGAATTTTGGTTAAAATGCACTATAACCCACCACAGAATGTATAAAAAAATAATGAAAAATACTACTGGGTCGCAATCAAATCAGAATTTCGAGATAATACAGGACAGGTATATAAGTCTTGTTGCAAGGGCAGATGCTGGACAAGGTTGGGTGATATTTGTGCAAAACATGTATTGACCACAGGCAGTAGTACATCACTATATCATGCCTGAGTTTTTCTGATAGATTGCAAATAAAAAAAATCATGCAAGTCACCTAAATCAGTGACAAATGACAGATGATTCCTACTCCACACATATCGTGCAGAGAGAATTATTGCAAACTAGCGCAATTGCCCGTCAAAAATGACAGGTTCAAATTATTAAAAAACAGAATGAACATTTTTAACTTTAAATAAATTATTTTAAAAATCATTATTTATATTGATTTTGTTTCTCACAGCTTTTGGTTGTCAAGAAGAAGAATAGAATAAGTGACTTCATTAATTTTTCTTTAAAATAGTTCAAATTGGATGATCGTAGGTTAGGTTTTTCCATTTTTAATTTCCAAAAGAAGAAAAGCCTGCACGACAAAAAGTCAATTTTTGAGTGTCATCTTACAAAGAATGGAAATATTACCCTGGAGTCAAACTCTGAAATTTTTTCGTGAATTTTCTTTCGGCAAGCATTTTTATATTTGAATAGATTATTTCTGCCAATTTTCAATTTTTTTATCTACATCCTTGATTGAGTAATTCGCATTTTAATAGCTTGATACTTAGACCAACAGACAGACAACATAGCCTTTTATTGTTATTTTTCTGTTTCTTTGATTTTTTTAAAACCTATCTTTCTCTCCCTATTTCCAAAACCATCCTCAAGTCCTCTACTCTACCTAACTCCCATAACGTATCGCACAATCCTTCACCCCATAAAAATTTTACATGCTTGGTTTGTTTATTAAAACATCCAACATGTTCCTCAGATTTTCATACAGTTTCTATTTCAATAATATTGAATTTAGATCATTATTACGATTTTTAATCTCTTTGAATAGTATTTCAGATTTTTAGGCATTCCTTCTCATAAATAATGTTGTTTACATTGATTGCTATGAAGATCATTTCCCCCTCCTTCCGCCTTTCTCTACTTCTCATAATAAAAGCCTTCAAATCATGCTTAAACCTATATGGATTGAAGTAACAATAGGATTTCGAGGTTTAACAATGTAGTTGGTAGGCAAAGCAAAATCCTGTTAAAATGCCAAGATTTTTCAAAAATATACCATTCAAATTATTAACATGAGCGATTTTGAGCTGAAGGCAAAAAAAGATGAATAGAATAAGAAACTAGAAAATGTTTTCTTTAGAATGGTCCAGATCCGAAGATCGAAGGTCAAATTTTTCTAATTTTAATTTCCAAAAGAAGAAAAGCCTGCATGCCGAAAAGTCCATTTTTATGTGCTACCTTATGAGAAAGAGAAATAATTCCCTGGAGTCGAACCCGGGTCGTATTTTCAAATATTTTTTCGTCGATCACTTTTTATATGTGAATCAAGCAATCCTGGAAAATTTTGAACCATTATCTCTTACCGTTTTTGAGATATAAGCGATTAATATCGGCATGGGTGCTTCAGTGGCATGGTCTGGTGGTGCATGGTGGAAGTTGTTGCAGATGGAGTAAGAGAAATATATATATGATTATTGTAGAAAAAGTGTGATTAAACTTTTTTATGACTCATACAATAATTCTTGCCCATTAAAAGAAATTTCTCTGACTCCTGCACCTAGATATAACAGAACGCACAAAATTAACTCATTCAGTAGTGCAATTTTTGCATGGAATCTACATCAGAAAATGAGTATTTGATGGTGACTATCACTTATTACTGCTCCTTGAACCTCTGTACTGTATAAAATGTATTATATATAGATTGTTTAAATTATTATACTTTGCTAACTTTACATGTATAATTAGTTAAATTATTTGTTCATTTAATTGCCTATGTGTATCATTTAATAAAATATACCATTCACATCATTCATTAATCTGTAAGTGTATGTCGGGGTAACAGAAAAAACCTGTTTACATTAATTCTTTATATGATATAAAATCTACTGTATGTTTTGGAAAGTTGTTCGTCTGTTTACTATGCATTTGGACACCTCCTAAGATATCATAACCAAATTTTGCATGATGGTTTCTGAGATTAAGCAGGTTTTTGTCCATGTTTGGATGCAAATGGGGGCCATTTTGAATCAATATGGCAGACAGAACCTTTCAAAACTGCACTGATTTTAACCAAATTTGACAGGATTGTAGAGTTTCTAATATATATATTTTGGAAAGTTGTTTGTCAGTCTGTTCACTATGCATTTGGACACATAATTCCTGAGCAATGCTGGGTACATTCAGCTAGTTGATTATAAAATATTGTGTGAGATTAACCTGTAAGAATGAATTAGTGAGACAAAGTATCGATAATGACACAATGCATTGATTTTAATTCCAGAACTATTTTTATGTTTGTTAACAAATCAAACTGGTCAAGCAAATTAAATCAAACCAGTGATGGTTGTTACCTTGAGCACTTTTTCCTTTTCTCCTTCCTGAGAAGATGAATTGGAATTTCTAGATGCAGAATATTTGTATTCTTCCAGAATATGTTGAAATGTGCGAAATAAGGATGCTTGAAAAAATAATGCAGGAAGGCAGCAATCTACTGCTATCCTGTGCATGAGCCGTATGACACAGCGATTGACTTTTGGAGTATTCGTTTTGAAATTGTGGAGGAGGAGAGCACAAGGTTGTATAACACGTGTGGTGGCAAATCTGTGAAAACAAGGAGTTAATGAGAAATGATTTTTTTATTAGATTACATTACTCTCCAAAATAGCTATAACTTGCAAAATAATCAGAATTTTCACAATATAAAAAACAAAAACTGATGTTTGTCATTAAAAAGATTTGAGAAATTCTGCAGTAATAATTACCTTTTGACAAAATCTTTGAACTCAAAATTTTGTTCAGCCACAGATAGATTTTGGGATGGTCCCTCTTCATTCTCTTCATCTTCCAGAATATAAAAAAAACAAGAAAGGCCTGTTAGAAACAGTAAACCAATGTTAGATATAATGGGTGTTCCAAAAATAAGTGCGTTCCTTTTGATGGTGTGTTCTTGGTGTCATTCTAAGCTGAAAAGTCCTTTACTACTTTTTCGTCCGAAGAATGGTTTCGGAGATTTCAAATTTTGCCCCTTTGAGGTCCGGAGAACGAGCTGGCCAATGGACTGATCCTCTGCATCCAATATACGTGTACCGGGCGACTAAAATGTGCAGGTGCTCCATTGTGCATTACCCACATTTTAGCACGTTTGGCTAATGGTATTTCCTCCAGTAGTAGTGACAATTGTTCTTGAAGAAACTCCATATAACTAGCACCTGTGAGATGATTGGGGAGTACATAAGGTCCGATAACGTAATCACCTAAGAGGCCTGCTCACACATTAATGGAAAATTGGTGCTGGTGCCTTTCAACTCGTACTGCTCACAGATTGTCCCCCATCCAATGGTGTAGATTGTGGTAGTTCACAATCCCATCATGAGTAAAACTTGCCTCATCTGCAAAAATAATTTCAGATAGGAATCTGGGATTCTCAGTGCATTCTTGGTGCAACCATTGGCAGAAAGTCATTTGTGCTGCACCATCCATTGGGAGCAAAGCTTGCACCCGTTGCAAATGATATGAATAAAGGCCATTCTGCCATATGACCTGCCACACAACTTTGTTGTCTAGCAATAGAAGTGCACCCAATCGCTTAGTGCTGATTCCAGGTTGGTCATATACGGCACCTAAAATTTCCTCTTCAGGTTGTTCTCTCCAAGGATGGCAGCTATCATGGGTGAATCAAAGGAAACTGCCGGTCTCTCTTAGTCGTCTATCGATGTTTAAAAATGTACGTGCATTGGGCACACACTGGTTAGGATATCTGTCAGCATAGCATCTCACTGCTTCATTTGCATTTCCATTGCATTTGCCCAAAAGCAAATGCATATCTGCATACTCTGCGAATGAATACATCTCATGGCGTAGGAAGTTCACCATGCCGTGTCTGCCTTGGCTGTGAGAGCAAAACTGCTTTATTACTCATCATGCAGGAAGTGCTATTGTTTCCACCTGTTATTCATGTAGTATACATTGTCTGAAGCAATGTACTCTGGAATTGGGGCAAACTTGGAAAACTTTGAAGCCATTCCTCAGATGAAAAGTAGTGAAGGACTTCTTGGCTTAGAATAGCACCAAGAACACACCCTCAAAAGGAACGGACTTATTTGTGAAACACCCTGTATATTATATAGATCCAAGAATTTTATATTTCTTCAAAATTACACAGATGAAACACAATTTTTTCCTACATCGCAATCCCATCTAATCTCAAGTATATCAAATTTCAGGGCATTCATAACAGGTGACTATTATGAAGGCATTTGCTGTGTAACAACTCACTGAAATTGTGTCTAGGGCCTTAAACTAAACTCATAGAAAAGGAGATAAGTAGAGAAGAGAGGGAAGTAAAGAAAGAGCTGCTGAAGCAGACAGCAAAAGCGCTTTTTTCAAAAAACTTTTGTTAATACAGAATGCTATAATTTATGTATACTAGTATGATTAGTTTGGAATTATATTATAACGAGAATAGTGAATCGATTGGCAAAAAAACGAAGTCTCTAGCTGGTTTCATATGGGAGGAGTTAGTATATCAAACATACAGACAAACTGAATGCATAAGATTTTTTGAAAAGCTGCTAAAAATTGAAAAAGAAAAAGTCTCTGCCTGGTTAATGACAACAATTCTTTCTAGCATGCCAAACATTTGAAACTGAGAGAATTGTTCCAGATCTATTTATTATTTACTGAAAACAAGTCCTGGTTATAGTTGCCTTCAAGTTCTTCTATGTTTTAATAATGCCTGAATTCACAAGGTAAGGTATGAGGGTGAATAAAAAAGTTCCCGGAATTATCATATAAAAACAAAAGAAACTCAAAAAGAACCATTTATCTTGGAGTTATTTTTCAACATATTCACCATTTAGCTCTAAACATTTTTCCATTCGATGTCGCCATCGTTCTAACCCATTTCTGTAGAAATTTTGATCGTTTGAATGAAACCAGTTCAAAACTGCTTGTTTGGCCTCAGATATCAAATCCCAGTGAACTCCCTTGATGTGCTCCTTTAATTTGGGAAACAGAAAAAAAGTCTGGACTGTAGGGTGGGTGAGACAACGTTTCCCAGCGCAATTCTCGAATCACAGCTCTTGATACCGTAGATGAATGTGCTGGAGCATTGTCATGGTGAAACAGAATTCCCCCATGCAGTTTCCCAGGTCTTTATTTTATAAGCGCAGCCGTCAGTTTTTATAAAACTTGTTCGTAATAACCTCCTGTTGCTGTACGTTGCCTCTCAAGAAAATTGACCATGATTACGCCTTCACTATCCCAAAAAACAATTGCCAATTGATTGATCGTTCAGCTTTGAACTTTATTGGTCCACTTGACCCCCTTGATAACCATTGTTTAGATTGAATTTTGCTTTCCGGATCGTGCTGGTAGATCCATGTTTCATCATCAGTCACTATTTGGCGAAAGAAATCTTCTGGGTCTGCATCAAATTGGTTGAGGAACTCAACTGCATGGTCAGCTCTCTGAGTCTTGTGTTCAGAGTGCAATGCTTTCGGTACCCATCTAGCAGAATGCTTGCTTAATACTAAACTATCTTTGATGATTGATTGAGCTGAGCCATATGAGATGTCCAAACGTTTGGCTATTATTTGCACTGAAACTCGTCTATCTTCTTCCACAATTGATTGGACAGCGACCACGGTTTCTTCGTTGATCAACGTTGATGGTCTTCCACTTCCATAATCATCTTTAACGTCTTCTCGTCCAAGCTAAAACCATTTAATCCATTCAAAAACTCCAGTTTTCTTAGATGCATCATCCCCGTAAATTTTCTTCAAAGCCTGAATAATGGCATTCGATTTCCAGCCAAGTTTTGTCAAAAACTTTACGTTTACTCGAATCTCAAACTTAAGTTATCCATACTCATGAATTAATGGGTTAGAAAAACTGCTTTTATATTATAACAAATGAATGAATTGTTACAAAATATTGAATTGTAATGGCTAAGATAATGCCAGTTTTAGGCAACAATGCTTTGTTGTTATTTGGAATGCAGGAACATTGTTACTGAAACTTTCCGGGAACTTTTTGATTCACCCTCGTACTCTATATAATTTTTTGACGTTTTTATTTAAAATTAATCAGAATTTATAAGAAAATTAGGCCAATTAAGAAAAAATCACTAACTTTGAAGCTTAATTCAATGACTGTAAAAGTCTTTACGATAGACATTTACTGTCAAATTTAGGTATACACCCAGTCTTCGACTAACACGAATTCTACCAACACGATTTCGGTTTAACACGAATTTTAAAGTAGGGCTGGTTTTCAACTAACATTTGTTAACTTTATTATCCTTCCAAAACAAAAGCGATTGATGCATTGAATGCAGTTGTAAGTAGGGGAGAATCCAGGGTTCAGCCTTGGGGAGGGTAATCAAAGATGAAAAAATAAACTATTTGAAAGTATTTTCAAAAGTATACCAGTCCCTGACTACCAACATGATTTCGGTTTAACATGATTTTTAAATTAGGGCTGGTTTTCGACTAACACGACTGGTCATTCGAATTAACATGATTTTTCCATGACTTCTCTACAATCATGCAAAAGGCCTAGACAGTGGAGATTGAAACAAACTTTAGCCCTGCTCCTCATTAATTGCAGATGACAATGAACCCATTATCATAACATCTGATCCAGAGGATGAATTTGACAATTTCTATGAGTCTGATGCAGAAGGTGAGGGATTTCAGGGTTTTTAAATGGCAATGTAGAAAAATACCATTTTAGAATGTTTTTAAAATTTTCTTTGACCATTTTTGTAATTTTATATAACAAGATTGTATGTTGTTATCTTTTGAAAAATTATTTCATGTATTAAAACAAAAATGTTTAATTCATAGTTATTTGTTGTTTAAAATTATCATTTTACAAAATTTTCTAAATAAAATCTGCTAAATAAATGGTGAACAGTTTAACAGGTAATTCAAAATGGCAGTCATCCACATCGAAAAATATGCTGGAGTTTATAGTTCATATTTTATTGGTGGTGGGATCAAGAAACTGAGAAAAGTTATATTGCTAGAGCAAAAACTAGATTTACTTAAGCGCTATGAGAATAATGAACCATCTGCGTTATCATCGTTTCTTTTCTGCAAAAATGAATTACATGTATGAAATATACATAAAGAAATAAAAAACACAAAGCATTAACCAAAGTATAGTCATAATAAAGGAATAAAATTAAAAATATGTCAATTAGGTTAGGATGCTGGAATGCAATTTACATTATTTCTTATGAGAAATTCATGTCCAACTATCACGATTTCACCTTACATGAAATTTTTAAGAATGAATCTATTGTGTTAGTCGGGGACTGGGTGTATACAGATTTTAATTTGTAAAAAGGAAATAAATTACATTTTGTACAACAAAACAAATGCTGTAAAAGAATAACATTTCTTGAATATGTTATCTTTTATTATTTTACTATTTTTTTTGGTGTTCTGAAATCTTGGAAGGAGGGGGGGAAGGGGGAGGGAGGTAATTACCCCTTTACCCCTCTCTGGATTCACCCTTGGTTGTAGGGAATACTCTATTACCTTCACTCTGCTCTTCTTCATTTTCCTCTGACTGCTGAGGTTCAGCTGAAGCAGTTGTTGAACCAGGTTCTAGAAGGAAGTTGCATCCATATGAGATCTCAAAAACTGTTATGACAGGAAACTGCACTACATTATTATATAGTCACTTCAAAATATTGGACTCTACTTTAAACTTGATCAGCAACACATAAAAACAAACAGTACATGTCATCATGATATGACTAGTTGAAATGGTATAATGAAAATGCATGCTATGTGTTTCTGGTAAGTATTGCTTTCTAGTGTTATCATAAAAATACTATTTCAAAATAATTAGAAAACTCTGTAACATAAAATACATTACAAATCATTGAAGCACTATAGGATAAATGAAATCAGACTAAAGCAATGTTCCTTCTAATTTTTTTCACCAATGAGTGGAATGAACGTTGTGCATGCCAATATGAAGATAATGTTCAGACGTGTGCAGTATAAAAAATGCAATATCACTTTTTATATTTGAAGCACAAAATATACATTAAAACAAGGAATAGTAATACTCTTCCATGTTTATTTAATGTGTAAAAAATGTAAGTAAGAGTATGAGAGATATGCTGATGTGTGTAGCTTTAAAAATTTAGTATGCTGTATTTAAAAACTGCTGTGTAGGGGAACACTAGCATAAGTCTAAATTTCATTCTTTTCATTTAAAATATTATTAGAGCTTTTTGTGAAGTTGCAAAACTCATGCAACACCAAAATTTTAAGATTTCCTTTCCAGATTCCCAGGTTAAATTCACATTTTACTAATATAATCCATCTTAAAGTCAGTATAAATGTGCATTAAATACGAGGGTTGAATGAAAAGTAGTGGCAACACTGCTACCGAATGCGCAGAATGGTTGCAAGTCGACTGCTCTTGCACAGCGCTGCTAGGTGGCCATCCTTGGATGTACACAGTAAGTTTCATGCCTCTAAAGCAGTCGAGTACACGTGAACAAGCTGGGGAAGTCGACGTCTCATAAAACAGCGCCCTAAGACATGTTCAGGAAGTTGGAACAGCATTTCTGGATCAAAATAGAGGTCGCATGTGGTCGTATAGCGAAGGACTGTTGGCATGGTCTACAGGAAGCATGTGGTGACGATGCTTTGCCATATCAAACTGTCGCACAATGAGTAAAAGTGTTTTGCCAGGGTCGGGACACTATGCAATCAATGTGCATGAGAGCCCACCATCCTGGACAAGCAGGTGCAGCTCATAAAGTCGCTGCTGGAAGTGGACAGGCAATGAACGATGCACCAGTTGGCACCTATCCATCTTCACTCCACCCATTTCAACATCTGAATATTGCTCCCTACGACTTCCAATGTACTGCAAAAACATGTACAAATCAATGTTGGGCAAATTATCAGATCTGTCTACACAAAACCCTTCATATGCCATTTTGCAAAACACAAAGCAAAATAAATGCAGGAAGGTGCAGTACTTCTACCAATATTTCTTCTAAGACGGAGTATAGAGGAAAACAACAGAATTATGTTTTTCAAGCTTCTACTTCTATATCGGCACAATGGCTTCTAGCATGGCTAACATCGGCTAACATGCTTGTGGCATTCACTGACGTCACTAAACACTCGGCAAACTTCGGCTACCAATGGGATGTGATCTGGTTCGGCATTAACTCGTCCGTTTTAAATTGCTTTTTTTATAAATAGCTGTTAAAAATTTAACGAAAAAACTTTATTTGCCTATAACAATAGCCATACAATACAACTTCATAAAATTTTCGGTAATTCCCGATATTTGACAGCCCCCATTGCTCGTCAAATATGACGGGATTATCATAAAAGTATTCCAAATATATATGATTTCGATATGAAAAATCAGTAAGATATGCTATGATCTGGTTTGGCTTTCATGCACAATCAAATCAGTGTTTTTGAAAGTTATCTTTGTTTTAATTATATTATTTAAATAATTATTATCAGAGGCAAAATGATTATCCAAATATTTGCTGAAAATAAGAGGAAAATCGAAATAATAAGATATAATGCATAAAGAAGTAGCTGAAATTTACTTGAAATATTTGAGCAAATTATTAGTTATGTAAAACTTAAAGAATTTAATTTAATAAATGAATTATTTTACTCTTATTAACTCGTAAAAACAGGATATAATGTGAACGAACTGTTAATTTACCATCAAAGGAAAAATGTGAAGTAACTTACTATTAACTGAATACTTAGATCCACTGCAATGAGTTTAACTATATTTTAAGATCACACTTTTCTTTTATCTATATTAGTTTTGAAAATTTTCCAGAAAAATCACTTTAGTTAAAGAAATTTAAATAAAAGTCATAAAATGTTATTTTTCAATCCTATTTGAAATTTGGTTTGAAATATTTGCTGTATTATCAGTTAAAGAAATTCAATGAAAATTACAGGACCTATATTTAGTTTTATGAATTCCCACCATTTGGCAATGGCACATGGTTCAATAGTATAACATTTTTTATAATCAATTATAATTTATTATTGTTATTTTTGTACTGCAGCTCCTTTTTATCCTATACAAATGCTACGTCCTCTTCCTCTTTCTCAATTTCTGCTCATTCCCATTCTCTTTTCCTTCTTTCCTCTAATTACTTAATAGATTCAGTAAATAAGTATAAAAGTCTGACCCGTGTTAAAGTACTAAATTGGTGCATTTATTATGAGGCCAAGAATAGAATTCAACAATTGGGACAATATAAACAAAATGCGTGAAAACGAGAAAATCGTATTAAAACGTAATTTTTGGATGAGATTTAAATTCTTCTCTTCGCTTAACTAATGTTAAGTTAAATACCTCATCCTTGAAATACTTTTAAATGTAAACGAAAAAGGTCTGCATGTTAAGGAATAACTTTTTGCGTGATTCATACATGCGATGCGAATTTATGACTCCGGTTAATAATAAGATGCACTGCAAAAAACTATGAAAATAACTAAAAATAGTTAATCACCAAAAATTTCAATAGGTCGTTAACTGAAAAGAAATTAATGACACGATTTTAATTATAAATAATTCGGGCGCCTTCTCTGTCTGATACTAAAAGCATTCAAAGCACACTTTCCTTACGTATCATTATATATTGACGTTTCTTACAGAGGAGGAGGAGGAGGAGGAGATAACATATAGGAGGATACTAAAGTTTAGGCACTTCCACATGAGCTGGAGATTCGAAATTTTTTTCATAGGACATTGTGCAAAACAGACTAGAAAAAACGAAAATCTTAAAAAAGTACAACAATGCGGCCGCTAAAAATTCGCAATTGTTTAAACAAATTTCCAAGGTTTATGTATTTCCAAATGTGCTACGGAGCTGAAATTTGTTTTAAAGGTAGGATTTGTAAAATAGCACAATAGGGATTATAGAAATTTTGATATTTTACTTTGTTTGGCAGTTAAAAATTCTAAAAGTTTAAACAAATTGGCAGATGCTTAGACACTACGCCGCAAGTTAGGGAGCTGGAATTTTAAAATAATTTAGAAGCTAGCCTATGTAAACGAATAAACATTTCAATTTATCCAAAAATTTGTTATTTTGGCCGTTAAAAATTATTTGAATTCAAACAATTAGATAAATGTTATTTCTCTTCTAATTGTACTATAAATTTAAAATTTGGCAGAAATGTGTGGCATTATTAACTCAATGTGGGAAAATTATAATATTCCTAAAATTGCAAAAATTAGCGATAGTTTTCCTCCATTATTGTTCCATAATGAAAAAACGAAAAACTGTCCAGAGGAGAAATCTTTAGAATTAAAGAAATATTTCTCATGATGAAATATCTGTCTGAAAAATAAATGATTTTTGAAGGTGAGATGAAATGCTTGCAGTAAGCAAGCACCTTTTACTAGTATAGTATAAGGACGACGATACAATCTCGAGGTTTAAGAATGACACGTTCGGCAAGACAACATATCTTTAAAAAGCTAAAAATTTTCCAATAAATGTGATTTAAACGTATAACTTGAGCGATTTCGAACCGAGGGCAAATTTCGAATATAAGAATAAGAATCTATGTTTATATTTCTTTAAAATGGTAAAATCGTAGGTCAATTAATTTTCTAATTTAATTTTGCAAAAGAAAAAAAAGCCAGCAAGTGAAAAAAGGTATTTTTAAGTGTTATCTTATGGGGATTTCTATAAAGCGTTCCGGCAGACCAACGGACAGACAGACAGACGGACCGACGTACAGAACAAGGATATTAGGTATATAATACTAATTATTTTCATTTCCATTAATAGAATCTCGGGAACAAATTAAATCTTGTAACGTCATTTCTTATGTAAGTACGTGTTCCGAATAGCGCTGTTCCAGTTAGCGCTCGATTTCCCTGGCACCAATCAAGAGCGTTAATCGGGGAGTGGGTGTATATTTAATCTTCATATAAATAAATAACGAAAATATCATATTTCAACTGGGTGGACTAAACAGGGCTACCACAATATCAAAGTTAGAATTTTCTGTAACTATGAAATTGGAAGGTATTGACTGAACGAATTTCAAAGAAATTTCGTTTTTAGGGCGAGTATAGAATGGGAAAACGAGGTGAATATGCTTAGAACGGATAAAAAAATCGGGGCTGCCACAATATAAGGAAAAATAATTTTCTGATTTCTAAGCAAATACATTAGTATACGATTATACTACGATGAATTTGACGAAAAGCACTTCTGTACCACGGGAAATCTGTGTACACCCCTACTTGTTATATATTAAAATTGTATTGAAAGGAAAGTAGGCGGATTAGTTTTTTCCAGAACTACTTCTTTTATTTTTTCAAACATACTTGTCGAAAACTTAATACGGAGGTTATTTCTAAATACTCCTCACACACCATATTTATGTAATAAAGACGCGAAAATATTTTTTCAAAGCGTCTGCGATGAAGGCAACTGAGAGGATGTCTTGACGACGCGGAATACAGCACAGGGAATGTAAAAGACATCTATTCAATTAAAAGAAAAATATTTATTCTACTCCCTCTCTGTAGGGACCCTACAAGGATGTGTTTTCAACGTTTATAAATCAATTAATTCATCCTCCGTAAAATAAACCCGCGCGTCTCGAGAAAAAAGCAGAGACAGGTAAGCAAAACAATCGATACGAGCGTCCTTTCGCTGACGCCGATCTTTTTTCAAACCGCAATTCCAACCGACTCCGAAGAGTCCCAGAATTCGAAAGAGGCAGGTAACGCAAACACGCGTCTCGAAGCGGAAAATGTAGGAAAGGGATGAAAGGGGGAGGAGAAAGTCGGGGAAGAGGGAGCGAGAGAGACGGAATTGCGTACAATGCGAACCAGCTACTTAGCAGAACAGAAAGAGAAAGTAATTACGAATATAGAGGAAGTGGAGAAGAGGGGAGTGAGGTACGGAGGAGGTGGGGCGGGAGACAGATGGGGTCGGAGACAGGGAAGGGAGGAAGAGACAGAGAGAGAATGTTGGCAGAGGCGGTGGAGAGAGGGGGGGGGGTAGTAGAGTGGATTTTCCTCCAAGTGTAGCGTAGGAGGAAGAGGGAGTGAGGGATGGAAGACGTTTTCGCGAAAGTGCCGCAATTGGCGGACAACACGGAAAATGAGCAGAGAGAGAAAGGGACGACCCCGCTCAACCGCCCGAGGGCAGGGATTAACAGCGCGAGGAGCAAGTAAGCGCCCTCCGTGGACAGATGAACAAACAATCACTTGCGACGAAACGAGAGACGACTAATGCGAGACCCTTGGGATTGCAGCCGGCTAAGGCTTATCTGGAAGACGACAAAATACAAACATTCGAAGGTTGGGATTACTCGAAATAAAGTTGGCAGTAAATCGTTTTCGTTGCAAAGAAAAACTTCGACCGATTTCTAAGAAATTGCTCGGAGCGTTTACGTTCGCGGAAGGACTCGGATTCGATGGAGTTCCGGACACCACTGCGATGGAAGGCGAATCGTTAGGCATCAATCGAAAAAAAAGACACGAGTTTTAAAATACGATACAGTAACAGTGACGTTGGATCGATTGATTTAATTTAGGGGTCGGCAACCTATGGATCGTGGATCGCATACGACTCCCGTGGTCATTTTATGCGGCCCGCAAAGCTATTTAAGATGAGAAAGGGTACGCAAAACTTACCACAGACTATTCCATATTTATTAATGAACTTATGGCGGTTAAATCTAGTATTTTGAAATCTTGGCTGACGATCCCTGATTTACCCGAAAACACGATTCCATAGAGGACGTCGAAATATCAAAAAAGGCTAGTCGAGAGGCAGAATTAATTACATTACATTAATTACATTAATTTGTATTTCTGACTTTTAATAAAACGTTTGCACGCCGGTGGCCATAGCTTATAATTACGTTTTATTAATGGTTAAAGCACCCATCCGGCAAGTGGGAAACCCGGGTTCGATTTCCGGCCAAGTACAGAATTTTTCTCCTTCTTAAATTTTAAAATTCTGTTAAGCTTTATGCGCCCATGCATAAAAGCTCAATTTCTAAACATTTCATCTTGTTAATAATGTCTTAATAAAACTTCAAAAGAAACATTCGCATAACAGTAGACACGAGATCCATTTGCCGTACTTATAAAACCCATTTCAAAAAGTATGCTGAAAAGAATTCTTCAAGACGTTGTGCAAGTATACGCGCTTACGTACATATATAACAGGAATCGTTATAAATATTCAGAAAAATGAATGGAAGGCAGGTATAAAAATAATGATCGAATTACAGAGCTGGTTTAACGACTGGAATCCTATTAATAAACTAGGTTGGGTTTTTCGAACCTTTTTATGAATATTGGAGATCGCTAATTTATCAATTAAAGGCGTTTGATTACAATTAGTTCACTGATAAAGAATATCACAAAACAGAAGGCATGTATGCGCGCTAGAGCATAATGTTAAACAAGAATCCTTTCAACGGTTTTCACAATCCGCAGTGGAGACCATCGGATGGTTGAAGGCCAAGGTACTATAGTTAGTATCCACGATAAACAAATGGCCGAGAGTGGAAATCTCTTTCGAAGGCAAGTCTGCGCTCGATATCCAATTACCTAATGAAGTGTACACATCAAACATACCTACGCCAACATTTCGGAATCGTGTGTGCTTGTCAACACAGTTTCAACTGAATGATGTTGAGTGGCAGATGAACCCGAGGGAAACTAATCAACTGTTTAGGGTTGGAAAACTGACATCGATTCTCTTTTCGCACGATCGACTACGAACGAATTTCTTTGAAGTATTCCTATACATATTTATCGATCAAGTTAGCATACGGGGATAAGAGAATATGCACTTTTTCAGCATCATAGATTTTTCGAATTAAAAAAGCGCTAGTAACCGTGTCGTTTGTTTGCGTTGAAAATCTTTCTGTTTCAGATGCAATCGTAATTGACAACATGGTTTGCATAAAAACTGTTTAATGGCAGCTTAAGTTTTGGCGACAAAGAATTATTTTCCAATTTCGGTTCGTTTCATGGAGATGATAGTCCAAGTTCGTTCGTGACTGACGTCGCTATATTTCGATTACAATATGGGATTTTGGTATTCCATCACCATTTCCTTTTTTTACTCGGGTCCTCGTAGGGGATTGATTCCTGCCTCTCCAGATTCCGGACTTTTCTTTGCCCGTTTAAACCCCGATAATGCATCATTGTTAAGCCATTCAAATATCACTTCACTGTTTAAAAGAGGTGAACGGATGATAGACTCTCCGATAATGCTACCGTAAAAATTAAGTTATCACCGTCGCGTCGCAATGTGATGTCCGCCTGGGCTCGACATTTGTGATTAGCTATCATTTTCAGACTTTGAAACTCCATTCAACCCTTTTTAGGCACTGGTTCCCAAACAAGTTTGCATACAAAATGACAGAGAACCGTCAATTCGTCCGAGGTAGTCTTTTACTTCCAAAATCCACATTCACAAAACGGGCAGCATTACTCATTGCCAGTCTAATCCGACCTTTCTGATTATTGACTCGTCAAATGAATAGGTATTTACCGAAGAAGAATTACCTCTTAATTATACAAAAGTATTTCATTAGACTTGATAAAGCTATTACATTCCTAAAATTTCTCGTTGATGAACAGTGTCAAGGGAACACTGTAACGTTTCCACAAATAAATAACATTGAAAGATCAATAATTTTTTTAGCAACAATTTAGCGTCATAATCGAACACATCACCTTAACTATGTTGCACTACATTAAACTTATACGTTCCAACTCTTATCCCCTCAACGTATCGCGAATAGCAACAAACGTAACCTTTTATCGCCCTCTTCTTTCCCGCCGCATTCCCTTCCAGGCCTTCATGAGAGGCCGTAGATACGTAACGCGTACACGGGGATAACTTTCACTCGCTCCCGCAAAACCCGAAATCTGAAATTTGCCACATGGGAAATCGAGAGAGCGGCAGAGGAAGCAGAAGCAGCAGAGCGATGTCAGCCGGCAACGCAGAGAGAGAGAGAGGCGGGTGGACTGAGAAGGGAGGGAGGGAGAGGGCGCAGTAGGCAGTGAGGGGCGGGGGAAGGCAAGGGGAGGAGGGCGAGGAAGGAAGAGGGTTTTCCAGGGCGAGAAGATAGAAAGAGCGAGAGAGGGGATTCAAACCACGGCGCCGGATTCTCTCACTCCACCCCCTCCCTCTCTCTTCCCTCCTACAGGACTTATCCCTCCCTCTAACCCCCTTCCCCCCTCTCTCCCTCTTCTCCGACCCACCGCAATGCATTACGCGCTTGATGCTCCACGTTCCAAAGCCACAGACGCCAACCCCATCCCACCCCCCATCTCGTCGTTAAGTGGCGTCGACAACCCCTTCCACAAACACGGGTGCTGGCGGTTCCCACCGACTCCTTTCTCTCTATCTCCCTCCCCTTCTCCATCTTTTACCCTTCATCGCCCCTCCCCTTTCCCTCTATCCTTTCGGGATGTGAGAAGAGGCGTGCAATTTGCGGGTAATCTCCGCCCAAAACGCCGGGACGCGCACGGACGCCTCCTAGCTGAAGAGACGAGCACAAAACGGCACGGCGCCTAAATATCTTTCCTCGCCAAAAAAACCCCTTTTCCTATACAATTACGTTCTCCTCCGACTCCCGAACCTCCCTCGTTTCTTCCCCTTCCTCTCTTGCCGCCAGCGCCATCTGCGACGCCGCGTGAAGCTCAGCGTACACATTCACAAACATTCGCTCACGTCGACGTCAAAATGCCATGAGGAAGACACTATATGCACTCGGTTCTTATTTTCATTCGGGGACTCCATGCTGCGTCAAACTCTCCCGGGATAAAAGCCACCGAGTGGGAGAAATGCTCGGAGGGAATTCCGACGCAGAATTAATAGTGAAAGAAGGAGAGAGGGAGGAAGAGAGAGAGAGAAATAGTCGCGATTGTAGGTTATATTAAACGTGTATTATCAATATTCATGACATTATTACACAAGTTTTACGCTTAGTACGTACATATCCGTGTTTCTGTCTATACAAGTATTCAGTGTTTTCACTTTGCCGCCATTCATTCGTCTCAAGACTAGAGGTTTGTTTATTTTAGAGAAGATTATAATAGTTCTAATTATTAAACCCTTATACTATTTTCTCCGATTTCCAGCAGTTTGCCTCAAAATCCTTCATCTGAAATTTACGCTACTTAGGTGTCCAAAATTAAAAACTAAGTACTTACCTTGAGAATAGTCATAGCAAGATAAGTAGTACTGATCTTTGAATTGTTGTCACTTAAGTGCTTAATTTCTTATTTGAAATTATGCACTTATATACCTCGCATTAAAAGGCGTAAAACTCATTTTAAATTAACCTTTTTATAGCTTTCCCCATTAATACTGAATACTAAAATTTCGAATATAACTTAGAAGTAATTGGTAGATGTATGGCAAAATAAATATGCAGTGGAACCTCGTCAACTCTCACTATTTTTATCTTCCCTTGAGATTCGAGTTGTCAACATACGACCGTATATATCGTATAATAGCTAAAATAGTTCAGGGAAAACTTTTGGAATTGATATTAAAACTCTATATGTAATGAAAATGTCGTTGTAAAGAAGCGACGACGCTTTATATAGGCCACCAATTTGGCCAATAAAATTTAATCATGTCAAATATAACTAAAAAAACTTTTTCCAGCAGCTTTTCTTCGGTCGAATTACTGTAACAGTTCGCATCATAGGAACCCATTTCATATTAAAGTTCCCCGAAGAGGTGGCGAAGGACTCATCTTCGTCGAGAAGCTTTTTCTACAACAATCATCACGAGGTCATGGAAGCGACCCAGAGAAAAAAAATTGGCCCGTGAATGAAGATAGGGTTAATTAGTTATACAATCTTGATGAATCGGGACGGAGATTTGCGCAACTGCACGTTTTTGTTTAATGACCGTCGAGGATTAATGAAGTTATTTTCTCCTTTATGAACCACATCCCCCAGGTATTGTTTAAAGTCACATACCGCAGCCTCATTTCATCCGAGGAAAAGTAATTAAGCTGGGCGTCGGATCCATGAACGAGGAGAAAGAGAGAGAGGAAAGGGAGAAGGGAAAGTTAAAAAACAAAATTCGCCCAGCGCTATGATCGGCCAGGCGGGGAAATATTTATCGGAATTACGCGTACAATGGGAGAAAAACAGCTGGGATGAGCGTTCTCGATCGAAAAGAACATTCGATATGCCGCGCCCGCCGAACCCCGGGTCTAATAATTTATTTTGCGCGCATAAGAAGCGCAGCGAACCATTTTAGAATTTCATCGAGTCCCAACGGAATACTGGCAACGATCGCGTCATCAACCCACGTGACCTCTTGACCGGAGCAATATTTTCGGAGAAAAAATAAAACACCCGACCAACCATCGCTCCGATCCATGGTCGAGAATAATTATTGGAGTGACTGGTGGAGGGGAGGGAGCGGAGGGGGAGGATAGGGGGGAGAATAGGGGGGAGGAGGGGTTCCGACCGGCATCGGCGGCGTTAATGAGTGCGACCACCGCCCTACCGCACTTACTAAATGTCGATTAATTTCGGCGCGGAAATAAAGATAAATGGAAAAAACGATGTTTATGGTAATGCGTCGGGGTTTCACTCGCGCGTTGCAAAAACAATCACCTCTCGAATTGCGTTCGGTCTCGTTGAGCGAACGTCGTTATAGACTAATATCCACGTCCGGCGTCGGTAGGGAGGGGAAAGTGGATAATAGCGAGCCAACTTCTCCCTTGTGTCTAGTTTGCTCTCTATAAATGACATTCGCTATCTATCTCTCGCATCTCCCCTCTCACGCCCCTTCCCTATCTTCATCCCCTCTCCGTATTCCTTAAATCCTATCCGACAGATGTATCGCTTCTCGCATACTCCGCCGGGAGATGCGTTGTAGCCATTCTCAACAACAAGCGCCCCCTTAAAACCAACCTCCCTTCGTCCTACCCCTTTCCTTCCCCCATAGTGTCATCTACCCATTTTATGCAAACACAACCCTTGAATAACAACCTCCGACGATTCTCGACCCTTCCGCGACGCTTTTAACCCTTCCACTAAAATCTCGCCCCCGCAAAACCCATAAGCCATCCACAAACCGTTCCATCCGACTCTCTTCCTCTCTCTCTCTCGCACCTTTTGTGCCGCTGCACAACAAACACACACGTTCCTGTCTCCCTCCCCCCCTCATCATTCGACGCTGCTGCAAATCCCTGGGGAGAAACAGTTTCTATGGAGTTTTCACCGCACACGGTTCCGGCACTAACCAGCCGCTGAATGTGGGGATGACGTCATAATTGAATGTGTCTATTATTGAAAGGGCTTTTCGGTTCTGACTTTCGGCACAATCGAAACTACGTCCGATTCTCTCTCATGCACGTAGCCGCATAAATTGGGAAGACGGGAAGCTGGCAGACACTTCCATCTCGCAAAATTCTATCGCCGCGCAAATAATTACACGCGAATTCCGATTTTGCCCGGATAATCATGGATTCTATCACCGTTCTAATCGCTAACTGTACCATTTTACGATAAAACAAGCTTAAAATTTTCCAGAAGAGGTAAAATGCGTGTATAGTTAAAAAATAACGATTCGTGGTTGGATAGAAAACTCGGATTCGCATCAATTAAGGAAATATCGCAATTCAGCATAAAATGGGTAAGCAAGTTTCGAAATCATGATGATGCTTCTTTTTTGGCTAAAATATCATATTTCAACCTTATGTTCGAACAAGTTCACTAATTTCCAGTGTCGTAAAGGGGAGGTTCAAATAAAAAAACAGAGAAACTCAGCAAAAAAATTGGACACACCCAAACATGCATAAGTGCGATAATAACGGGACGCCATACAGAAACTCGAAACATTTGGTGATGTAGATAAACAGCCGCAGGCATAAAACGGTTGAGTAAACCAGATACGAATTTCAGCTACAAATCAGATATATCATGCATTGGATGCAACCCATAAGGTGATGGCGATAACTCATGTCCATTTATTTATTTTTAAAAATTCGCGTTGCAATTGACAAGAAGAGCGCGCGAGAATCGGACCATCGGCGACAGTGTTCGGTCGCAGATAGAGCCGTGGGGGACTCGTTTTGCACGCCCGCAGTCTGCCGTAATCTCTTCGAACGGCAGAAAAAATGGGGATGAACGAAATGTCCAATTGTGGCGCGAGGAAGGGATTTTCGGCAGATCCCCTCCGCGATTATGATGCCCCCTGCAGGAATAATTTACGACCGAACACGCGCGATTTCGACACGCTCTGTACGCGGCCGACAACTCTCTTAATTTTCACCACTCATCATACTTGTTCATCTCGTAACGTGTCATTCGGAGCCGCATTTATTACCCGCTGCCATCCCGTGTAAACAACGTCGAGTTTCGATCGGGAGATTACGCAATTCCAACGGAAGATAGAGATAACTTCTGTAACCATAAAACGGCCGATTTATATATAGGAGTAACCTAGAGCAGAGTTTTTTTGCTTCAATGCTGCTCATAAAATAGTCTTGCGTTTCGTCAGAATTTCCTCTAAAATATTATCTATGCAATGAATGTGTATTAGGTAAAAATTGATTAAAAATAATAAAAAGTTAATTTAACGTTTAAATTAAAATTTGTACTATTTATGTTTCGGAAAACATCTTAATGCGACTAGTTCACCAAAAATACTTTCGAGTGTCTTCGCATAGAGGGTACTAAATCGAACCACCGATGGGCCGGGCCCAACTCTTTACCTAGACTAACAAGATTGGAAAGGTGTACTATATGTCGCAGTACACAGAGTTTCCAAATGCGTTATTTGAGATTTCACAATGTTCTCAACATTTTTCACTCAGATGAGTATTTAACGAGAAGCTAGCGAGGTAAGTTGTAAACTACATGTAGCTCTTCATGTAAAGTGGTCGTAATTGTTATCCGATTTTAGCCAGAATTGGAATCGGTCGACCAATTTTATAAAACTTCCCAATACGAAATTTCATCAAAATACGCACTTCCAGCGGTTCCCGAGTTGAAACAAAGGAACATTGTAAACTACATGTAGGTCTTCATGTAAAGTGGTCGTCATTTTTCCGATTTTAACCAAAATTGGAATCGGTCGACCAATTTAGCAAAACTCCCCAATACCAAATTTCATCAAAATACGTCCAGCGGTTCCCGAGTTTTAACACGCGGACGGACGGATGGACTGACGGAAACAACCTCCCTTATATGAGTTCACTTCGTGCAAAGAACGCATAATAATTGGATGAGATGATGAGATCCACAATTCACGTTTAGAGTTTTTTTTGACTTTTCCAACAACGCGGATCGTTACGCTTCTATTTTGCTCTCGCTAATTTCCAAAAGAAGTTTTCCTGACGAAATATCAGAATTAATAAAAAATAATTAAAAAAGTGAGTTATCAGAGTAAATCCTGTGTCGATAAATCGATTGGGAAATCCAAACGCACATTCAAATCAATCTTCGACGCTAATTAGCATATAGTGGATTCTAAAAAAGATCCTCAAAGAATCAGCGATAGTTGAAAATACACCACTGAAAACTGCTATTTTACAGCTGAAATACGCATCTTGAGTATCAAACTATCCGAATGCTGAGGAACATGGCAGATGAGACAGAAATATGAGGGAATATAAAAGGACTACCGAAGTGCGAGGGAGAAAGCAAAGCGGGCACCGACAGGAGGGGAAAACAAAAGAACGTCCGACCCTAACAGCGACAAAATCCCGCGCTGCAGCAACAGACTTCGCCTGCCGAGGAAGCCTTTCGCCACCTCCCTCTTTCCTTCCTCTGCCTATAACCGTTTCCTTAATCGGGGTCCAACAGGGGGCAACGCGCCGCCCAAAAAACGGCCCTTCTCGCTGATGGCGCCGCTCACAAAAGCCGCTCCCGTCCCGTCCTCGTCTCCCTCCGCCACCTATGTCCCAGGGAATAACAACTTCCTCCCTCCGCTTATAAACCGCAAGGGTAATTCCGGCCTGTCCCGGGCCCCACTCCGACACCCGGCTTATTTACATGTGTTATGACTTGCATTTAACGGGGCGCTGAGAGGAAAGGCGTGGGTGCGCGACGCGTCCGTACGAGGGAGGGTGCGGAGCGGGGGAGGTGACGGCGGGACCGGAGGGCTCCACGACCCGCTGGGGCATAAGAGGATCAAAGGGTTGTCCACGACCAATGCGGGCTTTAGCAGGGAAAGGGAGAGAGAGGGAGAAAGGGAGTGATGAGGAGGCGGGGGGAGGAGGAATCCGGCCAAAACAAATCTCGGATGCATAAACGCGGATATACGCCAGGATCCATTGGTGTCGCGTGACGTAACGGATAAAAAAGGGGAAGAAGATGACCCGGAGGTGAAAAATGCGGGAATACGCGTCTTCGATCCCGTCGACCGAAAAACCGCCCGTAAACTCCCATTCGATGACATCTATTTATATGCCGACCGTTTGTGAAAATTCGCGAGCTTAGCTCAGGGTAACGGGTGGAATTAAATAGATTTAGGAAAAAATATCGAAAAAAAAGTCGCTGGTTTTCGAAATGTCACCGCGGTTTTGCAAAATGATTATTTTCCAAATCCTCGGCCAACGCTTACGGTTGTGTCCTTCTATAGAAAAGGAGGAAATGGAGAAGTGTAATTTTAATCTGCATTCAATAAATTCTCAATTTTCGCTAAAGACCTCACGTTTTGCATTTCTCGGTTTATACATCTGTATTGTTTGCATGAAAATTGATTTCCTTGAAGCAAATGATTCCCCGAGAAAAAGAAAGAACTTAGTCACTTCCACAAATTTAAATTTGAAGAGCAGTTTTGTTTACTCCTATAATAATCCAAGAGGTTGATTAGCCAAAATACGCACACACACAATACAGTTTTGATTACTCATTTGTAAGTATAAGTGGCGCTTTAGTTATGACTGATCAAATGAAATAGCAGTATAACAGAAGCCTAGGTTATCAAACATTTGTATGGTTAAAGATATTTTTCCGATTCAAGACCGGTTTTTAGATAATTCGATATGCATTTGAGTTTCCGCTCTGAAGCTGCTCAAATCTCGAGTTAGAATTTATCTTTTTTAATGCAATTCTGTAATGCTCTGCATCGACTCCTACATTTATAAAATAGATAATAGGGAGAGAGCAATGGAGTGGAAAACAGAGTCTTATAAATGAAAATTCTCGGAATTGCGGATTTTCTTCGTCAGTCGTATTGATTCCTATATTCCAGATCTGTATCGCTTTAGGATATACCTTATGATTTTGACGAATAAATAAGTCAACCAATGAGGACCAAGCAGCACTATATGACTACAGTCGTTCGTGGTTTTGCTCATTCTCTTCCACACATTTTCTGACTTACATTGCTGTTAACATGTCTAATTTCGCTAATTTGCAGTTAAAAAATCATTATAATCACCATTTGCCATATTTTTAATCGGGAAAATCCTGGTATTTTACAGTGACGAGCCATATTGTCCCTACAGTTGAAAATTACCACTCCAAGTACTTTTCCTAAGCTGTGTACCCTTAATTACGTACTTCTCCCAACCGCATTTCAGACGCAGTAAAAATATTCTCACATTAAAAAAGATAAAACGAATCACCACAGTTGCTATGCATCGAATGTTTTATAACTTCCAGGAAAATGATACGAATAAAACGGCCGGCTTTTCATCGCGGCACTTGGCTATACGATACCCACTCCGAAAGTATAGAGAGAATGAAGGGAGAGAGGGAAAAGAGAAAAAAAACCACTTGGTCGAAATCCCGTTATTCAAATTTCATAACTCAATCGCGCATCCCTTCCCATCCCTCTTGTATCTCGGAGCAGCAACACGTGTTAAGAGCGAGGTCCGCACAGTGCATTTACTAATTCATAGATGGGGTCCCGATCGCAAAAAAGGCGCCACCGCAGCAAGTAGAGTAGTCCCGTCCCGTTCACTTGCTCCTCCGCGTCGAGCCTTTGCGAGGTTGTAGCACAGCGATACGATCCCTCTACCTCCTCCATTAGACCTCCCTTCCCTTCTCGTCCTCTCCCGCTTCAAAAAGAGCGGGTTCTGGAGAAGCCTCCAGGAAATGAGGCCTTCGCAGGTCCATCAATTTATAAGTCAATCGATTCGAATGCGGAAGGGGGCTCCTTCTCACCTCCGAGCCGACTCCCTTCTCGCCTATTCGCTCCCCCCTAGCCCCTTATACATCTCCCCCCCCTTCCCTCTCTCCCTTTACCCATCCGCGCCCTTTCCATCTCCCTCTCAATCGGAAACCTCTCCTCCCCCCGGCGTCTCCCTCGCAACGGGTAAACTCCACCGTCCTGCCCCTCAAATGCCAATCTCACATCCGCTTCCATTAAAAGTTTTCATCAACTTCCTCCCGTCTCTTCTTCGCCTTCTTCTCCCACCTCATCATCCACCGGAGGCCCTCCCCCCACCACCTCCTGAATCGGGGCCGCCGCCCGCGAGAACTAGAGGGATGCAGCGAAACGGGAGGTCCTGAGAGATGAAAGACGGCGAAGACGACTCCGTCTCCCTCTCGTTCGTGCGTTTTTGGGAAAGAGGAGAAAATAAACATCGTAAACGATGCTTTAAAAAAATGGTAATTGGCAGATGGGTTTAATTTAGCTCCGGCGCGTCTTGAGGGACTTGATGAGAGCGCCTTTGCTAACTTCCGTATGCTATGCCCGATGTGTTTAAGCTGGTCGTTTTTAAAAAAAGAAATGTAATTTGAAAGCGAACAGCAATTTACCGAAATTAATCTTTTCTCCAATTCCGCCGTGTTTGCTCTTCGAGAACATTTTTTTCAGCGAAGCGAGAAAATAAATGTAGAAATATCGACAAGGAACTACGAGTCCTTCCCTATGGTAAGGCGAATCGGGACGACCGCCCCGGGCACCGCGCTTCCCCATCACGGCAAGGAGAGTCTACGTTGGTGGTTGATGCTTAGGAGACCCCGCAAAAGTCTCTATGCCACGGGCCACGCAACCCTCTAGGGAAGGCCAAGAGGAGCTATCAGTATATCTCAATAAGCAAACAGTAACTGTATAAATACAGCCGATCACTAATGGATGATAACAGGCGTTCTGATGTTTACGTGAGACTAAAAACTGAACCTAGATGACAGAAGATATGGCAGTAAAATTAAACTTAGGATACTATTTCCGTAAAACTGCAAAGGAATAAGAGGTAAACGCTGTTAATTACAAAGGCGGAAAATTAAAAAAAGGCCGAAAATCAATAATCATCTAAAGAATATGCTAGTGTACCGAATAGATTACAAGAAGCGTCGATTTCTATTTCGCCATCTCCTAGGGGGGCAAAGAGATAAACGTAAAATCCATACAAAAACCATTAAGCGTACTGGCACTTACACCGCCACATACACGAAAAACCTCCCGCAAAAAACGCAAATAACAACTTAGCGGATACAACACGGAGAATATGAAAAACACCGCGGCGTCAAACATCACGGGAACGTGGAAGCGAGTGCACAAAAAACAGCATTTCGTTTTCCTCCTTTGTATCCCCATCACACAATAATCCAGAATTCAAAGAAAAAAAATGAAAAAATCCGGAGATTGTTAAAAAAATAATTCAGTCCCTTTGAATGAAAAACAAGGCGCCGGTTCCAGAAAGCGATGAAATATTTACGAGCCCGTAATTAAAGAGAGCAAACGAGAGGTGAGGTTGCTTTTTCCGGCTGCGAGAGAGAAGAACGAAGAGCGAGAGGAGTAAAGAGGTAGATTGAGTGGAGAAGAGGTAGGATATATACATACATACATATATATACATACACGCACACACACACACACATATATATATATATATATATATATATATATACACGAGAAGAGTGATCGAACATAATAGGCCAAGGCAATGCAATCGAATCTATTGCGGGCAATCGCGTATAAAAGCAAAGCGCTGGAATCTGATTATACAGCGCCACTACAGGGAAGGGAGGGAGTGGAGGTGAGAGAGAGGATCGAGAGCCGAGCGAAAACAAAAAACGGACCGACGCTGTTTAAATATTAACTATCATCCGGAACAGAGCCGATGGCTGCGTGTTTTTGGAAGGGAAAAGGGGAGTTTTGGAGGGTGGGAAGCATCGCTTAAGAATCAATTCAGATATAAATTTCCGAATGGAGCGTAATTAGCTCCCCGGAGTAAAACAACTTCAATAATGAACGAAAACCTTCCCTCCCGTTCATGTTCGCACTCATGCGCGCTGATGTTGTTTTGTTTGTCACTCACCTAAAAAATGGCAGCAATGCAGCACATTATATGCCGCGTGATAAGCAGCAGGCCTCAGCGAGCCATTATTTTTGCTATGATTTTTGAATGAGAAGAGAGAAACTGTGCCTCTACGTTTCACATTTATAACGAGTAATCCCACGGAAATTCGCGGCAAGCGAAGAGACTAAAATTATTATTGGCACAGCAGCGAGTTTTCTGAGTATCTATTCTAGCAAAACGGCAACGATAACGTTTTCCTCTAAGAGGTAAACATTTCACCTGCATACGAGTATTATGTGCCGTCCGGGAGACTATCCTGCACACCTTTCTCCGAGGATTCAGCCTCATTTACATCTAAGAAGCATCGGGAATTTTTGAAAGCACTTACATAAACGATGTAATGCAGAATCAACAATAAGGTTAGAGCTCGCGCAACGTAAAACAATGGTAACCAGCAGGGCGAGAGAATACCTAATTTTATTTAAAGAAAAACTTTGACAAGTAACAATTAAATTGATGGAGTAAAGCGATTCGAAGATCCTATGCAGACAGGCATAAGCTGTAAAGTTGGGAATAATTTTGAAACGAGAAAAAAGTCTGCTATGACCGGAAATCGAACCCGGGTCTTCCACTTGCCGGGAGGATATTCTACCACTGAACTATCGGCGTTCAGAAACGAGAAAATTGATCTGCTACGATAGTTGTGGTAGAATATCCACCCGGCAAGGGGAAGACCAGGGTTCGAATCCCGGTCAGAGCAGACTTTTTCTCGTTTCAAAATTATTCCCAAGTAACAATTAATTTTGGAGACTGAGGCGAAGTCTATATGTTGTAAGAATTCTTCGTAAAGGGTATTACAATACTGTTGTGGAAACTGGATGAGTTTTTTTGTAATAAAATTTGCATTTCTATACACACAAATTTATTTTGTAACTACGGTTAAGGAGGAAATATTCCCACAAAAACTTCGACCAATCCTTTATTGAGGGCATACCACACGGGAAACTCGATTACTGACGACAATCAGGAGACAAACCTCGTTTATTGACGACAATCGGTCGACAAAACTCGTCTCTCTTCGAGGAAACGATCCTTTCCTCCTTGAGAAGCGAGGAGGCGTTTTCCACGAACACCTAAAGGTTCAACTCCAACAGTGTTCAAGTCACGTCAAGCCATTTCGCTCTCCTTCCGTCTGCCGGCGACAGAAGAGGAGGAGACGAAGAGGGGGACTATGGTCGTGAACTTGGGAGGATCCTCTTGTTTTGAGATCGATGGCCGCCGGGAGAGAGAGGGAGGTGTGGCGAGGTACGGAAAGGGAATGAGGGAGAGGGGGGAGGGAAGAGGGAAGGAGGGAGAGATAGAGGGAGGGAGGGGAGGGGGGATGGGGAGAGGGGAAAGGGGAGGCCATATTTTGTAGACAGGTTACTAGGTAACAGTAGACACCTCAGGCCGCCTAATCATCTCGGATAGACCTGCACCTGACCACATCCGTGACCTCTGACCTCTTCCAAAAACCATAGGATTTCGATTCCGAGCCATCGCCGTGTTCGGATTTTCGATGGAGGGACGGCAAATTTCTACCTTCGCTGGCATGTCCTGTTGATAATTGTTGTCGCGGAGACTGGAGGGTTGGGCATGTAGGGCGTCGCTCCGAAACGTGTCGTCAATTTCCGAGAGCGAGGAAAATCGCTTTCATAACGCGATCGGAGCTGCGATCGATGGATTCGAAATTCGAAGAAAAGGGATCTTCATTAAAAACATCTTCCTGGTATTGGCTCGACAAATATGATTGGACCTATTGGGAGGGAAGGGTCGGGCGGTAAGAGGGGGAAATGGGAGGGGGAAATGGGAGGAGGCGGAAAGGCCGAGGGAGCAATTTCCTAGAGGAAATATCCCATCCTTCCTAGATAGCAGCATTTCTGAAGGAGATGAGAATAATAACGCAATCTGTCACCTGTGACATGAAATTTTGGAATAATGAAATCCACGCGATGGGGGATTCTCATAATCATTTCTCGAACAAATATTTTTAAAGTGGATATTTAAACGCGGAACGGTACTTTTACTCGAATCGCAATGGAATGTTCTATTAAATATTGTAATGATTTTTCACGTGGGCAAATAAAATCTGCCTTCCGCATAGAGAAAACAGTTAAAAAAACCTTTTGCATCGCAAACATCCAAATGCGGAAAAATGTAAAATTTGTACGCTATCGTGCCAATGCAAATAGTTCTTTTTCTGCAAAAAAGCTCACCAACATTTAAATTCCCTATAAAAAACCGCGTTTCCATAAACGTTTGAATTTTTGTCCAACAAGCTTATTTCATTTCTCGTGGAAACCAGAATTCCGACAAACTTTTCCAGTCCGCGTCCAACGCTGCCTACCTGCATTTGACAACGCTTAAGAAATCCGCGGGAATGACGATAAAACGCAAATGAAAAAACGACTAACTCTCCGCCGTGACATTTATTTCCCTTCGTACCTACAGTAATTCAACTCGGAGGGGTACGAATCGGACCGCTACGAGTAAAGACATGGGCGACCGAATTCGCCAGCTTTCTCTCTCTCTCTCTCTCTGAGAAAAAAAAAACACTCGAAAATCGACGCGCGGAGTTTTTTTTTCTTCAAAATCCCGCAAAAAAGAGCTAAAACGAAAAATGACCCGATTTTTCGGGGAAACAAAAAACGAGTGGAGAGAGAAATAATCATAGTTTCCTAAAAAGACGGTCTCGTGAATGCTTAATAGAAAACGGTCCGCGTGCATATACGTCACGCCCAGGCCCGCGAGAGAGTGGCGTGCTTTTCTGCATTTCTACCGACACAAATTCGAATTCCTGCACAGCCCGGCTCATTCATAAAATATATATATCCTCTGCAGCGCGGGGTTTCCTGACATGCATCTAACTCTTTTTCTTTCCCTCCTTCCTCATAAATATGGATTATTCCCTAGCGACGAGCAATTAAATTTACAAGTTGGCGGGTAGGACAAGGTTCCCTTAAAAAATGCAAAATGACTGTTGCAAACGGAACAGGGGAAGAGAGAGAGAGAAAGCGTAATTTTGAGTCGTGGGAGTCCGCGTTGAAATTATCATACGCGAAAAGGTTCCGTCATGAACGGTATGTGAGGTGGGACGAGAGTCGGTCGACGCAAGCAAAACGGGCGTTTCTATTTTAAACCCTCAGCCATTGGAATCGATTGGCCAAATAAGAGGAGCGATGGAGAGATACGTGCAGGTCTTAACGAAGGAAAACATTTGGGATATTCCTCTTTCACGGACGCGGCGTAACAAAAAGTAGGGATGCGGCGAAGAGGGGTAACCGCTCAGCTCACCACGAATTAGAAACATTTTTTTGTGGGAAAAATCAGCGAGATTGGTTCGATCAGCGGGCGTTTCATTCGGGGGATATAAAATGGTTTAAACCGTCACGTGACTCTCGTACTTGTATTTATGCAAATGCTAGCGAAAATGCCCGTCAAAAATTTAATATATTTATCTATTTTTTTAATCTTTTAGAGCTAAAAGATAAAAATTCTTGGTAAAATTAAAACTTTTAATAAAATGAAAAATAATTTAATCAAATAACCGTATTTTCCAAATGCTGTTAGTGCAGAATTTTACTCCCCTTTTCTCTACCGTCCTCCCTCTCTCCCATTTTATCCTCTTTCACCATCTCTCTCGCTCCCTCTCCCACCTTCCATACCTCATTCCTTGGATTTCTCTATCGTTTTGTTAAATCTAAGATTCTTTAATTGAAATTTAACGTTTAATTTTGTTTTACAATTAATATACCCAACTCCGACCACATATATGAGCGTTTGTGTTCGTGTAATGGCATTAGTTGCAGTATGGTAGTTTAACAAATTTACTTTCCATCACGATATGTAAAAAGCCCTATTTATTTTTATGTAGTATTATATTAATCATATTATGTGTATCCGACGATTTGAAGAGAATAAAAAATTATGAAGAAATGAAAATTACAGAGGGCAGTAGAATGTGAAGAACCAAGCGTAAACAAAAATCTGCCTGTCTGCGGGCAAATAAACGATGCTGATGATGATGCCATACCTGATTTAAAGTCTTGTCTAAATATTGCCCCTTAATAGGCGGAAGCAATCAAGAATTTGAATCCGACTGCTAATTAAATATATTTAAGAGCAAACGTAAGTATAAAATTTACAATTCTCTGTGAAATAACCTATTCAGGCTTTTCCATGAATAAATTAAATCGAGAGTTATTCATTAGAGAGAATCTTAAAGAACAAGCTCACCATGAATGGACACCAGGCCGATGGCCACGGGGGAAGGAAGAGGAGAAGAAGAAAACCTGGTCCAAAACGAACGAGAATAAATACGCGACGGAATTCGCTTCTCTAAAAAAAAACTATCCTTCACTTAATGAATGCTCGCGACGAACGATCTTGCGGCCATCCTCTCGCATCATTAGCATCGACTAATTCTTACGTAAGCCGATTACTCACGTCTTCGAAGAGGAAGGTAATGCACAGAGAGAGAGGAACGGATTGGACAGTGAGACACAGAAGAGAAGGATGGATGTCCCGAGAGAGAGAGAGAGAGAAAAGAGAAAGCGAGCAAGAAGAAGGAATATCCTTTTAAAATTGACGCCGTCTCTGCGCACGATCCCCGGCTATGGCCGCGACTCTAGTTAAGCATGATTTACGACCTGCCACTCCACCCGCGATCCATATCTCAAGGAAACTCCTTTGCGACGGGAAAGAGAGAAGGAAAGAGAGAGGGAAAGAGCGAGAGAGAATGTAATAAAAAAAAACTAAAAAATGAGAGATCGCGGTTGGCCTTTTCTCCCAAGAGCCGACCCCTGTCCTCTAGAGGGAATTTCAGAGAGCTAAGCAGAAGCGGAAAGGGGGACGTGGAAAGGGAAGAGAAACGGGAAGATTTCCCGATTCCTTCCGAAAAGGGTGGCAATCAGCGAGGCAGGAATTGTGAGAGGGAGTAAGGGGATGAGAGAAGGAGAGAGGCGTCGGAGAAGAAAAAGAGAAAGGATTGGAAGGAGAGAGAGTGAGGAGGGGGTTGGGAGATGGATAGGTAGTCCAGGGTCAAGGAATGCGGTGGAAGTGTCGCAGGGTGCGAGGGTGAAAATGTGAGAGGTTGGTTCCCGAGGATGGATTCCGGAGGAAAAGTGGATAGAAGCGGAAGCGCCGGGCTCAGTGTTGGCACGGCAGATCGATAGCTCCTCCGCAAAAGAAGGCAAAAAGGGAAAAAATGGGGAAGCGGGGATGGGGAGGAGACTGAAAAGAGATTAGGAAGGGGAAGAACTAGATAGAGGCAGTGGGAAGAGATAGAGAAACGGGGGGAAGAGATAAGGAGAGGATGAAGAAGGGAGAAAGAGTTGGTAGAGAGAGGGAGGGGAATATAGAATAGAGATGGAGGGGGGACAAGGGAGAGAAGGGGAGTGATGGAATGGAGGAGAGTGGAGGGAAGGAGGTAAGGAGAGAGGGAGGGAGAGGAAAGAGAGAGGAAGGGAGGAAGATAAAAGAGAAAGAAGGAAGGAGAGAAAATACAGACAGACAGACAAATGCCTTCATTGGGTGAGGTGGAGGCTTGTTATCCCCCTCTTACATCTAAATCAGTAAGAGAGAAGACTAGAAAGAGGGAAAGAGACAGGAAGGGATAGAGGGAAAAAGAAAAATGGAGAGATAGAGGGAAAAGTAGGAATAGAAGCAGGCATGGAGAAAGAAAGAGGAAGAGATGGGAATAAAGAGCGGATGAAAGAGAAAGGTAAAGACGGGTCAAGAGAATGAGAGAAAGAGTGAGATATGTTAGAGGGTGGGAAAAAAGACGGAAAGAGAAGGGCAGAGAGAGAGAGAGAGAGAGAGGGGAGAGGGAAATGGGAGAAGAAATGGAGTAAGATAGAGATAGGGAGATGGGCGGAGGAGGAGAAGGAGGAGCGGAAAAACCGAGAGAGAGAGAGCATAGAAGAGGTAGCGAGCGCTCGCGCGTGCGTCGGGAGGTTAAAGGAAAAAGAGGGTTGCATCAGGTAAACTGAAATGAGCGTAGGGGAGAGAAAAATGAGAGAAGAGTAGCTTAGAAGGCGACACTTGTGTCCCCCTTACACACATACAGACGCCGCTTTCCCCTCCCCTTCCCTCTCACTGTCGGAGTCAAGTGACTCGCATGCAGATATGTGACTCTGTACGCATTGCGGTTACATTTATTCCTTCCCCCTTCCCTCTCCGCCTCACTCTCAAAAAGTTTAAATTCGCTTCGAAAGGACGAAAAGGGTGAGGAGGAGGTGTGTGCGCGTCGAATGGTGAGGGAGGGAAGGGGGGAGGGGAGGGGAGACCGCGATTGGGTCAATGCGAGCGTAGGACGAATCGCGTGGAAAAAATAAGCGGTCTTTCCCGAAGAATTTTTACGGAGCCAAGACGATTTTTAGGAGTTTCGGCAAGAATTATGCGCTCCGTCCTTTTATTGTCCTGTGCGAGGACAAGATCTGAATTGGGATTGTATGTCAAGGAGGCGGCGTGGATGTGCTCGACGAACGCGAAGGGGAATGCTACGGGATTAAGAAGAGGAGATCGCTATCTCTTAGAAGCATCGGTTGCGAAGCTAATTAAACAAATTTACGTCCTACTAATCAGAAAAGGTAGTTTAAGGGGATTACGACGATTACATTCTAGCGTTGCATTTTATATAGCATTTTCGATGGTACAGAAAAGCAGTGACGCGCTTTAAAAAATACAGGGGTAAGACTTTGCTATATAATTTTCACCATTGGTAACAGGGTTGATTATCTGAGAATTAAGAATTACGACTACATTTAAATCGAATCCACGTTAGGTATATTATAATTTTATGGCAATGATAGCTATATAATTTTTACACGAACTTGACTGAATTTGAAAAGCGATTAATCAGCAGATATTAAATTTAAAAGGACGCATTATATTAAATTAATACGAAGCCGCAATCGAACAGAAATGAGATACGAACAAATCAACAATAAGGACAGTAATCAGATGATAAATTTTTCGAAAATCTAATACAATGAAAAAGAAGAAATGTACTATCTACGTCTAATCTCACTAGTTTAAATATGTGAATCAATGGTTTGTTAAAATTTCGGATAACAATAAAATACTTAAAATTTCCATAAAATCGTTTTATTCCTTTCCCAAATCCATATAACGATAAAATAAACAATACACTCATACATTATGACCGTATGATAATATGATTTTCAAAAATATTTTCGTAAGATGCAATGTCAATAGTTGGATCTTACTTGATCGCATCTTTCTGTAATCTAATGACGAAAATTATCATGGGTATAGCTTATGAATTCAACTAACACTGGCCCATTGACCGTTATTTACATCAAAACTACCTATCTACATCCACAATCATTTCCTCCCACTAACTAAAAAACGCCTTCTTAAAGCCATATCACCAACATTAAATATAAAAGCACATAGAATGAGGACGTATCCGCCAAAAAAAAGAACGCGATCCTATTTCTATTTCCGAAGCTTTTCCGTTATGCTCCAAGAGGGACGCAAGCATCCGTGACAGTAAACTGAACGCCGTTTCATCTTTCATCGAGAGCACGTCCGTTCGAAATATCCTTTAAAGGGCCATCTTCGCGGGCATTAAAGTGAGAGGCAAAAGGGTTGCGAGCGACGCTGGAACGAGGAACAAGAAGGGATAAGTGTCGATGACGGCAGTTTCGATCCCTCGCCCCTTACAACTCCCGACACTGCCGGAGAGACGGCGATACACGAGGTGGCCGTCACGTCCGACACACTTCCTCAACCTCCTCTCTTTACTATCGCCCGCTGCCTCCTTTACTCAGCCCCCCCTCCTTTCCCCCCGCATACACCGCCTTCTGCCGACGACGGCCGTGGAAATAAGGGCCTGTGGAAGGTGTTGTGCGAGTGGAAGCGAGAGAGAAAAGTTGGAGAGGGGAGGAAAGAAGGCGCCTAGGGTAGTCGCGGAGAGACTACGGTAGGGGGTCTTGCACGAGGAGACCCGTTGTTTGTGGGGTTGAACGTCGGATCCCGAGAGGGAAAATATGCGTGAAGAATGGGGAAGAGTGATTAGAAATTAGAGGGGATATCAAACTCAAATTGCACGGGAACCAATTCGAAATATGCGTGGGTCCGCGTGTAATGCTGTGGGCATGAATATTATTTTGTAACTTAGAAACGCCAACAAGAATGGTAAATATTTTTATAAAAAAACTATCGAAGTTCCCTAACAGTAATATTTTATCGTTGTTTCGTATCGCTCTCATCCCATTATCAAGCTCTCTCTTCCACCCACCTACAATAGAATAAAAGTAATGAGTGGCCGTAGTTTTTCTTTACCGTTTGAGGTAAAAACTTGGGGAAAGAATGTGGACTAAGAATGATGAGTGGCGAGGGAATACGTGAGGAGTGGAGCGCGTTGGGATGTGGGGATAAATGCAGATGAATATGGGAAAGAGGGAATGTACAGGGAGTCCCAAAAGTCTCTTGACCCCAGTGGCTAAGATCGAGTGGCAATTATAAATATTGCATTTGTTATAATTATTTTCATACTCGCGGTTTATTTATTCATAAAAATTATTTCTAATATTCAAGAACATCAGTATGGGTGTCCCGCAAGTCTCCTGATCCCAAGGTGTTGTGAGCCGCAATGATGTTCGCGACAATGATTTTTGGGAAATTATTATGGAGAATAATCTCCAAACAGAGACATGAAGAAAAACATTAACTGGAAGACTGCAAAGTCGCTACACTCATGATACTAAAGATGAACCATTGAGCTTTGCGCCGCATCGTTCTCTGAGCAGAGAACTATGACATCCGTACCGAAGTTCTCGATCGTTAGAAAAAATTGCGATGACTGAATAAACCGTAAATATGTAATAATAAATAGAACAAATGTAAATGCATGCGATTTATTTTTACTAGTCAGTTTAAACACTTGGAGTAAATAGGCTTTTGTGACACCCTGTAGATGGGATTGAAGGTTTGGTTGGAAGCGGGTAAGGGAAAATGTAGGCTGGGAACGGAAGAGGTGGAAATATAGAGGAGGCGGAGTGAAGGGGGACTGTAGAAGAGAATTAAAGACCTGTGGGGGAAATGGAAGAGGATTATAGTAGGAGGAAAGAGAGAAGCGTGAGTTAAGAGACGGGAAACCTAAGTGTAAGGAATGCGGATGTGTATGTAGGAGAAGGTTGAGATCGTTGTGGAGGTACGTTTTCTTCCAACACCGTCGCTCCAGCATGGGACACTATTCTCTCCGTACTCCTTTTGGCGTTGCCCTGGACGTTTTTCCCTTTACGTTCAACACGGGGAGAGAGAAAACGAGATCTCTCTGAGCCAGCCGTAAGAACCCGTCTCGCATGCTCCATCTCCCTCTGCACCCGTTTTGCCCCAGACCTTATCCTCTGAAACGCGAAATGAGAGATCGTTTGTTCGTGAAAAAGAGACACGAAGCGGGTTTGGACTGCGCCTTCTTTTTTTCTTAATTCCACTTCCGAGGATGGAATGGATCACGGGGTATGTGGTGCTGCCCTCTAATCGAAAGCTTCTCCAACTCGCCGCGAACTTCTCGGACATAAAAGAGGGGAGGAAAAAAAAATCGAGGATCGGGCTTCCAAGTAGTTTGCCTAAAAAAGAGTGTACATATCTCTCTTTCCCGCGTGGAAGATCGTCGGTAGATCAAAAGGTTGTTGAGAATGAGAGATTTTTTTCAGCTTTTATATACTAAAGAGATGGGTATCAGAAGGAAATTGGGGAATAAACGGTAATGAGAATGCAACGAAAAGGAGAGAGGAACCGGTATTTGTAGAGTAAACAAGGAGGGGGAACTAGAGAGACTCAATGGCGTTTGCTTTAAGAGGGGGAGCAATCGGTGGAAGATGGTACGAGGGCAATATAGAGGAGGGTGGAAAACGACTACGCGAACGTTTGATAATATCGCTGGAAAGACGGCTTGGTAGTGGTACGTAACACTTGAGAACGTCCCATGTCACGAAAAAATGTCCTCTTATTAAGTTCTAGAGGTCTTTTCCTCCGCTTCGATATGATCGGAGAGATAAGCCATAGGAAGCCGTTTAACCGTAGCCGATTTATTTAAATGGAATGAACTCCGAGTAAAATAACTACTAAGGTGACAAAAAAGAAAAAAAAACGTAAAGGAGCGTTCGAAGAAAATGTTTCCGGTAAAACTACCTGAAATGATTTTCTAATAGAATTTCCCATCTATTTCCAAACATACGGATCTCGTAAAGGAAAAAAAAACGAATCTTAATAGCGAGGGAAAGAGAGACGGCTGAACATCGCTCCACTAATTTTCTAGCTACGCGTCCATGCACGGGACAGGAATCGAACCCGCGACTTTAGCATAGGGAGAAAAACGTTGTCTGCTCCGCAGCTAAGGCTACGTGATTATTTTTAATCTCTTTTTACCATCTCCATTTCTTAAATGAAAGCCTTACTCGAGCGCAGACAGATTTCCATGGAGATGTCGCATGTTATCCGGGCAATAACAAGGAAAAAGAAAAGCGAACGGGAGGGAGTAAGGTATCGTGCGATATGGAAGAGTTCTAGTATAGGGTGACCAGTCAATCAAATTTGGAGGAACAATCCATCAAATTCGCCACTCGCACTACTTTGTTAAATGCCACGGCGTTTTGAAAAATCGTGATTTATACATTAAATTGCCATTTAAACCGTTCTGGAACACTCAATGGTCACATCAAGCTATCTGATATCTGTTACATCTATCAATGTAAGGCTGGTTCACCAATAAATGCGCCCCACTGTAATGCGTCCCTTATGACAGTGGATACATATTAAAAAATCTCCCTCCTTAGCTTACTGAAAAGTTGATCACCTAAGTCTAGTCACCAGTTTGTGAAAAGACGAATCTGTCGGCTAATGGGAACCCATCAAGAATTCCGTTGGAAGGGCATTTTGCAAACTAGCGTAATTGTCCGTCCAGAATGACGGGTATACACGATTAAGTTCTACATTGAAATTAAAGCACTTCCAATTCTTCCACCCATTATCACTCCATCTCTTCCTTTCACTCACCCCTCAAAAATGTTTCTTTCTCTCTCAGCCTGATATAGACATAAGCCCCTGGATCGTATTCCGCCGGTGGTGCATATAGTTGAGCAAGACGGAATTCGTGAATCACCAACTGAATAACAAACATCAAATTGTTGATTGAATTAATGTTTTATGAAAACAAAAGAACGTAATTTTTTCAAGGTTTTCGAAAGCTAACCATTGGTTTATGTGTTTAAAGACTAATGTCACCACATCATAAGCTTTACGCCACGAGGGTATACATACTCAGATAAAAGTTTTAACGAATTATAGAAATAAGCAAATAATCAACATTTACTTAACACGAGTTTAGACTTGCTTAAAATACTACTTATCAGAATAAATCGACTGCCACTTAAAGAGGCGACATAAATTAAACCTTTTTTTACAATAGAAAAACGTTATTTAAAAGATAATCACTTAATTTCAACAGTAACTTACACGCGCACCACACCGAGTAAAAGAAAATTTTTCCTAGGATTTTAGAGGATAATACCTAGTTAACATAGCTAAAGGAGCGACCGTAACCACTTCAACGCAAGATAAAAAATAGCGGAGAGTAAAGTCGACGAGGGATCCTAATGAACGATTATATTCCCTGAAACCGACGGTCATAACTCTTAAAACGACCCAGGCACTCTTGAAAAAAATAAAATAAAACGAACCGAGCGGTATCCACGCTAAAAAGCCGCTTAGTTCCATAAATGGATAGTTAGTTACGTAAGAGAACACGTTTCGGAAACAGCCGAAGAGCCATTCGAGTAGCTTTTTCTCTTCCGAGAGGGGTCGCCATCTTCGACTGCCAACGAAAGCAAAAGTTTCCGGTTGGTTGAGAGGGAGGAGAGAAAGAGAGAGACCCTCTCCGCCGAACCCCATCCCTATTTCCCGACCCCAAAGCGAGCGATACTCAACCCTCTCGAAAAATAAACGGGGTACGGGAGAGAGAGAGAAAGGAGGGGGAGAACCTTAATTCTTCGGCATTCCCGGGGAAGACCGCGGAGGCGGAGGGAACGGCGCGGCGGGAAAAAAAGGAGAGACGGGGAGCGGAAATGGAGTGGGTGAAGCAAGAAGAGGGGATTGAGAAGCCGGGATGGGAGCGAGTGGCTGAGGGAAGGAGATTGGAATGGGTGGAGGCGGCTTGAATGTGACGTCCGGATGCAACGGGAACGAGATTTAGTGGCTATTTCCATCCGAGCGTGAGAGAGAGGGAGACGGAGTAGAGGGCGCCTAGCTAAAGAGCATGGGCTATCGGGTGAGAGGAAAAGCTCGAGGGGGAGGGAGAGGACGGTGACTGGGTAAACCCTTGGCGGAATAAAAATTACCCCGTAATCCCGAAATGAAGGCGAAACTGAGGAAGGGAGGGAAATGGGAGGAGGGAAAGAAGGGATGGGAGGAGGATATGTGGAATAGGGTAAAAGGAGGGGAAGAGCGGAATGGGAAGAGGAGAAAAGGAAGGAGAGGGCGAAGTAGTGGAAGGGAGAAAAAATACGCCCTCAGTGCGCGTAAAAAAAAGCAGACCCGAGGAGGAGATGCGAGGTCGGTATCTGGTGAATGCGGAGGGGGTTGGCAATCGGTTGCCATGGCGTCAGAATTGCTACTCCAGAGGGTAGTTTTTCAAGGAGTGCGGAGGGATGTTAAGGTAAGAGACGCAGAAAGGAGTGGGCACCGGATTGGCGGCTTTCCGGGGCGGGAATGGGGAGGAAGAAGTCAGGCGATGCGAGGGTGGGAGAAATAAGGAGGGAGGACGAAGGGCATCATAGGGATGCAAATGAGATGCTGGGAGTGGGAGAGAGATGTGGGGAGGGAAGATGGAAAAGGGACACGAAAGAGGAAAGGAGAAGTGAGAGGCGGAGAAGGAAAATGAGAGAGAGGGAAGGAAAGAGAGAGAGAAAAGGAGGTGAACGAACGGTGGAAACGAAGAGGGGGAGGGGGAAGAGGAAGAGACCAATTGGATGACGCGCTTTTAGAGGCACATGGGAAATGCGGGGAGAGCTTATCGCGGGCGTTAGGAAACGAATGCGAGGAAACAAAGATTATGTAAAAAAAGAAGAAAAGAGGATTTTCCCCCTCCTCCTTCCCTCTCTCGCGGTCCCTTGGAAAAGGAAGAAAACACCATCACGGCGGCCGGGAATCCAGGAATCGTAAAAAGGACGCGTCGAAAGCAAGCAAGGCGGAGGTAAAGAGGATATTTTTTCGTTCTTCTCGCGGGGTGAGAAAGGAGTGGGGGGTGGCGTAAAAATTCAGGCTTCTCGCGTTGCCAGAGAGGAAGAGACGAAAAAACGAATATAGAGGGCGAGAGGGAAGCGAAAGAGTGAGAAGGAAGCAGTTCGGAGGGAGAGAAAGATAAGGCGTTCATTAAAAGGAGAAAACAAGGGAGGAAGGGGGGCAAAGGGGGAGGAGGAGAAGAGAGGAAGGGGGAGAGGAAAAAGAGAGAGGCACGGAATAAGATAGAAGTCGACACGATCGGGTCCGGGGAAGGACTCCGAGTCTTTGGGATGAAGCGCGAAGATGAGGCCGATAATTAGCATCGGAGAAGGCTTTCGCATCGCACGGATGGATGGGGTGATTGTGGGAAGAAGAGAGAAAGAGAGGACAGAGGGAAGAGGGCGAAACAAGAAGGGAGAAATGTTTTTATTCGGTGGGTTGGTGAGTGAGAAACACTCTGTCATACACAACCAGTTTGCCAGGCTAAATTAAAATTCCTAAAAATGTAAAAATTACGTCAAATCCTAAGAGTGAAAATAAATCGAAAAATTAAACAGAAAAAGGAAAAAAGAGGTTAAAGCAAACAAGTCACCAAGGAAAAACGCACGAAGTTATTGACTTTCATACCAGACCAGCCTGAATCTTACTAAGCTACGCCAAGAAATCTTTTCGTGTTATAACAATTTGTTCGAGAAAGTTAGTACTTCACATTTTTGGTCTTTTAAAGTTATTGTGGTAGATATGCTATTAAGAAACAGAACGAACAAATATCGAAGAATCGAAACTTTTTAATAAAGAGAATTTAGAAGTCCAACAACTAATTAAATTCTCTTGCTGATATCTTTCGGAAAGAAAAAATATTAAAATACGCAATCTTTAGAATAAACAAATTTCTTTTTTATTACACTACTTTATTATGGGTAGCTTTTGCTCACGGCAGTTTATTCTTATTCATGGAGTCATTAACAAATAATCCTTTTGTCGGAGTAGCAATTCATCCTCGTCTTCCTATCCTCTTCTCTTCTACAGAAAGAACATAGCTTTCCTGTATCCATTTTTAACACTTTTCTGATTCCATCTGCTTTGAGCTGGACTGATAATTCCTAAACTTCCCATAGAATGTAATACGTAAGTGAGAATAAAGAAGAATGTTTGGCCCTGTTCTAAATATGCGACATAGCTAGTTGTGAGCTGACTTCTAGAAGGAATTCTTTGATGGCCAATTTGATAAGTAGGTTATTATTCTACTAAACCAATGAATACATTTATGGATGCTATGTAAGTAAAGAAATAGGATTGGCTAACAGTTTTCCACGAAAAAGAATACTCTACAGTCATTATATCACCTACACCGACTCTACCTTTAGTTTCGTTATAATGTTGCATAATCTGTGGTTTTTGTTCTGAACAATCGTCAATTTCTTTATCTTGGTGACGATTAGAAAGACGGAGGATTGCCCTATTCATCTCGGATACATATGACACATAAGTCGAACCATCTTTGAAATGCTCGTATGGAGAGTAATGGGAAATAGTGACACTGATTGTGAGTAGACTACTACTACTGCAGAATAATACTGTACAAGACATTGTTAGTGACAAAGATTACATTACGTTTGCCTCGGAAAATTGTTCCTAATAATACCAAGGAGTTAACTAACCCAAGCCAATTTGTCAAATTTCGTTCACATTTGTAGAAAGTATATTGAATATTATTAATGTAATCCCATTCTGAGAATTCTATAGAACAAACATGTGGACAGCCGAAATTAAAAAATTATTAAAAAAAATACCCAGCGGGGTAGCTTCGTTACCCCCTTGCTAGTCTAAGGGTTACACGTGAGCAGTAGTAAGCTAGACAAATTAAGAGCCCAATAAAATGGTTATGCAGCAGTCATACCGAGGTATTACAAGAGCTATACCATGTGGATTTTGAAGATACTTTACATATTTAATAAGTATGGAATGAATTTGAGAATTCAGAACATTTGTAAACAGAAAAGAAGGTTGAAAAAGATTAGGGACTAGACGCTATTAATGTAACAGGAATGAAAAGCAGAAAAAGTCAACTGTTTGGCATTTTCAGGGAACTCGTTCCATCGCATGCCGGAGGTAACACGAAAAGAACCGTGACGAATTTTGGTTCTAAGGGTTGAGACGGAGTGAGTTAGGGAGAAGAGTAAGACAGCGGCAGCAGTGAAGAAGAGAGAAAGATAACGGAGGGGGATGGGGCCAGGATGTATGAACAAATGAAAGCTGGGAAGAGGAGGAGAGACGGTGAAGGGGGAGGCAGAAAGGAAGAGGGGATGAGAGCGGGAGAGTGGGTTAAGAGGGAAAGGTGGGGGCGAGGGAGGAGGAATGGGGCCACGGAAGGAATATGGGTGAATGCTACCGTAATAGGGTTTTTGGGAAAGTTCTCAGCTTAAGTGGTTAACAGATTTCGTCCATTTTCTTACGTTCTTTGCACTTAGTGCACAAAGTGAACGTACGTAAGAGAGGTTTTGGCTGTCCGGATCTCACACCTCATAACCCATTTGACTGACTTTTTAGAGATTTGGTAAAACTAAATAAATACTAAAAGCATTTAGGTATTAGCATTACTATTAGCTATTTAGCATTTCGAATATCCGCTTTAAGTAAGCGCCTAATGAGTGTGTATCTTGTGTACAAGCGTAGTTGAAACAATGAAAGAAATTCTATGACCACTTTTTCCATCGTTATCGAATGATTTGTTTTACATTACATGTAGTTAATTTCCAACGATAATATTTGTTTACATTTTTTCAAGAATTTTACGTAACTCGGTATAAAATATTTAATGTTAAAAGATACTTGACATTTTTATACAACTTTAATATTCATTTGTCATCGCTGGTCTTATTTGTTTCCCACATCATTATAGTCGTTATTTTTGTCCATTTTTAAACGTATAAGGGCCAAAAACGTTTTTTTTAATCCTTTAAATAAAAGAGAATGTTTGTCTGTCTGTCTGTGGCAGCTATAACTCTTCAGAAAATAAACGTAGGAGCTTCAAAATTTGACAGCAGCTTCAGGTTGATCGTGAGAGTTGCATTGCCAAAAATAATCATATCGGCCAACGGGGGCCCGAGGGTCCCCATTGTTGGTCCAAATACCGGTTTTTTAAAGATATCTCAGCAACCAATTCACTGATTTTGATGAATTCTCCACCAATATCAATTTTTTGATGAGATACATTTTCGAACCTAAAATGGATAAAACCGGTCTACGGGGTCAAGGATCGTAATGTAGGGTCGATCCAAATTTCACGATTTCGAGGGGTCCTCATGGAACGGCCGGTCCAAATTTCGGCAATGTCCGTCTGCCTGTACGTATATATCAGGGAAGATCTGGCTGAACCGATTTCAACCAAATTAGGTAGGTGCATAGAATCTTCACATAATTACATGACCGAAATGACATATTTGGACCGGATAGACCAAGCAGGGGCGCCACAATTGCAAAGTAAAATTTTCTGCTGTTATGCTTTTGGAAGGAAATGGCCGGACCGAATTCAACCTAATTTGGTATATAGAATTTTCACAGAAATGACCAAAATGCCATACTTCGACTCGATTAACTAAGTAGGGGTGCCACAATTGCAAAGTTAAACTTTTCGGTAATTATGCTTTTGGAGGAAATTGCCGACCCGAATTCAAACAAATTTGGTATATAGAATTTTCGCACAAATTCATGACCAAAATGTCATACTTCGACCCGATTAACTAAGTAGGGGTGCCACAATTGCAAAGTTAAACTTTTCGGTAATTATGAATTTGGAAGGAATTGGCCGAACCGATTTCAACGAAATTTTATATGAAGGAGTTGTGCAAGATAAAAAAAAACAAAAATAAGATTTTTAGGATAGATATACAAAGCAGGGCTGCCAAAATAAAAGTAGTAAAAATTTTATTTTTATAAGTGTTTGTGTTGAACTGTCCGTATCGATTTAACTATTATAATATTTATTATGTACACATATATAAAGCCATAATAGCATATTTGGACCGGATCAACTAAACAGGGGGGCCACAATTACAAATTAAACTCTTTCAGTAACTATGGATTTGGAAGGAATTGGCTAAACGGATGGCAACTGAATTTTATATACGTATATGGTTTTTACAAAATACCATAATGAAATCAAGATTTTTAAAGCGGAGCTTAAGAGCAGAGCTATCACAATTAATAAATAATAAAAATCGTTTGCAACTTAAAAGAAAACTCTTTCCCGAGCGTAGCCGGGCGTTTCTGCTAGTAAATAATAAGAAATAAAAAAGAAAAAGCATTCTATTTCATATAGTTTTATCGTAATTTCGACAATTTTCGAATTTTTTTTGGAAGAAAATAAATTTAAAGCCATGGCCTACAGTTAAATCAATGGATACAGAAATCTAAAGTATAACAACATGGGCAAAGAACGAATATGTAAACCCATTGTGCACCAACACAGCATATTTTTCACTTTTGTCTTGACAAGGGGTTATTTCTTCAATCCAAAACAAGAATAAAATACCGGACTTCCTTGATGGAAAAAATGTAGAGTTTAACTCGACTGACACAGATTTTCATCTATGTAGCATGTTACTGTTCAACTTTACCAACGAAATTTTCAAACGATACTGCGAGCAAGAGAAGATCTGAGCGAGCGCTCGTATGTAAACGTCGCGCATTTTGCGTGTATGCAAGGAGAGGGACGATTATCCGTTTGGGTGAAGCTAAAAGGTTGAAGAGGGGAAGGATGGAGGGCGCGAGAGGGGGGAAATGGTGAGAGGGGGCGAGGCATTGCCCGCAGGGAGAAGGACGGGAGGTAGAGGAGGGTGTTAGCTTGGTTTGGCTGAACTGCGCGCGTGGGCGTAAATAAGTGTAAAGGGGGTTGGTCGATGGAGGAGTCGCTCGGGAGATGAAGAATGGAAAAAGCGTTGATTGCCAGGTGGTGGAGGGACACAGAAGAATAGAGGAATTTGGGAGATGAGGGGGAAAAGAAGAGTGATTTTGAGAGATTTCCTTAGGGAAAGAGGTAGCAAAGACTCGAGAGAAAAATTCCGTACATAGTTATATATACATGCACATATATATGGTAGAAACAGCTTGAACTGGAACTTTCGAAGAAGATATTTTCTTACAAGAATTCTTGAAGCTGCACAAGTGTTAGAAATATTCTGAAGTTGCACAATTCGGATTTATGCCTATATACATATACAGTGAAACCTCGATATAGAGAGAATTTATAAAATTCATAAAAATACTCGTTCTAATGAGTACTCGTAATATCTGAAAATTAACTTCCGTAGATGCAACGTTAAGAAATTGACGATGACGGTGTATTCGCTAGCTATATTCAAATTCTCATTATATACCGTATCCGTTCTATATTACCAGTGCCGTAACTAGGGCGGGGCATCTGCCCCGGACGTAACTAAAGAAGGGGCGCAAAAATTATTAATAGTAAGTTGTGGGGAGTTTCATTGCACAAGGACAAGAGCGATTTCACTACTATACTTGTTCCAGACATTACGCATAGCAGGAACTATAAATTTCGGTGATGTTCTTGCTGAGTTTGTTGCATTAAAATCACGTAAAATAACTCTTTAATATTAAAATATTTATACTTTCTGTATTAAAATTATGAATGTAATTATATTTATAATTATATATTCAAATTATGTACATTTATAGTGAGAAATTATATAATTTATACTTTATATTTATTTATTAATTGTTCACCCATAATCCATATACATAGTAAAAAAATAGGTATTAGAGAATCTTTTATGGAGGGGGCGTATATTTTGTAGTTTGCCCCGGGTGTTAAAACAGCTAGTTAGGGCGCTGTATTGGGTTCTTAAGAGCGAAAATTCTTTTATAAAACAAACAGATATGTACATTTCAATAACAAGCAGATAAGTAGTATTAAAAAATTGATGGAATAAAGTGATCCGAAGATCCTATGCAGAATATCCGCCCGGCAAGTGGAAGACCCGGGTTCGATTCCCGGTCATAGCAGACTTTTTTCTCGTTTCAAAATTATTCCCAGATAAGTAGCAATTAAAGGGTGGAATCAGTCAGAAAAGTGTGTCAATGGAATCCCGTGCTTCTCGTCCAAATCACTCAAGTTACAGATCACATCAATTGCGGCAGATATTAGTTGAATTCATAGCCATAGTACGTTGTAAACTAATGAATTAAATTTTCAAGTATTGGAAATGCGTAAAGAAACGTCTTCGACAATACACATCACGAAACAGGTAGGTACAAAGATTTAAGTTTGGAAGCATGATTCGAAAACATCTCGAACGCACCTAATTAAAGTTTGCATTAATATATAATAGCGTCGGCATGAATTCAAAAGCATGTTATAACAACAAGTGATTCCATTAACTTCTCCGGTTCTAACGAAAAGTTTAAAACAGGACGGGTAAATTGGGATTCTAAATGTTTAACGATTAGGATTAACAGCTAAATTAAATTGGCAACAAATCGCCGCAAAAATGAATAATTAATCGTGCTATATATTGCTATCCAATTTAAAATCGGGACTGCAGGCGAGTAATTTTAATTTCTTTGAACAGCGCACTTCACTAACGAGTGTCCTACGGCACATTAAAACGAACGGCAGTAATTAAACCAAAATTAGAGGCTACAAAAATCTATGCCTACTTATTATTAATCGCCAAAACTCTTACGAAACGCCCCAACAAAATGTATTTGTTTCACAATCAAAATATCAAAGTTCGGTTTGCTGCTTTAGCAAAGATAATTCATTTAAATCTTTATGATAAATTCTTAATGTTTATCTACAGCAATTTTGTTTGCTGAAACCTAATAATTTGATTTTGTAAAATACGTCCACACAATTAACACAGCAATAAAACGAATACAACTTTTCCACAAGATAAAAGGTACATCAATCGGTCAAAATTTGAACATAACGTAAAACGAACGATAAATCATAATTGTAGCTATTAAACGAAGCGAATTAAAAAGAAACTCCATCTGTTTATACTTTATTTTTATATCCTTCCGAAAGAACGAACACGTATTAAATGAACAAAATTATCACCATCATCATCATGCTTCTGCCCGAAGACAGGTTTTAACTGAATCGCTGCCTCCATTTCTCTCTCTCCCTAGAAGCCTCTTTTATATCTCTATAAGTATTATATCCCTGCTTTATATTATCTAATATTCCTATTCTTTTTCTCCCTCTTCCTCTTCTTCCACTAATTTTTCCTTCTAAGATCTTCCTTTGTAAACACTGTCTTCTCAATATGTGCCCTATCCAATTTGCTTTTCTTTTCCTGATTGTTTTTATTAGCATCCTTTCTTCTCCCACCATTTCTAATACTTCTTCATTTCTCTTCCTCTCTGTCCATTTCACTTTCATCATTCTCCTCCATACCCACATCTCAAAACTTTCTAAATATTTTTCCTCCTTTCTCCTTACTGTCCACGTCTCTGCACCATAAAGAGCTATGCTCCATATGTAGCATTTTGCTAATTTCTTCCTTGTTTCTAAATTTATTTTCTTGCTTGTGAGAAGCTCCTTCTTCTCGTTAAATGCTGCTTTTGCCATTGCAATCCTACTTCTGATGTCCTGTGTACTACTTCCATCCTGTGCTAAAATACTGCCGATATATTTGAAACTACTTACTTGTTCCAATTTTTGGCCATTTACCATTATATTTAATTCTTTATGTTCCTTTGAAACCACCATGACTTTCGTTTTTTCAGCATTGATCTTCATTCCATATTGTTGGCCAACCTCCACTAGTCTGTCTGTCATCCTCTGAAGCTCTTTCTCGCCTTCTGCTATTAAGCCCTGATCATCTGCGTATTTAATGGTGGTAATACTTTCACCTCCTATCTTAAATCCTTTCTCTTCCATCAACGCTTCTTCTGTTATAGTTTCTGCATAAATATTAAATATCGCTGGTGAAATAGGACATCCCTGCCTCACTCCCCTCCCTATTGAAGTACTTTCTGTTTCTTCTCCTTCAACCCTGACTCTAATCTTTTGATCAAAGTAAAGGTTTTTAAGCAGTCTTTTATCTTTCCAATCTATTCCTATTTTGTTTAAAATACCCAGCATTTTATTTTACAAAATTATAACAGGTAAATTTATTTATAATCATAAATTATAGAGGTATCTGACGAAGAGCCGTTATTACAGGTATCAACAAGATTATGAAGGGCAATGACACAACAAAAAACATGAAAATACAATATGTAACAGGTTCAAGTAATACACATATAAATATAATTAATTAGTTTATGAATGAATATCAACCTATTTTGATGGGACAGTGCTTTTTCCCGAATCTGCGTATTTTCGCTACGGTTGTTTAATGAGAACCCATAGTTTTGCTTGTTAGGATCATTTAAAACAGTTCTTGACTTATTCGACACAAATAGCATAAATATGATTAAGTTCAAAACAAAAGAAAACGAGCGCGACCGCAATGAAATAGAAACAAGAAGGAAAAACTCCCAGCGAGAACATTCCGAGCTCAGTCGATTATGGGACAAATAAGCGGAACACGATTTTTCTCTCTTTAAATATTCGAAGCGAGAGTTAGGAAGAAAATCACGAAAGGCAAAAAAGAGAAAGAAGGGGGAGGGAGCGATTCGCTCCTTTTTGACTTTTATCGCGAGAATAAGCGGGGATTTTGCAAGGAGTGGTTTAATTCACGCGAGGGAGTAAGCTGAGGAGGAGATAGTACGAGAGGGGGGTGAGGAGGGGAGAAGAGAGGTTCGCTCTAAAATGCTTCTCTTACTTACTTCCACGCTAAAGTGTTGCGACACTGCAGCAGCCAGTAGAAACAGCAAGTAACAACATCAACGGCGAAGGAAGTGGTGGCGGCTGCAACGAAGGAAGGTTAAAAAGATAGGAGAGAGGTAGAGAGAGAGAGAGAGAGAGAGAGAGAGAGAGAGAGAGAGAGAGAGAGAGAGAGAGAGAGAGAGAGAGAGAGGTAGAGAGAGAGAGGTAGAGAGAGAGAGAGAGAGAGAGAGCGTGGATTAGAGTTGCAAGCGGTCGGTAGAGCGATGGAGGAAGAAGAATAGGGAATGGGAAAACGATCAGAGCGGGAAGAGGTGGGAGAGATTGAAGGAAGATTGGGAAGATTAGAGTAACGACCAGATATTGAGGGAGTGGAAGGAAGGGGAGATAATGGATGGGGGAGTGCAAAGGCAGGAAAAGAGGAAAGGAAAAGTTGGAGAGGAAGAAGTGGGATTCGGAGAGGTAGAAGAGAATGGGAGAGAGAGAGAGAAGGGGAGTGGGAGGGTAGAAGGATAGTGAAAATAGGAGAGAGAAGAGAGAAATGGGAGGGTAGAAGTACAGTGGAAGAGGGAGAGAGAGAGAGAGAAGAGAGGAAGGGAGGGGAAGAAGTGTAGTGGGAGGGGGAGAAGTGAGTTGGATAATGGAGTTGGAGAGGGATAAGGGAAAAGGAGAAGTAGGGTGCGAGAGGGAGAAAACAGAGATCGAGAGGGGTACAGAGGAAGGAGTCATTGAAGGAGGGAGAGGAGAGAAAGAGGAGGGGAATGAGTAGGGAGAGAGAGAAGGGAAAGAGAGGAAAGGACAGAACGAAGAGAGAGGAAAGGAGAGACAACGAAGAGAGAGAGCAAGGGGAGAGGGGGTGATTAGAGTAGCTAGCTGATGCTAAAGGGAGGGTGGTTGGAGAGAAGAAACCAGGACGGGAGGCGGAAAGAGGGAGTGAGAGAGGAGGATTTGATGTTTGGAGCAGGCGACGCCTGGGACGGCCTTTAATGGACTTCGTAACGGGGAAGAGTGAATTGAGAGGATGCGTGTAAGAGACAAGATGCTTCGAAGATGAAAATGCTAGGAAGGGGAGGCGGAGAGAGGAGGAAGGGGGAAGTAAGACGAGGGCGAGGATATGTACGGAGGAGAAAGGGGGACACGATTAGAAGGCGGTGGAGTTAAAAAAAGCGCCCGAGGAAGTCGTCGAAAGGAGGGAAAAAACTGGAAAAATGAAAACTCTCGAGCTGGAGATTGCCCCATCATGCTAGGCGCGTGATGGCTGCCACGTCGAGATTAAACGGCGTTTACTTTAAATAATCAATACAAACGCATTCGGAAGTTAGGATCTTTTTTTATAAACGTTTTTAAATGACGTATATTTTTTTAAGGCCACGGGGCGAAGGATCGGTCTGAAGTCAATGGAGATAAAAAAACACACGCGAGCGTTTTTTCCCCAATCCCTCCGACTCGAAATGAGGCGGCGTAATTGCGATCGTCGAGGAAGACGCGGGCTTCGCGAGCCCGCGATTAAAATAAAAAAATAGTTATGCGCGGAAAAAGAGGAAGCGATCGATCCGTGCTGCAAAAAAGCAGGTCGCAAACGCCGAAAATAAATCGCGGGGTTTCGGATCGGAGAGAGGGAGAAATGAGTGACACGGCGTGTTTATTCTGTTATGAAATATTCGGGCGATATGCGGCGGAGAAAAATACCCGCCAATGAAACGAGTCGGAGGGAGATTAAAACCGACCCTGTTTTCAGCCGACGCATTATTTTGCGCGGAACGGAAAAGCGTCGAATTACGCAGTACGTAAATATATCAACGAGACGCGTTTCGGTCGATGTAATCAGTACAGACATAATGTTATGAAATGCAGTCACGAGAGACATAATTGCGTGAAATAAACGGCAAATGAAGGGATAAGTGAAAACTAAACATATCGTAAATGCAATAATAGCGGCATTCATTTTTAACGGGCGACTTTGTCGAAATTAGCGCAACAGTTCAGATAACTGCGTCAAAGTTATTCTGCAATGCAATTATGAAGTATACACGGTCGAACTAAATGATGCTAGTAACATATTAAAATTTTTATTTTATAAAAGGAAGAAATGCCGGGATGATACTGATTACGATGCATTTAAAATAACTAGTGTTATAGCCCGTAAAAAATGGCATGGATGAAGTGTTAAATTAAAGTTAAAACTCTTCAAGATGCACTCCTTGGTTAAGAGTTAATTTAAAATAGCAACGCGAATAAAAATATCCATTTTCAACATTTATTGAATCTTAAAAATATGTCAATTGTATCTTTATATTATTATATGATGATGAATTTAAACGTCGATTAAAGTTACTTATATAATTTTATGAGCCGTTTCCTTTGCAGAACTTCACGCAACACAAAAATAGTCCTTAAAATAAAAAAAAACGATCTATAAAAAACAATATATCTCGCAATCAGTCAAGAGTTATTTCCAAACTGCAACATAAGCAAACAAAATATTTATTTTTTATAAAATACAATACATAATTCAAATGTAGCTTTGAAAATATTGTTTATATTCCAATACAAATACATTTATTTCGTTATAAACCTACGCTAATAACTATACTGTTGACGTGCAATTAAACGATACACAACTACATTCATTACGACTCAAATTAAACCGGCACAACTCACATATTATTTTTTTAGTTAAACACCAAATGTAGTCCCACATATAAATCTAATTTGATATACACAATTCCATGACGACAGCAAAAATAATGACGACAGCGTGACAGAATAGCATACAAAGATTCTTATATTAATAGATAGATAAAGGTAAAGAAATACATTAACTGAATTCTTGATTCAATAATTTTTCCATCGTTTCAAAGAGAGTTACTGAAAGGAGATGATTTAATAATTTTTCTTTTAAAATACAAATCGATTACTCTCTTCCGCTATTCGGAGCATAAAAAACGGACACTCTCGACAATGAAAACTGAAATCCTTTTGCGATATCCAAGAATGTGAATTCGTTTTCACCAATGCGTCTCTATCGAGATACTAAGACGGTAGTGGAACAACAAACGTTTATGGAGGGAATAATGACAAACAACCGGCGAAGAGCGAGTTACGGTTCAAATAATAGAAAGAGGGAAAGACTAGAGAAAGCGAGGAGAACTACAGTAGGATAGAAAAGGCCAGACGAACAGAGGCATAAAAGAAAGACAAATATAGAAAGGTTATGCAAGTTAAAGGAGAAATATTGGTTACAAGAAAATTGCCATTCATATAAACAATAGAAAATTTGCAATATATATATATATATATATATATATATATATATATATATATATACGTCGATAACCTCATATATGTATACATATATACACATATATGTGCATGGTATAAATGAGTGTTACATGCTAAAACAAAAGAGTAGGTGAGCCTTATGAAAAAATAAACTCACAGAAAAATCAACTTAAGGCTAGAAACTTTGAAAACAAAACCTACCGATTCCGCGAAATTTACATTAATATAAGATAACGGAAAAAGATCGGCGTCAACAGTCTAATAAAAAAAATCTCGGCACATAATAAAAGTGCGAGGCGAAGAGAAATGAAAGGGAGCCGAGAGAGGCGTCAAGTCGCACTAAAAACACACCAAACGGGCGAGGATACAACAGTATCCTCACGTAAACCGATCGAGAGAGAGAGAGAGAGAGAAAGATGGAGGGAGGAGAAAGCGGCAGCTCTGAGAATTGATAGCTATAGAGTAAAAGGCAAGAGAGTGGGAAATGATTCGGGACATGGTGGAGGTGAGAAATTCCGCCAATGGGGTGCGTGCGCGGAAAAAAAGGCGCGACGTCCTCCCTCCGCATTCAAAGATCCGGAAATGAAGGCCGGGTCTCTTAACTTCCTTCGGGAATCTTAAAGAGAAGGCAGCCACGTCTCGAGACGGGAAGCGAAGGTTTAGATAGAGGAAGGGAAGGATGAGGAAGAGAATTGGATCTCACGCGCGGACCTCTCGCTAAAGTCGCCACGCTGCCAGTCAGTATGACGGGGAGGAAGGGGGGCGACGTCAGTAGGGAGAAATGCCGGCGGTGAAACGGAAGGAAGGGCAAAAACAACGTGACTGGAAAGCGGAAGGGACTCGTTCTCTCGCTGCCCAACGTCTTATTCCGACCGGTCTCCTCCTTCCCCCCTCCTCTCGCCGCGACCCATTCACGTCTCCCTCTCACCCATATCCCACGCCGCCACTTGCCGCTCCCTCCCTCTCTTTCTATCTTCCTTCCTTGGGGTATATAACGCCCGCCAACGATCCCCTGCAACTTCGCCGCAAAGGCGGCGCGAGTGCGGCACTGGGGCGTATGTCTCACAATTGGACCTCCTAATGGAATAACCCCATTCGATTCCGGTTACGAGGACTCGCGCGCCGGAAAGAAAATAAAGTACTCCAGCGTTTTTGTCATTTTTTATCCGCAGCGTGGACGCGTGATAACAATAAAAGAGAGAAAAAGTAGAAACAAAAATAAACCCGAGATGCGATTCGTGTCCGAACTCATCGTTCCTGCATAGCGGAAAAAGACGAAAGATCATCGCCGGACAGAGGAAAAGAGAAGGGCATCTGTTACTTCACGATTTTTTAAACTTTTAAGAAAGGGATTTCAAACATGTGGTCCGCCAGATAAATGCGCCCCTCGCGTTAATTTAATTTTACTGCATGGAGAAGGAAGATAGCGCGGAGGAGACGAGAGTGGAATGATGCGAAACGCTAGAAAATGTTTAATATTTTGGAATCGTGCGGCAGTTTAATTTTTGCAATAAAAAAAATATATACATATAGCATTTAGGGAGGTGTTTTAAAGTTTCGGCTCATTATTGTATCATGATTCGCGCTATATATTTAGTCAAAATCATCCATTTCGCTTTCATGCAATTCGAGTTGGAGGCCGCTTTTCTAAAACATACTATACGAACCCTCCCCTCCCTTCGCAGGATCTGGCATCCTTTTTTTAAGGGATGCGGATATTCCGAAGGCTAAAGAGATAAGGAAGGAAGAGAGAGAGAGAGAAAAGGGAGAGAGATTGATGAAGAAATAAAAGGAACAGAGCTTAACATACGGAGCTGGGCGGAAAAGAGCCCGAAATGGCCCTGTGCACCGCGGTTGGGGAAGAAGGTTTCTGAAATGAATGAGAATGGGTATCTGAAGAGAAGAATAGGGCTCATGCCATGGTGTTGGTGAGAAAGGAGGAGGAGGAGACATGGTAGAGGAGGAGGGAATAATAACAAGAGAAGAACGACGGGAAAGAGCGAAGCGCTGCCGCTGGTCGACACGAGAGGATGGCAAAAATAGAGTTTGTGGACACTCAGTGATAGGGAAAGAATGAGGCGGGAGACGAGAGAGGAAGAGGGAGAAAGGGATGAAGGGGGAAGAGAGGCCATTGCAACGCATAACGACGGGAAACAACGGAGAGAGAGAAGTGCTTCGGAGAAGAGGGTGGATGAAAGCGAAGCAATACCCCACGGTTGAGATAGACTGACTGCAAGAATTGTAGTAAGGGTGGAGGGGTCGAGGAAAAATAATTATAAATAATTGCGGACACGGTCGGAAAGGGGTCTTTTTACGACCGAGGAGGGTGGTTAACGGGGGAAGAGAGAGAGATCGAGGGGAAGGAGGGGTGGAGGAAATAGGAAGGGAGAAAGGGGAATGAATCGAGAGGGGAGGGAGTGGAAGGGGAAGGCGAGTTGGAAATGGCGATGTGAGAGGAAAAAATCCTCCATCGCGTAAACAAAGACTCCTTAACGACGGGATGGGAGGAGGAGGGGGCTTAGAGGACGGTTGAGTAGAAAGGAAGGAAATCCTCACTAATTAGAGTACAAGGTATCCAATGTCGGGAAGAGCGGATGAGAGGGCTGAGAGGAAAGGAGAGGGTTAGGGGAGTCGGAGGAGAAATAACGAGAAGCTTCCGTTTCTCTTAACGCGTGGTGTCATCCATTACAATCCGCTCTCTCTCTTCCCAATCCTACCTTTTTTCGCAGTACTCGTTATATTAGGTAATTGTTAGTCCACGGTTAATGGGGAAAGAACCACGGACCGGAGAGTCGGTCGTTGAGAGGGAAGGTTGAGATTTCAACAACATATAGAGGACTCGCGCAGCTGCTATGCCTACTCGGTTGCCTAACTTCACGGCGCCGTTCGCTCCCGTCCGCCGTCCTTTATCCCAGGCTTAATTTTCGACTTCGTCGCCCTTTTTAAAACGGAATTTACGAAGATCGGCCGCCATTCCGGTCATGCCGACTGGGACCAAAGCCTTCCCGGCGAGCCAGGAGAAGGGATTTTCAAAACGGATATGCTAATAATCGAGTCAGTGCGACATTTAAAGAAATAAGTGAATTTCGCCGGCCCATTGAACACGAAATTTCAAAACTTGGCGTAGAATGATAACGAATATGGCGACGAAAATCTGGAAAAACGTCACGAAACGAGAAAGGGAAACGACTAAAAACTGGGGGATGCTTCGTGCAGAGCGTAGGGAGAGGGGATAGAGTAAAAGGGAAAACCCTTGCATTCCGTGCATTCCTTATCCGCTAGTAATTGCTCGGAAAGAGAGATAAAGCAGAATACCGAACATTGGGGAGGTTCTCATTGGCAAAGCCTTTATTACTTCACCCGTCAATTCCGACTCCCACATTCTCTCTATAAACGAGCTAGAAATTCTTTTCTTCCTTGTCGTTCTCTTTTTTATAATATTCAATGACAACTCTTGGTGGAGTGATGCAATATGATTTTCATTAACTCCCAACATGGTTAAAAGGATTTCTAAAAGGAATTTCACAGTGATAATCGGGATTGGGAAATACATTCAAATATCTTCAATTAAAACGTTCGACATCGTAGCCTAACTGATCTGTTTATTAACTTATATAACGCATTTTAATGAATCGAAACTGACAACATTTATTCTGAAAAAGCATGAATTCACTTCTATTACTCTAAACTTGAGGAAAGACAACAAACTTAAATGTAGACCATTCGATCGATAGAGTACCAATTTAATTCTCTGCTGCCAAAATTATTTGATTTACAATATTCGATTACATTTTTTAACTAAATTATCGGATAATTATAAAAATTAACATTTGTAATCTTCAACTATGTAAAACTGAGGGTCATGTTAGCCAAAGAATAAATATTAAATAAGTACAAGTAACTATTCGAGGAAAATAATTATGTAACATAAAACTACGCTGCCGGTGTTTATTGTGAACCCTTATAGCATGAAAAAACACAACCCAATGATGAGTTGGAAAAGGTTTACGAAAATATAATACGTATTCGAAGAATTTCGAATTCCACGATTCGGCTATATTTTTATTCCGAGAGAAGACATATCCAGTGTTCCGAGAATGGGACACCAAAGGAACCGGAACCTCGTCTTCATAAAAAAGGAAAATGGATACAAACGCGGACTTAAGACCCGACGAAAAGAGTCGCTTTATCGACCATCTTCGAGCTCCCCGGAGACGCGGAATACCGGCTATAAACCGAGTCGGGGGCAAAAAAAGGAGGAGCAGAAGGGGAAGACCTCCGCCCGCCTTCTCTCGCCCTCGACTCCCACTTCTTCTACTCAAACGGAATAACTGCGGACGGAGGCTAGGAGTTCCCTTTTCCCAGGTCACCCACTCTCGTCCGCTTCTCTTCATTCTCCTCGGCGCTTCTTTCAAGGCCGCCCCGAGAAGACGTAAGAGAAAGAGAAGAAAACATCCTCGGGGTGAGGTGAGAGGGAGGGAGGCACGGATGGGGGAGGGTCATCGGGAGGGAGACCCAAGAGGTGAGCAAAGAGGAGAGGCAAGGGTAGCCTCATCCTTTTCATGGACACAACTTCGAGACCTACGCTCCTCTCAGCCTCTCTTGGGAATCGCCTTTCCTCCTTGGGCAAAGCCACGTTCCGCGGTACACTTCTGAAAACCCCCTTCACCCCACTCTCCTCTCCTCCCTTTCACCTCAATCCACCGTAACTCTCCTGGCCGCGCCTCTTTCTCCGCTCTCTCCTCGGCGGTTCGTTGCTATGCTCTCTCCTTCGTCTTAAGATCCTCCTCCCGTGAAATCTTCCTTCCCCAGCTTCCGTCCCTCTTCTCCTACACCTCCGACTGCCCCCTACAACCTCCCGACGCCTATTTTCTCCCTAACTTCTGCGTCCTCCGGCAACAATCCCGCCACCTGCAACACCACGAGCCTCTTTCCGCTCGCCATCCGTATAAACCGCTCTCTTTCTCTCGTTTCATCGCCTTACACCTATTCTTATCCTCGTCTCTCACTTATCTCATTCCTCCACTCTCTCTCTCTCTTTTTGTCAGATCCGATTTCAGTGGGCGTGGCACCCACACCAACCTGGACACGTCCGTTGAGAGGGAACGAGAATACAAACGGACACGACTAATTACAAGAGTAAACAAGGAAGGCCAATCTCTATTTATTTCTATCTCTGTCTCGCATTTCAAGGGGTGATGAGACGGGAGGATTAAAACGTTTCATACCTTACCTTTCCTCCACCGAAGTCGAGCGAATATCGAATATTTTTTTCCGAACAGGTTAAATCGAATATCAAAACAGTTACAGGTACAATAAAGAAGCCCAATCCCGCATTAAAATACGTAATAAAAAATGAAACCGCCCTTAAGGCAGTCCTAAACTCGCTAGATTTTTTTAACAAAGCAAGATTAATGAATTTTCATCACTGTGAAAGTGACAAGGGAAGCTCCACTTAGTGAAATTGGTACATTAAAACGAAAAGGAAAAAATAAAAACCTTTGTAACATTTTCTCTATAATAAATGGCTTTAGTCACGACCAGCTTTTGTTATCACGTAACATCTTAGGGCCTCGCATAAAGCCATTTGTCACGGCGAAATTGCAACGAAGTTTATCTTTTTCCTACGCGTTTTGACACGCCAAAATGAACGATTTGCCTGATCGATTCGATTATAAAAATAAAACAATAAGTGAGAGATGCGCGTCGACATGACCTCTAGAAACGATGAAGACGCAGACATGAAGAATGCGACTGCAAACACAAGAAAAAAACGCGAAAAATACTTCGATTCGCGATCGACTCCAACGTTGCTACCGCGTCATTAGTCGTTCGTATCAATAGCTCCAGTTCGCGCCTGCGATGCAGTCATCCATTTCCGCAAACTCGCGCCCGAAATGGCCGAACGGAGTTTTTCCATCCGGGAAAAATAACTCCCTCCTCAGACTATTTCTCCCGAGGAAGATAGATTAGCTCGCTACATCACGGAGTTGCTACGGAGGAGGAGAGGTCCCTTGGGTCCCGAGACTTTTTTCTTTCTCTCCGCCATGGACGAAGTACCACCTCCGCACTGTCGGAAAATAATTGGCTTTTTCTCTGTTAAAATATAGATCTTGTCTCGTAAAACCAAGAAAGCGATTGGCCGAAAATTTCCCGTTTCCCGAGGTCAGAGACGCATTCGCGGGATCATAAATTATGCGACGGAATAGGAACACGAGACTTAAAATGAAAACGCCATTTCCTAACGTTGCGGGTTCGAGAAGTAGGTCATCTGTCGTTGCCGCTGGGTGCCCCCGCGTAAGATGAAAACGCGATTTTGGAGAAAAGAGGATATTCCGGGGACAAAAAATAATAACCCCGACCTCTTCCGACTGCTCCGGGAAACAATCGCGCGGAGGAGTTGACGAGGGAACAAAGAAAACAACCACCCATACGGCATTCCCGACTTTCTTTTAGAGAGGCAGACGGGACCGTATTTTTCCGGGACGCAAAGCCATCAAAAGAACGCATTATTAGGACAACCACTCCGTCACTTTCGTCATCATCAAATTCCTCCGCGTAACAAGTCGTTAATTTTAACGAGTAAAAGGCGGACACTTTAATTTCCTCGGCCACAGAGGAAGAGCGTGAAAAACCTCTCCATTCGCGTAGCTTCCTCGCGTTTCCCCCAACCCCTCCTCCCCCCACGCCAAAGAAGCAAAACCGCATGTCTGACCACGCCTCCTCCTCGTTTTCCATCTCCCCTCCTCGCCTCCCTATCACTCCCTTCTCTCTCTCTTCGCCCACCGCATCATCCCTTCTTTTCTCTTAGCACAGTCTCACTATCTCTCCGTGCCAACGGCCGACAAAGTCGCGATGCAAAGCCACTTAGTCCCACGCTAATGGTGCACCCTTCGCATCCACTGCACTGAACTTCTGGTCGGTTGGTCACAGTGCCTTTTGGGGAGAGAGACGGGGAGCCACTCAAGAGTAATAACCAGCTCACAGCTTCCCAGACTCAACCTACGAGTCGTTCTCTCCCTCCCTTCTTTCTCCTCACCTCTCTCTCTCTCTCTCCACCTCTCGCTCTCCTTCTCCAATCTTTGCTCTTTGCGCGACGACTCGGGTGTTGCACATGCGAGGCAAAGAGAAAGAGGGAGAGAGACGGAGGCGCGCTTCGTTAAAACTCCAGACGCTCTCTGTACGTCGAAACGAGATTTTCGGCGAAAGGGCCGCTTTTGTTTTCGGGATAAAGGACGGCGGAATTATGGTCCCATTTTTTAAAAATTCCTTCGAGAAAAAAACAGTTTCTTCTGTAACGGGAAGAGGCAGGTGTAATCAAGAATACGGGAGTTTGGAGAAGAGAAGAGAAAGACAGCGGTGATTACAGTGGAATGAGAGGGGAGAGGCGAAAAAGATAGAGACGAAAAGGGAGAGAGATGGGGAATGAAAGAAAAAGGGAGAGGGAGTGAGGGAGACGGAGGGAAGGAGAAAGAACGAACGAACGAACGAGAGAGATTATAGCCCTCCACAGCCAAAATGATCTCTTTTGCGAAACAAAATTCATTTTGTGACAAAAATAATTTAATCATCTTTAGATTAAAACTACTATTATTATCTTTAATAAACAGCCATCGTGGGTAAGTTGAAGCGTAAACCTTTAGTGAGCAAAGATCTAGTCAAGTAAAAATAATCTTGCGGCATAAAGGTCCTCTATTAATTTAAAATTGGGCAGCAGAGTGATAACGGGAGTTGAGGAAGTTGGAAGGTTTAGAGACCGAGTAAAGAGAGAAAAAGACGAAATAGCGAGAGGGAGATACAGAAAAACGAGAAGGAAAAATAAATATATAAAAACGCAGCTGAAAATGTATTTAGCAAGGGGAGGCACACGAGAAGTCAATAATGGCAGGAAGGAAAGAGATGGAGATAGGTGAGGATAAAAGGGAAAAAGAACGAAAGCAACTATTCTCTGGCGGACAGTGTTATTTTTTTAAGCCGAACGCCGTAAAAATGTACCTTAATTTCTTTCTATCTTTTCCGTATTCAAGGCCAAAAGGCGTTGATGTTGACGACAGTTTGATAAGCGAACGGCGCCGGTAAAAACGTGCGGTCATTTTCGTGACTTTTTCTGTCGTCAATAACTCTCGCTTAGTGTCGCAGTTAGAGGTTGACGGATGCTTCTTTCACAAGGGGCAAACACGGAAAAAAAGAAAGGGACGCAGCCGTGCCATTCAACGCCTGACGCGGATTCGCGAGGAAAAATTGAATGAGAAATGGCCAAATAAAATAAAAAAGGAGACTACGTGGGACAGGAAGTCGGAAATGGAAGAGATGAAGAAAAGAGAAAAAAATTAAGACAACTGGAAGCAAATAGAGCAGATGGAATGTAGGAAAAGAAGAAAATGACGCAGAACTACGCCGAAGAAATCTATACTCCGGCTGTTTATGAAAAATTGAAATAATTTAAATCATAGACTAAATTTGTACCGACGCGAAATGTTACCTTGAAAATCTATAATATACAAAGAGAAAAATAGGTTTCGATATCGAACTTGGGCATTTCAATTATTCTTGACTTCCATGCTTTGTTTTGGAATAGAAGAGAAATGCCAGAAGCACTAGAAAGTACCGAAGGTCTGATGATTAGAGGACGGATTATAAGAAAAGTATGCTGATGATGAAAGAAAAAGAAAGAATGATAAATAGACTGGTAATAGTGGCTATAAAACATGGAATGGAAATGAATACAGGAAAATCCAAGGGCTTGAGAATATCAGGCAAAGATGAGGGCTTGAGAATAAGGATTGGTGGAAAACCATTAAAAAAGTTTCAGAATATAAAAACCTTGAAAGCATCATAACAAGAGATACAAAACACAATGACGAAACAAGGAGTGCAATCGCGAAAGCCAAGATCGCCTATATAAGGAAAAGACTTCTACTAACGAGCAAAATAAACGAGGGTAAACGGACGAAATTGATAAATTTTTATGCGTCGTCTTGTATGGATCAGAATGCGGAAACTCAAGAAAAATGATATTAAATAGCTGGAAAGCTTCAAAATGTAGACACGGAGAATGCTGAAGATAAAATTGATAGATGGGGTTAAAAATGATTAAGTACTATTTAGAATAAGAGAAGAGAGAATGATTGTAAAGTATAAGAAAGAGGAAAGCGAAATGGATCGGGCGTAACCTTAGGAGAGAAAGAGAGCAAATTAAAGACGTGTTAGAAGGAAAACTGGAAGAATGAAGAAGAGGAAGGAAACGGTATCAGATCCTATACGACTTTAATAGTAAAGAAGTGAAGATTACGGAAAATAGGAGAATGTGGGTTCAATCTATAATAATCGCGGAGTACGAGCAGACTATCAATGACGAGAAATAAACTTTCCGAATATTTAATTTTGTGCCGCTAATATTTTATATGGCATGTATTAGCATACTATTCAGATGGTAACATTCAAGCCTACCTTAATATTTATCATGCTGCACAGACATTTCATTGTTTACACAAAAATGGCATCCATTTAACAATTCGAAGTGATGAAAATATACATGACAAATATGTCGAGTACGTCAGCTGAGATATTTTTACTGAGTGCCAAGTGTAATTAGAGCCTCTCGCGAAAATCAGTTCTAATTAACGAGTGTCAGATAAAAGATGACGTCGTACAATGTTGTTAAGGTTAGCGATATCAAGCAAAAAGAGTGATTTATATCGCATTAATAATATGACACTTGGTAATGAGACATCACCGCACAACCGAAAAGTTCTATCCCTCGCCGCGGCGTAGCGCCAAAAGATTCCCTATCTGAGTGGAGAATAATGTCGTCCGTGTCACCAATGCATCCAGTAAATCCAGATGCCTCCAAGAGATAGAAATTGCCTCTATAATCCATCTAATGTACTGATCCCAAAGAAAATAAAAGGATGCAACGGTGGTGCCCCCTTTCAACTGCTTAATTTCCGGTGCTGAGTTTTTACGACCATCCTCAACCATTCCAATGGTAAATAAGGATGAATTTATCCATGCTTATCCCTCCAATTCGCAGCGATTGAGTCGACCCACTTGATGAGACGAGGCGTGGTAATCGGTATACGCAATGGCTTCGGCAACTTCATCTATAGACGGAAGGGAATAGGAAACTTATTTGAAGGATTCCAGGATTTAACACCTTTAATTATATTATTTTTTGTTTTTTCCGCGACAGAAATTTTATGGAATATGTAATTAAACCGTAGAAAGCGCCAAATAAAAGGATAGATGCGTTACTTGATAATTAATTTGACACAATCCATTATCTAAGATCGACATCCATTTATTTTTTATATAGTATATTTTTCTAAACTATTTACCGCGTAGTTGAAACGCGTTCAAGTCCAAGAGAAAATTGGAATTTTAAGATAGAAACAGTTAGTAATTTAAGCAAGGGTAAATTACGCGTCTATTTTATGGGATACGAATTACTCCGAGATGAAAAAAATCCAACTAAGAGGAGCGTCATGCGCTAAGCGTAGATTACGAAAGAGAGATTAAGCGTCACGACCGTTCGGGATGAACTAAGTTAAAGGTCTTTAGGGGGAAGACGTCTAGCTGCAAAACTATGAACGTGTAATTACAGTAACGAGATCTCTATTTAAATTAGACCTGATCATAATGAACTAAGGAGAGATAAGAATAAAATTGGAGCAATTAAGTGCGTAGATCCGATCGTTTTTAAGGGATCCTCATTACGAAGGACGAGTCGCAGACATCAGGAAGATCTTGAGCTAGATTGGCGATCACTGCATAATACTGTTACTAATTTAATCGGTCGCCTGCTCCAAGCGTGCAGACGTAAGAAAAGGTCACTAAAGTTCAAGATACTCAATGCAGTTATTCGTAAGTCGACGGTTTCCAGATCATTCGTAGCTTCTATAATAAACTTCGGACGCACTCCCCGTAGCCCTTATTATAAGAAATATAACCAAAAAAATGCATCAACAATTCCAATTTATTGGTTCCACGCACGTCAAAGAGAATAAAAATAAAATATATCTACGGAGCCATTACCCGGATGATTGCTCGTGGTTTTGAAAGCACATTTTGTCAAATCAATAAGTAATGAATCAAGGAGTAAGTAACCCTTAAACACATTTCGTATCACGCTTGGTTATAATGGCTGCAACCGATGAAGCTCCGAATTCTCAAAGATAAGAGTCTGTAATAAAACTTTCCGAGCCTTTTCTGATAACGTTAGGTTCTACCTGAAAATCTGTGACCGAAACTTAGAAATGCCGTCTAGTTAAAAGATCTGCGTAATGCTTTCCAAAGGCGATGTGCCTCGCATTTCGAAAAGCAAGACCGCAAATAGGAATTTATCTATCGATTAATAGAACGTTTTACAAGCATTGCAATGAAAAATTTAATCAGGCATTTCCTGAAATCGTTTGAATTCTAAACCCAGAAAGTACCCGAAGAAGTCATAGGTCGCGATGAAAAAGAAATCGAAAAATCGACACCGGATAATTCTTTTGGAATGATACGAAATGTAAAGAGGATTTCAAACAAAGCTTCCAAAACTCTCGAAGCGATTTGATTTTTTTCATCGAAAAAACAAGATTCGGGTCAAATGTCCGATAAGGCACGTGAATGTTTTCTTTCCAGAGGAGGATAACAAAAAATGAGGGTTCGGAATTCCGCACGCCCAGATTTTCCGAAAATAAAAAAGCTCGAACGAAAATAAAAAAAATCCTTAGGAAAGCACTTAGGCGTGTGGAATCCTTTTCATTCCTCGTCAGAGATCATCCACGCCGCGTTTCGGATTGCACGGACAAGCGATCCACTCCCATCATCAGAGAGCGAGAGGGAGGGGGAGAGAGAAGGGGGGGAGAGAGAGGGGAGGAAGAGGGAGAGGGGGGATAGATAGATGTTTTTATTCGGGCGAAATTTATACCATAAGGTCCACTCTTACATTTAAGAGAGAGAGAGAGAGGGGGGAGAGAGAGAGGGAGAGAGAGAGGGAGAGAGGGAGGGGGAGAGAGAGAGGGAGAGAGAGAGGGAGGGAGAGAGAGAGAGAGAGGAAGAGAGGGAGGGAGGGGAGAGAGATTGCGATGCATGCAACCCTTTATGAAGCATAGGAGTGGAATCATATTCCCAAAGTACGGGATAGAGAAAGAGCGATTTGAAAAGGCTCCGATTTCATGCGCGCTGATAAATGCGCGGCCGCATTAAAATGGCGGGGGTCACCCGTGGTAAAGAGGCATAAAAAGAGGGGCGAGAATGGATAGAGATCAAAGGGGCAATGGTAGCTGTACAAACAGGTGGCCCCACAGACCCTACCACCTCGTTTCAGAGCGTCCAAACGCCGGTGCACTCCGACCCTTCTATATCTCTCTCTCAATATTCCCATATTTATCGCAAGGGATGAGTACCGCCATCACAAGGCGGCATTTATGTAACCGCTAAGCCTCCTTGTGGCGGTGCGTTCCTGATGATGATAAATTGTTCTTGTCCAGGTCTAGTTTGTGAGGCGTCAAGTGAAAACTGAATGAGTATCGTTAACATTTCTGCATAGATATTTTTTAAATATGTAATATGTATATCGTATAGCTACCGAACAGTTGAGTAAACAAGAGAAGTTACATTTGCCATAAGCTTATGTTTCCAATCAACTTTGAATCATACTCAATTTTTATGCTATTCATTTTATAATATTAAACGGTGGTGACATCAATATACAACGTTTAGGAATATTAAATTGACATAAAAGAAATAAATGTTGATAAGAAAAATACAGCTGCAGACCACAACAGCTATAACTATGATTTGCGTCGTAAGCTGGAATAAATGTGGTGTATAAATTATCATGAAATATTTAAATCTGTGACACTACCCACTCGATTTTATGGTTCTATTCAAACCTTTCATTAGCGGTTTTTTGTGTATACGACATGATCATAGCAGGTTAGGAAAGGTGGGCCAAAGTTGCTTAAAGTAAAAGAATTGTTTTTATTTCAAAGGCTACTGAACAAATTTTTGACGAGAAAAAATTTAACTTCCAGTATTACGACAACGGGAGTGCTCGCGAAAGCATTTGCAAATCATGACGTAACATCATGGGCATGATCTTGGTAGGTATAAAGTAACACACGAAGTACACCGTCGTACCAAATCAAACGAGCAATTAAAATCAATTTTAACTCGAGGACCAGAATCGAACATTTATTTAACCTATCTACTTAACGGCAAGCGTTTCTGAATGCTCGTTCAAAGAAATATAAATATCAAGTTACGCGAGACACTCCATTGGGAAGCAAATCGCCCAAAAAAAACTACCGCGACGACAGAGGCGACAATACAAAAATATTGACAGATGAATATGGATTTACGCGACAGACAGATTCCAGGGCACACTAGCATCACATCATTCGATACACTCCGGTCGAAAGGGCGAAAGAGAGAACGAGTTTCTTCACTCACAAGCCCCCTCTTAAACGCACTACCGACAAAAAGTCTCCCCACACTCCTCCACTCTCGCTCTCTATCGCGCCCAATCGGGCAATAGTATCTGATTTGAAGTCATCCCAACGGCAACAGAGAGAGCGACAGGTACAGACAGAGAGAGATAGGCAGAGAAAGATCGTGTGTCGCCCTTCTGCGTGTATGCGTGCGGTGATTTCGCATTCCGCTTCGCAGCCCGCCTGATGGCCCCTAACCGTTCCCCAGACAATGAGCTCCGTCTCTCGTGAAGCTGGCAATGGCCTCCAACAATGCTAATGAAGCACCCCCCCCCCCCACGTCACTTCGGTTGTTTTCCCTTTCCGAGAGACGGAGAAAAAAGGACGACGAGCTTAGGGAAACCCATCGAGACCTCCGATGCCTATCTCTCTTCTATCATTTTCGTTTTTTTTTTGTGTTGCATTGAAGCCGGGAGACATCGCCGGTGAATTAACTGGTTGGCTTCGTTCGCATTAGCTTTTTTCCCTCTCTCTCTCTCTTTGGGAGTAGGAGGTGGGTCGTGCATCGAGGATAATCTCGTCGGAAAAAAATTCAAAGTCGCCTCCCTCCATCTCCCCTCCGGAGAGCGGCGTTATCTCCCGAAACAAAAGAGAAGCGGCTGCGAACTGTGTTAGGATACTTTTATTTTATCCCGCCGTTTTTTGTCGCGACTCTGCTATCCCTCTACGAAGCATGTATTTCGCGGAGAGATTATTGCCGTCATTTATAAGCCACATCTTCATCTGGGGACGTTATGAAGGGCTGGATGGACTGTCGTTCATTTCACCGTATCACCGAGAAGAGGTTTTATTTTTATTACACTAGGCAGCTTTACGTCTGCCCTGCGACGGGTACGTGGTCGGCCCTCGCCAATAAGTTTTCCTCTATCGTATTTCTCTCGGGTGGCAAAACCGTCGGCGGTCCCGCTCTTGCGTCAGCTGCGAGGCTAAGGGTGCTTGCAGGACGAAGAGGAACTAAACAAAGTCATAGTTTGGAGATTTAAATCGTTTGATCGCTACGTGAAAACATGAGCCGTGGTCCGATATCTCCGGCCGGTATAAAGTGCGAGATGAAAACACCGACGATGAAATGTTTTGTACGTATGTGGTAAATAAAGAATCGTTTGTGATCAAGATTCATAGAGACGTAAACAAAATAAATTCTGAACTTAAAAATACGATTTTTGAACGATAAATTTTTTAAAAGCAAAGGTGAGCATTATTTTGGAGAATAAATATCGAGGCATTGCGGAGGTTTAGCAACGTACGCAGTGGACGCATATGCGAATGAGTTTCATAAATGGCTTTATAAGTTAAGCGCATACATATAGGTTCGTACATGAATCCAAAAATTTTGAAAGAGGTTACAAAATATTCGACGTACGCGCGTCCAAAAATTTTTCGTCAAAACGCCACAAAATGTTCGAAGCAATGAAGAACATTTAAGTTGACATTCCCATTCACCATTCATTCGAAACATTATTTACGCCAGGAAAACCTCAAATCTTTCTACATTATTTACGAAGACATGCAGCGAAAAATTAACGGTTGCGAGAAATAGACAAATTTTTTGTCTTCGACATGTTAACCTTTCGGAAAGAAAAAAATGAACGTCAACTCCGTGAATTTGTGCTTCCACGACATCGATCAGGTCAGAAATAGCAAACTCGGGGGAGGCTCCAGAAGACGAATTCTCTGGACAACGCGGGGTGATATGCCTTCCGTCCGGAGACGGCCGAAAATGTCGGAAGATTTTCCCTTCTCCAGAAAAAAAATCAACGCGACGGAAGCAACCTAGAGGAGCAATCACGGGCTTGGCGTTTAACTGTTTGCTCCTTCGACGCCTTCGAGGGACGCCCTCTCCCGCCTGACTCACCTCGCCCTCTCCTCCTACGAAAAAAGAAAGTCATCCAGCTTCCTTCCAAGAGATGTGAGCTAACCTTTCTCCCCAGCTCGCGACGGGGAGCGGGGAAGAAAGGAAGAGCGAAGGATAGAGGGGGAAGGAATGAGAGAGCGGGGCATAGAGACAGAATGGTGGAAGACAGAACGGGGAGGAGAGAGCGCGGGAAGGAAGAGAGCGACAGAATGGTCGGCAAACACAGGAGACGGACCTCGGAACCTTCGTCAAACTATCCAACTCCGCATCACTACCTTCCTTTTATTCCACTCAGTCGACTTTGTGAGGAATGACAAGAGCATGGGGAGGGAGAGGGGAATCAGACAGGAGAGTGGGGTATGTATGAATGGTTCGGGGACTGCGTAGCTAACCGCGTCGCATAAAGTAACATGAGTGCGCTAACCTACGATAAAACCTAACGCTTACGGAGTTCGAGCATTCACTGTTGTACATTATTTCCGCGAAATGGAGCCAGTCATTTAGCGCTCAGTTTGCTCCTCTGAGATCCCGGGATCCCTTCGTTATTAACGGCTGTTCTTAAAGCTGCGTTAAGCATCCTCCTTGCCGGCTATTTTCGTGTTGCAAGAGGTTAAATGAGGCGAGATGAGTTATGAACGCAATTCACTTCGTCGATTGGTTGTTTATTGTGATAATAATAATCATCATAAGGTTACTATGAATTCTAGGAATAAAAAGACAAATGGGAGATGTTACTAAATAAACACCTTAAAGCTAACTTACATTCCTATTCTAACTAAACCAACGGAGGAAACGCTTCCAGATAACATCAGCAATACAAATGAAGAATAATGTATTCTAACAAGGTAGACCACGAAGCGTAGCATAAATAAAGCTCCAAACATAAACCACAGAATTTGCTGTTTAATAATCAAGTAGCTTGCGTTTTCCATCAAAATGGAGAAATTTTATTATTTACACTGATAATCATTTCAACAGACGTTCATCGACTGGTGCTAAAATTCTTCTGTGAAAAATATTTATAATAGTGAAGATAATATGTTTAGAAAGAAAGAAGTTCTCATTCGTTATTACTGAAGCAATCTAGCGTACTTCCTCATATGTATGTATAAACATAGACATGATTTCAGGATCGATATCGCGCGTATTTCATGCAAAATACAACCGTAATTAGCCAACGCATTAAATAAATATTGGCAAGCCTTATTTGATTTTATCATATTCGCCAATAATAGATTTTCAACCTGTCCTTTGCAGACTAATCGTGGTCTACGTCAGTGGTTAAGAATTGTCAAAAAGACACTTTTACGTACAAAAGAAGAAATAAATGACATTTTTTGATAATTATATTTGAAAACTTTAAGTGAACGTGAAACTGGACACACATATACATATATGAATTGATATAACGAGCAGAATACACACGATGAACCAAGACCCTTCGGCAATATGGCGAGAGAGCAAAAGGGCCGAAAAAATAGCATTAGAGGAGCAGGGAAGATAGCAAGATGGTGAAAGAGAGATAATCGAGAGAACATTAAAGAAATCTCGACCAATTGGACTCGGGCGATGAGCCACGACCGCCTAAAATCATACTCCTCCCTCCTCCAAACCATACGCAACCAATTCCGGCCCAAACAAAAACACCCTTTTCGGCCCTCGTGCAAAATGAAAGGAGGGCAGCAGGCATTGGGAAGGGAGGTGGATAGCCAGCAAGTCGACCGCATCACTGAGAGGACGAAGCGACCACCCTCAGTCCAAATAATCTTTTTTATTCAAAGTGAATGACAGATAAAAAGAAGAGGAGAAAGGTTTATTTCCTGGTTGGCGCTTTCGACCAAGAGAGAGAGAGAGAGATGGGGAGAGTTAACGTTTGGCGAGTAAAAGAATTCGACGTGTAAACAATGCACTGAGGGTCGAGAGAAAAGGAAGAGCGAGTACCTGAACACCGGAGGGCAGAGAACGAACGAACGCACGCACCGAAGGATGGTCGAAAACAAAAGAGAGCGCAGTGTGTTTAAAGGGCGCTCAGACGGATTGCCGGCATAGTTAAAAAAATAAGAGGGGGAGAAAGACGGAGTTAATAAGGGAGAGAGGGGGGAGGTAGAAGGGTTAAAGAGAGGGGAGAGGCAAGTTAGGAGCGAATTGATGATGGTTTTGGGGAAGGGAGAGGAAAGGAGGGAAATAGGAAGAGACCTCTAGGGATTATGAGGTTAAAGGGGTTCCTCTCCAATCCGACAGAGGGCAAGTGAGGTGGGGAGGGAGTAAGGAAAGACGGTGGAAGAGAAAGACAGGAAGGAATGAGGAGGAACGACGGAGGAAGGATGGAATGGGGAAAGGGAGACAGGTGGATTAGAGAGAAGGAAGGGGGAAAGGAAGGAAGGGGGAAAGGAAGGAAGGGGGAAAGGAAGGAAGGGGCATGTAGTGGTGAAGGGAGGAAAGGGAAATAGGAAAAGATAGGAGATTGGAAGGGAGGAGTGCTGGTGGGAAAGATATGTGGCAGGGAAGTAGATGGAGAGAGGGAATGATGTAGAGAGAAAAAATAGGAGGCATAGTGGTAGGGAGGAGAGGGAAGGATGTAGGTAGGAGGGAGGGAGAGAACGGTAGGAGACAGGGAGGGAGAGAAAGGTAGGAGACAGGGAGGTAGAGAAAGGTAGGAGACAGGGAGGGGGAGAAAGGTAGCAGGCAGGAAGGGAGGAGAGCTGGAGGTAGGAGGGACGGAGGAGGGAAACAGAAATGTCCCCCTCCAGCTATGTACCCGAGAGAAACGACCCCAAAGTCCCAGTACCACTCGCAAAACGCCACGAACGGTTCTTTAGCCCCGAGGATCAGAGAGAAGGAGAGCGAGAGAAGAGAGGTTTTTATGCTCGCGCGATCAAAAACGCTTTCCAGTGGCAGGGGGGGGGGGGAGATATAGAGAGGTCGTTACGAAAACCTTTTCGAAGCGTTTCGGGCGTAGAAATCGGAGATAACGGTCAACCTCAGTCATATAGGCGGAGAGGAGGACGTCTGGATTTCTCGAATAGGTCGAAGTTTGAATTAGAGGGAAGGAGGAAGGGATTGAGCGGGTGACGGAGGAGAGGGGAAAGGGAGATTGCGACCGAGATCGGTTTAACGCACGACTTGTCTTCGTGTAAATGAATCGACGCGCGACTTGTCCACGTCCTTATAATTTCATCCGATTGATCAATCGAGCGTTTTCGTCGCATTTAATCGCATGTAAAATTCGTGGGCGGTCAATTTAGTTCGAAAGTTTAGAGCCTAAAAACCCGCGAGCGTAAAATTTATAATCACATGATGATATTATCGAGATTGGATGTTTGGTGTCAACTCGCTCGTGAAGGTCAACGAAGTTACCCATCGGAATAAATCAAAAGTGCGAGTTTTAAATAATTCAACGCCGTGAAAACAACGCACCCTCTTGATTTCGGTTGCGGTAAATTTACTGTCGGACCGTCGGATTAATTTACGGGTGGAATGGAATCATAAATATTGATACATATATTTTCTGCTCTTTTAATGTCATTAACGTCGCGAGTTTTCCTCTAATTTCGCACATTTCAGTCAATATTGCGTAAAGAATTTCGAACGAATTTAGAGAGCGCCAATTTGTTTCGAATTGTAAATAAGCATTTCGATAATATACAGTTATCTGTCCAGAAAACTGGGCACGTGATATTTGCAAGTAAAAATGTGTTTACAATAAAAAATAGAATTCATTTTGTAATTTTAAAAATGATGTTCTTATCAATAGGGTTCAAAATTATCATCAAAGGATACATTTTTTCGCAATGGTTAGTCTACAGAAATTAATAGAAATAGACAAATATTTACCAGTCGGAACATATGGATGATATTACTGGTAACGTATAATCGCAATTAAAATTTATGGCTTAAGAAAAATCTAAAAAATACTATTTCAGGATTCAAGTCACATAGGTCTATTTGGGGTAGAGTTTTAATTCTCCAGAAACTGAATACTTCTAGATTTACATCTGTGCCAGTACGTATCTCAATTATTATAATTTTAAGATCACATATTTACCATGCCATACACCATTTACTCAGCGATTCTTTTCTTTGTGGAATAGGGATGAAAAAAATATGGTCGAGGTTCACCTCGCCAAATGAGAATTTTTGGGATTAGATTTTTGCACAGAGAAAAATCTTAGAATAGCTTACTTTAATTCCCGTCGAAACTTAAAATTTCAGTGGAATTGAACCAAGTTATTCTAAAAAAATGTTTCCTTTCCTGAATAATGAAATTCCACAAACTCAAGGCTAGCTTAGTGAATTGCATGGAACTTTATACATCGTGCCAAAATTACCGTAGACTTCTGGTGGATCAATAAGTCATTAATTGTGTGAGGTACAAGCATATTAAGTAATATAATTTTTAATATTTCCAACGTACTAATTGTTGGAAATGAGCCAAAATTAAGAGAATTACAGTTTTGGTTTAAAAAGAATAACACGCAGTGTATCTACGGTGAAGAAATGAGCTCAAGAGTGCAAGTACATTTCCCGGCTCCGTTTAAGAGTAAGTTAGGTATCGCGGAGATATGGATGGCCCGAGTATTCCTTTTTCCTCATAGAACCAGTGATGCGCGAAATTTGGGTCGACAAAAATGCTTGACAAATCCATATGCTTTAAAACTCGCCAATTAAAAACTCCAACTTTTGACGAAGGTTTCTATCGCGGGGCAATATTAAAGCCATTTACAACTAGAGAGTCAAAGACTGCGTTATTGATGCTACGCAGTATGTTTTAATCAGAATGACATAAAGAGGAAATAAAAACCTAATGAGTGTATAGAGAAGAAAATAGACGACCGCGATGAAAGTTCTTTCCACCTGGTGGCACGATTGAAAACTAAACGCATATAATGCGTGTAACGTGACAGATTAAGTCGTTGATTTTTATATATGGTAAGATGACAATGAATTATTAAACGCGTTGTTCGAATAAAAGAGTTTCAAAGCTTCTAATTAAAACGTCCATTTTTTCGGTGTCGAATGTAAATAACCGTTACAATGTGATTTTCAACTTTAGAGGAAATGAAAGCGGAGATATGCAATATAAAGCGAATGAAAAATATTTTCTGAATTAAAGTCGAGCATTGGAGCTTGAAGGAGAAACGACTAAATTTAACCAAATTACGCCCACTTTTTTCATAAACTCGAAACGATTTTATGATGGACGGATGCGGATAAAATGCGGTTTCCAACTCCAACTCGAGCACGCACTTATTTTTCGCCGCGCTTGTTTTGATTCGCTCGAAACAGCCAAGCGTGGCTTTAATTTCAATACCCAAAAATAAACAAATTAATCACGTACGTTCCCCGAGACAAGCCGAACGCGTAATTTTTTCGAGGGCTTTATCAACGCACGCAAAAAAATATCATTTCCATTTTGCCGCCATACTTCACCATCCATCCGCGATGCACGACGTTCGATTTTTCGCATCGAGAACGAAACGTATTTAGGGGAACATAAAATTATAATATAAAGCGCTCTTTCCATTAACCCTTGGGGCGACGCATTAGGGAACCATCCAGCGGAAAAATTCGACATTCTCATCATGGCTACCATTAAAAAATACCTTATTTTTCAAAGAGAATATTAAAGAAAGCCGTCGTTTTTTCCTTCCATAATCATATTTCGCCGATTTATCGCCCGAGAGGATGGGGCGGCTAAAATAAAGCCAAGATTGCTCTGCGGCGGATGGTCTTTGTGGTAGCCCCCAACTCCCCTATGCGTCACGCATAATTGAGTTGAACGTCTTGAATCCTCTTTTTTGGCCAAAAAAGAAAAAAAGTAATCCGAGAGGAATACTACGCGGCCTGTCGTTGGAACTGTCTCCCTCCATACAAATATCGGGGGGTTCATGGGTCGAGACGCCGGCAAATAGCGTCCTTAGGGAAACCAGGAAGCAAAGAAAGAGAGAATATGAAAAAAAGAGAAAAAGGGAGAGTAACGAAAGAGAAGAGGGAACGGGAGAAGGAAATAGAGGAGAGGAAGATGAGAGAGAAGAAAAGGAGAGGAGGGATAATAGGAACGAGAGAAGATAGGAGATGGTAGAGATAGGTGAGGGAGGGAGGATGGAACAGGTTGAGATAGGAGGGAGGGAGAGAGAAAATGGAGGGAGGATAGAATAGGTTGAGATAGGAAAGGGAGGATAAAGAGAGGAGAAGGAAGGAGTATAGAAGAGGTAGAGATAGGAAACCGGAGGGAGAGGAGAGAGGAATAGCAGAAGAGGAGACAGCCGGGGGAGAAAAAAGGGAGAATGAGGAGGTAAGGGAGAGAGTAGAGGTTGAGAGGGGAGTAAAAATGAGTAGAGAGGGGGGAGTAGCGATTGAGAGAAGAAAGGAGTGGAGGAGAAAGTAGAGGGAAAATGAGAGAACGAAGGATGGAGTGAAACAATGAATGGCCATTCTATCCAAGTTTCCAGGTGGAGCGGAATTTTCACGCAATGAGAAGCGATTCCAACGCGCAGAATAAAATAAAACGCTGGCGGCGAGTACGAATTTACTTCTTCGAACTCCGAAATATATTTGCGAACGGTTTATTTCCTTTACAGAAAGGTCAACGACAGAGTGACTGTATATAAACATAGACTAGAAATAAGCCTACAAGAAGCATGTACAATATTTCAATGCGAGTAGGGCGAGAAAAACATATCGTGGTCAAATGCGACAAATAAGCGGGTAGAGGGGGGAAAGGTCATTTCTTCACTGTCTTACCGGATGGATTCCCCGTGAAGTAGAAAGATTGGGAAGACGTTGTTGGGGAAGAGGAGAACAGGAAAGGGGAATGAAGATTTCGGAAAGTGGATGAGGGAGAAAGAGAAAAGGTAAAAGAAACGGGTGGCTGGAAAAAGTTGGAAAACTGCTCTTCGATCGAGAGGGATCATTCTTTACGGTCTTTGCTCGAGTCATTTCTTCCTTATGGGCAGAGAAAAAAGAGACGAGGTGGAATTGATCCCTAGATATCGAAAAAAGTAATGAAAGATGCGATCACTGCGAAGAAATGTTATTTGCCACACGTCGGGATTTATTTATGCGACCCTTTGGCGATGAAAATTGGCTGAATTGCGTAAAAGTCGACTCTAAACCGCGTCGTGAGCGTCAGGATGATAATTTCGACGACATCGGAAAACTGCCCGTTGGGATGCCTTTAAAAACGTTTCACGTTATAAGTATTGTTGGGTGTCACGTCAACACATTTTACAGCAATATTAACTATTTGAATTAGTATGAAAATGAACGTTAAAAAGTAGGAATGCGACAGGAAAGTGGCACAGTTAGCAATGTGTCTTTAAGGACTGGAACGTGAATATAGGTTTGACTATTTTCTTCGCCTAGTCCTAAAATCGGAAATATTTTTCATTTATCGATGACATTTTTTCATTCTTCTAGTCGTCTAATATAAGAATCGCTTTCCTTCTTTTTCTTGTTTGCCCTTCCAATTTTCACTGCATTAAATCTTTAATTATGCAAACTCTTCTCAATAAATGCTTGACCCAGTTGGCTTTCTCCGGTATTATTAGTTGTTTCATCACAACACGGCTCTGTGTCCCGAGGTACCAGGTTTATCTTCCTACCTCACTGCACTAATTCAACAAAATAATTATGTGAGTCAATATTTACACTATATTTACTTTGATTATGATTTGGACAACATCCACTAATTTCCTCCATACCAAAAAGACAAACCTCACTTCGCAGATACAACAGTCCCCTTAAGAGTTAAAGTATTATTATGATTTCAAATAAAATGCAGGGCTTCCTGAAGAATGAAAGATTTTTTCGCCATTCCCACATTTGGGGAAACGTTTTTTCCAGTTGAAGGAAGATTCCAGGGTTCATTTCGTAATATTTTTTTGTTTATTTTAAAAAGCGGGGATTAAAAGCGTTCGGACACGCTCCATTCCATCCGGGATTTCGAGGGAACAAGCAAAAAGGCTTCGCCGCTTACAATATAACTAACACTGGGCTTTTATTTTTTCGTGTACCATTGAATGGCATAGAGACAGGAAGAAAAAAATCATGCACTCAAGTACGGCGTAACAAAAAATAAATAAAAGGAAGAAAATTTCCGCGCGAGAAACTCTCATCCTCTCCTAAAAATAAGAAAAGAAACTACGAAATTTTTTTTCGCCTTAACGCAGCAATTTTCTCTCCCGTCGTAAAAATCCCACCTCTAATAAAACAAAAGCTTAACAGTTGAGAGAGCCCTCAACTCCCAAAACATCACGAACGGCAGATCCGGGAAAGCGAAGCCGTTATATAAGAGCAGAGGCTGAAAATAGAAAGATGGGGGCGGGAGAAAAGGTACGGAAGAGAATGAAGAGACACGGGAAAGAGGGCTGAAAGAAGAGGAAAGGGGAGAAAACAAGTGGAGTGTTTCTATCTGAAGGGAAGACGACTGCGATAACGAAAGAGAAAGAGATAGGAAGGAGGAGATAGGGAGAGGAAATAAGAGTAGATAAGAAGAGAGGAGATAAGAAGAGAGAGGAGATAAGAAGAGAGAGGAGAGGGAGTGAAAGGAGGTAGGGATCGAGAGAAGATAAGAAGAGAGAGGAGATAAGAGAGGGGAGAGAGAGAAAAGAGGTAGGGATCGAGAGAAGATATGGAGAGTGAGGAATAGTGAAAGAGGAGATAGGGAGAGCGATGAGATAGGGATAGAGGAGGTAGGGATCGAGTAGAGATATGGAGAGGGAGGAATAGGGAGATGAAATATAGAAAGAGATAGATGATACATGGAGATAGGGTGCGAGGAGATAGGGAGAGAGGAGACAGAAAGAGATAGGAAGAAAGGGGAGTTAGGGAGAGGAGATGGGGAGAAAGGAGATAGGGAAAGAGAGGAGAGAGGGGAAAAGGAGATAAGGAAAGAGAAGATAGGGAAAGAGAGGAGATAGGGAGGGAGAGAAGATAAAGAGATAAGGTACAGGGGAGGAATGGAGACAACCTGGATAGTGAAAAAGAGGGATAAGTTTAGGGAGGGAAAGAAAGGGGGTACGGAGGGAGGTAGGAAGAGGGGAAGTCGACCCCTGTTGAAAACTCCCTTTTCCCTGCCAGATGGGAGTATCTCCAGTGATATTATTCCCTCGGTCGGACTCCAGATTACAAGGGGTCTTCAGTCGCGTTTCCAGGACCCTTTAACAAGCGAAACGCCGTCTCGCACCGCCGCCTCCTAGAAATCCATTCCCTTTCCTCGCTATCACCCTTCCCCTACCACGTACCCCATTTCGCCCCTCCTCCCTCCTCCTTTCACTCCCATCCCTATCTCTCTTTCCTCACACCGATGAGCGGAAACAAAAGAGATTCCTCGAGGGAAGAGGGCGCGAGCGATGCAACGCAGACGCAGCATCCGCGACACGTACGAGAGGCACCGTTCCATTTCCTATCGACCGGAAACAAGCAGAGGGGAAGGGGACGGAAAGAGGACGGGAAATAAAGGAGGGAGAGAGGAGGGAAATGGAGATAAGGAAGGGAATCGGAAGAGATGGGAGGAGGAAGAGGAGATGCGAGGGAGAGGGCGACAAGGGGGAGGGAAAGACACGATAAAGGGCGGGGAATTAATGGAAAATGGGGCGGAGAGAGTGGAGACGGAATGGGAAACGGGCTAATTAATGATAAGGGGGAGGCACGAGGAAGAAACCGAGACGAGGGAGAATGGAGGGGCCGGAAAGTAAATTGGCTATACGTAAGGATCACGGTGAGATGTGAGGTTTTGAGGGATGGGGTGAGGGAGATGAGGCGTGAGGAGAGTGTATGAGGTGAGAAAGTCTGAGGAACGAGGGGAGGAGGGTGGAATAAAGAGATAAGGAGGGGGAGAAAGGAAGCACGTCGGAATGGAGGTGAGATATAGCCCGATGTGAAGGAGAAGCGGATAGATACAGATGAGGAAGGTAGGGTACGGGGAGAGAGGGGAGAAAAATACAGAAAATTTGAGAATAGGTTATTGATAAGAGGGACAGGCAAGGGTACAAGTACAGTAAACCATTGTCCGAGGCGGGTTCGATTATACCCGGTTAAATAATTCTGTCATTTGTTTACCCAGCACGAATACAATTCACTCATACGCGGCAAAATTTGGCAGTCGCCGAATTTTTGGCATCCATGTGACGCAGGAAAGCTCGCAGCTTATGCGAACACACTATTTTTCTCATGAGGCATTAAATTAGCGCAACACGGTTTTTCCGAACGCGACTTTTAAGAAAACGCAACCCCGGACTTTCGCAAGGGGCCACTGTAGCAATAAAATGACTCTGGATTGAAAATATCGCTGCGAGTATGAAAAGAAGAGAGAAAGCGATAGAAAAAAACAGCTGATATACGGACGGACGACGAAACAACCATGATTAATAAGAATTGATAATTACGGAGGGATAAGGCCCAGACACGACAACAGGAGTCGAAAATAAATTTAAGGGATGGAGAATAAAAGGTTTTCGAGAGATGGAATGCGAAAGGAGAAGAGAATCGTGTATCATCAGATCGGAGGGGTCGGAGGCAGGAGGAAAAGGGAGTGAGGTAGGCGGGGGGAGAGGGAAGGAGAGGAGTCAGCACCGGATGCACAGCACTGAATTAATCCCATTCCGAACCAATTTTTGAAGCCTACTAAGGGGGAAAATTTATACTCCTCTCGGGGCACTTCCGCGGATGGGAGAGCGGCCCAAAGATTTATGAAAGCCAGAGGAAAAAGAAAGAAAAGGAGGGAGAGGAGAGTTTCGGTAACGACGGGAGAGAGGGAATGGGAAGGGAGGGACGAGGAGCGGTTATGAAAATTTGACGTCCTATTAAAACACCGTGACACAAAAATAAATTGCAGGGAAGGGCTAGAAGAAGAAATATCTCAAAGATGCATTGTGCCCTTACGTCTTGACGAGAGAGCCACATACCTAACAAGATAAAAAGGTTAGAAAGCGTGCGTGGGATGAGAAAGGAAACTTCGTCGCTAGGTGGCGGCGCTGACAAATTTACCGACGCGATTAAAGGAGTTAAGTGAAAGTGGCTCGCACGGACCGATTTTGATAATCGATTCAAACGATTTTGGAAACGACTAGGGAAAGCGGTTTTTAATTCTTTCGACGATAAATCGCCGCACGAAAATAGCTTCGCGTAGTTACTTGCCAGAGGGCATACTTGAGTGAGTCTATCGAACTACTTTGGCGAGTTCGTATTTTGAAAGACAAACAACAAAAAACACTTGGTTGATTTTCTCCGCGATTACTGCCGCGAATGGTTTCAAAGAGTTCACACAGGGATCGCCCGAGAGAAAAAAATAACGCGCGAGGAATGAAATCAGGCATTCTCTTTCGGTCTCAGAGGTCGCCATTCCGAGAGGAGATTACGTATTCCGAGGATGCAGCCGGATTAAAAATCCAACTATCTACACTCTAGTCTCGACGAAGAGAAAAAAAAACATCTCGCCTTTTATGAAAACTTGGGGCTGTAAAGAACCGGCGAAATTCTGCGGAAATGAGTCGGCGTCCGCGCATGAACCAATTAACCGGAATAAACACGCGATTATAACGTAATGAGACGTCGCCTAAACTGCCGCGCTATCGCTTATAGCGAGCGAGAAAAAGTAAGCGCCGGCATCTTGGCTTTTCTTTCTTTTCGGCAAAAGAAGGAAAATGCGAGAGGGAATCGCGATTAAAAGTTTCCGAGGAAAATGGATTAAGTTCAACCGTGCTTATGGTTGGGATAAAGAAGCCGTTTGGAAAGTAGGCCAAAAAAGGGAGGGGGAGTTGGAAGTGTTAGAAGAGGGCCCTTTTGGGGAAGGACGTGCTCCGCGGCGCACTCCCATTAGCCTCTTCGGCCCAGAGGAAAAAAAACAACACATGAAAGCCCGCGGAGAGAGATTAAAGTTGCGGAGCCACCAAACGCGGTTAATTATTGGGATCAAGAATCGTTAGCTGCGACGCTATTACTGGGAGTTTATTTTTTATCGCGAAAAAAAGAAAGAAGAGACAAACGCGGTCGAAGTTCTATAACTCGGATATCAAAGGAAAATCGATCCCAATCGAGTTATACGTCGTATGGGAATGCCGACAGGATACTTATACTTAAACTGGTCTTATAAAATAGAACTATACAGTTTCGGTGGTGTATTTACCTCTGACGATAAAAAAATACGCACGAACGAAAATTTCAGCTTGTACTCTTAATCACATCGTAACATCCGGCAATATTTCATTGGTTTGGTATTTCCCACGAAGTTCTTAAAGGCGTAGATTTAAGTTTACAATGGTTGAAAACAGTCCAAAATCCTTTCTTTCCTTCGTAGAGTAATAAAATTAATCTCGTGAAAATTTAATCAACACGCTAACGAAGTTTCAAGACGATTTGGAATAATATAAGTTTCCTGTGGATCGATTCCGAATTCAAACACTTTAGCACAGACCCTGGGCAAAGCGGTAATTAAGATCCACGATTCGCACGCTACTCCAGTTTGACGAACTCGAGAGTCTCTTATAGAGTTCGTCCACGAAGCAGAATGTCGGCGCGCATCCAAAGAGAATCAGGATTAGGGGGGGAGGGAGAGGGCATTTTTACGAGCTCAGATTATTCTGACCGAGGAGGAAGAAAACACCCGATTCGGAATTCCGGATATGACCGGATGTTTCCTAGTTTTACGGCGACAAAAGAAAAGGAGAAAAAATCTCTCCTGCTCGACCATTAACCATTTTACTGTCTATCCCTAATTTAACGCCGGCAATCATTCAAAATGTTTCAAAGAGCATTAAGCGAATCTCGCAGACCAAGGAGAGAGAGAGAGGTAGAGAGGGAAGGAGCGAGGAAAAAGTGGAAAATGGTGATAGCGAAATAACAGTTTGTTTTAAAGTTCGATGCGACGATAAAAATGATCGGACTGTTAAATAAAAGAGAGCCATAAAACGACATAGAGAGAGAAAGAGGAAGAGAGAGAGAAAGAGAGAGAGAGAGAGTCAGAGCGATACGGGCAAAATGAGAAAGAGAACGAAAACTGACGGAGAGAAAGTGAGCGAAGAAATAAAAGAGAAACACAAGAGAAAGATATTTACATTAAGCCCTTGTCCAACGCGAGTTTGATTATGCGCAGTTAAATTAATAGCTTTATCCGCCAACACGTGTGAAATGCAATTGTAGACGGTAATGAATCGAGCGCGCACCGCAATTTATCTGTGCATGCAACGTGAGATAACTTGTTGGCAACCGAATTCAGAAAAAGAGACGTTTTTTCCAGTTTACTATAAAACCCAACACGACAAGAGCCGCAGTACGATTCTCAGGAAAAAATTATATTCACATTTCAGAACATTTTAAGTAAACGTGTACTTTTGGTAAATGAAATCACCAGCGACTCTGACGTTTTAGGCGCTTTATATGGAAGAGAGAGTAGGTTCAGGAAGCCGCAAGCAAGTTCTCAAAGAGCCGCAGGTTGCCGACCCATAGGCCTTTCCCTAGAACGTAACTTCCGCGTTGGTCAAGGGGCTAGTTTATGTCCAACGTAAAGGTCTTGGTCCCGTTTTTGGAATAAATTAAACAAACGAGATTTTATGGAGTTTTGTCGGGTATACGCCACCTTTAATAAATATAAAATACAAATGAATCACTAACGTTTCAGTTCAAATTATGATCGACTGAAAGCAGAATCACACGGTGTGTTTTTGAATTAAATTGACTGCAAAAGTATGCTGGAGAGGGACAAAAAGTAGAATAAAGAGAAAGAAAGGAGAGGGTGATATATCACGAACAGAGAAAAAGAGAGAGAGGGAGAAAAAAGGAGACATACATTACACGCGAGAACGGAAGTGATTTGGCGAGATGAATTTAAAAGGGACAAAGTCTGCGACCAAATCGAAGGAAACAATAAAGAGCGGCACGAAGGCGCGAATTACGCGAATGAGGTCGGCGTTTGCTAAAGGATGAAGGCCGGCGGCGTTATACGTTCGACCGCGTCGGAAAGCAGAACAGTAAATAAGTCGAGCAGTGGGAAAGAAAGGGAACGAGAGAGAGAGAGAGTTTCAGAGGACGGCGAATAGACCGAGAGAGCAAAACAGAGTAATATTCCGCTAGGGAAGAGCAAAGTAGGGAGGAAAAAAATGACTCCGCACTGGAAGAGACATGCAGGAGAAGAAAAAGCGAATCACTAGAGGAATATTTATAGAGAGAGTTGCGTACTCTGTAAAAAAAGTAAAAGACGCCGCACGTGGAGAGAGATGAGAGAACGCGATAGGCGACGCAAAAAGGGAAGATGCATGCGGAGAGATGGAGGATGATAAAAAAGAATATGCAGAGGGAAATATTAATCAAGAGGGTTGCATAGAAACTTAAAAAAGCGTAGTTCCCATATAAAGAGACGCAGAGAGATTAGAGTAGGTGACAAAGAAAGGAGCTCGGAGCAAAATAAAGACAAAGGGTCTAGGGATGAATTATAAAACAAAAACGAAGATACACAACAGGAAAAGAAAGAGATTGATGTAGAAATGTTTATAGGAAGCTGCATATAAAAGGAGTAATAAACGAATGGTCGTGATGCACGTGATAAAGAAAGATTTACTAAGGAATTTTGCAAGAAGCAGAGAATGAAGAATCATGCGAGGACATAAGAGAGATTGACAGAGAGGCGGCGTACGGGAATAAACAGAATGGGAGAGAGGCAGAATGGAGTGGAAGGGAGAGAGGCAGAATGGAGGGATAGAGGGAGAGGTAGAATGGAAAGGGAAAGAATCGAGTCAGAATGGAACGAAGGGAGAGGGGAGAGAGAGCAAGCAAAAGCTGCCTCGTTCCCGCGGCCACCAAACGCAACCCGCAACTGAAAAAGGCGTGGATGAGAGAGAATACGGGAATGAGGTGTGGGGGGGACGTATGATGGGACAGAAGAGGCGGCTGTCAAAAACGAAAACTCTGGCATCTCACTCCGTTCCCAATAGGCATAGCCAATCGAGATAATTGAAGGGATGCTACAGTAGGGAGAGAGGAGAGCGGAGGTGGGGGAGAAGAGGAGGTTAGAAGGCGAAAGGGGGGAGAGACGAAGGGAGGGGGAAGAGAGTGCTACGTGTCGGAATTGAATACAGGCATTGCCGTCAAATCTGCCATTCTGTTTACGATTGTCCGCTGGGGCGATATTCCTCGTGCATGAAGGGGACGAAACAATGCCGCTTCCCTCAATGCATGCCTTGCAATTGCTCCGTCCATTACAATGCAGATACTGGCATCCATTAGCCCACTTCCTAACTGGATTGAAACCTCTCCCGTTCCCGAAATCCCTTTCCCTATTTTACGGCGAGGATAATCGGTAAATTTAAAATCCCCGCGCACGCGAGGATTTTTACTCGAGTCATCGAATTATTTTTTTCCGTTCTTTCCTGTGCGCCCACGAAAAAGATTGGTTTTTGGGCATTTATTTATAACCGCGATCGCTGACTGAGGAGAAAAAGAATGCGTTCGATAGAGGTGAGATTGAGGATTACATAGAAATGCGGCCGTGATCATGATTGACATCGATCGCCGGGAAGGCGATGAGCCGCTAACGGGTGAATCGCGAAACAGGCGGGCGCAATACGGGTAAACGCCGTGGGAAATGATTGGCGGCTTCGTTCTCCTGGTGAGACGCAATTATGCCGAGATTGAGAAGCATGACGAAAAATTGTCCAATTTGCGATGAAAATGCCTGTCGGAGTAGAGAATTAAAAAAATAAAATTGAAAAACGTTGAGAAATCGAGGTTAAATACACATCACCATCGATAGGATATTTAATATTTATTTATTTATTTAAAAAACATTGCAATTTGGCCAGCCGGCCAGGTGGCAAGAAAAACATAATATATAATTCTAAAATTCCAATTTTACAAATAAAGTGCTCATAAATTATATTAGAAAAATTAAAATATATTAAAAAATATTTAACAATATACAATTTCAAACTAATTACAATCAGTGCCTAGAGTGCGGATTTTCGTGGGTTCATGAAAGGCCTAAAAATAATAAATATATATTTGACAGAATACTGGTTTTAACTTTCTGCTAATTAGTGTAAAAACTAGTACGCGCATTGTTTTCAATTTATTACAAAAGTTATTTGAACGGGTGTGAAATTTTTGATTTTTTAAGTACGTCACGGATATCTATGTGAGATAGGTTTGCTTGTAATTATTGTGGAATTTCAAATTTTTTACAGCGGTATTTAGCAAGGAGAATTACGAATTAAAAAATATGATACCTGAACAATAAAATTAGACGGGGAAAGACGAACTTTTTTTTTACGTAGCTATCCTAGGTCTTGGTACGGGATTGTTTATCTCCCAATACGAGGTTCGTGAGTTCGAATATGGTCGAGGACATTAGTGTTTATGCACGTCAGAGCTAGTCTCGAGGCTTTCGTTGATAAGAGTGTTGACGCTGCAGAGCACGAAGGTTCTCTTAAAACTAACTTGCTCACCTTCTGTCAGGATCGATGTTCATAACTGGAAAGTTGTCCTACATATATATTCTTATGTAAGAGAAGTTTTTTTTTATTTAAACGCTCGCTTTTGCACATCGAAAGGGCTAATCCTCCAATTCGAAGATAAACATACGAAGAAATATATTCTTCAATTTACACTACAGGATGCAATAGCAAAAAGACAGCATTTGTTCTCTCATTAAAGCAACTGTCTTGTTAGCGTAAAAGTCAACTAAAACTATGGAGAAATGTCCCATAACTCAACATTTTTGTTGCCTTTGGGTTACTTAAAGCCGTAAAGTGATATATCATGTCCCTCCGCTGCTATATGTTAAGGCTCAAATAGCCCCATATTGTCAACAACGCTTTAATAGCTTCTCTTGGCCGAGACGCTTTTGGCCGGTGGGAGAGCTTGTTCACGAGATAGTCTAGTGGGGTTTGATGTACGGCGAGACTTTGTGAGCCAATGGACCTCCCAAGGAAACCCTGGAGCCAAAATGGGGACACACGAGAGCCAGGCGATAAACAAAGCAGACACTATTTCACCTTCATGAGATGCCGTTTCGTTTTTACATAGTTATCAAACAGAAGTAAAAAAGCATAAAATTTTTCATTTAAGAAATGCGTTTTTTCGACTGAATTTCTTTGAAAAACTCTAATTGCACATGGAATAGCATTCGAAAATGTCTCTATTTTTTGCTGGTTCAAGAATAACCTAAGTTGTGCACTTTATTTATTAATTACTTAAGATAAATACTCCAGAGGAAAAATATAAATTTAGCTTTTGATTAATTATTCCTTTCAGATATACCTCCGAGATTAATTACTCGGGAGCACAGAATTATCAGATCTTTATCTGGTTGTTTAGAAGCTGCACGTACTTTTTCATTTCAGAAAATGTTTCCCTTTATGGTAGGACTAAAGTACTTCATATCACGGATGATAACGGTAAAGTAGCCTAGATTATACTCCTGTCCCGTTTTGAATTAGCTGGACATTTTGAAACGATTCTTCGACATTTTTAAAATTAATTTAATTTTTCAATTATGAAAAATATTTGGGAAATGTCACCCACAAAACTAAAAAAAATTTTGATTTAATACGGAGCAAACGCCTTGAAATGAGATAAACACGTCATTTTCCTAAATAATTTTACACTGCATATATTTTCACGATAAAAAATTAAATTGGAGCTTCAATTATTCGCACTCATTAATGTTATGCTTGAAATATATGTCCCACTCTTAATTGTTAGCCCGTCGGAAAAAATATTTAAGGGTCGTCCATCGAAGAAAAAAATTAATACCCGAAGCCTCGAAAAAACCTCATTAGAGAAAACGGTAACACTCTCAAAGATCCTTTCCATCCAATCACATATCCTTCCCCGTGGCGGGAAAAAAACGGCCTGGATTCTGGGACTACCATACAAGTCGCGTGTTCCTTCTCACGAATAAGAGAGGGAGGGAGAGAGAGTACCCCGACTCCCACTCTCTCGCACACGCCTCTCCTGCCATTGGTTTACTGCAAAAAAACGCGGCAACAAAAGACTTCTGGAGAGAAGTAATGCTGGGTTCCATGGGAAAAAGGGAGGTAGAGAGAGATAGAGAGAGAGATATAGTAAGAGAAGGGGCGGGTGAGTAATTTTATGGGTCCATTGAGCACAGTATTTCCTCTGGAGCTTAACCCTACCTCTCCCCCTATTCTCTCTCTTTATTCTTCCCTCCCTCTCTCACTCACTCCCCGACAAAACCCACCACCACCACATCCATTCACATGCGAGCGTACATCCTCAATATCCCACCCGGCCTCATCCTTCTCTATTCCTACAGACCATTCTTTCTCTTTCCCGTACTTGCATATCTGTGTCGGCGGAGTCTGGAAAGTTTTGTGACCCGGTGGCTGTGGTGTGTGCATGTGGGAAGTTAAAGGGAGAGTGGGGAGGGAGGGATGGAGAGGATGGGAAAAAGTAGAAGTAGGAGGAGAAAAGGAAGTAGAATTGGAGAGAGAAAAATAGGAGAGGCGGAGGAAAAATAGGAAAGGTGAATGAGAAAAAATAAGAAAGGTGGAGGGGAAAAAAGGAAAGGTGGAGGAGAAAAAATAAGAAAGATGGAGGGGAAAAATGGGTCGAGGTTGAGGGGGGAAACAGGAGAGGTGAAGGAGGGAAATAGGACAGGTGGAGGGGGAACATAGGAGAGGTGGAGGAGGAAAATAGAAGAGGTGGAGGGGGAAAAGTGAGAGAGGTGGAGGGTGAATAGTGGGAAAATTGGAGGGAGAACAGTGGGGGAAGTGGAGGGAGAAAAGTGGGAGAGGTGGAGGGAAAAAGTAGGAAAGGTGGAGGGGGAAGAGGGACAGGTTGAAGAGATGGAAGAGGAGGTAAAAGGGAGGAGGGGGATATGACATGAAAGAGAGCGTTAGATGGAGCAGTGGATGTAGATGAGGTCATAGGATACTGGGAAGACGAGATAGGAGTATTGCGTGGGAGAGATGTCAGAGGTAGTGACTGGCGGCATGAGAGGGAATACTTCGTCGAGATAGAATATGGGGAAGAAACACGGCGAAATTATTTTGTGCAGACGGCGTTGAGGGGAGGGATAGGGATGGGGTGAAAAATGCGGGGAGAGGGAGCACTACTGCAGAGGCGGACAAGGAAAAAGGCAGGCCGTTGAGATAAGGATGACAGCGCGGTTATGAAAAGGTGGGTTTATAGAAACAGAGACGATTGAGATCGAAATGAACTCGAAGAGCAGAGGGGCAGAGAATACATACACACACACACACACACATATATATATATATACAATGCACTGGTGGTGTAGTGGTTAGCGTGTCGGCTTCCCATTACAAAGTTCTGGGGTTCAAACCCCGCGAATAAAGGTTTTATATTAAAAAAATTATCATCGTTGCCTGGCAGTAGGCAACAGTACTGTCAGTATGGTATAGAGCCGAAAACAAATGATGTTGTCTGGGTCTATATCCAATACAGCTGTAGGCATGGTCGGCACCATTTGAACGGTTACAGTACCGCGATGTGGAAAGCAAGAGGGAAACTACCACATTACAATCCCTAGTAATGATTATATGGTTGGACAATAGGAGTTCTCTCGAGGTAAAACAATCCGGAGATAAAATAGCCCCCAATCGGATCTCCGGGCGGGGACTGCCTCGAGGAAAACATTTGTCGAAAGTAATTTACGAATAGGCACTTGGAACGTAAGAACTATGAGAAAGGCAGGAAAGCTAGAAAACTTTAAAGAAGAAATAGAGTCGACATTATAGGACTGAGCGAAACTAGATAGGAAGGAGAAGGACTGTTCGATTCGGAAGAGTTCACGGTAGTTTACTCTGGAGGAAATAGTGGGGAAAGGGGAGTAGCCCTGGCACTTAGGAAAGATATGATGAAAAGCGTGACAAAGATAATAGCAACGAACGATAGACTGATGGCAATAAAGCTAAAAGCAGTCCCAGAGGACATGCTGCTAATCCTGGTATATATGCCAACGTCAGCTCATGAAGATGACGAAATCGAGGAGATTTATGAACAAATTAATGACATTTACGAAAAAGACGGAAGAGGAAAGATAACTGCATAATAATGGTAGATTGGAAGGACAGGAAGAAAATGTTGTCGGGCAACACGGACTTGGGAAGAGAAATCGAGGAGGGGAGAAACTCGTAGAATTCTGCATCAATAATGACATTGTAGTGACTAATACATGGTTCAAATACCATAAACAAGGTTATACACATGGAAAAGCCCAGGAGATGCCAAATAGATTACATCATAGTAAAACAAAGCTTCAGAAAAAGCATCTAGACCGCCAAGGCATTACCAGGAGCAAACATTGATTCAGGTCACAGCCTTCTAATAGTTGACCTAAGTACAAAGCTCAAACAAATAAGAAAAACGAGGAGAGAAAGACAGACTTGGGACCTAGAAAAACTGAAAGAAAGGTAGACAGCATGAAGTTGGAAGATAGCCTAAGAAATTTGGAAAACAAACGAAAGACCGTGGATATAGAATGGGAAGAAATTAAAACCAATATTAAGGATACCTTGGATAATGAGATTGGAAAACAAGAGAAGAAAATCAGAAAACCATGGATCACGAAGAAAATGCTGGAGAATATGAATGAGAGACGAAAATGGAAAAACGTTAACAGTGAAGAAGGTAGAGCCAACTATAGGCGTATAAACAATGAGTTGAGAAGGGTAACAGATAAAGCTAGAGAAAATTGGAAAAAAGAAAAATGTGATGAAATACAACAAATGGAGAAGTTAGGACGGTATGATATAATGTACGTTAGGGCATTGGAATTAGAAGATAAGTCGAATGGAATTCGTGGTAAAGGAATTATGAATACGGATGGGAAGATAGTCTCAGGAACAAAGGATGTAGCACAGGTATGGGAAGAATACATTAAGGAACTATACAGCAAGCAGGCAGGATCGGCGAAAATAGAACTGGAAGATGAGGAAAACATCGAAGAAGACAACTCAGGACCCAGTATTATGGAGAGCGAAGTAGAAAAAGCGATAGTGGAACTAACGAAAGGGTAAGACACAGTCAGTGAAGGAATACAGGCTAAGGTACTAAAATCATGGGGTTAGAAGGACTAAAAGCGATCACGAAATTAATTAATAAGATTTACGACACAGGAGAGTGGCCTCGGGATTTCCTAGAAGTAACAATGATCCCTCTAAAGAAGAAGCCAAAAGCAATGCAGTGTATAGACTACAGAACGACAAGCCTTCTGTCACACAGTTCGAAGATCATCACGAGGATTCTTAATCAAACGATGGAGAAAAAGCAGAAGAAATGCTAGAGGAAGATCAATTCGGTTTCAGAAAAGGACGAGGAACTAGAGATGCTATAGGGGTAGTTAGAATCATATCAGAAAGGGCAGTCAAGATATCTGCGTATGTTTCTTTGACTGGCAGAAGGCCTTTGACAGAGGAAATTGGGTAAAGTTGATGAGGATATTAAAGGATATAGGTGTAGACTGGAAAGACAGGAGACTGATCAGGATTCTATACGTGAATCAAGTTGTAAAGGTCAGGTTGGAGAATGCGGACACCTGCGGAGTAAATATCGGTAGAAGAGTGAGACAGGGCTGCTGCCTATCGCCGACCCTCTTCAATATATATGGAGAAAGCCTAATGCAAGAAGCGTTAGAAGGCACAGGAGATTTCAAAATTGGAGGAAGGATTATAAGAACAGTAAAATACGCGGATGATCAAGTACTTCTAGCAAGAAAGGAAGAGGAACTTCAGAAAATGATAAATAGATTAGTCATACCAGGTAGAAAATACGGCATGGAAATAAATACAAAAAAATCCAAGATCATTCGAATATCGGGCAAAGAAGAGTATCTGAACAGGGAAGTCTTTAGAACAAGTTTCAGACTATAAATACTTTGGAAGCATTATAACAAGAGAAGCAAAATGTACGGATGAGATAAGGACTAGAATAGGAAAAGCAAAAGCCGCTTTCAGAAGAAAGAAACACCTACTTACGGGGAATATAAGGGAAGATATCCGCAAGAAGTTCATAAAATGCTATGTATGGAGTATAGCTTTGTACGGGTCAGAAACATGTAAGCTATGGAAAAATTACATCAAATACTTGGAAAGCTTTGAAATGTGGACTTGGAGGAAATGCTGAAGATAAAATGGACAGATAGGATGAAAAACGATGAAGTGCTACGAAGAGTAGGAGAGAAGCGAATGATTATACACACTATTAGAAAGAGGAAGGCAAACTGGGTTAGACATTACCTGAGGAGAGAGAGTATGATTAAAGACGTGTCGAAAGGAAAACTAGATGGAAAAAGGGAAAGAGGTAGGAAAAGGTTTCAGCTGATAGACGATTTGAAAGGGAAAGAGAGTTATCAAGATATGAAGAGGACAGCGGAAAATATGGGTATATGTAGCACCAGGTTTAACCAAGAATAATCACGGACCTGTCTACGGACAGACTTCTTATGATATATATATATATGAATATACACACCGACCATATATCCTACTTCTTCGAGCTCTGTGTTAGAAAGTCTTTAAGTTACTTAAAAGGAAGTTCACTAATTTAGAAGCTTAAGACGCTACTATTTCGGTGAAATTAAACAATCATTGAAATATAGCCAGTAATCGTAAGATTAATTTGTCTTAAAATATGTACCCCTCAACAATACGATATGCTTCATGGATCCGAGCGGCAATCCTTTTCTTTTTATAGCCTCCGGAATATATGTACTACAATTCTTTGAGTAGTTTATGTTTTTGCTTCCTTCAAACACGCCTTGGCAATGATGGTCGGGTAAATTTATTTTTGACAAATCGCGTGGAGAATCCAGAGTTTCTTGGCAGTTTTTAGAACGTAGATAAAGTTCTATAAAAAACCTTCACGAAAAACGGCCAAAAACAAAGACGAAGTAAGTTAGTGTGGCTTAATTATGGCGAGATGTTTCTGTTCAAATGACATCAATTATATTTAAAAATTTTATGCTGAAGCATACAATTAACTGTATACTACAAGGTATCATATGAAGACCCTATAATATTTAGACATGATTAAATACCTTATGTCGACGCAAAGAAGTTTTCTGTAAAAGTATCAAGGACGAATATTACGATCAAATACGGCGCAACAGAAGATGAACTCTTAGAAGGAGAAGCGCAGGATTGTGAGAATAAATTATAAATAATCGATCGATGAACATTAAGAAGTAAAAGCTGTGAAAAATCTCCATCACCACATATTTTCCGCGTCGAATTTCTGCATGTTGGATTCACTGGATGTGACGCCATCTTCTGTCGATATTATCAAAACAGGACTAAAAACACAAAACTAAAATCGATAGCAACACAAACTGGATACAAGCGAGCGATCACGATGTGAAGGGATGAAGACTTTTTATTTTACAAACGACCGACAGCCAGAGCCGGCGTGAATTATATCGGGAAAATCGCTAACTCCATAAAAATGGGTCATTAAAAAGGGCTCTCTTAATGCTCGAGTTTATTTCTGGCAACGGAATCGAAGGAAAACGGCCACGGTGCCAAAGTCGAGAATAATCGTTCTCTCACCGCCTGGAGCAGGAGAGCGGGAAAAACAAGCCATTACGATTTCGGTTTGCGAAACCAGTGCGATGCCTACGAGCACTTACGAATTTCCAGAGAGAGGCGAAGAAGGGATCTTTCTGATTAAAGAGGCGCAGAAGCCACGCCACGGCGGAAAAGATAAAGCACTCTAACCTCCAAATAAGGAAAGTGGAAGATGGGATAGATGCTGTGAAAGAGGGTGAGGGCAAGGAGGGGGAAAGTGTGGCGAGAGAGAGAGAGAGAGAGGGGAAAGAGTAGAGTTGGAGAGAGGGGAAGAGGAGAAAGTGAGAAATGAGGAAGAAAAGAGGGAAAAAGAGAGGAAGAAAGAGGGAAAGATAGGCAAAGCGAGTGTGGAAGAGAGAGGGAAAATGGGAGGAAGAAAGGGGAGAGAGAGGGAGAGGAGGGAAACGAGTGAGGAAGATAGAAGAAAAAGAGGATGAGAGGGGAGAGAGAGGCGAAAAAGAATGAGCAAGAGAGAGGGAATATAGTGAGGAAGATAGGGGGAAAAGAGGAACAGAGGGGAGAAGAGTGAGAGAAAGAGGTGGAACGAGAGGAATAGAATACGGGAAAGAGATGGGAAAACAGAAGGGGGAGTGCAGTAGAGAGACTAGAGTGAGCGAAGAAAAAAAGGAAACTTGTGTAAGAATAAGGAAGAAGAGGCATGGGTGAGTTGGAGGAAATGAGGGTGGAAGAAGAGTAGTAAGAGGTTGGGGTCGAAAGGTAAAGAGTAGAAGGACATCGAAGCGAAAAAAGAAGATTCGGAAATAGAAGGTAGGGAGGGGAAGAGAATGAGGAAGAGAGAGGAGCGGCGGACGAAGATTGGAAGAAAAAGTAAAGATTCTAGGATGGAATGAGAAAGATGGACAGAAAGCAATGAAGAGTAAGATGAAGACAATGGAGTGAGGCGAAAAGGATATAAAGAGATACAAGAGAACAGAATATGGATGAATGGAGAGAGGTAATTGGAGGTTGCGAATTGTCTGAGATTTTTCAGTGGGAGACGGATAATGGGGAACGAGGACGCAAGAGTTGGGGAGGAAGCGGGACAGCAAAAGAGTCGGGAGAAGAGAAAGAGAGAGAACCAAAGAGAGAAGAGTAGCACAATCAGAAGGTGGAGAGAGAGAAAAAAAGTTGGCAGAGGGTGATGGCCAGACGTCATAATGGGAAAAATAAAAATTCGGGGGAAAATACACGAGGGGAGGGAGAGGGGAAACAAGATAAAGGACGGAAAAAACCGAGGGGGAGATGAAAGATGCGGGAGGATGGGATGAAAAATAAGAATCAGAAAACGGCCGGAAAAGAGAAAATGAAATGTGTAGAGGAGGAGCCAGGGTGTATGAAGTTTGAGAGAGGCGGAAAGAGAGGAGGGAAGCGGAGAAAATGGGAGGGAGGACAGACAGGAAATAGAAAAGACGTGAGTCGGAAGAGGTAGTGCGGATGCAGAGAGAGGAGGGGAAACTTTCTCTCTCTCCCTTTTCCTCTCGCGCTGAAAGAGACAAAGAAAGGAAGAGATAAGCAATTTCGGCATCTGACTCCTCTTCAATGGTACGCTCGGAGAACGTAAGAGGAAAAGACAGTTTTGTTTATCGCCGGGCTCCCTCCCACATTTCCCTCCTTCCCTTTTCGCAGCATCGTTTCCGCCCAACGAGCATTTGCTTACATTATTCTTCCTTAAACGAGAGGAACATCCGAGAGAGAAAAAGAGACGAGGAAAGAGAGAATTTCTCGCTCATCTCTCCCTTTTGATGGAGCGAGAGATTTCGAATCTCCTATCAACGAAAATAACTCCGATACTACAAAAATATTGATGAACTATGTTTCTCCAATACCCACAAAAAAGCTCGGAAAACCAGGTGCGCATTACGTGTGCAAAAAAGTCGTCATCAGCGGTTATTCACCTATGATAGAGACACTAGATTCGATTTACTTTTTACATTCAAACATTGAAGAATATTTTATGGCTATAGGAGGAGCATAGTTTTTAAATTTATTTGAAGCCATAAGGTGAGTTCGATTTCTTGAATTGAAAGAATACAAAAATAAGACTTCGAAAGTTCAGTTCCTATGCTTTCTCTTAGAGGAGACCGATGGAAAAGGAACGAAACGAACGAAAGGGAATTGAAAATTCTGGGACGGACAGTTTTTATCCCTCCGTCGACTTCATTAACCGAATCATATAACGGAGAGAATGAGGAGATAGGAAAAAAATCGGCAAATGTTTTCAGGCGAAGGTTTTCCGCATGTAAGCGAAAGAATGGTGGATTCTGCTCGCGCAAAGACGAGACGCAGGAAAAATACTTCCGGATTCACATCCGGGGCAATGATTCCTCGGCACAAAATTAAGACTCGGAAGAAGCTTAGTTTGAGGGAAGAATAATTTCGCCGTTCGGACACAAATTAAACATACAGACAACAAAAAAAAACAACGCGACCGTCGCGAATCCCATCCGCGACGAGTTAACTCGCGCAACATAACGCAAAACGTCAACATAGAGAAAAAAGCGAGAGACGTAATATCGCCCAGCCTCCCGAAGAACATCTCAAGAAACCAACAAAGAAAACATTCACGAATGAATGACAAAGGAAGCTTTTCATTTCAGTTCCGAACAAAGGCTTTGAGAGGAGAGGAGGAAGGAAAAAATCGAGCGAGCGCAGCTTCATTAAAAATCCAATTTAGTTAGGAATGTTAAGTCCCGAGGAAAAGGATACAATGGCGCGGACAAGTCGTACAAAAGAAAGCGTAAACAATTGCGATGTGAAGGCGGCCTTTGTTGGCCGGCGGAAAAGACGGGGCGAGAGTGCAGGGACCTCCTCGAAATTAATGAAGAGACGAAGAGGCGAAGGACGCCGACATAATGGACGTAGCCGGAGACAATCGTTTAACAACGAGTACGAAAGACTAGAAGAAATGAGTCGTTCGAAAAATTCTCAAACCTCCCGAAAATACGTCAATAAAATCCTCGAGCGTGGGAGGCGGAAGGTGGGCGGCAACCGTGGAAAGTATTCAAGACTGGGTCTACGGGTATTATTTTTATCATACACGCAGTACGTAATGGTAAAACAATTCGACCACTATGCTCGAATGAAATTGCACGTTAAAGGTAACCATGTCCGAAAAAGTGGTTTTCACGATTCCACTGATTGTGAGCTGAAATGTAGAAGTATTGTATTTATTCATTTTAACTAGATCACAAACAGTCGTGGAAGGCATTTTACAATGAGTTCAACAATGATAAGAAAGGCGATCACGTACAACTACGTCCAAGCAGGATTTGAACCCGCCACCCTAGCATTGGGAGTACGCTAACCAGGGTTTAGAACAGTTCGGCGCCGGGACAATTCGGCGCCAGCAAGACGAACCCAACCCGAGGGGAGGAAATAGAAAGAATCCAATCCCCAACCACTCAAACCAACCAGGGGGGAGGGAATAGAAGGAATCCAACCACCAACCTCCCAACACAACCCGGGGGGAGAATATAGAAAGAATCCAATCCCCAACGACTCAACTCAACTCGGCGGGAGGAAATAATCCAACCCTCAATCTCTCAACCAAACCCGGAAGAGGAAACAGAACGAATCCAACCTCCGACCCAGGGGGAGGAAATAGAACGAATCCAACCCCCAAACACTCCACCCAACCCGGGGGGAGGGAATAGAACTAATCCAACCCCCAAACACTCAACCTAACCGGGGAGCAGGGAATAGAACGACCCCAACCCCCAACCCAACTAAAAGTTGTTGCTTTTTCCTCCAGGCGTCGAATCATCCCGGCGTCGAATCATCCCGGCGCCGAATTGTCCCGTCGCCGAATCGGTCGCACCGGACTTGCCCATTCCGCGCTAACCACTCCTCTACCGAGAGTAGGGTGTCATCTGGGATAGAAACCTAATTGAAATAAAGCATATCTAAAGGTCTATCGTAATCAAAAGAACATTTTGGGTGTACACAGGGTGTGGCCTAATCCCTCATTCCACTTGGCATCCTCCCTTCTCGCCCTTCCTTACCTCACGGGCTATCGCTGTCTCGGTCCTTTCCTAACTACACTGTTGCCAATTATTCGCAAAACTTCGTCTAGGCAGCAACTGTAAATAGTGAGAACTGATAACCTAAGAAGGTTGGGCTAGTAGTGGGGTGGGGGAAATCAAGATGACCGAGGGAACTTCCCCTCCGTGACGGAGGAACTTCTCCGTGCGCGGCCGAAATCCGCGCATGTTTTTATATTTGTGGCATACCTATAGCAATAAGGAATGTACTTAATAACTGTAATTTTAAAAAAATGTGGATTAAATCCAAAATTACTAAAAGGATTATAATTAAAATCCATCCATTCGTTAGACCTTGATGTTCTAAACGACATTACATGAGCCTAATGCCTCAAAAACATAACCATATAGCGTCCAGTTACAATGTATTATCTCGAGTTTTACCCTCAGCTACCTCCAAGCCGTCCATGCAATAACGTAACTAGTGACGTAATTGAATGGAATTGAAGTGTATGGATACGATATAGTTTGCAAAATGTATGATGCACCGTATGTTATTAAGATTAAAACATTTGAGAGGGAACTCCAGTCATTACCTTAATTACGAGGAGCAAACGCGAGGAGGCCAGGTAGTTTGAACCGCGTGACCGAATGCTAAATGTGTTTTTATCGTCCCGAATCAAAGGGGAACGCTAGGCATCGGTTGATGTACAATCGACATGGTGTTTAGACGACACGTCTACTTAAATAAACAAACCAATAGAAAGTTTACCAGATCGTTTATCTGTTGACGTTACGAAGATCTTTTGTGGCCTCTCGTCCGGTAATTCCTAAGCCATCGCTCGGAAATGTTATTGATGACGTCGCTTCATCAGGCCCCATTTGTTGCGCGCGAATAATAAACTATGAAGTCCTTCCGCGCGTGGCGATGCTCTTTCAGCGAGGCTCGATCCTGAGGGAAAGAGAGGAGCAAACACACAAACACACACTGACACACGATTTTAGTGCGTCGTGTAATTATTTCGCTCGAGTCGGAGCAAACATGTGCAGAGAAGAAAAAGGGAGAAAAGAGATGTACCAGGGGAGGAGAAGAGAGGACGAGTGGAGGGAAAGGAGGGTAGAGAACCGGGAGGGAGAGTGGGAGGTTAGAGGAAGGAGTAGAAAAGAATGAATAGGGGAGGGGCGAATGGGAGGAAAAGAGAGGAGTGGTAGGGGAGGGAATAGGAGAGAGATGAAAAGGAAGGAGAGGAAATGGTGGAGGGCAGAGAAACGGGGGAGGGATGGAGTGAATGGAAATGGGGGAGAATGGGAGGAAAGGAGGAAGATTACAGGAGTAATCTTGTAGGTACGTGTGCCCTAGAGCAGAGGATAAGAGGGAAGGGCTAAATCCTCCCCGGAAGGGGGAAAAAGGGAGAGAGAAATACCCAGACCCAAGTACCGGATTGCCCATTTTCCAGTCGACAAGGCAGACCAAGGTCTAACTCGGTAGGCCCTTGCGAAAAGTCCGAGAGCCACTCCAACCACCCTTCGCTCCCTTTCCCTTAACGCTGCTCCACACGCTCCCTTCGGCCATGTAAACTTTCTTCCCGCCCTTCCCCTCTCGCTGCCTTTTCTCTCTTTCCTTTGCTTCTCTCTCTCAACCCTTTCGCCTCCAAATCTGCTTCAAAGGGACGCAGGCAACGAGGATGCGGGTTAGGAAACTGGAGGGAATTGATCGAACCTTAATGAGAGATAAGGTCGGTCTTGGTCGTAATTCTTTCTAATATACATATATACTCTCTCTCTCTGTCGAGCGCTGCCCTTAAGGAGGTCCGATTCGTAGTGCGACACGCGAACAATACACTCGTTTCATTTGTGGGCGTAAAATCGATAGGACTGTGTGAGTGCACAAAGCAAAGGGTGTGACATGCAGATGAATCATTTATGCACCTACAATATAAAGAAATATCTAACCAAAAGTCACGTTCGAGAAAGTGCTTTTGCGGGAAAAAATTTACGACCATTCCAGGCTAACATTATTCATCGATAACAACAGAAAAATGTTTCATTTTTTAGAAGACAACTTAGAAGTAGAGAGGAATAAACACGATCTATACGAAAGAATGACAATCTTAACGTGATAAAATATTTTTTAACCAAAGACACCGAAGGATTGAACATAAACATTTCTCTAGGAAAACATCATAGACTGACCGACGTTAATGCATCCAAGCATTACTTTAATCAGAAAAAAAAACTGCCAAGAAATTAAAATTCCCCCACTTCCTGATACCTTAACGCTTTCCACAGTTTCCTTTCATTTTACGCCTAATTGTTGTGGGGTGGGGGCTAGAAAGATGAGTACACGCGTAGCTGATTCGGTCCTAAAAACTCTCCTCTCTCTCCGACTCTCTTTTAAGGGTCAAAAACCCTTAAAATTCCCACGTTTAAAGGCGCACACACAATTATTGCCGGAAGCCATTTGCATTTTAGTTTCTAGGCTGGATGAGTGGAGGAGTGGCTTGTTTCGTCTCGGGACTCCATTAAAGCAACGCGCCCTCTTTTTGGCCGATAAAATGCTTGCTAACCCTTGTTTTACGGTGGGGTTGAGAGAGGAGGATGGAAGCGGAGGGAGCGAAGAAGTGCTGCTGCAAGTGCGATTTCGAGGGACGAGCAAGAAGGCTGACGACGCACCAAGGGCCATAAGGGCAAACCGTCGTTTTAATTGGATCCCGAAATTCTTAGTCAAGCTCCTCCAGAGAGAGAGGATATAGAAGGGAAAGAGGGATTACCCCGATCGAATACGGAGCGCTCCTAACTGCACCGCGCATAAACCGAAGGAGAAGGGGGATTTGAATATTTAGCCTCGCGGTGGCGATCATCGCGGCCTAATTTACCCAGATAAGCGCCGCGATTACCTCAAAGCGAACCGATTCCATGCGAGTTTCTTAAGAAGAAGGTGGAGCGGGAGAAGAAACGACTACTAGGTTAGTTGGAAAATAAACGCTGATGCCGCGGTCCGCATCCCGCGGATATGCAAGTATACGCGGATTGCCTCGTCGCTGCGCTTACTAATAACTAGAGAGCGCAGAAATAGTTTTTCGACTATAGTCAAAACGTCGACTACTGCATATTTTATTAAATGCATTCTCCGATTTGGCAAAATGGCGGCACATGAGCCAATTTACGATGGACTATTTTCGACTATTTCCCCATTTTGCGACTTTTTTGAAGCATTTCGATTATTCTCTGATTTTTTACGAATTTCTTTACGAAAAAAACATTTCTGGCTATGTTTTTGTCATTTAAGAAAACATAAATCAAAACAATTTTCCAAATGTTCTTTCCTTTAGAACCGAATTGACCTTATCGGGAGGGTTTGCGCAAGACAAATAGTGGATAATGTCAGCGATATAGCCCGAGCAAACCTGAAGTACGCTCCAATTACAACCTGTGATGTAGAGCGCTCTTTCTCCACTTTTAAAGCCATTTTGAATGGCCGTCGCACAAATTTTACGACTGAAAACTTGTAAAAGTACGTTGTGGCCCACTGTTATGCCAAATACGGCATTTCTTCACAGTGATCTGCTTTGTAACGCGTTTCCCGCAATAAAATATTTTATCTGAAAAATACTCCCGTTTGCTATGTTTCACTAAATACCCATAATTGGGCATTTGACTTTTGATTAACGATTTTTTAAGGTAGCGACTATTATTCGACTATTTTTTTGCGATTATGTAGTCGACTATTTTTTAAATTGAGACTTTTTCTGCGCTCTCTACTAATAACAAGCCGACGGTTTAAGGTCCATTGTTTAGCGATAAATCTGAGGATTATGACGATGAAGGGTGATATAGAGCAGTTATATCGACGTCCACGTCGCTCGGCCCGAGTGCCGAGCCTATCGATACAATTCCGCGAGTGATGAAAGGACGTTTTAACGCCGTGGCGGCCGGTTACGAACACGCAATCTCACCACGGAGCCTCTATTACGAGTTGTTATCAGATAGCAAAGGCACTCAAAAACGAGATGAGCTCAGGTTAGTTTGGCACCTATAGCGAGGAATTTTTGATGGGCAATCAAGGGATCCAAATAGCGACATTTACAATGAATGGGAGATAGGGGAAAACTGAACGCCGTGAATAGCGTTCGAAGGTGCAAAATCAGTCAAATATTTCCATAAAAAAGCCGCCACAGAAACTTGGCGCTATTAATCCTTCACGAGGCAATGCCAATGTTACATGAGGGAGTTTGGTTTGCGTTCATTTAGGCACTAATTAAACACACTAACTGGGATGCAGAAGTTGACTAATGTTTCAGAGTGGCAATAGGTCTGCCATCGCTTCATAACATGTTCCCGTCACAGGTGAGAATGGCATTGCCTATTATAAAGGGTTATTAAGGGACATAACGTTAACTATCCCATAACGGCAATAACCTCGACTGGTTACTAAAACGCATCGAGTTTGTGCCAACATTTTTGGCATACGTGCATTTTTTAAATCGCACCAGAAATAACCAGAGGATAGCCACGTTGGACGAAACGCCAAACAAAATGAATTAAATCGACTCGTACCCTCGACGCTTTTCCATCCGTTTCTCCGTCAAATGGTTCCATGCTCCTTCGCTTAAGCGATCCTTCCGGACTCATATATTTTTAACAAAAAAAAACTCCACCTTCCCAATAGCGCGTCGAATATAGGACGGAAAGCGCCACAAAAAATGACACGCAGAATAATCGACGCCCCCGTGTCATGACGTTTTGCAGACTGCTTTCCACCCGAGGGATTCTTGCGACCCTGCATTACGAAAATAACGGAAAAAACGGGAAGAGATTGACGGGAGGCTCTGCGTCGCGTCATTCGGGCGTGAATATTTACTGCGGGTGTCAAGTGACTCATTTCACGGAGCAGGAGGAGCGCCATGGATGCATGGGAAATATGTGTAGAGATATGAAACTCCCGCGCGTGCCGCTGCGCTCTTTTTATACACGAGGGACGTTAGAGCGAAAACGACGCGGTAGTGCGGGCTTAACGGCTGCTGCGATTACATCCCATATTAGCAGTGGGGGCAAGAAAGGATGGGGAGTTTAGAGATGGACTTGCTAGATAGAGAATTCGAAAAAAATGAACCAATACATTAAGAACACGTGTGCGCTAATTCAACTTATTGTGTCATTAAAGTTGTGATGTACCATGCAAATATCCTGCATAACACGTTCAAGGTTTGAGAAAACTGGATAAATGGCATTAATTTTTCATATTAAAACTAAGGATGGGTACAAACAAGCGAAGAATCCGTTCTGAGTTCGTAAAATTATAGTCTATAAATAAGGCAGCTTCGACAAAAGTAATGTAACACGTTTCAATTGTTTTACCATAACGATCAAGGTTTTACTTGTATAATGCTACTGATTACAACACAAAAGCTGCAAGGGGAAATTGAAAAAATAAAAACGAATGAATGTAAAAATATCATTAAAAGATTAATCCAGTTCGATCGGTTGGAATATATATTTAAAAGGACGAAATGTTCAACTTCACTCTCGGAATGTACCGACAGCGTCATTAAAGTGCCAGGACACATTTTTGCCAAGAGGAGGGCATTTGAAATATAATGTAGAGCCTAAAATTAAAAGAAAAATTCGAATTGCCGAATACACGAAGAGTGTAGCTGTTCCCGACAGTATTCCTATATTTTATATTAAGTTTTATCATTCGAATATTTTCTACTTCGACCTTTTCCCTAAAGGTCAGGGTTCCTAAGCTGTAGAGGCTCGACTGCGCGCATATACACACACAAATCAAAATAACTTTTTTATAGATGGCATTTACCAAATATCACCCCCAGAATAGCAAGATATATTTTCATGTTTTTTCCACAAGTCTCTACAACACACCAATTCGAGCGTCCTTTGTAGCAGCTACAACACCGAACAACTATTGTCTTCGCAAATTATCACTCTAAAACATCTGGACCGAAACACGCAGCGCGAATCGCGCCTGCCAACGCATGCAATGTCAATGGACATTATCTTTGACCGAAACCCAAAGGAAAAATCAGAAAGATTTTTATACGTTTCCATTGCAAGCACCCTGTATTTATAAAAGCGTTTATAAATGGATTCTTCATTTCGACACCACCTTTTCCTGAGGGATAGGAAAAACAACAGCCACCCTCTCGGAAAAGACGCGCCGCACTTAGTTATCGCCCGCATTTAGGATCCCCGTAATAAGTTTTATTACGCTTCCCCTCAGTAGGCCTCCGGGCGGATAAGCTTCGGACCCCAGCATCTTCCGCGAGGCCTTCCTAGAAACTCTCTCAGACATCTCTCCCCTTTCTGGTTTGGAACCCGCACGCTAAAACGCCTCCCCCTCCATCCACCATATCTCCCCCTCTTTTGCTACGCCGACCCCTCCCTGTATCCACGCACCCTTGGGACGCGCCCCACTCCTCCTTCGCAGTCTGCGTGCCCCCCTGATTGCGCTCTGAAACCACCGCCGAAAGCGGATCGTAAATTATACAGAGGGCGCTTTCGGCGATGCCGCCCTCTAACGGCCCCGCTCCTCCTCCCTCTCCCTTTACCTGCCGGGGCACACTAGCCACCCTTCCACCGCTCGCGGTGAACGCCATCGTTCCTAGCACTCTCACCCCCTCCCATCTTTAGCTCTATTGTATCGCCTTACTGCTTCCCCGCACCATTTCCCCGACCTGACTCCGAACCCCGACCACCAATATCGGCGACCTCCGCCTCTCTCTCTCTATATACCTACGATATGAATTCTCTTTGGGCGAGGAGAAGCCTTAGACCGAGGGTAGGAGAGATAGAGCGAGTTCCAAGTCAAACAGGAACCCACCGACACACGCCCATATACGGAATGTTTTACATCGCCGAGGAGCGCAGTACAATGGGCAGACACGGAGGCGGATGTACATACAATCAAGGAGATGAGGAGGTGAAACGCAATTAGCTAATATCCGTTATATTGTGCGGTTAATTGGACCAATTTGTCTAGGGAAGAAATGGCGTTCGAATCGACAGGGAAATGTGGAATTTGACGATCGTTAATAAGACGGACGTGAACTTTGGGTTAAATTTGAAGGCATTTGCGAATTAATGTTTAAATTGGTCCTTTTATAAATTACTTTTTACAAAACAAGCTTGAGGTTTCGTAACGGAAGGCAATAAAGAGTCATAAAAGATCTACGTTCATTCCATTATCGTATTTCTTATTTAAAAGAGTTTTTCACCCTCTAGCTTATGTAGCACTAACAACACACATCGAAAACGGAATAACCAATCAACAGAAACCAATTTAAAAAAGGAACGATCGATTTCCCCGTAAACGTTGAATCCAATTGATGCATTGGGTAACTCCAATAGCCATATAGAGTTTGGGAAAATCAGGTGTGCGTCGGTTTCATAGCATCCGTCATCAGCGCTATCAGCGTTGATTCACCGATTACGTATTTTGATATTTTTACGAACTTTTATATTAACTTCGCTTTATATATATATATATATATATACTAGGGGCCTATTTCAACTCTGTATTATTATTTAATTTGCAATATTTCTTTATATACAATTTAGTGCTCGAATTCTTTAATACCCCACATATTTCTATGTGTAAACCAAGGTTCAGGCGTAAAAATGCCAACTTTGGCTAAGGTTTGCCTTGCGATTTATTTATTGTCATGGCATAAGACAGTTTGATCGCGAATTGTCTGCAATGCATGTTAAAAGGAATTGCTGGATCATTTGGCGTGTCAATTTTTACACGTGAGATAAGGTCAACGATTACAGCCATAAAACCAGTAATGACTTCCAATAATTAATTTAATTATTAATCACATTTAATTAAGCAATCACTCATCATTCTCTCTCATATTTTCCAATCATAACCCACGTTACGTGCCTCTTATTAAATAATGGTGCATTCGGTTCTCGAGTTAAATTATAATGTTCTCCTTCAGATTCAATAAACTTGATTGTATTGTAACTTTAATTGGAATAAAATAAAAATTAAATATATATACCGATAATCAAATGAAACTTATACGTATACAGCATCTATATTAATTTAATTTAACATTATTACGTAAGAGTTTCATTTAAATACTAACTAAACTTAATATAGTGTTGTATACATTGAAGCTTTCTGTACTTTTCGATATAATAAAGAAATTCTGATTTTAATTCTTGCCGATACGTAAATGAAGCTTCAATGTGTAAACTGTTAAACGAAGCCAATATGAAAGTTTAAGCTGAACACGACTTCTATTAGTTATAAAGTGTTCCGCCAGGTTGCAGCATTCCACACCCTATACAGAAGGTTTTGAAAACTAACTGCGCTTGGGAAGCGTCACCTCACCTTGTACAATATAATAGAGATATATGTTTTGGATCTCGTCTAACCTGAAAAAAATCCAAAGCTGCTTGCGGGGTTCGAACCACCTCAGCTGAGATAATCATCGCGTAAGACGAGTGATTTAATCACCTCGGGCACCAGATCCTCGCGTTGGCGCTGCGAAAAATGTAATCTGAATTCGCGTGGGAAGATAGATCAAATTATAAGCGTCCAAGATAGCAACGAGATTAAACGAACTATTGTCATTGTTCGTGGTGAAATAGAAGTCTCTTTATTTTAATGTGGATTTGTATTGATACGAACATTCCTACGTTTCTTGAAGGGACATTTCTGCTAATAATTTTAATTTTTTACTTATCGTAATTATTATTGATAGTAAGTTTTTATTTATCTTAAAAACTCTTTACCTTTATTCACTATTTAAGATAGGTAATACTGTTGTAAAGGATGTTAAATTGAACAAATTTAAATGAAACATTTAAAAGTGTTGTATTGTAGCTTAGCAATTCTTCAGCTAACTATACTTATACAGTGTTTTTATATGGATGGTTTATGTGATGTTAGGAAAAGAACAATTTATTATTTTTGTCGTTTAAGTTAGGTGACTAAAATATGAAATATTCAACAATTTCACTCCTACTAGTACAGGGGTGGGCAAACTTTTTACGTGGAGGGCCATATTAACAATCTCAGCTTCTTAGGCGAGCATTAGCGGATGAAAATGCTTTGGCGAGCCATGTTAGGGTTCACATCGGAAGTTATTTGAGATAATGCGAGAGATTCTGTTAGTGAAAACCAATAATAAATAATGTATTTATCCCCATAACATCACTGGAAAAGATTTTCCAGCCATGATTTTAAGCTACAAATATGAAATTATCTTTATTTTATATTACGGTGGCTTTCATAATGGCATGGCGGGCCACATGTAGCCCGAGGGGCCGTAGTTTGACCACCCCTGCACTAGTATCTAAAGCTGAATTACTCTCAACTAGCAGTATATTTTCGTTGATTTTAAGCAATATGGATGGATGTCAGTATTTTCATTAATGAAATAAAAGATACTATCAAATTTCTTACTACTTATATACTAAACATTCTTACGTTTGTCACTGAGTTCTCTACTTCTGTCTGCCATTCTCTCAACTGTAAAAATATTAAAGGTTAAATAGAGACCCCCACATCACTGTTAGACACTTTTGCAACTTTTTTCGCCCATGAAAGCAGAAAGGTTATCATAATTATATTATAGAGTTGATTCATATTTAAGTATTAACTATATAAAAGTTGGTTATAAAAATTAATTTTTATATCTTCACTTGTTAAGAATCTACTATGGGTGAATCACGGCTGTAAACTAGCCAAAATGCGCACCCGTGTTTCCCTATTGTTTGATTTTAAGAACTAAATAGTTTATCAACAACATCCGAGGACAATATCCTAGCTCGAGTCGCTATAAGAGCCTTTTGCTATTATTATTAACATTTAGTAAGAAGAGCAATCCAGCTGTATTTTTTACTTTTTAGGTAATATGAAGACAATAATTCTTAATTATTTTTACAGCATATCGGCCGACTTCCCAAATTTTCCGTAAACATTAAAATAATTCACGAATGTTATTCATATTTTCACTTGGGATCCTTAGTTAAATAGATTTTCGCAAACAGTGAGGATGCCACAACCTATTTCCACTGTAGTTTAATACAGCCTACAAAAAATTATTGTAGAAATCGTTTAGAAGAAGAAACAATTAGTAATTATTTTTACCTATCGAGAAAATTAAAGAGTCACGAGATCATCCACAATTCAATACACAAACTTGAGAATAATGCAACCGCATTGAAATGCGTATAAAAATGTCATGATTCAACTGCCCAAGGCGTGGAAACACCATCATTTAATCCAGGATCTCACGCCATCCTTACAAACCAACTTCGATAAATCGCCCATTTGGACGAAATGAACCGCCACGCCAATTTTCTATAGAACTAATCACCACCGTTTTTTCCACCAACGACCGTGAATACATCGACATTAACTTCTTCTGCGCGATCCCGGCCGATAGCTCATCCCATAACGAGCAAAGCGTCAATTTCGCGACCGATAAGTCATGAAACAACGAATTAAGCGACGGGGAGGACGAATTTTATCGCCCGTGATGGATTCGCGCGATTACTCCAACGGCTGAGGCGATCGATTCGGGAAAATGGGGAGAGGGGGTGGAGGGAGAGGGGGTGGAGGGAGAGGGGGTGGAGGGAGAGGGGATGGAGGGAGAGGGGATGGAGGGAGAGGTGGTGGGGAGAGGAGGACAGGATGGAAAATGCACCCGCGACGTCCAGTCCATAAAGACCCGTTGAGTGCTCGCGAGCGGCAAACGTCAATGGCGCACTTTGCGCGACCGGCTCTAAAAACAGGGGGAAGAGGAACTGAGGCGTTAAAAAAAAACTACCCACGGTACCGAACGACCCGCAGGACGATGATTTTGCGAAACGCGACTGGGAAAACAACCTCGGTCCCAGATGGACTTCCCGTCCCACGCGTCCCCATGCACCGCCTCTCATCTCCGCCATCACCGATCCAGTCCTCCAGTTTCCCACAGCTATGCGAGAGGGGAAGACAAATTCCGATTGCCGGCCGCAAGGTAATCAAATAAATTGCACGCTCGTCGAGAGAGAGAGCACACGCGGTCCTTGATGGACTTCGGCTGTTGTGTTATTCGGAAAATGCGACGAATAAAGCGCGTCATCTGTGGGCGGACTATAAAAAGGGGATTTTCGTTTGGCGCTGCGCGACTTTTGGCCCATCTCCTCGCTCCTTTTTTCCTACCCGCAATAACGCACTCCCCTGCTTCTGAAAACTCGGCAGATGACGTATCCTCTTCTCCCCTTCCCGCCCCCCAAATTTTTACCAATCTCTTGCGGAAAGCATGATGCGGGGTTGCCCTACCTGCGCCCTGCGGGTAGAATGCGGCCCTTTAAGTAATGTTATGTGGCCCACCACCAGTGTTTCATATTTTAAAAACATTTTAATATTTATTTTGATTTACATACCAAATATTACTTTTTATCCAGCAAAATGTTTAAATATCTAGCGTTAAATTGGGGCCCCTTAGTGAGTAGTTTTCAATTCGAATAAGTTCTTTTTAAAGTTTTTTTGTGAGCTCTTCTCAAAGGTATTTCTATGATTGAATTCCATCATGATTTTCGATATTGAAATTTTAAGTCTAAGAACATAAGTTTAACTTTTCACTCATATGGTGCTTAAGGATCTCTAGTTAACTTCCGATTGACTTTAATCCAGTCCGCTGAAGCGTTGGCAATTCCCAATGCGGCCCACCATGCAGAAAAGATCGCCCACCCCTGGCCTGGTTGACCCTTTCCGAATGGCCCCGCTCCCTGAAGCTCGCGGTGTCACATCTAGGTTAAGGCGCGCGTGACGGGACGCATAAGTTATTAGTTATCCTCTTTCCGCTCCATTTGTTACAGCACCTCTAAAAAAAATACGAGCGGCAGCGAAAAAGACCCAGCGCCACAAAACATCGAACTTGCAGGGTCTAACCCGAACAAATGGCCGACAACGCGGGTTTAATAAGCCATTTCCTGTTTACAAGCTCTTAAAAAGATCGATATAAACCGCTCAGCTACGCATGTTTCAGTTCTCGCTGATCCACGTATGTTTTGAAGAGAAAAAACTCCCACGTTCCGACTCAAACAACATGTTCGGGGACCGCGTCGGACGTGTCGGAACGAAAAAAAATTAATGAGCTTTTCCGGGTCGATCGTTTGTAAAACTTCACGGGAAAACGGACAATATATTTCACGCGAGAAAATAGTTTTTGCCGGCCATAAACACATTTAGAAAACATTAACTCGATCCGGTCGAGTTCCGCAGTACGAAACATGGCTTACGGCCCGCCGGGGAGCGATACGTACGCCAGCGAATCACGGGCCATGAGTACGCACACGATTTCGAACTCCGCAATAAGTAAAAATAAGTCCAAAACGGGCTAAATCGACCACTGACCAGCACCTCCCGAATCGTCGGCGTCCGCAATTCGCCAATATTCTTCAATTTAGCACCTTCTAAAGCCACACGCTGAAGCTCGGTAGCGTATAGGCTAAAGGCGATAAGTGCAAAGCATTCATTTCTATTTTGGGGCCGATGCCGAACTACAATTAGGGGTCTTTCATTCAGTTATCGCACCCCTTTAAACGTCCAGAAATTGTCCAATTGTTTTATTAAATGCACACTGAATTTGTCGATTAATGCAATCCAGATAACAGGTCGGGTCAAAGACCGAAGGAACGAGGGCGTACAAATGGCTGATAATACGGAAAACCCGTATAACATACTAACGTTGTTTTGGCATTATTCCCAAATAACTATTATGCCAATTTTCCCCTTTCTGAGAATATCGTTTCTCAAATCCTTCCTCGGTTATAATACGCGATTCTAAGGCCATACTGGAGAAGCGCTTTAGTGTCATATTTGATACACAATGCGGAAAAAGACTCCGCTTCATCAAATATAAAGCATCAGATTAGACGAGAGAATCGGGTTAACATAATTGCAGTTGCAATTAATGTTAATTTCATCCAAAAGGAACTAAACTGAAAAAAATAGATAAGAATGCGCATATTTAACATCGATAAAAGTAAATCTCATCACATTTGCGAGGAAGTTTCACCGCTGATTTCGTGGCCATCTTAAATGAAGAATTCGCGTGGAGTGCTTACAGTCTCTCTTTAGTAGAGAAATCCAATCCCGCTTATCCGATCCAGAGATCGGTTCGCGAAACAGGAGCGGAGGCAAGGGCAGATAAAAAATAAACACGAAAAAGTAGCATTTAGTGCCAAACTTTACATGCAAACGAGGCAACTAGGAGGCGGAATCGGGAGGAGGGGATGAATGCAATAAAAATCCTTAGAATCTCTTAAACACGAACAAACAAAATGTTGGACAAGCATCACGACACGGTCGGATAATAGACACCGCGACATCGGATACAATCAGTGGACGCGAGCATTAGGACCAAATTGGGAGCTCTTTTACACGTTTTGAACACGCTACGTATACCAGTCCACTTCAATCCGAAACACTCGTCAACAACTCGCCCCTCGCAGCTTTTGCGCTTCTTTTAGTTCCCGCGACTCTAAGACCCATTTTAACGATCGTCTGGGACGATAAGGCCTCCTATAGCTAATCTACCCAAATATAATATAATACATAAAATGAATAATAAGCGCGCGAGTGCAGTGGAAATATAACATACTTAGAGCAAATAAAACCAAATCGATCTCTTCAATCAATCCGATTACATTGAATCTTACTTTTTTACCATCTAATATATTATAACTGCGGTGTCCCTGCCTGCGCCTGAAGCCTCGAGTGACGTCACCTCCCGGCATGAACGCAAATAAACCGAGAAAGGTCGGTTCGGTTTCGACGAATCTTCCGCCTGAATACTCGGCGCGAACTATTGCAGGTTTTAAATGGGTAGTCTCCCCCGGAAAGGCATGGGTTCGATAGCAGGATAGTTTTCGTTTTTATGCGTTCTTTGCACGAAGTGAACGCATATAGGGGAGGTCGTTTCCGTCCGCCCACATGTTAAAACTCGGGAACCGCTGGACGTATTATGTCGAAATTTGGTTTTGGGGAGTTTTGCTAAAATTTATCGACCGATTTCAATTTTGGTCCAACTCGAACTACAATGATGACCACTTTACATCAATGTTCCTTTGTTTCAACTCGGGAGCCGTTGGGCGTATTTGATGAAATTTGGTATTGGGGAGTTTTGCTCAAATTGGTAGACCGATTCCAATTTAGGTTAAAATCGGACAACAATGACGACCACTTTACATGACCTACAAATGGTTTACAATGTTCCTTAGTTTCAACTCGGGAACCGCTGGACGTATTTGGATGAAATTTGGAATTGGAGAGTTTTGCTAAAATTAATCGACCGATTCCAATTTTGGTTAAAATCGGACAATAATTACGACTGCTTTACATGAAGACCTGCATGCATTTTACAACGTACCTCGCTTGATTCTCGTTAAATTCTCATATGAGCGAAAAAGATTGAGAACATTGTGAAATCTCAAAGAACGCATTTGAAAACTCTGTGTACTCCGACATGGAGTACACCTTTCCAATCTTGTTTCGTTTGATTTATACGTAATCGGCTAGAGTACGTTGTGTAAACTTTTATTCTTTAACATTTTAAAATATCTTACGATCGAGACTTCGACTCAAGATTTATACCATTTCACGCAGAAAGAAATGAAGATTATTATTCTTATCAGCGATTCTGTTGTTTAATTCGTGTTTGCTCATATTTTAAGTTAATATTAGATTTTCTCCGGTTTTTCGACATTTTAAAAAGGAGGTTGCTAGGGTAACCGGCATCGTTCATCTCGGATGTTTGCATTGCTAGACTCGGACTTCAAGTGCATTTTCCCTATGCTTGCAATAAAACGCATGAGGGACAAAAACAGATTAAGTCTCGAGTGACGTCACTTCCCAGTATAAACGCAAATAAATCAAGAACGGTCGGCTCGATTCGACAAATCTTTCGCCTGAATACTCGGCGCGAACTCTTGCAGGTTTTCAGCGCGTAGTCGTCTCCCGAAAGTTTTCGTTTTTGCATTTGTTTAACACATAATCGGCTGGAATACGACGTGTAGACCTTTAGTGCTTAACACTTTAAAATAATTTACGATTGAAACTTTCACTCGATATTTGCACTATTTCACGCAGAAAGAAATGAAGATTCTTCTTATTCTTACCTTCGATTTCGTTGTTTAATTCGTGTTTGCTCATATTTTAAGTTCAGATAAGATATTCTCCGATTTTTCAACATTTCAAAAATCTGATGTGGCCACCACATAACTTTCTCCATATCTGTAATATTTCTAAAAATTCCAAATAGGTTACATGATAAATAAATATTTTAAGAAACTGGGAGAAAATTTTAGACTTTACAAAGAACAGAAATAGACTCAAACCATGACCTTCTGTTATTGGATATAGCCACAAAGCTCCAACAGTTAAGAAAAGAAAAAGGAGCGTTACTGACAAGGAGAGGACACGGTAGTGGGGTCACGGATTTTTATGAAACCTGGTAGGTGTATAGCTCTGGATTCACGGATCACTGCAAACCTCCCTTTTGAGTGTATATGGGCGATAGTTTTTCCGAAAATCGCGATTAAATAATGAAATTTCACGTCAACTGGTATAAATTTAATAATGCACGCCTAATTGATCAAGTAATTGCTGGCGGTGAGCGTATAGTGGTTGCGTCCGAAACGTAAGGGCGCGAGTTCGATTCTCTCGTGAGTTGGTTTTATTTTCATTTCGCCTCCTTTTACAAATCCTTTTTCGCAATAAAATTTAACTGGGCAGCCACGTTGATATTTTTATTTTTGTCTGTTGTTTGGTGGTGATTCGAATTTTTCTCTCAAGTTATTCAAAGCACAAAGTTTACATTATTAAATCGCATATTCTTCATTGATCTCGGCACACGCTACATCCTATATTGCTGCTTATGACATGGAAAGAGGCTCTGAAATTATTTTTGCGAAGACTTCACCCGTTAGTGATGCTATCGGCCGCTGTAAGAATGTGTTCGTGACTTGCACTAATTCGGGGAAGTTGCATACTACCAACTATGAAATGTATTTAGACGTGGTATGGAAGCCGTATGTGATGGAAAAAAAGTTCTTGCTTCTTATAGATTCGTGGCCACGACAGACAAGCCAGGCCTTGTACGACGAACGATTCATGAATGTGAACAACTAGCCAACTTATGGCGTCCAAGTTATTCCCCCAAAGTGTACCTCGGTGTGTCAGCCTCTCGATGTATACTTTTATCGTCAGGTTAAAAAATTCATTTCGCGGCTGCAAAATGCTGGACAGTTGCTCCGGCAAAAGAGGGAAATCACCAGCCGTATGGATGTAATTAAAATACACGCGTTAATTCATAGCCAGCTTTCAGCTAAAATTTTCCATGAAATGATTAGGTATGCGTGGCTTGCATCCAAAGAGAAGTCTTTTTCAACGTTAACCAAGTAAAATTTCCAGATGAAATGGAAAATGCATTTGCGAGGAGCAGAGTTTTGCAAAATGTTCTTGGTGCAGAAAGTTTTTGTTTCCAATGTTATTATGACTCTTATCACCCAGGAAACTGCGAAGAAATTTGCTAAGATAAAACAAAAGTTCCGTTACCTGTCGATTCATAAGATAATTAAAGTTTCCCTTTTAACTCTCCACATCATTGGTCCCAGTGATGATTGGCGGTTGTAGATTATTAATGCTTTTAATCAGTCAACCGAATTTCTGAGGGATTCATAAAATAAATATTTTTATTTATTTATATTACTGTACTTTTAACGGACCTCTCACCAGTTCATGTTTTTTTATACTTTCAACGACCCTTTGCCTGGTATACCTCCGCTTATATTATAAGTATTCGGGTGAAGTCTTCGCAAAAATAATTTCAGGGATTCTTTCCATGTCATAAGCAGCAATTTAGGAGGCAGCGTGTGCCGAGATCAATGAAGAATACGCGATTTAATAATGTAAACTTTGTGCTTTGAATAACTTGAGAGAAAAATTCGAATCACCACCAAACAACAGACAAAAATAAAAATATCAACGTGGCTGCCCAGTTAAATTTTATTGCGAAAAAGGATTTGTAAAAGGAGGCGAAATGAAAATAAAACCAACTCACGAGAGAATCGAACTCGCGCCCTTACGTTTCGGACGCAACCACTATACGCTCACCGCCAGCAATTACTTGATCAATTAGGCGTGCATTATTAAATTTATACCTGTTGACGCGAAATTTCAATATTTAATCGCGATTTTCGGAAAAACTATCGCCCGTATACGCCCAAAAGGGGGGTTTGCAGTGATCCGTGAATCCAGAGCTATACACCTACCAAGTTTCATAAAAATCCGTGACCCCACTACCGTGTCCTCTCCTTGTGAGACGTAACTAAGCGTCAATTGTTAACAATAGTCGTCGGGAGGGGGCGTGGTGGTGGCAGCTCTAAATATACGATATATCTTAAGGAATGCATTATATGGGAAGATGTTTCAAACAAAAGTTGTAGAAAATTAAATTTCCGACAACATTTATTCCAATGCATTTTTACATTAATCAAATATTAAAGCAAATATTTTAAAAACGGATAAGTGACAAGAGTAAACACCCACTTCCGATATACCGATTTTTACCAAAAACTAATTAGTTGTTTTGCCTTTAACAAAAATGTCAAATACAAAATTTTGCGTTGGCCTGCTTAATAGTTTTTTAGTTAGAGCACCCACAAAAAACTCACATACACACAGACATCATCGAGGAAATGGTCAAAACGTGTTCAGGGGACCTCAAAACGTGTACATCTACATCTACAGTTTACCCTGCAAGCCACCGCAAGGGGGTGTGGCAGGGGGTGTATTAACACCAAGGGGAAAACTCCAAAATTAGGCCTTGGTTTACGCCCCTACGCGAGGTTACTTTTGATCGCAAGTTTTATTCTGCTCATCTATCGTTCTAGGGAAAAATGAGCCTTTGTATCTCTCTGTCCTACAGGCCATCTCTCTTATTTTACGAGGATGGTCCATTCTACCGATATAGGTGGGAGTTCTTATTATTTCTTTGACGTCGCTGGAGAAAGTACTCGTTCTAAATCTTTCAAGAAGTTTTAACCTAGCACGTGATCGACGCTCAGCTAGTGATTCCCATCCTAAGTCCTGTATCAAGCCTGTAACGCTTATATTTCTATCATAACAATTTTTGACGAATCTAGCAGCTTTTCGCTGCACTTTCTCTAACTCGGCGATTAAACCTTTCTCGTACGGATCCCATATGCTCGACGCATACTCTAGCAGCGGTCTAACTAAAGAAAAGTAACATGTCTCTTTGACTTTTTCTTCGCTTTTACCTACTATCCGTTTGATAAATCCTAGTTTTTGCTTAGCTTTCCCGGATATATTTCGTATGTGTGTGTCCCACGAGAGGTTACTTGTTAAAATGACACCTAAGTATTTGACGGATTCGGATAATTTTAGATGTACGCCTTCTATACTGTAATTCATCGCCTCAATTTCTTTGTTTCTCCAGAATCTCATGACGGAACACTTACCTAAGTTCAGCTCTAATTGCCACTCTTTACACCAATAGAGAATTGCGTGTAGGTCGTTAGAAAGTAATGCTTGATCAGCAGGACTGTTAATCTCTCTGTAAACTACCGTATCATCCGCGAATAACTTGATTTTACTTGTAATAACATTATCTAAGTCATTTATGTATATAAGGAATAATAGGGGACCGATGACACTTCCCTGTGGGACGCCGGAGGACACACTGACCGAATCTGATTTAAATCCATCTATGACTACCATTTGTTCCCGATCATTGAGAAAGTCCCTGATCCACTCGATTATCTTTCGATTTATTCCACAGGCTTGTAATTTTTTCAATAACTTAATATGAGGGACTTTATCGAATGCCTTCTTGAAGTCAAGAAAAACCGCGTCTAGCTGGGTCTTTCGATCACCGGATCGTAGTATATCATGTGCAAACAGAGCGAGCTGTGTTTCACAAGATCTTGCCTTCCTAAAACCGTGCTGATATTTACTGAGCAAGTCCTGGCTATCTAAGAAGTCCATCACAGAACTAACGATGATGTGCTCTAGTATCTTGCAAGATATTGAGGTTAGCGAAATCGGCCTGTAGTTTTCTCGGTCGTCTTTTTTCCCGCCTTTATGTAGCGGAGTTATAAACGCTAATTTCCATTCCTTAGGTATAACGCCATGACTAAGTGACTTACTGAAAACTGTTTCGAGATAAGGTGCTATTTCTAACGCTAATTCCTTTAATACTCTAGCTGGTATCTCTTCCGGTCCCGGGGATTTATTTGCATTTATGATTTTGAGCTGTTTTGCTATACCTTTCGCTGATATAAGTATATCGTTCATCTTCTCTTCGCTTGGTTCGGGTGGATCGACCTTCCTTTTCTCCACTTCGGTCGTAAATACGCTTTGAAAAAATGAGTTTAACAAGTTTCCTTTATCAATGCTATCGTAAACTACCTCTCCTTTGTCGTTTCTTAATGGTGCTACGGTTGGGCGTCGATCTTGAACTTCTCTAACATAAGACCAAAAGATTTTGGGATTTTCGTTTAGATGTTCACAGAGAATCTTTTTCTTAAAGTTCATTAATGCCTTGCGCATAATCTTTTTAATCCAAGTCCGTCAATTTCTGTACTTGTTTGAAATTGTATTTATTACCTCCTGTGACATATTATTTTTGGTGCATTTAAGTTTTGAGTGAAGCTTTCTTTGTCTCCTGAGAGCACATCTAACCTGCCGATTATACCACCTAGGTTCTCCATTATCGGTAATATATTTACTTGGTATGTACGTATTTATACCTGTTCTAATTACTGATAAGAAAGCTTTCCAAGTTTCCTCAACGTTCTTCGTGCTTGCTAATTTTCTGAAAGTTGCGTAATCTTTAATAAGTTTCTCTTTAAAGTCCGCAAAGTTAGCATTTTTAAATATGTACACTTTTCGCTTAGGCTTGCGATACTTTACGAATGCTATGTTCAAGATAACTCGGACTACTCGGTGATCGCTGATTCCTTCTTCAATAACTACTTCAGAAACACGTTCAGGGATATTAAGTGCTATTAAGTCTAATATATTGTCCTCTCTCGTGGGTTCTCTGACTACCTGAATAAGGGAATGTTTATTGAAGATGTCTATTAGTGCTTCGCATGACTCACGATTTCTACCGGGTGGTGTGAAGCTGCAACTGCGCCAATTTATCGAGGGTAGATTAAAGTCTCCCCCTACTATAGTAAGACTTTTGCTATTTTTCATCTGTATTGAGTTGATCTGGGCCTCTAGCTCAAAAATTTCTTCTGCGTCTGCACCTGGCGGCCTATAGCATGCACATACATGTATGTTTCCTAAACCCCCCCTGCTGATTGTACACCAAATGCTTTCTATTCTGTTTTCCGTAAACTCAATTGGCGAACTGATAAGCGTGTCCTTCACCGCTATAAAAACTCCACCTCCGTTCCTATTTACCCTATCTCGTCTGTGAATATTATATCTTAAGGGGAAAATTTCTCGGTCGTGTATATCCGAAGTTAGCCAGCTCTCTGTGCCTATCACAATATCTGCCTCAGTTTCCTCTAATAAATTCTGAAATTCTGCTGTCTTATTCCTGATACTACGGCAGTTTATATTTAAAATTGTTAATGAGTCGCTTTCGGACAGCTTCTGAATTTTTTCTGTGTTATGGATGGTGCGACTTCTAAGAGAGGCGTTATCATTGCTATTGTTAGCGCAGAGTTTATTGAGTCCCAACGTCGACCTAGGTATTGACCTACTATCGCAGTTATTTGATGACCCCGAGATTGACCTACGCACTGGCCTACTCCCTAATCTAAAAAAGCTCTACAATGCTCGTAGATTCTACCACCTACCTTCTGGGCTGCCACGGCAGTATAGTGAACTCCCGATTTCCGTTGAAATGCCGAAGTCGATTTTTTTTCATGAAAACAATGCTTTCCCCTATACTACGTATGAAGAAAGTAAAAAGGAGTTTCCTAATGTTGCTGGCATTGTTGTTCTCAGATTTTGTATTGTTGGACTCATACTTTTAAGTAAATTTGCACTAATCTTACAATGAAACAAACGCATCAAGGACAAAAACCAATTGAAAATTTATGTGAAAATTTTAGTGTAGATATAAAAGATATGAAACAGTTAGCAAAGAAACTTGAAGTCAGAAACGACTCCAATGCATTGTAATACTGGACAATTTAACATTTCAAATAGGAAGATAATTCACGCTTACATTGAAAATATCGTTCTGTTTGCAAATTTTGTTGGGGAGTTTAAAGCAAAGTACTATATTCATAATGTTTGTGATTAATTTCTTTTGATAATTAAGCAATATCTTTGACACGTGGTCGGGGCATTTATAGAGATTACTTGATATTAAACAAACCACAGAACATATGATTTGCTATATCATCGAACAAAACAAAAACTGTTGTGTACCGGTAAGTGTTAGACTAAATCATGTAGGTCTGTGTTTTTGGTTATAAAAATGGTGAGAACTACGTATATGATTATTTTGAGAGGGCAATAAAAGTGGTTCAACTAATAACACCCTGTGTAACAATTTTTTGTCATAGGAACTATCGCATTGGGCCACTTCACCCAAAGTTCCCTAAATGTTTGCAGGAAGTACTGCAATGGGCCCATACTTCATCTATTGTTATCCATGCCAATATTTACGGTTCCGAGTTGTCAGGGGTGCATAACGAACAGGATAACGAATCGATTTTTCGGCAGGTGCCATCAACCGCTTTTAACTCTTGGATTCTTCTTCCGAATGATGGTGCAGAGTTATGCAGAATTAACGTGCATCCTTTTTTTAAAACTGATCCTGAATATTTTTTGTGTGGCGATATAAAATAGTAAATTCAAAACCCTCAAAAATTTCAAATATTTCTTTATTTTAGAATTATACGAACGCTTTCGTACTCCACGCGTAATATTCTCGAATACATGAAAAAGATCACTGAAATCGGTATTTATCGATATGATAAACAAAGTATGGTTAGTCTAATGTCCACAGCATGTAAATTTGGCGCCGTCTATGACCAACAGCTACAAATATCCTAGAAAACTTGAAACAGCATAAGAATCCGACTCGTGTTTTAGCCTTTTGACCTTTTAATAGAGCCACGAGTAAAACTCGTTATGAGGACTCGAGGTGGTAACAACAGAATTTAATAGCCGTCCAGACACGCACAAATTGAAGTTATTTTTTTATTAGATCAGCTGAAACCTTCCCAAGTGGGTAGAGTGCATTAAGGAGAGTGCGCATTCCCTTTTCTCCGCACACAAATCTCCAGTTCTAAGCCGGGTACGGATTTCTTATCCTCGGCGCTCTCCGAGCCAATTCCGTGCGGAAATTAGGGAAGGAAGAGTTTGCGAATGCGGGTGGGACGGAGAGATAGAAGAAAGGGACGGAGAGATAGAAGAAAGGGACGACGTCTCTTCCCATTGCTATCGTGCGGGGTCAATTCACCCATTAGGCAGAAGACGGTGCCGTGCAGCTGGGATTTTCGTTCGGCGCGACGAACCATGCTCCGACCTCTTTAAGAGACGATCCAACAGAAGAAGCGATTACTGTAGCATTTAAAGGACGATGATCTAAGCTCTTTAAAGTAGAACAGAGGCGAGAGAGAGAGAGAGAGAGAGAGCGTTTTCGGCGAATCGCGGTGAGAGGTCGTTAAAACGCTAGGGCAAAATTGAACGGCGAGAAATGAGAGAGAGAGGAAGAGTTTTTAAAGGGCCGCGCCCTAGAAACGGTCTAATTTGCGTCGCGCGGAATGGCGGAGTTTTCGCTTATAATATGGGAAAGAACCGTTTCAAAGTGAGGTTGCCTTTAATTGGGGGAAATATTTTCCGATTTTTCCTTTTTTGGTCGCTAGAATATGGGAGAACTTCGCTAAAACGCTTCCGATGCACATTTCGGAGGACCCCTGTAGTCGAATAGAAAATTTTAATAAGACGTTGCTCGCAATTGAAGTGATGAGTTGATAAATTATATTGTTTTCATCGTGTCTTCGCCCCCGAGAAACTTATGAAACGGACTTCGGGTAATATCGAACAGCCAAGAAAATTATTCTATCCAATTGATGAGTAGATCGCCATTTTATTGACGGATCGAAGAATAAATTGGAAAATAATCGTCAAATAAGACGCTTTAATCCAGGAGAAATTTTATAAATGGAATAAGATCAAATTCTTCTTGGAGTCAATCGATTAAGTCTCATGTAAAGTAAAGGAATTCAAACCTTCCGAAGTTTCGATGGGATGCATTGTCATACTAACGAGGTACTTGCCGACGCCAAGGAATTGATTAGAGGCCCACCAAGCGAAGGACTAAGTTTCGGAGGGATAGTTGGCTGCCCTTCAATAACTCCATCAAAGTTCTCGTATCCGAGCTATCCAGCGGTAATTAATACTATCTCACCGTGATAGAGCGAGGAAAAAGGCGATTGGGTTTCTGATCCCTCAACAATGTGCGAGAAAACAAACAAGTAGGGTTGTGCACGGATTTCCCGTGGTACATCAGTGCTTTTCGTCAAATTCGCCGTAGTGCAATCATATATTTATGTATTTCCTTTGAAATCGGAAAATTATTTTTCCTTATATGGCGGTAGCCCTGCTTCATAGATACGCTCGAAACATGTTCATTTCATTTTGCCAGTTCAGCTAAAAACTTCCAAACCCATAGATACAGAAAAATTCTAACCTTGATATTGTGATAGCCCTGTTTAGTCGACCCGGTTGAAAAATGCTGTTTTGGTTATTTATTTATATGAAGATTATATGTACCATATTGGATTAAAATTCATGCTGCCAGTTCTCTATAAATACGTGTAAAAATAAAATTTTATTTTTGTTGTGACAGCCCTGCTCTTTATCTCCGCTTTAAACACCTTGATTTCATTATGGTATGTTGTACAAATCTTATATACAGAATTTAGTTGAAATCCCTTTAGGTAATTCTTTCCAATCCGTAATTACTGAAAGAATTTAATTTGTAAGTGTGGCACCCCTGTTTGTTTGATCCGGTCCAAATATGCTATTATGGTTTTGTATATATGTGTATATTACAATTTTTAAATTTGGTTAAAATTGATATCAACAGTTCAACACAAATACTTGTAAAAAATTTTTATACTTGTATTGTGGCAGGCCTGCTTTCTATATCTATACTAGTTATCTTGATTTTGTTTTTCTATGTTACACGCCTCCTTCCTACAAAAGCTCATTGAAATTGGTTAAGCCAATTACTTCCAAATTCATAATTACAGAAAAGTTTAACTTTGTAATTGTGGCACCCCTGCTGAGTAGATCCGGTCCAAATATGCCACTTTGGTCATTAATTTATGTGAATATTATATGTACCAATTTGGTTGAAATCGGTTCCGCCAATTCTTCCCTGATATATGCGTACGGACATCACGACGAAAAGCACTAAAAACCAAAGACTCACTCACGAATATACCTGGAAATAGGCGGGAGTGAAATTACGAGTTGATTTTTGCCTAGTGCCTTTATGCCCGTAACGCAAAAAGCAGAACCAACCTGGACGATGCGAAAATGTAGAATCTCATCGGTTAAAAATGTTTCATTTCACGCAAAATTTTGTTTCAAATTTTTAATTTCTTTTAACTAGATCATAAACAGTAGTACTTCACGGCATTTACCATGATCATATCAGAGATAACCAAGGCGAGCATATAGCATTCTATCCAGCCAGACAAGTTAACCAACGCTGATTCCTGACCAAGGTTGATTTTTGAAAAAGTGCACTTAAATAGTCGCAAAATGGCATGCAAAAACTGATGATCATTGCGGCAAGAAGCCGTTTGCGAACCACCGATCCTCGATAGTACAGAATTGAAAAAATCGAAAACTGAAGTCACTTATGGATACAAAGAAAATCTAAAGATAAATAAGTTCATTACGTAAAACATGCATAGACTAATAATAACTATTAATCAATAAAAGGTCGAAGTATAAACTTCACTCACTTCAATTTGTCTTAAGATCAGCTTAATTCTTAAATCGCCGAATGGCAGATGAGAGCCGTTAGGTTTCTTTTTTATACTCGAATTAACTCTCAATAGTTCGACATATAGCACGATTATCGCCATTTTTATCGCATCAATCGAGAGAAAAAATATCTCTTAAAAACCTCCGACGTCGTTTGTTCGCCATAACAAAGAAGAGAGAAAACCCTTACACCCTTTTCCACCGGGCAGGCACAAGGTCTCTTCGCAACCGCTTCCAAATCAATCAACGCCATCCATCCTCTCCCTCCTTCCTCCCTATATCCTCACTTTTCCCAATAATCCCAATCGAATACCGCGAACAACTCTCCTATCACGTCTTCCTCCTACTCTATTATCCTCCTCTCCCTCCTTCCCCTCTTACGCTCCCTTCCCATCCCCTTTCTCCCACCCTCCCTTCTCCCGAACCCCATTTCTCCTCTCCCTCCCTTCCCACCTCTTTCCCAGCCTCTCTTTATAGCAGGGCTCTCGCCCGGAAACAACCTCGCCAACTCCCTCTTGTTGCTTCTCTGGATATATCCCGCACAATCGGTCAGACCATCAGTCTCTCACACAACGCACGTAGCCTATCACTACGGCCTCATCCTTAGCCAGCCTCAATCCCAGACTCGCTAAATCCCTTTCTCCTACAAGGGAGGGCCCCCTCCTGCTTCCCATCTTCTTCGTCTCTTCCCATCGACTCTCCTCTTCCTCTAATTGTACCTCTCTCTCGAGCTACTTAAACAACACGCACTTACGTCGTTCGCTATAGCCACTCCACACCAATTCCCATTCCCTCTCTCAATCCAACTTTCCCTCACTACTTCCAGACTCTTAGACAAACAAAAAGGTATGGAGGCGAAGATTCTCATCTCTCTTTTAGGTTCATCCATGACACTATCCCACTTTTCCTAGCATACTCTCTTTATTTCCAAACCTCTGATATTCCTGCAACCGGCTTAAGAAGGTGAGTTTAATTTACGCGTAATTCATAACCTTCCTCGTTTATCGCATGAATATACCATTTTTGTAAATTCAGCGTTAACGAATGGCGTTCTTGAAATATGCTTGACAGACCGTATTTACGCATGTATATATGTACTCGAAAAACTCAGACTGATTTAACTGACGTAAATATATGCTCCACACAAAATAATTTTTACTATTAATTTACTGGCATATTTGGCACATTTTCTATGCTTTCGGCCGAACCGGTTGGATAACAATTTAATTGACATCCAGAAAAGTACTATATGCACAAAATTCTTAATCGAGAAATTCAAGCATTGACGTTAGATCAAAATGTTGAAATCATACATTATTAGAATCCGTTCGGTTTTTTCCTGTCGTTTCTGAAAAACAAAATAACCCAAGTTTACATTCGATACAGAGGATTAATATGAGTTGCTTGTCGATATTTGTCCGCATATTGCCATTAATGGAAAGGGTACGTTGCTTTAAATATACTACCTACAATATATTTACTTACAGCGAGATGTATAAACTTTCACATTTAAACCATTCATTCACGACAAAAGGTAAATGAATATTCAAAACCTACCCCACAGGACAATTCATTCTTCAACTTCTCTATTTCTCTCTCACTTTTACAAAGCGATAACTCTCCTCCTTTCCCTTCCCCGAACCTCTTGATCTCCATTCTATTTCCCTTTTCATTCCGACGTGAATCCGACCTTTATTCCCACTCACCTCCTTTCCAAGCAATCAATCCTACCTTTGTTTATATAGAGAAGGAGGGCTTTGGAGCCACTTTACACGATAAAGAGAGAGAGAGAAAGCGAGAGATCCTGAACTATAATTCCATTCCTCTACTTCACTCTAGATCCTTTCTCCGCATCTCCGACAAAAATTGAGCGAATGGCCCCTTCTACGCTTCTCCACTGTTTAAGGCGCATATTATTGATCCGGAGCTGTTTCCTATTCCGACGCGTATTTCCCACGAACGTAATCAAATCCGACAACATAAACCCAACATAAGTACGACGAATTTTTGCGTGGGCATAAATCGGACGTGGAAGCCTCATCGCGGCAAAGCCCACCGATGACAATCGACCTCATCTTTTTTCGAGCGACCTTTTATCGAAAAAAGATTCTCCGGAGGCGAAAAAAGCGGGGGACCACGCCGAGACGTCTTCCCCCGTCCACCCGAAAAAAAAACCGAATCCTTACGTGTGGGGCGGACAAAAGAAATTTCACGAGCAAAACTTAGCGACGGAGAAGACGATCTCGAACAAAAGTTGACGCAAGATCCACCGAAACTCCTCTCATACGCTTCAACCGCGGCGGTCCTAAACCAAACGGAAACTTCCCGTTCCTCCGCCGCGATTAGCTCGCTTCCTCGGCTATGGAAACATCTCACGAGACGTAATGTAAACTGGCGGAGAATGCCTTCTCCTTGTTATCTTTCTCTCTCACTACCTATTAACCGTAATGCCTTAAAACCTCGAGACTCCTCCGCTACTGTACCTTCATCTATTCCACCAACTCTCCACATTACACCCACGCCCTCAAATTTTTCGAGCGGAAGAAAAAGAAAAGATTTTTTCCCCCGACCGTTACAGGTGAAACGTAGGACCGTCGTCAGTCCTTCCCTTTTGTCTTCTCGCTCTATTTCTCCGGGAAAACTTGAAGCGTTTCCCTCGTCCTATCCATACCACTTGTTCTTACCCTCCTCGAAACAACTCTCTCGCCACCGGAGAACATCTTCCGCCTCGCGCAGTACACGTGGCCATTGTTTCTCTCCCTCCCCCTCCCCCCTGCGACCACTCTCCCACACTCCTGCATCAGACACGACCCTCAGGAATAGGCTAAGAGCACGCGCGTAGGGGGAAGAGGATAAAAAAGGGCGATTTCCTTCCCTCTAATCTTCCCCTTCTCCTCTGGGATAGATAAAGAAGATGGGGGAGGTGGAAAAAAAGACGGAAAAAAGCGAAACGATAACGCGAGAGGACGGGAAAACAAAAGAGAAACGCTCGATAAGACTTCTCGCACGGTATAAAGCGCGAAGGATAAACAAAAGGAGGTGGTTGAGGGAGGGATAGCGGTTGGAGTAGAGGATCAGTGGGGCATTTTTCACCCTCTCCTCCGGGGGCGTGCATATATAGGAGAGTAGACACGCGATATCAGACGAGATAAGCGGGAGGGAACAAGTGTCTCGAATGGAGAGGGACACGGAAGAGGTATAGAGGGGGTGAGGGGTGATCGGGAAAGAGGAAGATGCGCGTGGGAGGAGAGTAAAATAGATTCCTGCAGCTCGACATTTCCGCAGAGGGCAAAGGCGTTTAAAGCGAGAGAAAAGGAGCGTGGGAGGGAAAGGAGAGAGGTAGGGAGACAGGTGGGAGAGAGGTAGGGAGTGAGGTGGGAAAGAGGAAGTGAGGCGGTAGGAGGGAGTGAGGTGGTAGAGGGAGGGAGTGAAGTGGTAGAGACAGGGAGTGAGGGGTTAGAGGAGGGGAAGGAGGTGGTAGAGGGAGAGAGTGAGGTTGGAGAGAGGGAAACGAAGTTGATATAAGGATAGAAAGAGGGAGAAAGGGAGGAAGTGAGGTATGAGAGGGAAAAATGGAGGCAGGAGAGAGGGAATAAAGTGAGGAGGAAGGGAAAGAGGGAGGGAGTGAGAAAGAAGGAGAAACCTATACGCCTTCGAGGCGTGTTCGAAGGCACCTCTTGTGGGATTAAGGGGAGCTTCCAAAAGGATCCGACGGTGTTAAAGAGGAGTGAGAGGGAGAAAATGAGAGAGAAGGGAAAAGGAGAGGAAAGGGAATCCTTGGGGGCGGGAGGGGACGGGTTCGAGATCGGTACCTTTCTTTGCGCACCGAAATGGAAATTCAAACGAAGTTAAGAATTTCTCAGGGCACAGGCCATTCTTTTTTTTCATTTCCCTTTATCACCAACCGTCCCTTTCCCTTTGCACCGTGAACCAAATAGGCATGAAGGAGAAATGCAAAGGTTGGTGCCAAAGGAAAACTGTGTGGCGGATATCGCGACGCGAATAATATGGTGGAATGTATCATCGGGAGGTTTCGCCAACTATCGACGTCTCTTGAAAAATCATTTGCGAGCTAATGCGCAGGAACTCAAAGAATCGCTCTCAGGCGCGACGAACTGATAAGCATCATCTACAATTATTCTTCTTATTTTTCAGTTCTATGGGAAATTTGCATAATTTGAGCATATGAAAAATTTCACTGAATTAAAAGTGGAATGTACGATTATTAATGAAGTTCTTCGATTTTTATTTCGCTGGTAAATGCGTAAAAAGTGCCGATTCTTTTCAGAGAAATATTTTACCGTATTTTACTACCTATTCATCAAAATTTCCTAAATTATCGCATGCATCAGACTTAATTGATGACCGTTACTCACCTAGAGGCTACTACCAAAGATTACGCATTTTTTGTAAATATTGTATTTACTTTAAATTAAGAGGCGAATGTGGGCGCTGATCTCCGCAAGGTCGCGACGCAACCATCCTGTACCTGTAAGATATGGCCACGGGATTAATATTTGTCGCCTTCAGATATGAAAATTATCATAATCCATTGTAATCTGTCCGCAGGCGGGTTCATGGTCATAGGTTAAATCCTCATCCCCCAAATCGTCCTATCCTCTGTAAACTTCATTTCCCAAGAAATCACTTTCCTCTTCTAGACGTACATTAGCTGCACACTCTGTCTATCCCTATTTCTCATTATCATTTACCTTCGATCGTATATTTGGTCACGCAATCCCTTCTCAGAAGACGTTCTCTCTCTCTCTCTTTTTTATCAGCTGTATTCCATAATTTTCTCACCTATTTTTTATACTCCCTCATTTCTCACTTTTTCCTCTACTTCATTTTCTTGGCTAATGTATGAATAACCATCATAGATAAATTCTAAGAAAAATAACAAACAACACCAAAATCATAATAAACCGAAACTTCACCATTTATCTGAAATTGATAACATAAACCAAGAAAGAATGCAACCACGCCATCTTATCTTAGAAGTTTATTAAGGTAAAACGTACCTATCTTATGCAACTCGGTAACAGGCCTCTCCAAAACCATTTCCCGCTCATTTTTCACTCGTTCCACGGAGGGTGAGGTGCAAAATTTCCGTCACGAAATCCCATTAATTCGATTAACCTTCCTGCAGCACCACCACGCTCGACACTATTGAATGTCCCTCGTCCAGGTTGGGTCGAGGAAGTGAGGGGAGGGGGAAAAGGTGAGCGGAGAATTTCGGATCCTCCTTCAACTCCTTTCAATCTCACCTTTCACGTGAGATGATGATGATGAGGACCCGCCTCCTACTCCCTTCGCTAACCAGGACGCCGCCGCCTCGCGTATGCCTCAACTACGAGGCGAGCGCTTCACTCCGTGTTCGCCAAAAAATAAAAGGAAGGCCTTGAAGGACTCTGACGAAACGACGCCGTCCATCGCCAAAGGCGCTCTTCCATTAAAATTTCAGGAGCGTCGCGATAAGGAAAAAATAACGATGCAGTCATTTTCCGTCTTAAGAAAATGAAGCGAGGCTTTTCCGCTTTTCCCTCTCTTCCAAGGAACGGAATTTTCGCCTGGCTTAATGGGAGAGAAAGGGGCGGGAGAGAAGGAATGAGGACGTCGAGGAGACGTGTGAGGAATCTTCGGAATAGGATGGAAGAGTTTGACGACCTACAGAGGAGGGAGCTATATGTTAAAGGGAACAAACCGTTATATTAGGAGAGTTCGGAGATATTAGTCCCAGGAGTTTGGGTGGGAAGAAGAGGGTTGGGAGGGAGCAGGAGATATTAAACGGATCGAGATGGAGAAGAATGATAACATGGAGAGAGCGCCGTCGATATGAGTCCGACTTACGAAACGAACGTCATATTCGAAGATGTGACGAGTTAAAAAATTAGAATTACAATTTTAAATTGTTTTCGCTTCTTCGCAAACTCCGTCCTTCCTCTTTCAGATATTTTATTTCGAAAAGGTTTCTTAACATACTTCTTCCAGATTCAGTAAAGAAAATTATAGGCTTTGTCGGAAAATTTTCGGAAAGTTTTTTTTGTTGATAAATTCTCCACGTTCCAAAGAGGTAAAAAAGAATGTAACCTTTCTCTTTAAGAGGATTTAATAAACAAAGAAAATAAAACTTTAAGGCAATGAAACAGGCCGCGGAGCTGAAGAGGATTGGAGATGAAATATCTGCGAATTTCTTGGAAGAAAATGGTACATTACGCGTCAAAAAGGCAACGACACGTGAAAATACCGCGATAGAGCGACTGAGCATTCCATCCAAAAATTTCCGAGCAATGTTAACTATAACGTACACTAGAATGACGGCAGACATACCATTTTTTCACCAAAAGACGTTTATTTATTCTACATGCGTAGATAGCTCGGCGTACCTTGCTGAACCAGAGATAAAACATCTAAACAAATTTCACAGTAACACCATCGCCACGCCGCAAAAGCCACACGGAGAGCTTTTTCATTGATTAGATGAGCGAATCCATCCCGGGGATTCAAATGATCGCCAACCCATTCCATTCACCTCCGGCCTCATTCGGAGCGTCCACAAATGGACGAACAACGAAAACCGCATTCAATGGAACACGTATTGCATATTGCAACCGGCGTAACAAATCCTTTGAAATCGCTAAAATTGGCGTCGCCGTGGAAAAGGGATGGTTTCGGAACGCCCGAAAATTCCCCTCGATCGACTCGTTGCGTCAAAACGGCCAATGTGGACTATTTTCGCGCGCAGCGTCCTGGAATCCGAAACGTAAAAAAATAAAACTTCCCAAAACTACAAATCGAGAAAGAGGGAAAAAGTGCGAAAAAGAACGATCGATAGAATCGACAAATCGCGTATCACAGAGTTCGCGCAACAATCGCTTTCTCTCTTCTCGAAAAACACCTTCACGGTTCGTTGATTCCGTCTGTTTTTCGTCCTGCACGCGAGATTCATAAAAAACAGAGCGAGAGAGAGAGAGAGAGAGGTGGGGTGGAGATAGGGAAGGGGGGCGTGAAGAAGAAGGGAGCGGCAAACGTGACTACGCCGCTCAACCCCCTCTTTTAATCAAAAGCTTTTGCTACAACGGATGTTACAGCACCGAAATGGGAGCAGTCGCAATCATTCGGGAATTGGGCGGAGGAAGCGAACATTGGCGGAGAGGTGCAGGTGTGGGAGAGAAGCGGCGGAGTTGGGGGAGAGCGATGGGGGAGAGAAGCGGTGGGGAGGAATGATGTAGGGCCATTGGGGGTTCAGAGTGCATAGGAGGCCCCGGCAGGACGAGTGCACGTACTCTTTTCCATGGGACCCAGAGAGGCAATTCATTACGGTGAAGAGGGTGGGAACGAGAGGGCGCAGGAAAATGGGGTGAGACGCGATGGTGGGGGAGGTCGGATGGGGGACGAAGTGCTAGAGAGGAATGATGCAAGTGGAGGGTAAGGGTAAGGGCGATGGGGAGGGAGGAAGACGGTATGTGTGAAGTGGTAAGGAAGGTGGAATAAGGAGGAAGGATGACGCCAGGGGCAGGAAGAAGGAAGCTATGGGAAAGGAGAATGGGGAGAGAGTCAATGGGAAAGGGAGAAGTAGAAAGAAAAATGACCATTGGTAAAGTTAATCGAGAGAGAGAAGAGAGGGAAAGAGAAGAGGGCGGCAGAAAATAAAGAGAGCAGAAAAATGTAAAGTGGTAGAGGTAGCAAAGCGAGAGGGAGAAGTGAGAGGGAGAGAGAAGTGAGAGGGAGAGAGAAGTGAGAGGGAGATAGAAGTGAGAGGGAGAGAGAAGTGAGAGTGAGAAAGAAGTGAGAGGGAGAGAGAAGTGAGAGGGAGATAGAAGTGAGAGGGAGATAGAAGTGAGAGGGAGAGAGAAGTGAGAGGGAGAAAGAAGTGAGAGGGAGATAGAAGTGAGAGGGAAATAGAAGTGAGACGGAGATAGAAGTGAGAGGGAGATAGAAGTGAGATGGAGATAGAAGTGAGAGGGAGAGAGAAAAGAGGAAGGGAGAGGAAAGAGAAGAAGGAGAGAACGGGGAGAAGAGCGAGGGTGGACGTCTTTATTTGGGCCAAAGCGAGACGATTTAGTCCCCTCTTACATTTAACAGAAAGAGAGGAGGGTGGAGGGGGTTGAGAGAACGAGAGTAAGACGAGAGAAAAGGCTAGAGAAAGCATGGAGAGAAATGGCAAAACGAGTACTGAGAGTAGGAACAGGCAATGAGTGGGTGGTGTGGTACAGTAGAATGTGGAGAGAAGAGATCGGTGCGAGCAGAATGGAGGGTGGAAGGAGAGGAATCGAGGTTGGAGCGATTAAGTGAATGGGAGAAATCCGACGGAGGCCGTATTGGGGGAGAGGAAGGAAGAAGTGAGGAAGGCGGCGGGAGACAGGGAGGAAAAAAACAAAAGTGGCGTTTAAATACGAGAGAGGAGGGGAGGGAGAGAATGTTTTATAACGATAGGCCGTATACGGATATAAAACTCGATTCGGACCGCCGCGTTTTATTTTGCAGACGCGAAAACACATTCGGACGACGAGGGAAAAAAAGCGATTGGATTGATTTTCCGGAGCGCATAAATCTTAATCCGGGAGGGTTGGGGAGAAAACGTGTTACCCGGCGCATCGAAACGTGTGCCATTGTTGCCCCCTCTCTGCGTATTACAGCACGCTCTATTGAAATTTCTGTTCCGCGCGCACCCGCGTAAAAAACCGGTCTTAATGGCATTTACGAAAACAAAAAAGTTGGCGACGGACGAAACGTGAGGCGGAAACGAACCGATCGAGCGAAATTTTCGGTCACAGATTTATTTAAAAAAAAACGGTTGTAGGGAGAAAAACTTTCTCGAGTTGATTTGGCGTTTTATATTGATTACCGTAACCGAGATCGTCATTAGGAAATTTCCAAAACAATACACTTCAAGGGCTAACGAAAGAAATCATCGACGCATTGGTGTAAATGCCGTGCATGCACACGCGCGAATTCTAATTAACAAATTACCGGTACAAAAACCCTTCAATATGACGGTATGTGTGGATTAAATATTAAATTTATGGCACTTCCCATTTTTACTCCTTTTCTCTCTTCCATTCTTCTCCCTCATATTTTAAGTTTATATTCGACTTTTCCGATTTTTCGAATTTCATAAAGAGGTTGCAATGAAAAAAAATCATGAAGGACAACAACCGATTGAAAATATATGTGAAAAGTTTCATGTAAATTTAAAACAAACACGTAGCGTAAAAAACTTTAAGTCAGAAACGACTCCAATGCATTGTAATGATGGACAACTCAACATTTCAAATAGGAAGATACTTCACGCGTACATTGAAAATACCTTAACGTTTGCAAATTTTATTGGGAAGTTTAAAGCAAATTACTATATTGACAATGATTATGATTAATTTCTTTCGATAATTAAGCAAGATATTTGACGCATGGCCGGTGCATTTATAGTGATTACAAAAAATGTGTGAATTAAAAAAGCTACTTACTAAGTTCTTTCGTCGTCAAGGTAAACAAAACAAAATGCTAATTAAAATATTTTTCGCCATGTGGCCCAACTGGCTTTTGGCCTGGCATGTCATGGCCTAGTGTCTGACTCAAGCTTGCCACAAAACACAAGTGAATAAGTTGTCAGCAACTGCCAGAAACCAAACACTACGCAGAACACGGTATGACTCATTCAACTTGCATGAGTCATACTGTGTTCTGCCGACTTTGTCAGGTACAACTCGAAAATGGTGTGGCCATATGCCTGTCAAGAAAAAAAGACAAGAAATGGGCAGTCTCTGTGGCCCACCTGGAAAACGTGCTGTGGCCCATGACTCACCATTTGGGAACCCCTGTGTTAGAAGGAAAACTAGATGGATAAAGGGAAAGAGGTAGGAAAAGATTTCAGCTGATAGACGATTTGAAAGGGAAAAAGAGTTATCAAGATATGAAGAGGACAGTGGAAAATAGGAGTATATGGAGAACCAGGTTTAACCATGAATAATCACGGACCTGTCTATGGACAGACTACCTATGATGATGATGGTGTATTACGTAGACTAGATGTCTCTCCAACAGTAATAAGATACGAATTTCAGTTACTACGCAGCTGTAATCAGTGGGGGATTATAAATAGAATTTAATATCCGATATCGTAAGCAAAGCAGCCGTCATCAGTTGTGATTCACCGCGAGTAACTATAAATAGAATTTAATATAGTTTGCAAAGAAGAGGTCATCAGTGGTGACTCACCGAGCGTAGATTATGCCTAGCTAATATAAAATACATGACAGCCACTGTCAGCGTTTTTTAACGTAGACCTCCGTCAAAAAAATCTCTTTCGCACGATTTTTTCGAGTTCGATCATACTATTTAAATCAAAAAGTTTCCTCCATAGAACTTCCTTAATTTTTCTCTCCCCATCCTGTTCATCTCCTCTTAGAAAAGACACCTCATCCCAAAGCCACATCCCACACACACTACGTATTCGCAAAATGTAATCTAAATTTAAATTAGAGACCGGGGTAATGTCGTATCAAAAATGCCACACTATCGACGTTATAGGAAATTCCTCGCCGCCCATAATTAATTTAGAACACAATTTCTGCTCCGAAAACTTCACCGAAAGCTTGAAAAACTTCCGCGAGAGAATTGCAAACGAAATAAAATGGAAAGCAAACTCGAACGATGATTAAGGTTAACTGGTGCATTATCGAGGATGTTACGAGATCGTTGAAAACACAGATTCTTTCCCGATCAGAAAACTTTGAAGATATACCCATCGAGCGATCGCTTTTATTCCCGAAACCGCAACATGGCTCGAACTCCTCTCTCTCGCCTCTTCGAAATTACCATTAAATTGCACCGTATGATATTCTAAAGACTTTCCCGCAAGAACAGTCGGGGGACTTGACGCGAGATTTCAGCTAATTGGACCTCAACCGCAGAGCATTTGCCAGGCAGCTAACCTCGGGGGAAAGGAAGTCAGGAGAGAAGAAAAAACCACAACACTAAATTGAAAATAATAACGGTAAAACACCCGAGAGAGGGAGAGAGGAGAGCGGTTTGGGATGGAGAGTGCATATAGTTGTATATGCATATACATACGTGCAGGTTCATGTATTATATATATTTATATACATGTTTATGTATGTGTGTCAATGCGTATTTATATGCATATGTACATATTCACATGCTTGTGTGTGCGCATACAGTACTTATAAAGAATTAGGATTAAAAGGGGATAATATAAGGAGAAGGGTCATAGTAATGAGAGGGGATCGAGTGGCAAACCCGCATTAAGCATAACGTACGCGAATAAATACCTTTATTCCTCGATTAAAAAACAAGGACCCTATTTAGCACAAAAGCGACGCTCGTGATTTTTTCACGTTTCCCCGATTCCGTGACGTTTCCTCCCCTTACATTTCTTTCAATTGGCGAGGAGAGTAATACGGAAGTAGGAGGGTGAAGGCTCGCGGATGAATGAAAAAGTGGGGTCGAGAGGGATGGCTGAAGGGGACTGGAAAAGAGAAAGATAGAAGGGGGAGAAAAGTGGAATTCGTGAGAAGGGAGAGGGAGGCACGACGGAGAAGATAAAAGGAATGAAAAGAGAGAGAAATCGTAAAAATGAACGATGGAACGGGAAAGAAGCGAGGTCTATGCAAGGAATATGGCTGATACGCAAAATAGGGAGCGAAGGATGAATAAAGAAATGGATGACGTGACGTATGCGAGAGAGAGAGAGAGATGAGACCGAGAGAGAGGCAACAGTGCGATACGAGAGGCGAAGCAGGAAGGGCAGAGAGAGAGAGGGAAGTGGTAGATATGAAGATTGAGTTGGATGGGAATTGGAAGGTGGGCGAGAGGTTACGGGATGAACGAGAGGGGTTTGAAATATGAAAGCCACGAATGCAGGGCGGCGTCAGCGGGGCCTTGGGGATGAAACGGAATGGGGCGTATAAGGGGATAGGTACCAAAAAGCGTGGGAGAGAGGGAGGTCGCGAGAGAAGTAGAAAAAGGGAGAAGAGATAGAGAGAGAGTTTGACGAGGGACGGTGAAGAGGACGGAGGCGGATGGAGGGGAAATTCGAAGGGGGTTTTCCCCGGCTGAGTCTAGCGGGAGTAGTGGTCGACACGAAATGGCGAGAGGAAGAGAGAGAGATATATCAGATATACGAGCACCAGGAGAGAGACAGAAAGGGAGGAGAGGGGGGATTTTAAAGGGAGAGTGAGAAGAGACATACGCTTGAGTGGCGTAGGTATGAGGGGGGATGCTTACGGAAGGAGAGAGATCGAGCGGAGGGAGGGAGGGGGAGGTGAAAGGGGTGGAGGGAGAAGGGTGAACTAATAACAGACGGGAAAATTCGAAACACGTCGCGCCAGAGATCAGAGGGCGTAAAATGGAAGGGGGTTTGATAGGAGAGGAAGGAGGAGGTGGAAGAGGCGAAATTATTTATGCAGGGAGAAAAAATTCTTTACGCACCCTTCACACCCAATTATACACGCCGTCGACGATGCCAAAATTCACACTAGGCGTTCTAATAATTCAGAAATGAAGTGCGAGAAAATTAAATAAGGAAATTGCGAACATTTTATCTTCTGCATCTCTGTTTGGGTTACTCGCGACGGTTTTCGATTCTCCTTTCTCCGCTCGGTGTTTCGCGAGGCCCATCTCAATCTCGTCCGAGCGGATATCGCGTAACCTTTGTAGCTTAAGCAATAACGGATCAAGCTGGAAAAATCCAGGGTGGAATTATGCATTTTTGGAAGGATTCGCGTTGCGTGTAAAACGTTCCGCAAATAACGAAGAAAATCGACTAGATGATACTTCGAAAATAATTTCTAGGATAAAAAAATAAAATGTGAATTAACGATAAAATACGTACATATCGAACAATGCTCACCGATTTTATTGTATCCGAAATTCAAGTTTTCAGACTTTATTACTAGGAAATCGCGATTTGAGAAACAGGTGCGATATCATTCCCACCTAATACACTTTATAAGGTAGATACTTAAATCTACGAGTTTCACTTATAGGCAGGAAGAAATACAACTTTTGGAAAATCTGGAGCCGAAATTAAAGCAGGGAAATCATCCAGTAAAAAGTGAAATTATCATTCTTCCAATGACGAAAATTTATCAGCTCAAAGTTCAGCAACATACACACCCTAGAATACAAATACGAATTTGAGGCCAACTATATCCGCCACATATCACACGTTCTGTCACGATAAAAAATATAGAAATATATGCAATATTTTTTAATTTTTAAGGAACCTACAAACTAAGATGAATTAAAGGAATGGTTAATCGTAGACTATATAGTTGTTTGCCTTAGAAAATACGCAAAAAATGTAAATTTGGAATATAATCTCGATAAAATGTAACTGCCGAGGAGCATCAATTCATCGCGTCTATGGCAGACGTAAGGCGAGAGTAACCAGACTTTGAAAGAAGGAATAGTTACGAAGAGATTTCCGAAAAATTAAGAAATGAAATCTTCATGTCCAGCATATGTCCATCTGCACACAAACTTCACCAACACTTTCATTCGAGTTACGAGAAGATTTCCTTCGTATACGATCTCCCACCCGCGCGTCCGAGAGAGGACCTTCCCTCAATGGGATCAAGCTAAACACTCTCGTACGCTCTGCCAGTGTAACTGCCCTCTCCCTCTGCCTCCGCGAGGGGTCCGATCGACGCCGCTGCGTCTGCGCCTTCGCCGCCCCACGAGGTGGGGAACGGAGCGGAGCGAGGAAGAAGATCGGGGCGAGAGGGGGAGGCGAGCGTGGCGGCGGCGACGAAAGAGGGCGCGGAAGTTCCCACCGTTGAGAGTCGCGTACGGTCGTCGGAGACGGGCAGTCGCCGGAGAGTAGCCGAGGAATTAAGTTCGCAAAACAGACTCTCACCTGCCGAGCTACCGACGCTTTTTGTTACGAGTGCGGCGGGAATATTATTTCTTCGGGAACACGACCCTTCATCGGCCGACCGAGAAAAGGGATTAACGCGAGCGAAAACGCCCCGCAGCGCGGTCTTTCGCGGCGGCCGCACCGGCGGGCGAGTTCACGCGAAGTTTTCGAGGTGGCCATGTGAGTGTGGCGAAGCCGCCATGCGACGAAAAAGGGCGTCGTGGTTCGACCTGCGGCATCCGCTCCTCCTCCTCTTGATCCTCATTGCCCTTTCCCTCTCCGTTTCGCCCTTCGCCGCCGCCACCTCCTCCGACGACGAGGAAGAGGAATCTGGAGTAGAAGAACGCGATGACGAGGACGGATACGACGTTTGGCCCGAGGAGAGGAGCCTGCTGAACCCTGAGAAGGCGGAAGAGAAAGCGACGGAGGAGGAGTCGTGCCCTGCGGCGTGCCTTTGCAACGATGCCAACCGATCTGCCGCCTGTGACGCCGACGGCGACGACCTTTCCGCTTTCCTCGCCTCCGCTGCCGAACTCCTTCTTTCTTCGAACCGCGTTTTCATCAACAACTTCCGAGCCGGAGGGGCCTTGACGCCAGACGCCCTGCCGCCTCTATCTCTTTCCGAACTTTCCCTGACCGGAGGGATTTTGCCGGCCATTGCGGGGAACTCCACCTTCTCCCCTTTCGACGGAGGTAACAAACTGACCCGGCTGGACCTCAGCGGCAATTCTCTAACTGCGGTGGGAAGCGAAGCTCTCTCCGGCCTCCCGAACCTCAGACTGCTGCGTCTAACGGATAACTCCCTCTCTGCCGTACCCGAGATACGTCTACCGGCTCTGGTCTCTCTTAGCCTCCGCGGGAACAGGCTAACGGAGCTAAACGCGCGCTGTTTGGCAGGCACGCCATCCCTTAGATCGGTCGACCTTTCCTCCAACCGCATAGCCCACGTGGCACCGACCGCTTTACATGGTCTCTCCGCTCTGACCCGCTTGATCCTGACCGACAATCCACTCCTGCATCTCGAACGACTCGACGCCTTCGGTGCGGCTAGGTTGAGAGTGGTAGACGTGTCGAGGGCCGGCCTCTCCAGAGTTCCAAGTACTTTGGCGCGTTCCGTTCGTGATTTGAGAGTCGAGGGAAATAACGTGGGGGCTATAAGGCGAGGGGACCTCGACCCATACCCTTTGGTGGAGAGGCTGTCTTTGGACGGTAACAGAATCGACGTGGTGGAAGAAGACGCCCTTGGAAGGTTGGAGGTGTTGACCAGACTTCGACTTGGAGGAAATCGTCTCGGAGCGGTACCCAGATCTCTCCCCACTGTACTCCGTCACCTACACCTACAGGACAACAGGATGGTGGCATTGCGCGCTGGAGATCTGCACGGCCTGTCCAGATTGGAGACGCTAGATATTTCTTCCAACGAGATCCGAGAGGTTGAGGCAGGCGCCCTGGCGTCTTCGCCATCACTCCACGTGCTCTCCCTCAGGGGTAACCAACTTGCGTCGATCCCCGCGGGCACTTTCAGCGGTGTGCGAGATTTGATTTCTCTCGATTTATCTAACAACCCGATAAAGAATCTCGAGGCATCCACCTTCGAATCGCTAACATCCCTGAAGGAGCTGAGATTATCCGGAGCTGGAGCGGCGGAAGCAGACGCAGCTGAACTGTTCGCGCCTCTCGGTTCCCTGAAGACTCTCGATCTCTCGGGGAGCCCGTGGCTCGCGGTAGCTCTTACTCGAGGTGTAGGCGAGGCTCTTCGACCTTTGAGAGGCCTCAGGAATCTCGATCTGTCTCGCTGCGGCCTCCATTCGCTTCCGCCAGATATGCCCCTACTTCTTCCCGAGCTGAGGTTGGTAACATTGGTGGGTAACGAGTGGTACTGCAAAGGTAAGGAAGCTGCCGCGGCTTACGCTCTGTCTCAATGGCTGAGAAACCCGGGCGAGACCGTTATTTTAGAGGGGGAAGATGTTCGCTGCGCGATTCCTGATCATCTAAGGTCGGCACCAATGGCTCTCCTAAGGGAGGAAGATTTCGGAATACCACTTACGACCGAATCGACAACCGTTCCAGAACCGACAAGCACGGCTAATGCCCCTACTACAGTTGAACAAATCGGCACCACCGCGACCACGATAACCGAACCGACATCGCACAAACCGGAACCTGTAAAATTTACCACCGATCTTCCGGGAACTTCTCACCATATGGATTATATTTCCATAAGTACGGTAAGCACTATTCCAAACGGAACGCAACCCAATCCCATCGGGCAGATAAGAGCCTTCACGAATGCGACCACGGAGAACACACCTCCGGAAGTCACGATTCAACCGTCTCCACCTTCCACCTCGGCGAACACGATATCAAGCAAAATACCAGGCAGGATACCAACAACACAGCAAACCTTAGTGACAACAACCGCCGGCCACGTGGAGAAAAAAATGCTACCACCGAGTACATTGCTCCATTATAAAGCGATAAAAATCACCGACACCTCATCTACAGCCGAGCCTAGCAAAACCATGACAGAGACTACTACATCCAAGGAGACCATAAGACCAGCGACTACGACATCAGAAGAAATGATTTCCTCGTCGTCTGAACCCGTCAGATTTTCCGGAGTCCCGTCATTTTCCACCGATAAGGGGATGGTACCGCCTCCTACGCAGAATCCCGTTTCTTCCGCCTTCTCTTCCTCCCTCCCCCCGCACACTACGAACCCTTCATCCTCCGAAACTCCCTCTCCGGGGCGCAGCATGAGCCAGGCCCTCGCGAGGTCCGGCGCGGACGTCGCGCCGAACACCGTCGTGGTCTCCCCTTCGGAACCCGCCCCTCACGCGGTGCACGCCGCGGCGCCCATAACCCTGGGTCTGCTGGGAACCTGCGCCATCCTAGCCGCCGTGGGAGCGCTGTACAGGCGGGGCAGGGGGATTAACGGGGGTGGGATGGGCGGCGGGGCGAACAGGGGAGGAGGATCGGCGGGGGCGGGCGCCTCGTCTTCAGCATCGGGGAGGAGAGCTTCCGCCAGCATAGCGTACAGGCCGCACCGCGACGAGGTGAGCATTGCTACCGTGGCGGGGGAAGAGGACGAGGAGGAGGAAGGGGTGGGAGAGAGAAGGAAGGGACTGCCATATTCCCGCCCGGTCGCCCTTTGGTGACACCTCTCCGGGCGGGACGCGATCCCCGCAGCTCCCTTCTCCCCCCTCATCTGAGTGGGATGAGACCAAGTGATATATACGCATGTATAAATGTAAAACGGCAAAAAAGTGACAGCGGCGTTTAACCTCCGTGAATGAATAGAGCGCAAAAAATATCGGACGAGTTTCATTTTTTTCTGCGCGTGTCGAAAAAAGGGGAGGCCGTCGTCGTCTTCCAATAAGTTATTTTAAGGATGAGAAAAAAATTGACAGGGGAAACGGAGGAGGTGATATTCGAAATAAAAAGCACGCTGGATGATTACAATAAATAAAAAAAATACGGACGGGAAAGAATTTTTTTGTAGACTATTTTGACGGTGGAACCGATGTTCTTTTTTTTCAATTACTCGCGCATCAAAATTTTGGAGTTGTGAAACAAAATGACGGAGAGAGTGTGTGAGAGCGTGAGTGTTCCCAAATAAGAAAAAAGCGTGCCGTGCCGCGTCGTGTGGTGAAGGGGTATATGACATTGTTTTTCGCTGGTGAAGAGTGAACGTGAAAAGGAATCCCTTTATTGTGTGTGAAGGAGAAAAATAAAATAACGTGGGGGTGTCTCTTAGAAAAAAAAATCGGAGGGAGGATGACGGAAGGCGGGAGGGTTTATTTTGCTAATGCCATGAAAAAATTTATAAATCGATAGTAAGTAGAATCAGGAGAAAAAATATACGTGGCGTATTCATCCTGTGCATGTGTGTGTACTCTCGTGTGTTTATGATCTCCCCGGAACTTTATTTTATTTTTTTCGGGTACCTATTCGATCCTTATCTAGCCTCTTTTTCCATTCTACCTTTTTTATAAACCCGCCTCTTTCTCTCTTGCTCCTTTTCGTTCTATCCTACGCCGTAAAGAATGCAAAGCGCGCGACCTCAATGATGAAACGAGGTCAGTGTTTGAGAGAATACGGCTAAAAAGAGTCCTATTTTCTAGCCTTAACTCTTTCTTTTTTCCGGAAACCCATTCGTTTCATCTGTCAAGGTCTAGCGGTCTTCGCTGGGCTACTATACTTAATAGTCAAGGGCAAAAAAGCAATTTGTATTGGATATTGCAGATGAGTTTTGCATAAAATACATGAGAAAAATGAGTAAAGAGACGGTTTTAGAGAACTTGTATGAATAAATTATTCAAATACATGGAAGAATATTTCCTAAACATCTACAAACTCCTGGCTTTGGATATGAGATAAATATTTTTTTTAACACGGAATCTATAAAGCAGTGATTCAAAGAATCGTTCCTTTTAAGTTTATTAATTAGAGACTGTATATAAACAAGTTTTTGTGTAAATAAAACCATAGAAAAAAATAATTCCTGAGTGGACAAACGATAATCAAGGATCACAAACAAGAATAAGGAAATCGAAAGGTTGACTAGCATAAAGTTAAAGCTGAAAATTTTCCCTCGAAGGGAGGTGATTCTATTAAAAATAATAAATTTTTAATGAAAAATACTTAAACACAAGTGGAGAACAGGAAATGATATTTAATTAATATAATTTCTAATGATAAATGATTATGAATCTAATTATTTAATTTCAAGACGCCTTTAGAGAATCAAAGGCATACTGAGATAACAATAAAATGAAAAATCTAGTTGCCAGAAAATTGCTATGTTATTTAAATCACGTTGCTTACTTCATTAATACATTCTTCTCAAATTAACTTAAATGTATGCTCAAGTGACCAAGTCTTTTCGTTGGGTTTAAAAGTCTCGAAAGTGAAAACTGTTTACGATGAAAGCTTTCTCATAAGAGTGTCAGTCGTCTATGATGTTAATAAAAGTGACTAGATTTAAAGATGATGATGAACTAAACCAGCAATCGATTTCATTAACTAGAATGGCTAAATTAAATTGGTAATGAATACGAGGAAGAGTGGTGTCCAGACAAAGGTAAGTAAAGTAGTAAATAAATTCTTAAAATAATTAACAAGGAAGTAACTTTTAATGTTTCATTATATAGCTGTTGACGTTCTTATGGAAATTACAAATCTGCTTCACTGCCTTTTCTAAAGAGCATGTTGATAGAAGTGCAAAAACTTTAATCAGAAAACTTGATAATACTACTCGTCTTAAGAAATGTGAAAATTATTTCAAGGCCATAAGCCATGTAAATAAATAAATGATACATCTGACATTTGAAATAAACTAAATTAGTTACTTTACAAACAAATTTATTTCTTTTTCGTGATGAATTATCTTTATTATTAAATGGGAAGGATGGAAAGTTAAGGAAATGATAAACAAATCTGCGAGTGATTGAAAATTTAGGCTAATTAAATAAGCCATTGCTCAATTACTTAAAATGACTCGGTAATTGGAATTCTGCGAAGAACAAAAGATTAAAGAGAGATAAGATTTTCATTCCAGGTTTCTACCTCTCTGTAGCTTTCCGTTCACACCTAAAAATCCGACCCATCCAAAGCCCCTTTTCTCATCTTCCCGCACCTCTTCCCCTCTTTTAAAATTACCCAAAATTATTTTTCTCTCCGTAATAAACGATACGAATTATAAACAAAAAGTCTTCCATTGGTTTTCCAAAAATAAAGGCCAAGTGGTACAATAACGCGAAAGTAGTCCGATGTGCAGACGCTTTAATGAGACGCGATACGGAAGCACGCTATGCTTTTTTATCGAAAATAATTAATTATCTTCTTCGTGTGCAGTTTTAAGATTCCATTTGCTTAAGGGTTTAGGATAAAAATGAAGCATTTACTGGACTTACAAGGTTTAAAACTAAACGAGAGCCATGAAACCGCTTGATTCCCTTTTTCCTTCTCAAATTGCCTTGGATCAATTCTGTTACTCTCTTTATCTCCTCCTTTCGAATGGAGCGAAGTTGCTGCAGAATTCTTTCCAAGGATTTGGAATTGCGAAGACTGCGCCAAGTTACAGCGGCAACAAAATGGCACGGGGCCACGTCTCACGCGACTATTCGAACGTAAATTAAATGCGGGAACAAAAAATAAATGCAATATAACACGAGTTCATTTTTTTAATACGGTGGTTTAAATCTTATTAAATTGCTATGGCCGATGCCAAAAAACTACAACAGCTTCAATTTATGTAAATTGTCAAAAGAAGCTTAAAATATTTATTCGCACAATATTCAAGGTCGATAACAACAAAATTCATTTCGAAAAAATATCAAGGATGCTGAGAATTTGTATCTCTATAGCTGGAGATATACGAAGAAAGGTGGCAAATGTCTATAACAGGAGTCTGAAACACGTGGTCCATGGGTCACATGCGGCCCTCCAGTTCATAAAGTTTGGTCCTTTCATTACTTTGGTCTTACTGTTAAGTAGGTGGAAATGAGAGCGTAGACAATAAAGAATTAAGTAACAAATATATATGTATATAAATATAACAATCAGTAATTGTATGATATGTTATAAATTAAAAAATCGACTATTTTGAATCATGTCCTTTAAAATTCCAATAAAATGCTTAAGTTCATTATTAAAATATGCGCCGAGCCTTAAATATTAGAATTATAGAATAAGACCCGGCATCTATTTCAAAGTTATCCATTTCCCCTCCATGCAATTTGTGCTTGGGACGCCTCCTTCAAACGGCGGTTAAAAAAGTCGACTTAAACGAAAGGCCCGAACTATTATTCACAAGGGCAGAAATTGATCTGAGTAAACCGCTCGCTCGTATGGCAATTATGGATGCGGAAAAAACGATTCGGCTGAGTATAAAACAAAGTAAAAGACAAAAAAATTATTAACGTTTCCTCCATCATCTTTAATACGTCGTCGCAAAAATTAACATAAAATAGTTAGTCGTTAATGTCAGGCCGAAGAAGCGCCCTCCAAAGCTTACCTTCTTTTTACGAGACGCCCACAAAGACCGACTAAGGATGCTATTGAAAATTTGCATGGGTAAGCCCGGTTTACATACACGCGTCTAGATCCAGCAACCCCGTGACGTAAATTATCCAGCACAGCGCGTGACTTTTGACGGAACGCCGAGAATTTTTTTAAAGACGAGGCGTAATACGCCGAACACCCGGCACCATCGTGGCATGACGGCTATCTCCCATCTCCCTCTTTCGAGTACCGACTCCCTCCATATCTGCTTCATCTGACTCCACACTCGTGAGGCCGATGATATCGGGACCTTTCCCGTTTCTCTAGCAAGCGACACCCTGCATTTACATCCCGGGACCCAAAGCTTCAATGGTAATTCTTCGTTTAAGGGGTGGAAAGGAAACGGCCGAATTTCGTCATTACGCAACCCACGCATTCTATGCTTCGGGTGTCCTCTACGAACATTTTTTTAAGCCGATGCAAGGGAAGGCTACGAAATTGGCGTGCCCAAGAATCGTGAGATGGGGGAGGGTTGGCGAAATGAGGGAGTCGGAAGATTGGAATGGGAGTGGTTGGGGTGGCGCCGAAAGAGATTTCGGGAGGAAGCGAAGGACGTAAAGAGGAGGGAGTAAGGGGATGAAGTGGGAGAGGGCGACATGAACGAAAGAGTTTTGGGCAAATAAGAGACGATGTTGCAAAGAGAAAGAGGTATTGAAGTGGGAGGAAGAGGTTGGGCGAGGAAGGAAGGGAAAATGGGAAAGGAAAAATAAACGAGAAAGGGAAAATCAAGACGTAAAATGGAATGGAAGGAAAAAGAGAAACGAAGTGCAGAGAAAGAAAACGATAGAATGACAAGAGGAAAGATTAAATACACAACAAATTAATATTCGGAGAAAAAGATAGAGCGAATAAAGGAAAGAGTTAATACAAATTTCATTCCGGATATTGTTTTTATATAAAAAACCAATAATACTCTATATCATAAAAATATTCAAATTTCGTCTATGGTGAGATCAAAGAAATACATAAGTTATTTAATATCGATTTTTTCCCTATTCTAAGTTTTCATTCCAGATTCTGCGTAGATTATTACAGAGTCACGAGAGATAAGATACAAGATAGAACTTCAACGTAGTTACCGGCCTTTGTATGGGGTGGGTAGCATTCTTAGCTCCCAATGCTGGTGTCGTGGGTTCGAATCCTGTCACGGGAATAGTTGTCTTTGACTTTTTTATCGTCTGTGCACTCATCGTAAAAAGTCGTTAAGTGCTGTTTATGAGCTAGTTAAAAATAACAAAATAAAATAAATTATTACTAGGGTGACCAGATTCTTAGGAGTCAAAACCGGGACATAATGAGTTCTAAAGAAGAAAATCCGGGACATAAACGGTACAACGTGAATTTTCGGATCTTTTTAATTTTATATACTACATAAATTAATAGTAAATAAGCTTCGTAAATACTGATAACAATTTTGTTTAACATATTAACATATAATTTTAAATAAATGAATACGAATATAATCTTACAAGAAAATATATCACGATTCAAACTATGATTTCAAGGACAAATAATAAAGTCAAGTATACGTACTAATAGCATAGGAGGTACACGGAAATAAAAGTAAAAAATATATAAAAATCACAATGTATTTGATTTTATATCAATTTATAAATATTTAATTAATGTTTTAAACTACGCCTGCCTGTCTTATTCAAATTTTTATAATTTTTATTCATCGAAAAATTCATGAAAAATCATATATACTTTAAAAACACAATGATTGTTGTTTCGTTCATCAGACCACTAAAATTTATTATCGATATTTTCTTTCTGCATGTGCATTATGTGCCTGAAACGCCAAAAAAAGCTAAGAAATGTCTCAATCCCTGCGGCCTGTTCTTGAAATTCAAATGTCGAAAAATAGGAATCTCACCGATCGTAACAAAATTAAATAAGCCAGTTACCACATTCACTGCGGGCTACGAACTCGACGCTTTTATTAAGAAGCTGATATAAGATGAAAAATTGTTGTCTATAACAAAGCTAAAAGTAGGCGCAATCTGAATCGGCAAACAAAATTTTAGAACATTGAATCTAATGCACAACATGTAAAAGGAATATAAAGGAGATGAATAATACTACTGAGTGTTAAATAAAAAACTATACTATGCATAACATATAAGCTTTTGTGGAAAAATGACAGTAAATTACAGCAGCTTATCTTGTGAAATAAAAAACCTTCAGCGCTTCAAATTTTTTCAGTATTTGCTCAATAGATAAAAGCGCAACGGAGAGTCGAGCAAAGACGTCGTCGGAGGCGAGTATTTTGCGGATAGGAACCCCAGTTACAAATGATTTTATTAAAAAGGTAATTTTATACGCAGCATGAGGTCTTTTTTGGCATTTTCCAACATAATGTGATTCCGATTGAACACATTTATGGCATTTAGCAGCGAGGAGATTTCGTAAGGCAGAAAAGAAAAATTCGGGACAAATGGGTGTCCCTGAAAATTTCCTCGGGACACCGGGACGTTAAGTCAAATTACGGGACAGTCCCGGAATTTCCGGGACGTCTGGTCACCCTATCATTACTGCGATTAAATTACAATTGATCATAAATGTAAAAAAATACTGAACTCGTGCGAGCTGATCAATAATTTCTTATAATTACCAGATTAAAGAGACCCATTGTAAAAGGTCACTAAATGCTGTTTATGAGCTAGTTATAAATGACATACTAAAATAAATTATTACAATTGACCATAAATGTAAATAATATTGAAATCGCGCGAAATGATATATAATTTCTTACTACTTCCTGTTTAAAGAGATCCATGAGGGAAGTAAATAATCGAGAAAACACTTCCGCGGACAAACAATTCCAATCTTCCGTCCCTCTAATTTAGAAAGTCCCGAGGTCAAAAAGATGAAAAGAAACGGTAATATTTAATCGCTCGATATAGCAATCCAATCTAACCAACCGATCGATGTACTTTTTTCTCATGTTCGTCGGCGACTGGATACGCAGGGGGGGGATGTTGGATTCGGGCCAAAACATCCTATATTGAAATCTCGTAAAATTGGCACATTTCTCGGAGGATAAAAGAAAACACGTCGGAGCAGAAGTGCCGTCGTTCGTAGACGGAACGAAAAGTCGAGAGATAGAGGAAGGGAGGGGAGAAGAACAGGGAGTAGGGAGGAATAGAAAAGAGCGTAGAGTGGGTGAAGGGAAGGAGGGGAAGAGGGGAGGTGGAGGAAGGGAAGAGAAGGGGAGGAGGGGAACAGGGGAGGGGGAGGCGGGGAAGAGGAGAGAGAATTTAAGCATTCCGGTTGGGATTCTGGAAAGGAGAGGAGCAAAGGAAAACAAAACCAGCGCGAAAAGAAAGCATTAACCTTCTTACCGAAGAAACATCCACACAAACCGAGATTCGCTGCAACCTGGTTCCGATTTATAAAAAAAATATAAGACATCGAGAAAAACAAGGCCTGTATTCGAGGGAAGGGGAGAATGAGATGGAGAAAAAGGGCGGGGGGGAGGAGAGAGGGAGGAGGAGCGAGTGGGAATTTTGTGCCTCGATGGAACAGGCGGAGGAAAGAGACAGGAGGGGAAGGGGGGAAGAAAGGGAAGAAAACAGAGCAGAAAGGCTGGGATTGCAACGGCGGTCGTAAGTCACGTGGTGGATGCAGGAAGTATTACGGCATAAATCATATCCATTCCGCCTCCTTATTTGAATTAGAAAGCCACCCACTCGCTCGCCCACTAACGCGGTACTTCTTCCTCCCCCCTCCAGTCTGAGATCACGATGGGAGGAATTGCGCGATAGTCGAGGGAGGGAGTGAGCGAGCGTACGCGCCAGTTATTGCTCAAAAGAGTGGAGAAGACAAAAGAAAAACGATAACCGTAATAAAGGGTTCCGGATAACCGAAGCGGAAGGCATCGTACGGCGGCGTTGGGTAAGGGTTGTTAAGGCGACGCCCTGGTCCAATAAGGGGGAGAGATGGAGGGAGGGGAGAGGAAGGAAAAGAACGGAGGGAAGGGGAAGAGGGGATTTTGATAAAGAGCCGGAGTGGGAAAAGAGGGAGCACGGGGATTCAGTAACAAAGGAGGTGACGATTGGAGGGTGGAGTGATGGAGTGCGCCGAACAGGATTGGGGGAGGGGGGATGATATTTTTTCTCGTTGGGGGGAGGAAGGGACGTTTTAGGGGAAGGAAAGGAGTGTGCAGGAGTGGGTAGGGAGAGACTCGTCATATAGGATGTGGATCGAAGGGTATATGAATGTGGGGTGGGAGAGTGAATCGGGAAGGGATAACAAGGCAGACTCTAAAAGGAGCTGATACAAACGGGAAGGGATACGGGACGAGTGGATGAAGGAGAGAGAGAGGGAGTATAAATATGACCGAGGAGGGGGGGAGAGCAAATAACAGGAGGAAAGGGTGTGGGGGCAAAATGTGGGGGCGTTCAGGATAAAATCGTAAAGGGGAAGAAAAGGAACCCTTACGTACATCGTCGAATCGATTGGTTCGACTTAACGAGGGGTCGCATAAGGTTCTTTTGCTTATCAAACTCTTGAAGACGGAGTAAAGAAGTCTGAGAGGGAACATAAGTGGGAGGTTGGCGTCACGTGACCGCCGTTTTGAAAATTTCCTCATTTTTCTGGCAAAAACTGTCGAAAAATATTCAGGACGGTGATTTTTGCTATCTCATTTTTCGCGACAGACATCGTCCACTTGAGCATGTATACGATTGGAAGACTCTCCGAGATACGAACCGGGTCGAACATCTTGAAAGAGAGAGAGAATTTCTCAAAGAAAGGCATGACTTGCTCCCACAAACCCTCGCGCTAAATTGTCGTTGGCTTCGACGGAGATGAAAGCGTCTACCACTGTAACGACCTTGCAAGATTACGAAGCGTCATTAGAGGGCCACTAACCGGAACGGTATTGAATCGTGATATTTATTTAAGAAATAGAGTAATGCAGCCAAACGCATAAAATTGGAACTAAGTTTATTTGGGAAAACTATAAAGAAAAAGTTTGTTTTTATTACGAGGGAAAGCGAGAGAAAGAATGAGACAGATACAACAAAACTTTATTGGATCGAAAGGAAAACCAATTCAGGGAAAAGGGATTCTCGCTTCATTCATGCACGATAACGAAGTGAAGAGTTCTTGTATAAAAAGGCGTTACGGGGAAAGAGAGAGAGAGAGCGAATCTAAATATATAAACAGCTATGACAGACGTTTTTCTAAGAATCTCCATGTGATCGGAGACAAAGGTATGTAAATAAACCGCGAATCCGTTAGTATTTCCTCGCGAAAGACGGCTTTAGATTCCATTAAGATAAATGATACATACCTAAGGTTAAAAAGAAAAATCGCCAACTCAATTCATATCCAAGATCAATTTTTAAAAACATACATACAATACCAGCCTGCTTGATTTCCAATGATGAAACCCATTCAAAAATTCCGATTAACCCTTCGAGAATGGATATAAAAAAATAGAAATAAAGCGAACTCGCAAATTTTCACCCGCGTGACCAATCCCAAAACCGTTACGGCTGGAAAAGTGGGAGAGGCAAGAATAAGGTAAGGGAAGGAGAGAAAGAGGAATGGAATACCTTAAAGTTGACTTTTATGGTGTCCAAGTCGAGGGGAGGTGGGTGGGGAAAAAAACCTATCCTCGTGAAAACGACCGCCATCAAAAAGCTCTGTCACATTCGCAGAGGTTCGGTAAAAAGTAAACGACCCGTTGCATAAACAAGACCGGTAAAAGGGATCCGTAGCTGGAGGGAGGAGTAACTAGGGGGAGGGAGGGGAGAAAGAGAGAGAGGTAAGATAAAGGGAGGCGGGAGCGTGCAACTACTCCAGAAGTCAGTGGTGCAAGGAATGGACTTAGGAGAGCCATTGCGGCGAGGTAGCGAAAGATGGGGAAGAAAAGAAGACGGAGGAGAAAGGAAGGAACGCATGGATAGGGAGATAAACGAGGGGAGCCGAAAAATCGGCTAAAGAGCCAGTCCGTAGAGAGAGGAGGAGACAAGAAGGGGAGGAGGTGGAATAGAAGTATGAGAGGTAATGACTTCGGGGAGTCAGGGAACAGAGAGGGAGAGAGATAGAAAGAGTTTTGTGCGCGGGAGGGAAAAAGGAGGATTAGATTAGAATGGATTAGATTGGCCTTATTTTACTCGGAACGGGTCATAGGCCGTTACGGAGAAGTAGATGGGTGGAAGAATGGAAAAGAAGTAGTCATGGAAATGAGCAGGCGTTAGGGGAAGTTGTGGCGAGTCGGAAAGAAGAAAAGAAGGGAGGAGAAATAGGTGGGGGAGATGGGTGTGGGGGAGATGGGCGTGGAGGGGGGGAGGATGGGGGTAGGAAAAGCGAAATGGAGAGATTTCTAGAGAGAACATGTGGCGTCGTATTCATGGAAGGTTATGGAGAGCGGTAGTAGGGCGGCACGTAGGTGCTTTGTGGAGGTCTCGGGGAACTATGCTCCAACTCCGCTGCGGAGACGTGTACAAAAAAATGAAAAGCGATTCAGAACCGTACAAAATACTGGGTTGGCGGAGTAAAGAACAAGGTCCGGATTCTTCGTGTGCATGTGCGAAGGAAACTGGGATGATTCAATTCCTAGAAGGCTGCATGAGACGAATTGGCGATATTCCTCGTGCGATGGGAACGTTGAGTGGGTGGATACGAACGAGTATTCTTGGCGATTTCCTTCGAAATTTTCTTTAGCAAGGGTAGGCATACGATGGGATTTTAGAATTTTTATTTGAATTGTTTCGGAATTAAAGGATTCGATTGAGGAAGTCCGTCGAAGGGAACACTAACACAGCCGCAACACGCTTTACAGGAACGTCACGTGTGGTATATAACTTTGAGGGGCTATTTCTTTTAGTTGCTACAGAATCCAAAATTCAAAGAAAATTCTTCATGTTTATAGCAAACATAAAACAAAGTTGTTGCGGGCAATTTTGGATAAAAATCTACTTTGAATTAAAAATTTAAAAACAATTAAGATATATGTTAGGCTTCGTTTCAGGTTTAAAACGCTTCCCGCGTTAATATTATGGCGAGCTACGCACAGACGAATTAACTAAAGAAAGTCAACACCTTTTTGACTTGACAAAGGATGATAAAATGGAAGGCGATATTTTTTGCATTGAGACGTCTTCAACATGATTCCGAAAAGTTGCTACCCTACACCAGGCATATCAAGCTAGATGCTAAATGATTCTGCGCAGATGCGGCATTTGCTAGAGGAGTGCCGCAACTTTACTCTTTATAGGTGTTATGTGGAAAAATGGAATAAAAATATGCTCTCGATGGTTGTTGAATTAGATAATCGTTAAGATTACTAATTGCGAAGACGTGTTGCCTTATGGTTTTACACGCTCGTTTTCAGAAAAAATGTATCAGAAAATCCTAAATAACTTTATATGAAAAGTAGCGTGCAGATCGATTAAATGTATACATTGGGCCACCAGTTTGACAAAGTAGCTATTCAAGCTATAGTCAAACAATTCCAATACACTAGTTTCCTTTAAAAGCAATAAAAAATCAAATCAAAAGTCAAGCCATTTTGAGAATGCATTTATTCTAGAATTAGCACTTATCGTTAGGTATGAAGGCGTAATTTCAAAATATCAGAAATTACACAATTTATTATAATTATAAATTAATATAAAAAACTACTGCTGAAAATACATCGAAAAGTACAAATGACGTAATAAAGCAGTGCATTTGGAAGCGTATTTGCAAACAAGTTCCCATGCTTAGAGTCAGAATGAAAGTGCGAATAAAGTCAGGAATTCTGGCTCGACTGAGCGAACCATCCCATGCTACTTGCTCAAACCGTGATGAGAAATTCCGACCTCACGATTTAAGATACAAGACGTTTAAAAAAAACAAGGATTTACACTGCGTCGGAAGAAAACGCCACAATAGCTCTCTACGTCAACAAACTCCTTAACTCGCCTAAACCACCGACCGACCGCCCTGAATGCCAACGAATAACCGGTATAAATGAATAAAAAAACGTCGCCACGCATTAAAACGGACGTCTCGGCCTAAAAAAAGAGAGAATCTGTAATGGAACGGCATGCAAACAAGCGAACTTTTCCATCCGAGCTGAATTTATACGACAATAAAACAGTCGACGAAACAAGTCGCCGAGAAAAGAAACAAGAAAATCGTCACGGGAAGATCTCCCGAAAGGTCTTTTCCAGTCTTTTTTTGTCGCTCCTCGAGTGAAAGTGAAATTCGACTTCAACGAAGGACCGACCGAGGTGAATGCGGAGGAAGGGGGCGTAGGGAGGAAAATCCCTTCCCCCAACCCCACACTCCCTACCCTGCACCAATCCACTCCTCTCTCACGGCACATCCGCATTCCGGGCTCGGAAAAGGAAGACGACGGAAGAAAAAATCCATACCAGGTGAAGAGGCGGAGGAATTAGAGAAAAAGAAAGGAACGTGAGACTCGAAAAAAAGGGATGGAAAGAGCAAAGGGAGAGGAGAAGGGGAAGGGACGGAGGTTCCGAGAGCCGGACGAGGGAAATAATATCGGGTTCGCGTCACGGATTGGTCGGACCGGAAGTTTGGACTTCCCCCGTCACCTTTTCTGAAAGACGTGTGTCCTTGCCGCCCACTACCTTCCCCCTGCGTCACCACCATCTCCCCCGACGCCCTCCCACGCCATCCCGGTCAACCCTCGTTCCGCCGTATAAAATAAAAAAAGAAAACCTCGCCCGAAAATTCATTCATCCGCAACGTCCGAGAGGTGAATTCTCCGAAAATCAATACGCCTATCTGTGCACCGGAGAGGAAAAAAACAAGAGGGGGTGGCGTTGATTCGTTCGTTTGGGTGTACCTGTGAGTGGGATTTCCTCTTTCCAGACGTCACGTGCGTCTCGAGCGACCGGGCCCGCTCGTGAGCTGTTTATTTGGACATCCCATCCTCCCACGTGGGTAATGAAAAAGGGATAGAAAAAAGCGTCCGGTTACATTTCACCATTAAACGCAAATACATATTTTAAATATACCTGAGCGTTTTTCGACGAAAGAGTAGTAGGAGGAGGGCGAGGGACCTATTTACATTCCGACTACCTTTCCCTTTCCACACGCCCCCTCTTCCCCTCCTCGACACTGCATATACTTATTTTAACGGCACACGACCCACGCCCGGTTTTTTTAATGGAGCGGAGCCGTTTTCTTGGTCGGGATCGAGAGAGAAAGGAGGGGGAGGGGAGGGCGGAGAAGATATGCTAGGAAACGGAATGGAGAGGAGGAAAGGGAGTGAAAAGGTGGAAGAGTGAAGGGGAGAAAAGAGTGAGGGGGAAAATAGAGGGAGGAGAGAGAAAAGAGAGTGAGGGGGAGAAAAGAGAGGGAGGAGCGAGAAAAGAGTGTGGGGGAGAAAAGAGGGAGGAGGGAGAAAAGAGGGCGGTGGTAAGGGACACGCGTAGAGCACAAAAGAGAGCTTTCCGAGAAATGCGGTCTCAATGAGCGCGCGCGGGGGGAAAGACCCGCCCGCGAAATGAGCCCCTTTACTTCCCTTCTCGCACGCGCTGAATACTTTGGTGGAATTACGAGGGAAAAAAATCCATTTCGGGAAATGGGCAGGTCCATCCGGCTTTGCGGGCGACGGAAAAGGGAAAAAGACGGCGAGGAACGAAATACGGACCCTTTTCATCGACGTTTTTTCCCCTCAAAGATACAACAAATGACGCTCGTTATTGCCAATGGAGAGTTATGCGTTACTCCTCCCGCTTGGTATTTCGAAAATTTTTGACCAGGCTATCGAAAAGGACCCTTTCCTTTCACAATGAAAACCGCGAGGTGCGGTTTATTTTAACGTAAGGGGCGCTAAGACGGGATGAAAGGATGATAAATATTAACATTGATTGAACACGAAAGGTAGAAAATTAATCCATTAATCTCCTAGCCAATTACGCTTCGCCGTATGAGAAGCGGTTTTCCGTGTATCTAATTGTAAACATCTCTCTCAAATAAATATGTAAAATATTAACTGGAAACTATTTTAACCGATTCCATTAAAAGCCAGAGAATGAAACACCAAAGAGTCGTAAACACCGGCAAAACTCAGGTTTTTACCAATTATAAAATACAACTAAAAATAAAAAAATTACAACTACTGCAGACTTTGGGATAATAAATCACCAGTCTATTAAAAAAAATTAAAGCGAAAACGTGAAACATCTCCTCAAAGATAAATCAAACTGAAAGCCCAATCAAAAGCGAGTGAAATATTAAATATTAACCTACATCACGAGAGAAACAATATATTAAATCGGGAAAAACATCGAATTTTTTCAATAAAATCTTATTTTAAAAAATCGCCAGTAACGTGACTTCGTCAAAAGCACGAATAATTTAAAAACTCCGCGATTAAATTCAAACGCTTTCGAATACGTAATCGTAAAAAGATACAGAACAACGATCATTCACTAACCGCGATAGGACATACCAATTAGTGCGCGACATGGTGCAAAACGCGGAATAATAATTAGGAGAAAAGTCCGTAACGGCTCAGAATGGCTCATTACACGGACGAATTTTACGCCGCACCTCCGCGTGCGTGATAAAAACGGGACCGAAAAACTAGCCGGAATCATATCAATGGAGCGAAAGTCTGCAAGAGAGTACCTAATTTTAAAAAAATAACCGAGAGACGACCCGCCTCCAACGAAATATCACGCTACCATAGTCACGAAATAAGCTTACGGAACACAAAAGGCGCGCGAAAAAATGTATTCGCCCTAGTTGGCGACCTTAAACAGTAGACCGGGTTACGTGTAGGAGGCGATTAAATTACCATAAAACGACACATTTACAGTACTCCCGATGTACGAGAAGAGGAGACCTTGGCATAATATCCCACCCAACACGACCAATTTCCAGAGGCAGAAACTAGTTTAGCTCAAGGATATGATAACACCCTCCAGCTCCTTCCTTTTCAGCGGTTCTTTCCACGTAAAAATATCAAAAAAGCCTTTTATTTCCCTCGCGCTGCTTTTTTCCTTCCTTTCCACCCCGAAAGCGATTAAACGTAAAAAAACGGACGATCGGCAGGAAAAAAAGCGAATCGCAATTAGAAAGCGACACCGACGGAGTAATTCGTAGGCGACGCTCGTCGAGTCAAGGATGATGAAGGAGAAAAAATAAAGGAGTATCGACGACCGCTGTAAAAATGGAGACTGCGAAATAAAGAAAGGCGAAGAGGGAACGAAGGAGAAAGAAGGAAAAAAGGAAGGAAAAACCAATGTAACACAACGATGAATTAGCCGATGTCATCTCCTGGAATCACGCCACCGCCACATACCCTCGTAAAAAAAGCGTTGAACGCTGTTGGTCGTAAGGTGAAGAGAGGGGAGGGAGAGAGGAGTATTCGAGAGAGTGCGTGTTACAAGAACTACGGGGAGATCGGAAAGCGTAGATGAAAACGATAATAATGCGGGTGAAAGAATGACTCGGGAGAATGAGATAGAGGTGGTGAAAGATAAAGTATAGAGGGGGGGAGAGGAAAAAGATGAGTGAAAGAGAGTGAGAGAGAGATGGAGAGGTGAAGGGAGGGAGGTAGAAGAAGAGAGGAGAGCGAGAGAGAGGAAGAGAGAAAGAACGAGAACGAGAGAATGAGAGAAAGTGATGAGAAGTGGAGTGAGGTAGATAGTTGCGTAAAGGCGGAATGAAAGAAAAAATGCATTTAATGGCGAGATTGAAATAGCCTCTTCCATCTAAAGATTTCACAACTTGTTCATATTTAAAACAATGTATCCACAACAATAATAAAGGCGGTTACAAAAACCGATGACATCTGAAGCAATGAAATTAAAGTTATTTAGATCATACAGATTGTATACGTTTTAATATAACAAGTGTGAAGGAAGATTAAAAAATCAAATTTACAATTAAAATATCGAGAGCAGAAATAATGAAAAAGGAAAAAAATATGTAAGCACACAAAAAAAGTTCAAAATTTACAGCATTAGTTTAAATCATGATATTCGCAAAAATATAGGAAAAGGGATGGAGAGAAGGAGATGTGTACAGAAATGGAGAGATGGAGAAAGGGAGGGAGACAGGGAAAAGAGAGAGGCGAAGGAAGGGAGAGAGGCGAAGGAAGGGAGAGAGGCGGAGGAAGGGAAAGATTCGGAGGAAGGTTTTTTTGTTTGTATGGCATTCCTGGCCAATCAACCTCTTGGATTATTATAGCCATTACTCCTTCCACACCGAACATATACACAAGGGAGGAGGGAAACCCGGTGCCGGTGTGGCAGGCAACGTGGACTTCAGGCAAGACGGACTCTCGAGTACGCCTTACCTAGGCACCACGTACTCTCGAGTACATAGTGCCTGGCGATAGGACGTACTCTAGAGCAGTGGTTCTCAACCTTTTGGTGCTCGCCGCACACTTTGGATATTCACTTTTTTACATTTACATTACATTAAATTTGAATAAAGAACTAAAATTTATAATAAAAATACATATATTTTTTATATTATGTAGTATATGATATCGACCAAATTAAGTTATGATATCTTAAAACAGCAAATGATGAAGCATTGTTAAAAAATTTATTTTAAAATCTTACGTAATGTGAACCTTGAACTTGGAGTTTTATAATGTTTGCACTGATATTAGGACGTATCCGTGATAAGCAGACTCTTCAACACAGTTTAGCCGTTCCATTGTTCTGCATTTAATATTTGTAAGTGTCGAGAACCCAACTCACACAGATAGGATGTAGAAAACTGCATCAAAACTGACAAAGCTTTTCTCGCAACTTCTGAATATTCTTCTCTAACAGAAATCCAGGACATATCCAGAGACAATTCGGCGCACTTAATTTTCAGAGTGCGATCAGTTGAAAGAGAAGCTAACTCTTCTTCGGAGAGAGTAAAAACACATGCCAGTTGTCACTGGTGTGAAGTAGACTGCGCTCGATATTGTGCTGTAGAATTGCTTAATGCTCCACCACGAGAGCAACAATTTCTTTACTATGGGTTTTGGAATCAGAGGAAACATTTCAAGATTACCTTCTCTAGCTCTCTTTTCCAGATAACTATTTTTCTCTGCAATGCCACTAGCTTATCCGTAGAAGTCAGGATATTTTCATTCCGCCCTTGCATGCTGGTGTTTACAGTATTCAGATGCATAAATATTTCTGCCAAATATGCTGATTTGGCGCACCAAAGTTAACAGCTAAATTATTCACAAAAATCACTGTTTCCATCTGTTTAAAAAAATAGTAGCATCTCTTCTTTAAGTTCATATACACGAGCCAACACTTCACCTTGACAGTCATCTTATTTCTGTGTAAAATTAAATATTTTTATTACGAATCCATAGCATTAAAAAGCCGTTTTAAGAGGCGGGTCTTTAGAGGCCTTGATTTCACAAAATTAATCATTCCGACAACTTGGTCTAATACGGACTTCAAGTGAACTCCTAATGTCTTTCCAACAAGGGCTTCCCTGTGCAAAAATCAATGGGTAATTATTGTAGTAGGATTCTATTGTTTTACAAGTGAGATGAAGTCTTTGACAGATCCCAACATGGATGGAGGACCGTCGATACAAATTCCTGCACATGACTTCCATGAAATTTCCAAACATTCTAAGTAGGAAGTCAAAGTATCGAATATATCTTGATCTCTTGTGTTTTCTGGGAGTTGTCTGCAGCACAAAAATTGATTAATTATTTCATTTTCATGAATGAAGCGAACAAATGCCAACAGTTGTGCTTTGCCGCTAATATAGGTGAACTTGCAAAGCAAAGTCTGACATTTTAAGCTGATTAGAAACATTTTCCTCTATGTTAGATCACATATCTTCTAACCTTCTTCAAATTGTATAATTTAAAGCGGAATTTTGGAAATTTCTTGTTCCGCTTCATCACCGAGCATTGTCCTATCGCACTGCACGCAGGCAAAATAAGTGGCTCAGGTATAGTGTGGATCTTCATTTTTTGAGCTATGATGAAAAGCAACTTGAAAACTATCAGACACTTTAACGTTTTTTTCCGAAGTAACTCGCTTGTTTAGAATGCAGTTCCATCAACCTTATGAAATAGTTCAAATCTTTTCCTCCAAGGTGTGCATGTTTTGTGGAGAAATGTCGCTTCAATTTGCTGGGAACCCTGGCTTTGTTCGATAGTTTCTCACCGCATATAACACACATTGGAACAGGGCAATCTTTATCTCCACACCAAGAAAAGCCCAGACTCAAATAACTGCCCATATACTTGCGAGAAACTTTTAAAATCTTACTTGGCTTGGTACCGCTCTTATTGCGTTTTTCCTTAATATGTTCTTCATATTTTTCACCGTTATGTTTTATTGTAATATATCTATCTATTTTTAGGGGAGCAACTTTTATAATTGTTCGCAATGATAATTGGACGAAACCACAAATATCACACAATTTCCTACCAACGGTATTACACAAAACACTTAATAAAAAATTATTTTATACAGAATAAACTCACGAAACACATTCACATACACCAAATTATAGTATAAATCAGCCACAAATCTAGGCTAGTACTGATTTGATAAAGGAATACGCCAGAGTCGCGGACAGTTAGGAAGGTCACCGCAGGCGGAGCATGTTACGTCATCGTAGCAACGAGAACCAATCAATTGCCTATGACTCATGCACAAGGGATTCGGTTACTATGACATTGCTGACAACGTTGTTGCCAGGTTTACTGCTTACGCGCCTTCCAAAGCAGTGATACTTTTGGATTGGATTCTACTAGTCTTAATACTGTGTTTTAGTTTCTTTGTTGAAACTGTATACAATCGGTGGAAAACGCTCAGATTTGCAATAAACTCTTCCAAGTCTCGCGGCACACCAATGTGCCACGGAACACCGGTTGAGAACCACTGCTCTAGAGTAAGGCATGCCTAAACACAATCCCAGGCATAGCGTACTCTAGACAGGTGATTTGGAGTCCAGTGCCTGAGACCCTTGGTAGGCAAGATGTACTCGATATGTTTTGAACGAGATAAAGTAAAAAATTGCTGCTAATAAGAAATCTTAAAGAAACAGTCAACGTTGGTATCAATCAACTAAAACAATTACGAATATGCAGAAAAAAGTTGTTAATGGAGGGGCTTAAGAGGGGGAGGAGGAAAAAGGGGGAGCATAAGAAAAACAGTCGACATTGATATCAATCAACTAAGAATTTTATAACAATTACGAAAATGCAGCAAAAAGTTGTAAATGGTGGGGGGTAGAAGGAGGGGGGACATAAGAAATCCTAAGGAAACAGTCGACATTGGTATCAATAAAACTAAAAATTTTATAAAAATTACGAATATGCAGCAAGTTGTAAATGGGGAGGTAGAAGGAAAGGGAGGAAGGGGGGGGGGCATAAGAAATCCTAAGGAACCACAGTCGACATTGGTATCAATCAACTAAAAAGTTTAAACAATTACGAATATGCAGCAAAATGTTGTAAATGGAGGGGGTAGAAGGGGGAGGAGCGTAATAAATCCTATGGAAACAGTCGACATTGGTATAAATCAACTATGAATTTTACAACAAATACGAATATGCAGAAAAATGTTGTAAATGGGGGGGTGGAAGAAGGGGGAGGAACCACTGATTTAAATGAATCCGCAAATAAATAAGCATATCAGAAAGATAAAAAAATATTTAAAGTAATTTAAGGCGTATAATTTAACTTGCTTCTTTTAATGGTCTGTAACAGGAGACCCATTCCGATCGTATATTTATAATTCCATATGAATAGAAACTAATTTTGTTTTTTTTTCCCAAGCAAACAGCATACATCTCGTCGTGTTATTAGGTTCAAACAAATACTTTAAGCAGAAGATTAGATTTCCCTACCGCTCGGTTACCCTTCATCTTGAATTTTTATATGATCTGATTTGTCGCCTTGGCTGTGTTAATCTACAAATCAATGACCACGGTCATAAATTTTGCAATTATGTCTCGACCAAGTTACATCAACTGACAGGCACAAAAGAAAGGATCACAAGCGCGTATCACCCCCAAGCAAATGGGCTTGTTGAGCGCCAGAATTGAACAATCTAAGGCAGCCTCTTGAAGGTTTTAGAAAACAATCGAGAAAGATGGAGAGATGCCCTGCAAGGTGTACATTTTGCCTTTCGTATAGCCAGGCTCAAGTCTACTGGCCAAATACCTTTCTAAATGATTTACGGGCGCATGGCTCTCCTTACAATTAAAAATCATATTTTTTCTGTTGATATTTCGGAGGAGTTTCTTTTTGTCTTGGACGTAGACTAAATATTTGTCAATGAAAACAGATTGAAGAACATCACAACTGCATCCAAGAGGCACAAACCATCATTCATGAGGAAGAAGCAAAGAGCATTATCAAGGCACAGAAAAGACAGAAGGAAGACTGTGATAAAAGATACAAGCTGAAAGAAGAATTCAAAGTTGGAGACAAGATTTTGGTCTATAATTTGAGTCGAGTGGATAGGAAAAGTGGCAGAGGATGTCAACCATATGATGATCCTTATATATGTTATTGATGAATTTCTGAAAATGGCAACTATAAGTTGAAGACTATAAATGCTGAGCCTTTGCGTACTAATCAACATGGATGCAATTTGAAGAGATTATATGTACGATCATAGAAGGAAGTTGAAGTTTCTTCTGGGAAAGATAAAGAAATTCAATTTCTGGAAGAAATCGTAACTGGAAATGATAAATTTTCACCAACCACTCCGATGTGGAGAAGAATAAAATGTGAAGAATTGCATCTCCCTATTCTCGATTCAAACAATGAAAGACGGGTAAAAAAGCAACTTGGTGAACCTTCCGCCATTCGTCGAATTACAGGAGATGGCAACTGTCTGTTTCGAACAATCAGCTATGATGTCACGATTTCAAAAGATCATCATCAATTCTTCCGAACAGCAGCATGGAATGACATCCGAGATAACAAATACAAGGCATCATTTGAATTCAAACTTATTTAAGATTATTTATCAGCCAATGCCTATTAAAAAAATAAAAAATTGACATTGGGGTACTGACATTGAAACTATTGCTATGGCTACTCTACTTAATATTCTGACTGGTATTTATTATCGCCGTCCTTCATCTGAAACTTACCATTGGTATTATTATTTCACAATTCTGCCTTCTGACAATTTACCAGTCATATGTATCTATATTAGAAATTCTGTAAATCATTTAAATCGGGTGAAGAGTGGCAAAAAATTTAACTAAAAGCTTCTGGTGAAAAAAGCTCTACTTTGTACCTGAAATACAGCAAATAAACTTTTTTACTTTCAAATATAGTTTTTTAGTTTTCTTTATAACTAGCAAATATACCTGACGTTGCTCGGGTTTTTAAATCAAAACAAAGAATGAAGAAAATTTGAGAATTAATGACTTAATTAAAGCAAGTTAAATAAGAATTATTTAGTTCTTACTATTTACCATTTTAGATTCCGGAACGGTAAATAATATGTTGCTATTTATGGCTATTGTTGTTCAACATTTGTTATGTAATCATTTGTGATGATAAATTCGGACCCTCTGCTGCTGTTATACTGATTATTTTACCGAAGCAAGGATTGAGTTATTACATAGTTATAAAAATACATTTAAGAGGATGAGGTTGCTTTCTGTAAAAAGCAGACCAAAATTTAAGTTTTTATTGCGTCTATACGTGAAATGTTTTCCCACGCAAAAAATTCACGAATATAAATATTCCTATAATTAAAATATATCGCCAATATCATGGAAATCCGTTTGATTGAAGCAGAGATGGAATTTCGTTGATAACATTTAAATGACCTATATTGATAACACTGATCGACCCATGCATTTTAAGTGCTAGTTTTCGACGCAACTTTCACTTATCTATATGTCTACCAAAGTTTATGAAAATCAATTGGATACATTCCGAGATCAAGATTAACGTATTATAAAACTTTAATCTCTTATATAGCACTGACCAGTCTTGGCATTTGAAATAGTAGACTTCCGTAGATATTAATTATAGCAATATATGCGTAGCAATTGTCAGGATATCTGTTGGAAGGAAGATGAAAGCCAGGTTAACAGTCATCTATATTAGAGAAACGGTTCCATTGAACAAAATTTAGTCACTGTAGGTAGTCGCGGTATATAACTTTATTCTGCACAAACAAACTCTTCAACATGTAGAGAAGATGTATTGTAAAATTTTAATTTAACCCCTCAGGCCCGGAGGACGTTTATATACATCCCACCCCAGATGCGGAAACTGCAGGCGCGAAAATAAAAAACTAATAACTTTTCACCTTTTTATTGGGTTTTTATGAACTTTTTTGAGAATTTACCCAAAACATGATATTTTAAAACTATAACTTTTACGCTAGCTTGATATAAGTAGAGACACTTTGCTGGAGAGAAACGATTTGAAAATCGATCCGTTACCTATACAGCGCGTGCCCGCGCTTTCATATAATACTCAATATCGTGAAAATTATTGTAGTTATTGGCATGAAACCTTCTTCAAATATAAATATTAACAATTCTAAACATTTAATTTGCTACAACTACCTCTCTAAATTAATTAGAGAAAAAGTTTCCCACAGGTAAACTTTTTCATGTCTCGACTGAAAATTTTAGATAAATGTTACGATTATTATTTTTTAAGGGCAGTTCATAATTTTTATGTATTCTTGAATTACTTTGTCGTTATTCGGAATCATTACTGAAGTCACATAAAAAATTGTCCCTTTATATTCAATAGAAACCAAACTATGACGATGTATGTATATTTGCAAGTAAGGAATCGCGTGGCTACAAAAAACTCACATAAATAAAATCAGAAAATAAAAGTAATTTTCAAGCAATTTCGAATTCAATGCAAAATTATATCATATGAATCAGAGACTACATTCAATTCCCCGTAGGATGGTATAAACCTCGCGTCGATAGCTTAATTCTATCACCTTTTAAAATGCTAATGAAAAAAGCCCTGCACTATGATTTCGAGGCATTCCCATGATATTCAAATGGAAAACAAAAATAATTATTTAAACCTTTCACTCAGCATATTCCGGCGTGAAAAGTAGTGCATTCAGCTGCTTTAAGCAGCAGGATCGTTTATGCAGAATATTTATGCATAGAGATACGAGAAAAATTGATTTAAAGCAATAGAGCCCACGTTGCCTGGTAGAGTGTCTTACCTGCCGTCATGTTTGGGAGCGGTGCACTCTAGAATCCACGTTGCCTGTAGGCATCGTGGACTCTAGAGTACACGATGCCTACAGGCAACGTGGATTCTAGAGTACAAGATACCGGTAGAGTCCACCCTGCCTCCTACACCGGCATTAGCTTACACTTTACGAAGAGCACCAAGGGTACCAACTGCTTAACGTCCCTTCCGAAGGACGAAGCGCTGACTTGCGAGGTTTCCTCAAATCACACAAGCAAGCGACGGGACGATTCCTTGCTGAAAAATCCGATCTCCGTCGGATTCAAACTTGAGACCGCTGCGTGGAAGTCCAACGCTATAACCACTCCGCCATTTCCACCCCAATATTCGGAGGAAGGGAGAGAAACGTAAGAGGAGAGAGGCGGAGGAAGAGAGAGAGGCGGAAGAATAGAAGAATAGAGAGAGGCGGAGGAATGGAGAGGGGCGGAGGAAGAGAGGCGGAGGAAGGGAGAGGGATGGAGGAAGAGAGAGAGGGATGGAGGAAGAGAGAGGGATGGAGGAAGAGAGAGAGGCGGAGGAAGAGACAGAGAGGCGGAGGAAGAGAGAGAGGCGGAGGGAGGGGCGGAGGAAGACAGAGAAGCAGATGAAGGGAGAGAGGACGAGGAAGGGAAAGTGTGGGGAGAGGAAGAGAAAGATGACTAGACTAACGAGGAGAGCGAGAGGTCTTGGGTTTGTGAGGAGATGGAGATAGAGAGAGAGAGAGAGAGAAAAGGCGAGAAAGGAATGTTGGAGGAAGAAAGGGAAGAGAGGACGGATGGCGAAAGAGGACTGCCGATGATAAAAGAATTTGGGGGAATGGATTTTTCTTTTTATATTGCCACCGGTTTCGAGCTCATTCACAAACGAGTTTTACAGGATATTATATCTTTATATATATATATATATATATATATATATATATTTATTTATTTATTAGGAACGGCGGAGACGGAGGGGATGAGCGAGAGAGAAAATATGAAATTAAAACTGCCGATTCCATCCAGCACATGAACGCAAGGACACTCGTTGATTGATTAGATTTTCCGAAAATTTCGACGTTAAAAAAATTCTCCAAGCGAGTTGCTAGGGACGGAAAAGAGAAAAATAGTGGTCGCGGACGAATTAAAAAAAAGTATACAAAAGAACGGTTACGGCGCCGTAATTAGGCGGACGAAATTTTTCCCGAGTTCGGAAAACCGCTACCAAAAAGACACGATGTAAGCAATCTACTTTTTCTTCACAGCGATTCGAATTTTGAATAGGACTTTTACAAAATAAGCTTAGGCGCTCTTGTTCGACAAAAAAAGTCGCGATTCTTTCGTCGCGTTTCCGGAGGATGGTAGGAGAGGAAGGGAAGGGATAATAAGGGTAAGCGAAACGACAAAAAAAACTGGAAGATACGAAATCTTGTGTGTATTACAGTACATATGTGAAATCTTCTATTCAAGGAAGTGTAAGGTCGAGAGGATATAGCGTCACCTATGCACGCTAAAAGAGCGTGACAAGTGGCACGAGGTTAAGGACTGTTGTATCGCTATGATAATTACAAAGGAGTGAAAGAGAGGAAATGACAACAATAGCAGGACAAAAGGAGACATTCAAATTACGGTATAATCTCATATATGCAAAGTAAAAGTAAAGTCTAATTTTTTTGGTTGTGATAATGAGGTTTGTTATACCGAGATAAATATACTAACCGATAAAACTATTATTTTTGCTGTAGACTTAAGTGTAATTCGTATTTAATGCGAATAATATTTTGTAATAAAGAGATTTTACTGTAATCATACCTCTGAACCGAAACTGTTATTACGACAAAGACGGTAAAGGCAATATCCGTAACGCTATAAGAAAGGAGTGCATTATCCATATTGACACAGAATGTAGAAAAAACAGGTCGTGACTTATTTATAAACTCGGCGATTGAAGCAGTAAATAATGAGCTCAATCGAATCTTTTATAAACGAAATAAAGTAATGATTCTGTATTCTTAATTACAGACAACTATTTCTGCTTTGAGTAGCGCCATGCCACCAGAGCAACAGTAAGTCGGTGACCGGGAATTATTTGTTTCGGGATTATCACATACCTAAAGCGACGATTAAATTATCCAATTCTATTGTACGTCGGATTTTCGATATTTGGTATCTTTTCGCAGACAGTTTTTTATGCTCCGCATGTTATTTTTCACAGCTAGAACAACATGGATTTGACTTTTCTGCAAGACTGAAATACCGAGGAAATATTTTATTAAAAATAAATTATAACTAAGATAACTATCGAAACAAAGTTACAAAAACCAGTAGACCACAAATAAATGCGCGACAGGTAACAATTTAAATTATCAATCTTGCGCAACCCCGAAATAAGCTGACTCGGAAGTAATTACCCACAAACTTACTTTTTCAGAGATAAACGTTAGGTACTTTGCGTGGGATTATTTCGGCTGCAGAGAGGTACCGCCACCGTGCGTACGTAAAGGACACCAAAGATAATCTAAGCGGATCAGAACCGCAAGCGATAAAGGAAAGAGAAATAGAGGAAAACGGTCGAAAGAGTGAAAGGCATAGACGGGAGCAGGAAGGCGACGAGCGACGTTAAAGGCGAGAAAACGACGTAACCTTCATTAAAATGAAAACGCCGCTAAAAAAGACAATGATCATAACAGTAACCGTTAAAGGGTCGGGTGTCGAGAAAGGGAGAGAAAGCCTTAACAATAAATATATCAATTTACTGTTTACGTTTTTCGAAGACTAGATTACATCCTCACTTTCTCTCTCTCACCAAGGAGCGGGATTGCGAGGTTGCGTCCTCTCCTTTTTTACCTCCTTCGTTATCCTTCCTCTTTCCTTCTTTCTCCCGAGGAAATTTACTGCGGGTCTCAAGCGAAAGTGTTAGGGGTGGGGACACGGCCTCTTAATAATGTAATCACCACGAAAATTTCTCCCCTCTTAACCCCTTTACTCCCCAAAAGAACCGGTCTCCGTCTTTTTTTCATTATTTCCCTTTTCTTTTCTAAAAAAGGGGGAGAAAAAGAAAAGCGGAGTTTGAGTGAGATGACCCTCAAAATATTCATCTTATTACGCAGTTGCGTGGCGGAGATGACGCCGCGGCGTTGGGAAATGGGGAAAGAGAGAGAGGAAGGAAGGAGGGAGTGGGAGAGGAGGAGGTGGGAGGAGAAACGAGGGAGGTGTGTGTGTGTGCGGGACGGCGCTCGTGGATACGGAACTGAGGAGTGGGTTAGGGACGATGGAGGGTGGAGTGAGAAATATTGGAGGAAGAAGGGAAAAAGCGCAAAACAAGAGAGGGGAGAGGGAGAAAGAGGAAGAGAGGGAAAAAAAGGAGTCGGCGGAGAAAAGAACAAGGCTTCCACCGAAAGAGTTGGTCTGTGTGAGGGGAGGAGGCCATTAACGGGTTTGCGTGACACGTACCGGGAGAGAAATTAAAATTGCAACGAGGGAAGGGGAGAGAGAGAAAAAAGGGGGTAGAGAAAAGTTTTAGAAAACGGGGAGAAGAAAGCCGTGTGGTATTACACTGGGAGAAAAAACCTGGAAAGAACTTCGAAAATTTTCCCTTACTGCTGAATATTTTCTCCTCGAGGAGCAGAATTTCTTTATTTGAAAATTCCTCGATTGTAACTTAAGGAGGATTATGATCGCCGAGAATTTACATTTTTGTGTTTAACTATTAATTCTCCGAGGACCAGGTAATGGGTGTTTATTAATCTGACGACTTTCTAAAAAGTAAGGTAAGCTTTATAGATTGACGATAAATGTTAACTAAATATTCGATCTAAGCGTGTAATTGCCCACATGGAAAGCCTCTCATAAACCGCGTAATGCAATATAGTTAAAACGTCTCAAAAGACAAATTTATGAAGTTGGGAGGAATTTGTATTATCTGACTAACGAGCAATGATGACGGTTACATAATTCCCGAAATGACCTTGATAATTCCAACCTGTGACATACTTTGTTAAGTTTTCTCTCTATTCCTATTTTGCGATTCTAGACAGAAGACGTTTCACGATAACAGATGGAAACATATTCGGCGACGAAGTTGTAACTTCACTTAAGAATTTTCATTCAGCCACGATTAAGTTGCAGAATAAAAGAGTCGGCGTCGACAGAGAACCGGAGTAGAAAGAACATTCTCATTTTACGATAGAATCGCGGATCAAGTAGGAGTTAAAGCAAGATACGGCCTCATAAAAAGTTTCTCAACAGTCCGTATATGCCCAGCGACATAAAAGCTTCACCATCTACAACTTACTAAACATCCGCTATAGTCTCAAAGCAATACCGTCCTCGCATTGGATGCGGAAACCTAAAATTCGCGAAGATGAGATCTGGTTTCCGCAATTTTGGAAGAAAAAAATTCACAAAGCGATTTAATTTCGTCTGATTCCTACTCTTGCGCCCGTCTACCTCACCTAAAATGCGAATATCAATCTCGAACGGCGAGAGCGCCGTAACATCGGGAGATAGGAGCCCTTCGGAGGGAGGAAATCGTCACGCATTCTGTACCATATCTTTTTGAAAGGATGCGATTCGGACGGAATGAACAAACACGATCCTGATAAAATATTTCGTCGCTCGGACAAAAAATATACTACGCAGAGAAAAGAGCCGAAATTATAGGAGGGAATCCGAGGAACGAAACAATGAATTCCAGAGAGAGAGAATGTAGGGGACGAGACGACAGCGATGTACTACTACTGCTACTGGCGATGTTACCACTACAACGGGAAAAAAACTAGCACAGTTGGGACGCTAGGAAGACGATGTACTGGTCGGTTAGCGGGAAGGACGTCAAGAGCGTGGAACGTAAAACGGACTGAGGCAAAAAGCAGAGGAGTGAGAAAGAGAGAAAAAAGGAGTGTACGAGATGGAAATGGAACAAGGGTTAACGTCGACTTTTTTTACAGGGAGAAGGTATATAGTGACACCGTTAGGAAAAAAATTAAGACAGAGACGGAGAAAACTTCTTTCTTGAGCACATAAGGAACCGGCGAGGCGTATTCACGGTGAGAGAGAGAGAGAGAGAAGAAGAATATAAAAAAATCAAGAGAGAGAAAGGTTTAGAGAGAAAGTTTATTAATCTGTCTCCATCACGGAAGGGGTCGGGATAGTTGAGAGGTGCTCTGCATTCCTCTGGATCTCATAATTCAAACTCCCTATGAATCACGTGAAGACCGAAAGGAAGGGGGAGGAGAATGGAGAGGCTCGCTATGGGAAAGATGGGAATCAGTATACGGGAGAAGAGGGGAGGGGGGAAGGACAACGCTCCGGAGAGGGTTTGTGTGGTATGGGGGAGGGAAGTTAGAGGAAGGGACGGGGAGACCGCGAAGAGTAGGAGGTGGTGGAAGCATTTCCTCAGTCTGCTGTCGTATCGACTTTCCATTATGGGTAGGAGAAGAGGTATGTGTGGTGAGTGCGGGGAGGATGGTGGGGGCGTCGAGCTCACTGCGGGGGAAGGGTATGTGGCCGAAGGAGGGAGATTTTTGAGCGGGCTGGGATGGGAAGGGAAGAAAGGAGGTTGGAGGCAGAGGAATGGGGATGGTTCGAAGAAGGGTTGCGGGTTTTTTTCCCTAGTCAGAGAAGAGAAGGAGAGATTTCTGAAAAGCGAGAGGGCGAGTTAGTTTGGGAGAAGTTGGAAGAGTGAAGGTCAAAAAGTCGAGAAGTAGTGTAGGAGTGAAGGAGAAAGTGGGAGGTCCGTAAGAGAAGTAAGAGTGGGAAGAGGGAGAATGGAAAGAAAGCAGAGGTAGAAAGGTGAGAGTTTGAGAGAGAGTGGAGGGGAAAACCCTTAGAAGACCAAGGGGGAGGGGTAAGAGAAAATATTCCGATAGGGGCAAGGGATGAAAAGGGGACCTTAATAGATGACTCTTTTCTAACCGCAGAAATTTTCAATTTTTTATATGGACGACGTAAAAAACGAGTGAAATATTATAACTTCAAATGAGGTATAAAACTTTTAAATTATAACTAAAACTCTCGCCAATGGAAATCTTTTCGAGAATTAAGTTGTTATATTAATATGCCGGGCATTTTAAATCTTTCGGATCGAAAATTTGCTAAGCGATTTAAACTTTTAAAATCCATTAAGAAGGCTTTACTGGTGAAGTCGAGATTGACATATATTTCAGAACTTTCCAACACTGTTTTGAGCTCATTAGGCTGTCATCAAAGTTTTCATTACGTTTAAATATAAATTCGACCCAAATCGCAACTAATATGTTAGTATTTAAATACTATTAAAATAGAATTATCTGGCCTAAGAAGAGAAGATAAATATTTTTTAAATTTCATTGCCAAGAAAATAATTTTCTATATAAACTAGCAATGCTGGTAATTTTAGGAACGTCAAGTGGTTCACGCTAAAAATAATGAAAATAACGTAATATTAAGATTTATATAATTTCAGAAACACATGGTCCAAAGGACAATCCAATTGAATAAACCTTAAAGAATTAAATAAAAATTCAATATAGTCATTAATTTTAACAAGCCTACTCACGCAAATGACGAAGTTCATCATAAGAATTCTTAGTAAAAGCCAGAAAAAGAGGCCGAAGAAATGCAATGGGAAGATCAATACGGTTTCAGAAAAGGACGAGGAACCCGAGATGCTATGGTGTAGTGAGAATGATATCAGAAAGGGCAATGAGTACAGCCAAGATTGCTGCGTATGATTCCTCGGGTGGCAGAAGGCCTTTGATATTGGAAATAGGGTTATGCTGATGGAGATATTAAAGCATATATGTGTAGATTGGAAAAAACTGATATTAGCGGAAAGAATATCGGTAGAGGAGTTAGACAGGGTTGTTGCCTATCGCCAATCCTATGCAATATATATGGAGAAATGATAATATAGGAAAATGTTTCAGATGAAAGACTCGAAAGGGAAAAAAGGCACCAAGAAGTGAAGAAGAGAGCAGAAAGAAGAAGGATCAGGTTTAGCCAATAATAATCACGGCCACGTCTGCGGACATAGTACCTATGTTGATGATGATATACGTATAGACCCATTTCCCACCAGACGTACCCAAGGAGCAAAACACATTATACAAATCTTTCTTCACACGATTGTGAAAGTAATACTAGAATCACAAAGAAGAGACGCGAAGCGAATATCATTAAGGATTTCCGAAATCTCTTAGGTGTAGGTCAATAGTAAATATATATTCAAAACTCTGTCATATTCGAAGAGCATAAAAAGAATGGTAACGATAAAACGGCTTTTCAAAAAATTGCTGAAATGACTATCGAATTTAAGCTGAATATACGTCTAAATTAAGAGCCATGCATTGCGAAAGAAGCTTACCTACCATATCCTAACGGACCATCGTATTTAACCATTACGCAAGAAAATCGAGATTTTTGTAGTCTATTAGCACAACATCCAAAGAAACTTAGACAGGAAGAATTCTTTCCAATCGCGCGAGAAAGATAGAGAGAGGTAGTTTGGCGAGAGAAAGAAAAACCGGATAAATATTGAAAGGCGAGAGAAAAGACGGCATTAAGGCTACCAAATCGACCGCAAAGAAACTCAGCCGAGCTCTTTCTTTCCTTTTTACGGTCGATGTGAATCAAATTAGGCCGAAAAAACCACCTTCTCCTCCAGTTCCCCTCTCCTCCATTCAATCCGTTGATCACTTTGGAAATCGAAAATGGGCGGCGGCCACATATTATATGTATGTGAAAAGTGGAGTGAGAGGGGGTAAAAGGTGAAAGGAAGAGAGAGGGACGGAACAGAAAGAAAAAACGAAAGGAAAAAAGGATGGAGGAAACTGCGCCATGGACGGAAAAGGAATGTGGAGTGGAAGAGGGAGGAATGAAGGAGGGATAGAGAAAATTACGCACTCCTCTACTCTGCTCGAAACTTAACTCTGGAGACATATTGACTGGCCACGCCTTTCTTATATACAGTAAATCCCCGATTAACCGGTTATAGAACATATGGAATGCCGATTAACTGGATTTTTAACATTTATAAAAGTTTTTATACTTCATTACATACGTACGTATGCACGGTATTTACTTGCCCAATACATAATGAACGTGTTGAACGTAATACAGCACTACTTGAATTGTAAATCTACTTAACTGCCAACTTCTTGTTCTTTTTTTTCTTTACCATTTTTGTATTTACTATTTTTCTTTGTGGTATGTGTGAATAGGAAGAGCGACCAATCCAAATATCCGATTAAAGGGAATTGGCTCGATCTCCGGACATCCGGTAAATCGGCAGTTAATTGCACATACATAAACACACGCTCTCGTACAAAAATTCAATTTTACTCCCACGGAAATGAACTGAGGCAGTTGACATATCTTCCGAAACTATAGTCAGCGAATTCGATCTTGCCATAATAAAATGAAAAGAACGTTCAAGAAAGTCAAACCGAAGCTTCCCATAAAAACAGTGCGGACGGTTTATTGGGGAAGGATTATGGGCGCTATACGGACGCATGAAGACATCAAAACCCTTTATATGAACGGGCGTCAACTTTACTCATATACATATTAAACGGTTTCAACGATACAGGGCGGACTTGAGCGATACCGTCGCATATTGAACGGAGAAAGGGAGCTAGACTTTTAACTCAACGGTTTATTCTTAAAATGAAAGGGCGGAAGGCGTGCGATGTAATGAATGACTAATCTTGGGATAGTACGAAAGAAAGGCAAGGCGCAATTTCCTTTATATGCATCCGTCTCTGTTGCTGTAGCTTTGTCCGTTATAAGGAAAAAGATACCACAAAGAAGAAACAATTTCTGGGAAATGAGGAAGTTAAACAGAGAGTCTGAGTCTGATCATCTAAGGGGAGAATTTCACCCAAAGGAAATCACTTCTATTCCATCTGAGACACAACTGCTAAAAAAATTGAGGGCAGTTTCGGCAGAGCGAAAAATAAACCGGCGAGGTAAGAACGGATGCAAATCAATGTACGTACATGAATAGTGGAAACATGAATCAAAGAAAATGAAAAGTTCGAAGAGGATAACAAACATCTCGTTCGGGCAGTTATGGATGGCACACAATTCAAAAATACTTTGGAATAATGGTATAGTTCTTCTTGACCAAGTACTCCAGCCACTCAAAATGGAATTAACGCTCCGACGATGAATGGCACAAATTAAAAGTGCCCATTGGAGACTATTTTTAATTTTCATTTGAAATTTTGTATAATCCATAGCATTCGAGAAAATATCACATCTCCTGCACAGTCGACACTGCAAAACTACAATACTTACAATAATAATTTGAATTTTCTTGAAAATAACATTTTTACCGCTGGTATCTATTCCCTTAACCAACGTTTGTACAATCCGAATTGCGTACAATTCGAACTTTTTTTGCTCCCTCCGAAATTACAGTCAAAGAGCTTCATTCTAATTCTATCCTCTATATCTAGCGAGATTCAACACAATCACTCCTCTTCATTCGACAAAAAAGCTCACATTCCACGGAAAACAGACGTTTAATAACAACACACATGAAAAATTTCGTGTTAAAATATTGGACTTGCGAGTCGATATATATGTATTTTTTTGTCTGAGTTTCCCATCAATGAAACGACGTACAGTGAAGATAAACACGCCTCGCATATGAAAACCCGGAGTAGTTCGTATTCAGCATATACGACGGTTGGCCAAATATCGAAAAAAGAAACACACCGCCCGAAGACTTGTGCGGGCAAACAAACGAGCATACGATCGACTCTTGGGACTTCGTTCCCATCCCATTTCCTTCCCTCCCTCTCTCCCCCCCCGCGGAGTGATACGTAATCCCTGGAACTAGATACTCCAAACGCAAACACTTGCAACATTGAACGCGAAAGCGCGCGAGGCGTCCCTTTCACGATTCCGCGGAAACCGAACTAGAAAGAGAGATAGACGCGACAACGTACGCTGTCGCGAGCGACGGCGAGGAAAATGGAAAGAGGAATTGCGGATTCCCAATGCGGAGGACGATGCAAAAAACATCTGAAGGGTGGAGGAGCGGAGTTACTACCGATTCACATATATTTCCACTCACTCACGGTCCACGCCCCCCCCCCCCCAATTGTGCTTGTTTTTTTTCCTGGAAGCATCTGGACTTTTCTTCCCCTCGAAACTCTCACATATACACGTTACCCACCAAGTTGGTGGGTACAATTCACCAAGGTGTCCTTAATTTTTGCCAGGAGGTTTTACTCTCCTGAAAAAATCTCTGACTGACACAGGAAAAAACGAGTCTTGATATTGCTTGCTCTACAATCGATCTCACGTATTTCAAAGTAGGATCGTTTCTCCCAATTTAAGAGTATGTACGTAGGTGTTTCAAATATCTTTAGAATCTCAGCTAAATTTCGCGATATATATTTCTCCAGTCTTAAGCTAGCTGTTCGAGGACGTTATTAAAGTGTACAGTGTATATTGTGTGTATAGTGTATAGTAAATAGGCACGTTTCGCGTGATGGAATATTTGAAACTTAATGATATACTCTGAACGAACACACACCATAAAACAGCGAAGCACCATGACTCGATTATGGCTTCGTTTACTAAAAATTTCTTCCCTCCCCTAAGTTGGTGCGGTAATAAGCGTATTTACGTAATTTTAGTACGACTAAATACTGTAAAACGATATATCAGAAATTATGCCAGGAAAAAATTAAATTTTTATTAACCGACTAATTTTCTAATCACTTGTAATTAGAAAATCAAAAATTATCATATACATACTTCACTTGAGTTAAGTAGTTGTAATATTTACATATACGTTCTTTTCTTCGTCGCAGTAATCCATTTCCTTCCGCTTACACAATGCTGCATTCACATTTAAGGAAATTAAACATTTTTCGTAATTATAGCAGACCTTATTTACTAAGAAGACTGTTTTCGTTGAAAAAATTAAGTATCCATGCATGCATTTTTATTAGTTGAAGGCGAATTACAACCTTCTTGTCGGATTTTCTTGAAGATGGCTACTCCTACGATAAAAATGTACAGGAAAATAAATATTTTATTTGGCTAGTTCTACAAATTTTATTTGAAAAACCTTTCGGTATAACTAAAATTTTAGGAGATATGATGGAAAGTTCGTTTTTAGTTTCCAGTAAAGTGGCACCCCTGATTGGGTTATGGGAAGCAGTTATGCCATTTTCTTATTGCCATTGGCCATAAGACCTTAATACCAAATTTCACGGAAATCCGTTCGGTAGAAGCCGAGAACGAACATGCTACGGACAGACAACGAAGCTTATAGGCGCTTACGTTGGAAACGAAACGCGCCTATAAATATCCTTTTCTTCTACACCACCACAGCGCCTAAATTCTTTCATTTTACCGCGTTCCTTTCACTTCTCTTTTGTTTTTCCTCAATTGGGCAAACAATGTTAGCGAAAGTAGAAATTAGCAAAAAGTTGGGTGAAAGTAAAAACGGGAAAAAAGAAAGCTAAAACGAGCATTTTCTTTTCTCGTATAATTATGAGCAATCAGAAATCATCGTAATTTACGGGGACTCGGCCAAAGAGAGAGGAGAAAATGAGTAATGCTGATTAATATCACGACGCTTAACTACTTTGTCGCGGTCTGAATTACAAAAAATAACGTCGATTACATTTTTTAATTTATCAATTTTAAATCATGCATAACTTAACGAGCTAATAAGTAAGTCACAATTGCAAAAAGAAAGACCAAACTTAAAATTGAAACTTTTTACATTTTAATCATGGTATGCATAGCTCAAAAAATAAGCGCTTAAAAATGAAAACTTATAGGTACTCATCTTAGATATCCCTATCAACCATTTCAAGGTCATTAAAAATCAGATACGCATTTCGGGTACAATGCACCCGTCTTCAATAATGATTCAGCGAGAGTAAATTCTTAAAAAGGAACGGAAATGCAAATCTGTCTTTCACTGTATTGCTATGGCTATTAGAGACACCCAAGCTAAGTTATGTAGCAGTAGTAATTGATTTTTTTAAAGTTTGTCGACCGCTGTGGTCATTTTGCACTGTCATCAACTGGACACACACACAGAGAAGGGAGGAGGGAAACCCGGTGCCGGAATTAGCCTACTTTCTGTGAATAGCACCAAGGGGGCCAACTTTTTAACGTCCCTTCCGAAGGGCGGAACGCTGAATTTGCGCGATCTCCTCAAACCACAAACAGGGAGCCGGTAGACCTTGGAAAAAATCCTGCTTTCGCAGGATTTGTGCCCGCTGCCCTTTCGAGCAGCAGGCGGGTAGCAGCCAGCGTCCTAACCACTACACCCCCGGCACCCTCCTAAGTTATTATTTTCACTGTTTCGATTCTTAAGTGCTTATTTTTAAACTTGTTTTCAGGCATACCGCGAGTTCGATATTTATCTATTGAATGGGGTACATAATATCAAATGAGCAAATGTTTTTTGTATATTATGATAGCAGTTATTGACACTAGCAGTGCTGCAAAGAACAGTGACAGCATCATACATATAACAATAATAACACCTATCATTACAAAAACAACGACGACAAAAATAACTAGGACGATGATAAAAACAACAACAGCGACAAATACAACATTAAAAATAACGAATGGATGGTTTTCTTTTCGTTCACTAGACGTCCCCTCAGCTGTTTTACCCAATTGACGAGGTACCCTCGCTCTATCCACCCTCTACCTCCTCCGAAGTTATTCCAGTCGTAGCATAACTCATCCGAAATTCTTCGACCTATTCCCTTCTCCCTCCTTTCCCATAATATTCCTCCCCCGACCTCTCACATTTCAGCCGCCTCCCCCTACGGCCGTTACATTTTCCGCGAAGTGGAGGTTCCTCATCCTCTTAAAGCTTCCCCATTTTGCTGCCTTGCTCCATGCATCCTCCTATCCCTAGCCCCTCCCTCCCCCTATCCACGTGCATCCCTTCCTTCCCCTACCCTCATTTTCCCTCCATCTCGCAACTGGCATTGAAAGGGGGCAAAGGACGCCGCAAGAGACACAACACAAATCATTGACGCCCGACAGCGTCGCTCCTACGAAGGAAAGGAGGTCCACCGGGACAAAGTGTGTTTTATACAGACGGAAGTCTCTGTGCAAAAAAAGGACGGAGTTCCCCCTTAACAAACAGTTCGGAAAGACCGCGTCGAACATCACGTGGAAGGAGCCAAGAATTTCGGGTACAGCAACGGGGATGCATGCATGGGGAATCATGGCCAAAAAATAGGATTAAAAGTCTTGATAAAGGAAAGGAGGATGTGCAATGTAGGTCTTCCTGAGAATAGGGCTAACTCATGATATCATGATCCTGGCAGGAAGTAAGAATATTTTATTGCTTTAATATCTGGGCAAATGTGTCTCCGCTCCAATAATTGCACACATCCTGATCGTTTTTGGCGACCCTACTTAATCAAATAACACTATTTAAGAAACATTCCACAATGGCTCTAGGTTAAACTACAAATAGTTAGTTCTAAAAATAAATCAAACATTAATATGGTAGAGAGAATATAAAAACTCAAATACTTAGATTGATTTGTCCTACCAAGTGATTATAATGATAATACAACTTTAAGTGGCATCAATACCCCTGGAATGTATACGTATACAAATATCAATACATGCGTCACATAAGACAATAATTTTCCGCAGCAATTACTAAGCTTTAGTTCCACAGAAAAATGCCATCAACAGTTAACAGTTTTCAATAAATACAATCAGAAAATATTCTAGTTAACATTGAAACTATTACATGCAACAAGTTTGCATATAAATTACGCAAACTTTAAAGCAATGACCTCCAATTATATCAAGGCAAAAGTTTAAGAAAATTTTACGACGGCGTCAAAAGTAACAAATTTCATAGTAGTATCTACAACCGAAATTCTCTTCGTGAAACAATACAAAAAATAAACAACAAATTCTCCGAATCTAAATATAACCGAGGTTGGCATAAATGAACCCGGTAATGTCCTCTCCGACTCCCTGAACGCTTAATTTACGCTGGAATTGGTGCATAAACTTAAGAACCTTCCTTCTTCTCCGAGTTTTATTCACATGCGGCACAATAATATAAGCCCTTAACCTGGGAATCCGCATAACAGTCGGAGCTTCATCTCATTTTGCAGAGAGAGAGAGAGAGAGAAAATAATAAAAAAGTACGGAACGCAAGACGATTGGAAACTTTGGAGTTTATTTTTTCTTCCTCCTTGGGACGTAGAAGCCAGCGTGGAGCAGTTCCGCGCCAAGAGAAACTGCACTCTCAAGAGGCAGCGATTGCAGCCTTATCTCCCATACTCCAACAGACCGACGGAGTGAATTGGAGGAAGCGAGAGGAGAAACTCATACATAGATGGGGCTACCCTTCTCTCTCACTGCCTTACCTATCCCCTCCTCCTTCCTCATCTCCCCCACATTCCGAATGGGTGCAAGCAAAGCTGAGGGAGCACACTACGGCCGAGAGTTTTGGTGGGTTGCGTCAGATGTTTAAAGGCTCCTCTTGCCCGCGGAATAATTTTCCCATTTCGCTCCGGCTATCTATTCCACTCCACACCTTCCCCCTATATTCCCTTCCCTTCTTCTTTCTCCCATCTCCCTCTATTCTCTACTCATCTTTTTTCTCCTTCCCCCGCTGAGGCGCTGCAGAATCCGCACGCTTCCTCATCATCTCGGCGTCCGAGTAGAATGAAGAAGGAAAAGCGTAAGAGAAAGTGAGGGACAGTGGGATATGGAGAGAGGGATATGGAGAGAAGGAGATGGAGAGAGGGAGATGGAGAGAGGGAGATGGAGAGAGGGAGATGGAGAGAGGGAGATGGAGAGAGGGAGATAGCGAGAAGTAGGGAGATGGAGAGAGAAGAAAGAGGGAGAAAAGAAAGTGGGGAGAGAGAGGAAGAGAATGAGATGGGGAGAGAGGAAGAGAATGAGATGGGGAGAGAGGAAGAGAATGAGATGGGGAGAGAGGAAGAGAATGAGATGGAGGAGAGAAGGGATAGAGAAGGAGAGAGGGACAAAGGAGAGATGGAAAGGGGACGGGAGGCGTGGGCGAAGGGATAGAGATGGGTAGAGAAGGTTGGTGGGAGGGAGGGCCTTTTTTACGTGGCACGCCCTCCGCATCTGGCGACCGTCCTCGTCTACGCTCGTCGTCTGCGGAGGCAGCGCGTGGAATTCCGGAGGCGGCGCACGTCTCCTCGCGAGGGCCGAGCTGTTGCCCTCGCCTCACCTCTCGGCGATTTCAATGAAGAAGACGGGGATGGAGGGATTTCTGGGAAAGGAGGAAATCGTGAGGGGTTGATGTGGGACGGAACTAGGGGGAAAGGGAAAAAACGGAGTGGATGAGGGACATAGGGCACCGTTTTTCTTTTTATTTTGATGGTTCCCCATCGCTTCGTCAGATTGCTTCCTTCTCTTTCCTATTCTTTCCTCACTCGAACTCGTTTGTTTACTCCTATCTTTCTCCAGTCTGCAGAAAATTTCTTTTTACCTATCAAACCCCACGCTCTCCATCATTTCACATAATTCTTTTAAACCCTTTGAGCCATTTATGGACTGAAGGAAGATGGAGGATCCGCGGACGAAGTTTAGATTATTTGTACTCAGCCTGCTATTTTACACAGGCAGTCTAGAACGAGAAACTCAACAATGGATCGCTCATCAAATGTATAGTCCAGTTAGTCCACTTCTCGGAAATTTCGCCAAGAAATAAGTATCTTTGAAATTGATTCTTAACAACATATAAAATTGTTTGCAAATAAAATGATATATACAGCCGAAACTCTTTAACTCGAAACGTAGGGGAAGAAAAATTATAAGCAGCGTAACGACAGTACGAGAAATCTCTTTCTAGAGACATTCGTGCAAATCGATCCTAAAATAAGGATGCATTCTCGAGCTGTCCGTTGCCCTTTAATTACCCACTCCTACGCCTATTTGAGCATTATTACAAAATATTAACGCAACATCCCAATTAATGAACATGTATATTAAGAATAAGGTGTTGATTCCTGACTAGGCCAGAGCATATGAATAATTAAACCCTATAACTCCCATTTTCTTAAGCGGTAAGCTGTCTTTTGTTAGGGTTGGTTTTTGGTGGGAAAACATACCATACATTTAATTTCTTTTCTCCAGCTCAGCATACTGTGGCGAGATTAAATAACATAAAATGAAATACAACTAAATATATAAAAGTATTTTTGTAGGATACCTTTCAGTATATGACCTTTACTGATGCGAATGAGACACTATAACCCATTCGATCCGCGAAACAAATTTAGCCTCCAATTCTAAGGATGGATGGAGAGATTATAGGCGGCAACATCATTAAAACATGTCTAGCGAATCCCTTCTCATTCCAACTCTCCATTTCGCCATTCTAAAATTTCAGCATTAAAGCAACCGGCGTTGATCCATGAAAAACAATCATTCATAAACATCCATTTAATCCTAACTGCCGTGAGTTCGAATTGGGAATCATAAAGTTTTTTATGATTTCTTTATTCAGCAATTCATTTGCAATTAATATATAATTAATCGAATCAGGCGCGACCTCGTGGAAGTAGGCATTGCTACTCATATTAAAAGATAAACTTTGTACTTTTCCATACATTCTGTGGAAAAGTACAAAGCGTATCATTAATATAACTATGCAATTAAATCTATCTGAGTTTTAGTCTAGAAACAAGATGGAGCTCCATAGCATCAAGCACACCTTTCGAGGAATATAAAATATGCATATCACCTTCACAAAGGCGAACATTACTGATTTTCTAAAAGCAAGATAACGAAAAATTCTCCAAGTACCACTTTCAATAGAGTTTGAATGACCTAATAATCGAAAAAAACAAAATAACGCTGATATGCACTAACACGTTGATTTCCATGTAGTTTTGAGGCTGAGACAAAAGAGAAGGAATCGGCGAAGAGATCCCAGCCTACATTGGCTGCTTTCATCGAGCCCTTTTTCCACTTCCCCTCCCCACTCCACCCTCCCACTCCATCCTCCCACTTCACCAGTTCTTCCCTTCCGCCACCCCCTCCTTTACCCTCCTCTTTCTCTTCCTCGATCCGGTCTTCCTCCCTCCCACCCTCATATCAAATGCTTTTTGCCATTCCTCAGAAAACCCATGTCACTGTCAATCTCCATTCATATTCCCAATCCCCGGATTTCCTTCGCCTTTTTCCTCGGGCATTTTTTCCATCCGCGTTATGGAAGGCGACGAAAAGTACGATGAGCGGAGGATATCCAAAGTATTGAGGCGAACCCTTCGAAAACCGGATTACTCCATTCTCTACGCAAGTCGGGAGGATATTCACAATATGGCGGGGAACAAGAAATGGTAATAGAAAGAGACGCGAGAGAAATAAAGCCAACACCGGATTCGTTAAAAATTTGGGAGTTACATTATATTAAATATTAGATTATATATTACGACGCCCTCAAAAACACTATCCAATCTATAAAAAATCACGTGTAATTTTCAGTATCAAGAAGCGAGTGTTGATTTTCCGAATCATTAAAACGGGGGAAAATAGCATAGTTTTAACATGCGAAATAAATTTTTAGCAAACACTTGTTCAACGCGATTTTCCCCAAAGCGGATTTAATTATACTCGGCCAAATATACTATGTGACGCTTATTTACCCAACACGTATAAAATTTAATTACTCGTAGTGCTGCATTGAGCGCGATTCGTATTTTACGCGTTTATTGACGGGAGAAAGCTTGGCACTGAAAATAAGCAATGCAGTTTTGCCCAACGCGGTCTTTCGCAACATCCGCGTTGCGAAAGGGACTTCTATATACCCTACAAATAAGGACTATGAAGCCATCAGTGTGAATGGGTGACAATACGGAAAACTTGAAAATGTAGCAGCAATTACGCGTGCGAATTTGACTGTTGCGAATTTCATGCACGATTATCACGCAAAAAATGGAACGGTTAGCTTAGCGTAAATGAAGCTAGTTCCGTACATTTAGTAAAAAACTCCTCCCAAAAAATAACGGCGAAATTGCCACGTAGCGAACGATTTAACGGAACACGGAGGAAAAGGAGCCACTCAGAGAACACTTCAGCAGTCGTTGCAGGCGGGAAAAATTTTTCATTCGGTCAAACATAATTTTTTCCCCCTTCGCCGTAATGGAAAACATTTTCTACTATTCTCATCTCGTCTCCCGTATTCCATCTCCCTTATTTTTTCCACTCACTTGTCGATCCATATTTCTCGCCCTCTCTCTCTCTCCCTTTATAACGCAGACGCCAAAGGAACCTTATCCGTTGCCTTTTCCCCTTCTGGAGAACAGCTCATTCTTATTCAATAACTCCTCTCCTACCTCATCTCCCGGCCGCACGCATCTCTTCTCCGATGTTGCCTTCCATTCCACTCCTTCCCTCTCACGGCCACATTCCCTCTCATACCTTCCTCCATAGACTCCCACTCCGACACTCTCGTCCGCAAGAACGCAGAGGTTTTCCCTCCTCAGCAGGCTGAGCATCGCAGCCGGCGCGCTATCTATCGCCAGCCCTCTCTTTCAAAAGAGAATTTCGGACGCTATCTTTCGCAGGGTTATTCGAGGTCGGGAGTCGGGTACGGAGTTCGTCACCCGCACGAGAACCGTGTTCCTCCGAGGCATCTTTTTTTAGCGGAGGGGGTGGGGGAGGTTTGCTCCCGTGGGACTTGAGGGTAAGGATGGTACGTAAAGGGGTAGGGGAGAGGAAGAGGGAAAGGTAGGACAGTTCGGGAGGCACTTCCTCTACCGCTCAAAAAGTTTGCCAAAGAGTTGGGGTGGGGACGTGAGTGAAAGGCTCACCCAACTAGTTCTGAGAAAGCGGAGAAAGAGAGAGGGGTGAAAAGGGAGACACGGAGAGAGAGATGGAGAGAGAAAGAGGGCGGAAGGGAGATGGAGAGATATAGGGAGGTGGGGAAGGAGCTGAGGGGCTCGGAGGTGGGGAGGGAGGTAGAAAGAGGGCCGAATATAATGAACCCATTGAGAAGGGGAGCGATACAAGGGAAGGCGGTCATTTCGGATTTCCAGCGAGTGTGAGAGATACCTTCAGCATATGTTGAGAGATGAGGCCTTTTTAAACCGAGCGGCATCCGCTACAGCGGGGATGATTCAATTTGATCCTCTTTTAATTCATTTTGCATGAGAAGTTTGTTTTTTCTGCTTTGACTGTCCTCATTTTGGAAGTACCAGCTCGAAATTCGGAGTGGACGGAGAGAATTATTTTTTATTCTGATAAGAAACGGAATACTATTAAAAAACTTCCTAATACTCTCCAGCATTCGAGCGTATTCAGACAACGGACTTCTTTTCAGGAAACTATACGAAGCTTTAAATGTGATATTAAAAATATTACAATCGAACTTATCGTTGCGTAAAATGAAAATACTAAAACTATAAGTAAGTTACCACGAGGAAAATATAAACAACTGAAAATAATACATTCGCATTTTCCGATTATGTTGAAGACGGCATCAACAAATATATCCCGTTTAGACCTCGCCAGTTATATTGTGAGAGTATTACTGGTAAACTATATGTATTCACCATGTATTTTCACAAATGATTCTGCTACAACCACATCAACGATCAAAATACTATTTTTGTCACAAAAAGCACTGTTTAACAGGCCCGCAACGAACAAAAACGGCGAAATACGTCACTTCGACATTTAATGGGTTTGACAGGCGCAACAGGTTTTGACTTAGTTGACAATCAGCCGCCCTTTCACTCGTTGTTCTCGAGTGAACTAAGCAATAAGTGCGCTACTATGTCTTAATTGAGTTAATTGGGACATGTGGGAATAAATAATGGCATTGGAAAGCTAAACATAACGAAGTGCAACGGCTAAGTTATCGCCCAGGGAAAACTACATGCCAGTTTGAAATTCTTCAAGCAAAGCTATTTATTCATCATAGCAGGAGTTTTCCTTTTCCAGATGAAAATATAAATTTCTGACTCAAATACATGCATACGAATGGCTACACAAAAAACAAGAAAATATAAATACAGCATACATACATATAATCATGAATCTGCGTGTATTCGAAGACAGATATTGGACATTCCACTGTCAATATCTAATCCGAGACTTTTAGAACACATGTAATTGTTATAAAGAATACCAAAAACAATATTTGTCAAATAAAATGACAATGTTTAAGGCAAAACCTACGTTTGTTCATTGAAAAGTATTACCACATCGAAATCGCAATAACACAGAATGATATGCAGGGTAATAGATGAACATGTGTCAGAGCTATGGCCCTTTTAACAGGAGACAGTAAATGTTCGAAATGCTGTGACCTTCACCCGAGTTCTGTGTGCACAGTACCCCAAGAAGCCAATCCTTATCTCTGTATCCTGATTCTTTACTTATGCACTGTCTCGTTCGTCCCTTGCAACGCCAGCCACAAATTAGTGTATTACGTACATACGTTGTATTCTTGAGTTAATTGGTGTGTTGGCCAGTTGTGCTTTTCTGGTGAAAATGGCAAACAATTACACAAATGCAGAAATGGCAAACATGCATTGCATGTATGGTTTGGCAGACGGTAAGGCAAGAGAGGCACGCCGTCTTTATGAAGAAAGGTTCCCCGGCCACACGATCCTGGAAAGGAGTATATTCAGCAGGATTCATCAGAGACAGTGGAGGATTTGAACCTAACTAAGCAGACCGAGGGACGCCAAGGCCCGTGAGTACTCCTGATTTGGAGGAAAGGGTGTTGCACTGCGTGGAAGAGAATCCTTGAGCCAGTACGAGGTGTATTGCAGCTGAAAACTGAAAAAAAGGACCATAGCTCTGAAACGCGAACGTTTCGGATACATGTTCATATAAACGTTTTTCATTGTTTCAGTGTGTGGAACCATATCCCAAAGTTTGGCGAATCATTTTTCACCCTGTATAAACTTTTTATTCAACCAAATGTCAAAGTAGTAATTATATTTTAGCCGGTAAGAACAAACAAAAATAGTTATGAAAGAATTTTTGTAATTATCACAATTTCTGTGGCAATAATAACTCTTTTATTACTATTATGGAATCTTTCCAGAAAGTTGAGCCTTCCCAAGTGGATTTTTGTACAAAACAAAAATGTGTACAACATAAAGGAAAAAGAAACAACTGTACAAGTTCGCTGTATTATTATTATGCTGCAACATATATACTTATTATGTATATACTAGACCTTGCCCCTACGCGCGCCAACCCAGTGGCGTAACTACAAATTCTTGGCCCCTCCTTCAAAACAACCATACTAAAATCATTCTGCACTCGCTTCGAAAATGTTGATATAAATAATATTATGTTCTTTTTATTATATGATTTTATTTACAAGATACAGAGGAATATCATATTTGACCAACAGAACATTCTTTTGGTACATTTCTTTGGTAAGACAAAATAAGTTAATGTTAAGGAAGATTTTAATATATAACAAACGTTTCAAAGCGGTATGGCGATATTAGTCTTTGGTCTGAAAATTTATCACCTTCTGAATTCGATCATATAATAATGATTTGTCCATCTATTTTGAGAAATGATTTTAATTTTTCGACAGATTCCAGTAATCGCAGTTTTGTATTTAGATGTGTTCCAGGAAAATAAGCACTAACGAAACGTTTTTAAGAAGATAGTTAATATATTCAGAGAGCAAAACAGTAGTTTTTTTGCTTCTGCTGTAAACTCTTTGATCTATTAAGTAGAAGTAGTTTAGCAAAGAAGGGGGTGGGCGATTGGAAGCATCTTAGTGAATGCTTAAAATAGCATGAAAACTCGCCTCAACATTTGAAATGCCATAAAATGTGGCTTGAAATGGATTTGCGGCTTAACAAGAATAAAACTTTAGATGGAGATGTGCAAATACTTATTAAGGAAGAAAGAAATCATTGGAGAAGTGTTAGAAAGGTTAATTAATATAACCTTACAATTGGCCAAAAACAATTTAGCTTTTCGTGGATATTCAGATAAGTTATTCAAACAGCATAATGGTCATTTTCTAGGTCTTGTGGAACTACTAGGCAAATTTGATTTGGTTATGAATGAGCATGTATGTCGAATAATGTCGCCTGAAACCCACGTTCATTACTGTGGTAAAAAGATTCAAAATGGATTGATATGCTAGGGGATTGTACTCGTAAAAGTATATTTAAACAAGCTAGGAAAGTCTCCATTCTAAACATTAACGTAAAATGGTTAATATGGTTGCAGGGTTTCTTGTTAATTAATAAACTAATTTTACTCATGAAATTTTCGATTTCCCGGTTTTTTATTTGGTATATTTTCTAAAATGCTTTGCACAGGGACGATTTTCCATCAGGGATTGTAGGGACATGCATTTTGGCGATGGCGTTCTAGTAATGCGATTATTAATGCCCATGTAATAACAAGAACTTATATAACTTTTCTGTTGATCATTTGTGAAAAATTCTAACTTTTGCGATGATATGTATTTAAGCACTTACGGCTAAATACTTCATTTTTCACTGAAATCACAAAAGTGGGGATGCTTTTAATAGGGGCCCGTGATTCAGCCTTGCATAAGAAGCAGAAATGCGGAATAAAGAATAATACCTTGCACACTTCATAATGCAGGAAAATAAAGAATAAATTGTAATGTTTTTCTTATCAAATTACTCAAATATTTCTTTCTTCAAAGAGACCGAAAAATATTCCAAGTTTTTCGATAATCCTCACAGAATAACGCATTCACACTTCAAGCGATACACACCAACTAGATTCTACCATTCTGAGCTTAGCCTTCTTCCCTATTTTGTTCTCACGCCTAATGATAAAAGGCCCTTTTGTCTTCCATTTGAGTCATCCAGATGGCTCTCGAGGAATAATATACATATAACTTCATAAGGGTGAGCGGCCTGCTAGTTTATAGTGGGCGAAAAAAATAAAACTTTAGTAAAGACTTGTAAACATTGCTGGGCCGGTGCAGGGCCCGGGAGAGAAATCCTGGCCTCCGGCGCTTCTCCTGCTCTCGGGCCCATTGCCGCCACTTCCCACCACCATGATTATATGATTATAATTTTCCGCTGTCAAGAAACAACAATTGATTTTTTCAAAATCTCCATTGTATATCATAGCTCAGTCTTTATAATATGGTTTTGTAAGACACGCAGAAATGTTTATATATGACTGCTCGAGTTTGGTCACCTCTTGAGTCACGAGCACCGATTATTTGCACCGGATGACACCCCATCTCCCCCAGACCCTTCGCCCCCCCTCCCTCCGCGGTGGCGGACCTGTCGGCATAGTAGATCTCTAAGTTTTCGAAATTGCTCTTATCAAGGCACGTTTTTTGTTCAAAAAGTGTTTTCTCCGACGCACCGTTTCCGTTATATAATTTTATTTTTAAATAGCCGCAATTTTGTTTTAAGATGGTGGATGAAAATTGAAATAGTTTTCTTGGGATCTCCTTGCTGGCAGAAACAAAATGTCGTTTACCGAATTTCCCTATAACAAACAGTTCCTGAGATACAAAGGGGAACGGAAGGACAGACACTTGGGAAATTATATATAGGAGATTTATATTATTATTTTCTTTTCGAACTATTATCATTATAATGAAGTTGCTCCAAAGTTGTTTCATTTTAATTTATAATCCAATGAGTTCATTTCACAGAGTGGCTCCTTTCCTTATTACTTAAGAAAATGTACGTCTTTTCATCAGCTTGAAGAACCCGATCTTTGGGCTACGGCTTCTATGACGGTGCCATTCATTTTTTTAAGTGTCTAGAGAGTAATGAAAGAGAGCGACGAAGTTTTCCGATTATTTAAACTAATTTAGAGCGGAAATAATCAAGGAAGAAAAACCGATATATCGATACAAAAGTTTCACATGGATATCTCATTTGCGATGCCCTCCCACCCTCAAAGCGCACCAGGATTCGAGTGTGGGACGCTCTGAGCCCCAAATAGACTCGCACGAGGAGCAGCCAATTACCGCGATTAAACTTCTAGCAACAAAACTTCGGAAACGGCTTTAAAGCTTAGCTGGGAAACTTCCTGAATACTAGAATCTGCACTATTCGAGGTAACGAGAATCCTATTCGATAAACGAAATCTTTTTCGCCTTTATCATATCGCATCAAATTAGCAACATATTCCGAGAGAGCACATCTGTGCTAGTCACTCGAGGATTAATTAATTTTCCCGGAAATATTATCCAGAGATCGATTGCATCTCCACACGACTGCGGATGGCATTAATCGAAAAGAAGACTGATAAATAGTTCGAGCTGTTTTTTTTAAGTGACGAAGGAAATTAAGAACGGACCCCGAACCACGAACCTAAATACACAGACTTGGGCGGATCGGGAAATTCTCCCTTTCGACCGCGAGGTTATTATATCATTATCAGATACGACACCCATCCCCTGCCCCCTCCCCGAAGCAGAGCGAAATGAAAACGCATCCAAAACGGCGATAATTAATAAGGGGCGAAAATTCCGAAGCTTATCGGGGGCGGGGAAAAATCAATTATCTTCCCTCACTTCTCGCGTTACCGGAACCGAACAATTACTAGAAGAATGTTGGATATTGAGGAGGAAATCAGATCGATCGGTGAGCGAGAGGAAAAAAACACTAAACGACCCGAGCTCTGAGATCTCGTTTAGTTGCAAATCCTTCTCCTCCTTTCTCTCCACAATTTAAACTAAAAATAATAATTTTCCTCTCCTCGATCCCTCCCTAACCTTCCTCTCCGCTTCGTCGAATAACCCGTTCGACCATTCCTTTTCCCTCGCGGGAAAAAGTTTTCCTAGGGAAAGAATCAATCAAACTCCCGACCGACGGGGAAGGGGGAGAGAGAGAGAGAGAGAAAAAAACATAATCGCAAAATCCGTAATTGCTGCGGAGAAGAGAGGGAGTTGGAGAGAGAGAGAGGGGGGAGGGGATCGAGAGAGAGAGGGGGGGGATCGAGAGAGAGAGAGAAGGGAACAGAAAGAGGAAGGGAAAGAGAGGCGGGGACGAAGAGAGTGTGAGAGAGAGACAAACGAACGAAAATATAGCAGTGGAAATATAAATTCGAGAGAGAGAGAGAGCCAAACGAACGAGCTGAAATTGGGTTATTGCAGTTTGACGCAGATTTCGAACCGCTCACCGCGCGTAGCAAAAAATATCCAGGAGGGAAACATTTTTTTATCGTTAAGAGAGGGAAGCGAAAAAAAAATTAAACCGCGGGAGCTTGTCGATCATTTTTTTAAACAACGTTCGTTCTGGGCTGAATAACCGGAGGTATTAGAGCCTATCGGATGGTTTATCCGCGAGTCTTACCGGGAGTAGAGTGGGAGGAAAAAGGTGAAAGAAAGATAGCCTGTGGGTCGAGCAGATAGCAGGAAAGAGAGAAAAAGAGAGGGTTAACGTCGATCGAATCGAGTAATTTGATCTCCCCGCGGGAGTGCGAGGAAGAGGAGGAGAGAGGGTATGGGAAGAAAGGGTCAATAAAGCGGACAGGGAGAAATTTTTAATCAATCTAAGTACCACTCTATATCGGTTTCCGGAAAGGGAAGGGGTGAGGTTGCAGAAGTGGTCCGTGATCTCCCATGGTGGAGAGCGAGTGAGAGAGAACCAGACGGAAAGAGAGAGGAAAGATAAACGGCGGATTTCGGCGCTGGAATCATCAAGCGGGCAGTAGAGGAACGGGCGGTCGAGGGAAATCGGAGAGAACGCGTGGGTGCAAGGGTGGTTGGGAGGAATGGAGGGAGGGAGAGGCAGAGGGATAGGTATATAAAGTGAGATAGAGAGAGGTGAAGGGGGAGGAAGAAAAAGATAAATAGAGGTAGGTATAGGGGAAGATAGAGAGGGAAACGTAAGAGGGAAATAGGAAGAGTGAAATCTAGAAATATAGATGGGTAAGAGGGCTGGAGAACCAAGGGAAAAAGAGGTAGATATGCATGAATAAAGTAAGAGATGAGAAACATAGAAATAGTATCAAAGACCAATGATACTTAGGAAGTATACCTTCATAATGAGAAACAATTAGTGCAGTATTTTCTTTCACCTAAATTTATTATTTCCGGCTGACAGAGAAAGAACTAAAAAAGTAACTAGCGATTTTATTTCGCCTCCTGAATTACATGTAACCCAAATTGCATGTGATTCCATAGGGGGTGGCCAACCGGCGGCTCCGGAGCCGCATGTGGCTCTTTCGAACTTAGGCTGCCTACATATACCGTAATTTTCCTATTATAATGCGTAATGGAACTGTTGAAGTCAAAGATTGCCAAAGTCCCACAAAATAAAAAAAGTAAATTATTATTATAAGCAACAGCAGCTACATCATCCGTTAAATACACTTTATTAGCTCATCAAATGTTACTGCGACTCTTCGGTGGTGTCCAATGGAGTATCCAGGCACAGGCTGTCCACCTCTACCATTGAATTTAACGACAAAGACAACAAATATTACAGACTATTATAAATGCGAGGAGAAAGCTGATAATGGAAAAGAGAAATTGAGATGTGGCAAGGGGAGTGGCAGGAGATAAGAGAAAAAGGAAGAGAAATGGAGAAATAAAGGGGTGAGTGAGATAAGGAGAACGAAGGAGGGAGACGTAGGAGAGAGGGATACGGACGAGGGTGAGGGAGAAAGAGAGAGGATGCTAGTACGAGTAACACAACTGGTGACGATGCGGGGGGTGGATGGTGACCATTTGGGGGAGAGATGAGGTTGAGTGTGGGGGGCTGGAGAGAACGAAAATGAGGATCTCTCTCTCCCCTTCCTACTCCAACGGGCGTCGCGTCGTCGGTCCTGGATAATGAAATCAATCCATCTCAGCAAACCGACATTTGCGGAGTTAATTCCATTTTGCCTCAGCCCACACTCCCTCGCCCCTTTCCTCTTTTCCACCGCTCTTCTCCGTGATAAACCCCTTTTCGCCCTTCGCCGCCCCTCTTCCCTAACCGGCTGATACATCCCTCCTACTTCTCGACACACCATCCCGCCTCGGCCGCAAAATCGCCGCTTTCTCCCTCCCGCTCCCCCCCACACTACCCCCACTTCCCCCCCCCCCCACTCCCCTCCCCACCGGTCGCGTTCCGCTCTTCAACCGCGGCGGAAAAAATACACAGGGTCAAAGTAGTACCAGAAATCCTTCAGGTCGGAGAAGTTGTGGGTGGTAAAATCGCTCGCGTCATTTATATGGTTTTAAATCGCCGCAATATTACCATCGTAGAGAAACCGAAAGAGCAAATCATTGCAACGGCGAAAAGCTCTCAGTATTTCGGATGTTGAACGCTTAAGAACAGGAAACGGGAGTGGATTTATAAAATTTCCAATTGAGGCGGTCTATTTTTTCCTCATGATGAGGTAAGGCTATCTAGTAACTATAAAATGCTAATTCTCTTGGTCACTTGGTCATTATATCCATAACGCTCAATATCTCATAGTCAGTTGTTTCTTCAGCCAGTTCAACCAAATTTGGTAGGATTGGATTGATTACGTACCTGTCACGAATGACATAAAAATTTCCAAAAAGGTTCTCGGCTCGACTCCAAAGGGTGATTTCAATTTCCCATAAGATAACACGTAAAAATCGATTTTTCGACGTAAAGGCTTTTACTCTTTTGCAAATTAAAATTAGAAATAATTGACCTACGATCTTCGGACCTGGACCGTTTTAAAGAAAAATAAATAATCTTTCTTATTCTTATCGTCATATTTTGTCTACGATACAAAATCGCTCAATTTCTACGTTTAAATCATTTTTTTAACATTTTAATACTAAGATTCCATTGTTGCGGGTATTGTTGTCCCCGGTAATTTCAATGTATATGCACTCATATGAAGTCTTAAAGATCGAAAATAAGATTAAAACTTGCTCAAAATGATCGTAGATATGAATTAAATCCAAATAAATCGGCCGCAGTATTAATGTTATTTATATTTTTTATCTATATGACTAAAATCCTATTTCTGGTTGTCTCTCCCTCTCTTTAACGCTCTATACCTCAGCCATTTTTAATCTCCGGGAATTTCGGCTCTCTTTTTTATAGAGTTATTCGACTAATTTTCTTAATTTGTTATTTAAAACCAAACATACATCCCTAAAAAATATATTCATTAATCTCACGTCACGTCGGGGTGAGAAAACACAAATAAGTGGAAATGATAATAGAACAGAAAATCAAATAATTAAAAATGTAGTTTATAATGACGTGTTAAATTAAATGCCATTTAAATTTATCGTTTTTGTTAATTTGTTATTAGAAACCAACTGTAGATTCCGTATAAAATACCCATATTAAATTAATCCCACATTCAAAACATATCCACTTAAAACTAATTTAAATCCAATAGGTATATGGTAGGAACGAAGAAACAGCGAGCAGGGTGTGTGTGTGTGTATTTTTGGCCAATCAACCTCTTGGATTATTATAGCCATTACTAATTCCACACTGAACACATACACCAGGGAGGAGGGAAACCCGGTGCCGGCACTGCCTACTCTTAACGAAGAGCACCAAGGGGACCAACGGCTTAGCGTCCCTTCCGAAGGACGGAACGCTAACTTTGCGCAGTCTCCTCAAACCACACAAACAGGGGGTCGGGTGACCTAGCGAGCAGGGAGTATGCCCCCTAGTATTAAATATTTTAAAAACTCATTTCGCTAAATAATTTAGAAAGAGATGAAAGGAAAAGTTTACTTAGTATTTCATTATTTAAAAACTCCTATTTTACGAAATAAATATAACGTCCCTTCGAGGATTTCTGTAAAGAGCGAATCTTTTAAGTGAAGCATTAATCCTCCTAATAATTTTGTGTGGAAATAATAGGTTGCATGATGATTGGTTGATCTGCCGCCTTTGGACTTCACTCTATAGGTCTACGTCAAGAATAATGCTCAAAACAATAATTCACAAAGTTTATATGAATTTTAAAAAACATTTTAGCTCATTGCAAACATACTACTCATTACATTACGGACACTTGCTTCCAACATGTAACTTCGTGAAACCAAAATAGGGGGAGGTGAAAGCCAAAACGTTTTGCAATAAATCAATAAAAATGTCTTGCAATTATAAATACTAAATAAACTGCGTTACTTTATAGAATTAAGGTTTCTCCCTTCATATAGCCACCCTGTATAAAAAGAACACGTTAAAGGGAGAAGGAAGCGACCGCCGACTTCGCCCTTAGCTCGGATCCGCAATTTAAGGGCCATAGTAGGGTTACGCGAGATAAACCGTGGCGGGCTAGGTTTCCGCGTACTCCAATACCAAACAGGAGAAACGGTATCACTTGCTCCATTTTTAAATCCCATACAGATGGAGAGAGAGAGAGGAAGAGAGGCGAGGTCTTAGCCTAAAGTACGCAAATTTTACCAGTCGCGGAATTTAATCGCGAAAAACGAGACGATCTTATGTCGTTCGGTATAAGACTTTAAAGGAGAGGAACAGAATTCGAGGAATTCGTACCCACCGCGCGAGACACTAGGAGCGTTAAAACCTCAAAACCCATTTCGCCCATTAAGGCTGCCATAAACAAACGCTTGCTCCCTCTTAAGGAGAAGTTGCCGGTGATTTATCAACACGTGTTAAATAGTTCGATCGCCTTATATTTCGGGAGCGATAATGTCCCTTGAAAATACCAAACTTGACCGAATTGGGTTAACTGCACTCGCAAACAGTCAAAGCTTTATAGGACGGAAAAAAAGTCACGAGGAAAAGATTCGGAGCGGTAAATATTAATCATCGAACGCGTAAAACTTCCTCCAACACGAGGATTTGTTCGAACATTTAATACGTGGCTCGTTTATCATTGCGTTTTAGTGCATTTTATCAAGTCGCTTTGCGCATAAAATACGATTTTTAATCTGCGTGGAAAACTTCTTCCATTTATCGAACCCTAAAAAATAAAGAGTAATGACAAGTTGATGAACACATCATTTTGGAGCATTACTTTTCTAATTTTAAGATTTAACTTTGAGAGAACAAGCACTTTCATTTTTAAAACATAGCCATCAAAAAATACTTTTATTACGCGTTCTGTAAACCAACAAACCGTACAAAAACGCAATTTGGTTTATTATCCCAAACCTTACGCATTCCCAGGTACACAATGCATTACTAATAGCCTCCAAAATTACATAAAAATAAACTAAGGAAAGAGCTGCTGAAGCAGACTGTAAATGGCGGTTAAAAAAATTGTTAATACAAATATTAAAATTTATGTATACTACTATGATGTCTGAAATAATATTATAACTAGAACCTCCACAAGAAGACCTACACGAGACAATATGGAATCGATTGACGAAAAAGACGAAGTCTCTAGCTGCTTCCATTTGGGAGTTAGTGCGACAGACAGACGGACCTCCACAAGAAAACGTGGACAACGTGACAGAACACTAAATCGATTGGCGCAAAATCTAAGTCTCTATCTGCTTTCGTTTGGGTTGAGTTGTCCCATCGAACAGACAAATGGACAAGACGAACGCATGAGCGGACATAAAAAGAAAACGCTGAAAAGAGTCGGCTAAACAATCGAGATAAATGTCGCTCCAAAACTCGAATTTCAATTTGAGAAAAGCGCACACACAAGGAACGGTAATTCTCTTTAGGCGAAGAAAAGCCGCGGAGAAGTGACGGAGTTGCGACGGACTCGGAGAGCAGTGGCGAATGGAGAGCAGAGAGGGTCGAATCGATGCCGTGCGGTAAGTGGACTAAAACTGGACCCTGTCCACGAGACGCCGAAATGTGTTTACTGCGAGGAGATTCGCAATTACCGTCATTCTGAAGGAGCGCTTTGAGCGGCGTGACCCTTTTCGTTGCGCTGCGGAGGAAGGGGATAGGCTAATGGTGGGCATTTTGGAGCTTATCTCCAACCATTCCCGGGAAGTATTAGTGTCCTCCTCGTGTCGGAGAATGGGGCCGAGCGTCGCATCGCGTGGAACGGCTCGCTCTCCGGAGCGTAAAAGATGAGATGAGCAACGCGGGATCCGGATTGGAAAGAAAGCTACGCGAGCGGGCGAAAAAATAAAGGCGAATCAATTTCAGGATTTCGCTAGTTTCGTGACCTGGGGACATATGAACCTGCGGTCGCGTAAAATCGTTTTAGAATTCCGCTCACTATGGACGCGGTGCAGTATTTTCATGTCTTATATACTCAACTATTTTACGTAAACTGTACTCTTAACAAAAAAATACTTCCCAAGCGTACTGTTTATTTTTCATCTTGTGATACTCATCATGTTATTTTTAATCCCATTCGACTTTTCATAAAATGGGCAAGAGTGTGCTATAAAAAAGAATCTTAGTACCAAAAGCGTTAAAAATAAAGTAATAAAAGGGTCTTTAACGACGAAATGTATTGAAGTAATAAAACCTTTCAGGGAGGAAGAGAAGACGGAATTTTTTGTACTATTTTTGGATTTTATGTACGGATATACAAAAATGTTTCTCGAAAATAAAATAGACATTTCTAGCAGTTTGGAATTGACATTACATTTCATATTTATTGGTAGGTGGATGATAATAAGGAGGTCGCTCTAAGGTCGGCTGCATTAAGCGTGAGTCGTAGATACATCAAGTTTGGGAACTGCTGCCTTAAAACTTACGTCCAAGTAGTTAACGTCAACATAAATAAAAAATAACCTATCTTAAATAAAAAACAAACTAAAACTCAACTCTGTCATTATCTTCACTACTTTTGGCAAACATTGCGGAACTTAATAACGCGAATAAAATATCTACCATCTGCTTTTCCTGATGCACGTAACCATCCTCGCGAAAAGAAAAGAGAGCATACGATAATATAGAAAAAACAACACAAGGGAATTCGCACGCGTACTGCAAAACCCACGCCGCGAAAAGCGCATTCTTCCTTCATATTTTTATCTGCGGAGAAACAAACGTTTACCTCTTGTTGGTGCGAAGGAAAGGGGAAAAGAGGGAGAAGGAGCAGATCAGACTTCACTTGGCGCCAGTCCAGCTTCCTCTCTCAGAGGAGAGTGAATGAGAGATGGGGAGAGAAAGGGATCGGCCGTGCGCCGAGGGATTCCTCGGGGGTCGTTAATCAAAACGGGAGGTTAGGGGAAAAAGGGTAAGAGAGGGGAAGGGTCGGGAAGAGGAGAAGGGGGTCTAAGGGGAGGAAACACATGGATGATAGGACACGGGGTTGAATCGGACGAGAGAAGAGGATATAGCCCTATATATAAATTCGCCGCGAATCGAAAGGGGATTACGGGAGAACGATGTGATTCGGATGGGAGGGCCTAGGGATAACAAAAAACTCGGCCGGCTGGAGAAGCAACGGGGAATGAAAGTATGCACGTGTGAGAGGGTATTAGAACAGTATGTGTGTATGTGAGAGTGGATGTTCGGACAGTGTGTGTGTGTGTGTCTGCGGTCGGTGGTCAGTTGGGAGAGAGAGAGATATGATAAAAGGTCGGGCTTTATGAACGAACGAGCAGTTGCCTAATAGAGCGCGCACTGGTCCGAGCGAGGACTCGAAAAATGACCTCGGTACGCCCTAGATGACCGCTCGCTACTTGCCTGCTAGCGAAGGCATTTTAATTCTCCCACGAGCTTAAATGTCTTAATAGCGGGAAATGGATTGGAGTTTTTTTTTCTCTTTCGAACGATGAATAACAAGAGGCGTTCGGTGCAGGAGAGTTCGAGTCAAGTTATGCTTCCACTCGACCCCGATATCTCAGAGTTGTAAGGAGAACTAATCAGACAACTTGATCGTTTGCAGGAAGTTTTAATATCCTTATGAACCAGAGAGTATTGCATACATTAATCCTCGCATATCGTATTCGGAGTGAACTTATCAGTTTCGACGGTAACACTTGAAATTACATCCGTAATTTGAATTTATCGAGTAAGTTTTCTTTGCTGCTACATTGAAAAGCGGGGAGAATTTAATTATTCATTCCAATTGAGCCGATGTGCGCTTTCAGAAGGAAGAATTTATCATCAAACTAATGAAAGAAATAGATGTAAATGTAAGATTGAAACGAAAATAAAAAAACGAGGCAAGGAATTCTAATTTTTTGTATTACTATGCCAAATAGAATATTTTTTATATTTATACGATTTAAATTAAGTGCATTTTAATGGAATGGAAATTTTCCGTCTACACGAAATGGATAGATTTAAAAAATACTTTCTAAAAATAAAAAGTTTGGCAAAACTTTTATTATGTACAAAGCGACATAAATGGCGTACAGACTACACTATCTGAGTTTAATAAAAAAGAATTCATCCACTATGAATACTTAAATGATATCATTAACGATTACAAATAAACATCCAAGACTAACAATAAGACCAGAATTCTCAGAGTATATTTCAAGAAAAACAAAAATGAAACGATTTGACAATGAGCAATGCACACGCAGTAGCTACATGATTGAACTCATCGCAAAAAAAATTATTCCATAGTAAATCACAAAATTGAAAAATATTATAGGAGAGAAAATCCACATCGCCAAAGCAAGTGCATTATATTGTCGTCAAGATGTCCGAACCAGACGTCAGATCATTAAAATGATAATGACAGAAATCGAGGATGTCAAAATCCAGATAAGCGAGATAAATAAATTACCGTATTAAGGCAATATCGAACAAGGAATTAATATTTCGTAAATCAGTTCCAAATAAGCACAGAAAATCAACCAGTAAAACACCATCAAAATCATTATAGTACTAAATAAATTAGTACGGTCGGTCATTTTAACTACAGAGTAAATCCATGTGTGTTTTACAACTCAAAAGTGTCTCCCTAATAGACAATTCATCGTGTTGATTCTAGATGAAACTCTAGCATTATTTACCCGACCATTTTACAGCTACAAGAATCGTCTGTATCGTTCATTCGATCCGCGTCCAAAATAGTAATAAAGTACTTTCAAAATATGATTAGCGGGTTTGAACGAGCGACGAAGAAACATTCCCGACGAAGAACACAACTCAAAAATAAGGTGATGAAAAAGGAAAGCAGTCACGAGATAAAGAAAGCAACGCTGATAAGAAAGGAAGTCACGGGGTTAGGTCCAACGGAGATCGCGCGGCTGGAGAACGGAATCGCAGTGGAGTGCAGACTTTGAATCGGCAGAGGACGACAGAACGATCCTATCCTTGGGACGGCCTGGCGAGAACGGTCCGTTTGGAGAAACTTAGACGGAGAGAAGGAAACAGAGAGATATAGAGAAGGCATAGGAGAAATACATACATAGAGATACATATGTGTTTGTGTGTACGGTATCCCAGGTCTCTCTCTCTCCCCTATCTAACTCTCTCGACCGCTGCCTCCGGTAACACGGACCCATGGATTCAACTTCTCCCTACACACTCACTGCGCCGCCACTGGGACGTGAAGGGGCCGAGGCACTCGCCCGGGATGTCGAACTTATCGGTTCCCGCATAAGGGCCGTCTCCCGTCCTCTTCCCGGGATCCCTTTCACGATGGAGATCATTCGCTGGAAAGTCCGCCCTCTTTCCATCCTCTCCTCCTCCCCACCTCCCACTCTTTGGTCCCTCAACGCCGCCTCCTCCTCCAGAAGGATCCCGACCCCGATATTCCTAGGTCCTCGCTCGGTCAACATACACACAAAAACACGCGACTTTTTCGCAGAAAAAAGGACGTCGTTTTGGAGATACGACTTATTCAAAAAATACGTTCGGACGGAAAGTGGGAAGCATCTTGGGGGAGGAGGGCAAAGGAGTATGTGCATACCCTTAACAAACTGGCGAGCGAAAGGAACGGAAATGCAGAGAGCGGAAAAATAAAAAGCGATACACGGACGGCCGGACGAGGGGGAAGTGAGGGGGAGTTAGCGCAAAGCGACGGCGAGGAATGGGGGAAAAAAGAAAAAAACTTCCGAGGTTAAAATTGCGACTGCGAGCGTGTTTGAGCGTGAAGTTAAGTAAGTGTCGACGGCAGGGAAGATCAATATTTCACGAGCGATTAGCGAAGGGATGTGAAGTCGCTAGTGGGGGAGGGAAGGAATGACGTCGGAAAGAGGGGAGAAAAAGGCGTTTGAAAATTTGATTGATTGATCATTAGCTCGGCCAGAGTGTACATTTTTTCTCGGGGCACTCTATGATATTTAGGACGACGGCGCGGCGGAAGCTGCGCTGATAGATGATTAAAAAACACTTGGCGAACGGAGGCCGCGATCGACTTCCCCGGCTTCAACGCGGATCATATGGAAACTACTTTTCTTTATTGGGCATTACGCATTGGACGAATGCCGACCGAGTTCACGATCGGATCTGGACGATCACGGTTGATACCGTAGAGACGGGATGGAAATTTACCCTTCGACGCGGTATCATTCTCATTCCCATACATACCTTGCTGCGAGAGAAGGCTCCAACAGACTATTTAAAATTACCCCTAAAATCACTACATGCAGTACAATTTTCGAATACCGTATGTTTCCGAATAAGGCACGAGCCTCGTGTTTTTAAGTAAGGACAATGGAAAGAAAGGTTTGCATTTGATGAGATCTATGATGATATATTTTGTTCTTCAAAGAATCTTTATTCATCAGATATTCTCTTTGGTATTATTTGTTCCGTAGTTATCAAGAAATGGGGATTATCTTTTTAAAACAGAAAATACGGTTTGGATTGAAATCCTCGTTTAAGACAACCATCTTGATTTTCGTAAGAGAACATTTAGCAAAGCGTGCTATATTCGAGTTAATTCGGCGAATTCAAAAAGCCCTAACTTATACAATTTATTTATCATTAATAATAAGAATAAAACCATTATTCTCTATACTGATCATCAAACAGTTAAATTAATACGTCCTACAGGGAAACAGAGCTAGCAGCATGAATGCCCTTCACTCCACAGCATTAGAGGCTTAAGCTACGAGCAGAACATTCCACTCTACTCTCAAGAGTTAAGAATTATACCTCGCAATGTAAAATAGATTTAGAATCGTTCCAATAAATTCCAAAGTATCGAAAAGGCAGCGCCGCCAACATTCCCGATCACAGAGGAGAACGAAGGAATAAAACTCGAAGGACTTAAATTGTCCTAAATTACGATGACGAGCCATTTGCGTGTGAATAAATTCCACGGAGTGTCGATATCGGCGATGGCCGATTCATAATTCAACCGAATGTTATCGGTTTTCAGATGAAAACAGATTTAAGGGGTTAGGAAAGAGAAGATTTAGGGTAGCAAAAATGTCTCCCATTTCCCTGCGTTAGGAGTGGGCGGGGGAGGGAAGGAGCGGAGCAGAGGAATGGGCAGGGAAGGGAGAAAGTTTCGTGACTACCTGCCGCAGGACATTAGCTATAGAAAATGACAAATTATTTCATCTGTGAAAGGCCTTTCCGCGGAGAAATTTTCCGGGATTTAAGGTGACCCTCTCCTTAACCCCTTCTTTTTCCTCTTCAGATCCGAAGGCAGTTAAGGAAATGGATGAAATACGGCCACTTAAGCAGCGAACGACGAAAAGCGAATTGGATAAAATAGTCGAGAAGATAAATAGGAACCAGATTCGAAAACTAGCTCTACGGCTGAAATCCGAATTATATCTTTTTCTCGGAGAGGCCTACGGGAGCTGTTTCGTTAAGAGAGGGAGGACCGAAGGGGAAGATTTAAAACTTCTAAGGTTGCAGCAATGGCGGATCCATGAAAGGATAGAGGGCTTTGAGGGCGATAGTCCCTTCATTTGAACCCTTTCTGCATTACAAACCTCTTGATGTGGCACTTCGGCTTAAGATCTATGGGGCTAAAGAGTTTTCCTAAACTTGGGAAGTTATTGAAGCCGTCAGTGGATCGAGGTAAAGCTGTGCTTCCCAACCATGGTTCCGCAGCTGTTAGGGATCCGGCAAAAAACTTTGTTAAATAAATGAACACATCAGCGATTGGCAATTGTTTATAGGTCTTTAGGACAATAACATTTCCTCTAATACACTGATGATGATGTAGACCCTAAACTAAACATTGAGATTGCTGCGAAGTTCTGTATATCTTTGAAAGCGTTCCGCACCTGAAAAAATCTCAGAAACCCCTGGATTAGAACAAGGAATAGACGTGTACATTTCGATATTTTTCTCGGGATATTTTCGCGGGTACATTTCGATATTTTTCTCGGGATATTTTCGCTGTATATCATCAGATGGCCGGCCACATCCGTCACGAGCAAAATAACAAGACAGACGACGCTGACTCCGTACGCGATCGAATGCAAAAGAAATTAAAATGAAACCAAATAGGAGGAAAAGTGAAGAAAGATTAAGACGACCTATAAATATGTAACGAACTCCCGCAGAGGAATTGAGGAAGAAAAAGGGAGACCGAAAGAGAGCAAACGGCCCACGTTTTATTCCAATCCGAGATGGGATGGTGGAAGGGGGACAGCGTGGTTCGTTGGTTTTCTCTCCCTCCCCTTGCCTTGATTTGATGGACGCCACTTACTACGGTAATTCTATGTCCATTATTTCCGACTGAAAAGATGGGGTTCTCCGCCTTCATTCCTCCGTCCCCCGCTCGCTCAACCTCTTCCCTTCCATCTCCTTTTTATCCATTCCCGGCCACTGTTCCGCGAAGAAAAGCCGGAATTCCGAGAAAAGGGTGGAAGAGGGAAGAAATTACTGCCGCTTCTTCTACTCGCCGCTTCATCGCAGACGAGCCATTGTTGGGGGAGTAGGAAGGAGAGAGAGATGGGGGGAAGGGAGGAGTCGTGGGAGAGGAGGGGGAGAGGGTGCGAGAGGGAACAGCTTGCGCGAATGCCGGGGAAACAAGACGGATGCGAAGTTCAGGCCGCAAAGACCAAACATTTGGAGAACACGTGTTACCAACTGCAGGAATGTAAACCGTCGTGGTGGGCTATCTAGGTGGTGGAACTTTTTGCCCTTGACTGGATGCGGGATGCGATAAAAGAACGGTTGGCTACGAGAGCCTCCGATTAAAAATAAATCCTAAAATCTTTGTTTTTAATTTGCCTAAATCTCATCGGCTAAATTTATTTATCATTTCAAAAGGACAAAAAACAAAACTAGTAGTAAAATTGATCGGAATTGCATTCTGACGACTTTCGTGTTCTTGCAGCATCTTGTTATTGAAACGCGCGGCATCATTTTACGGCAGAGATCATACAAATTTTATTTATCAACGACTCTCTATTTAATTAAAATCTTCGCGATCCGTGCAAGACTATTCCAAAGATTCGCAGCGGGCTTTCGAATCAAATCACGACAATTTTAAAATCAGAGCAAATTTGAAGAAAAACTCCCAGCGACAGCACTGAAACGCGGAAATTAGCACTCGACCTAAGCGACGGAAATTGATTCCGTTTGTGACGGTGTTAACGGGTGCCATCAATTCGGGCGCCTCGTATACATCACGCGAAAGTGCAACGACCGCTTTAACATCATTTACAAACGTGGATAGCGAAACCCGTTTACGTGTATGGCGCCAACTAGTTATCATAAATAAATATAGCGATAGCTCACGTTCTAGCAGAAGAATTGGTATACGTCTGCAGGATGTACTTTGATTGAAATTTACATTTTTAAAATCCGAAGCTTAAATGACAGGCAAGTGAGATAAACTTTTCATGTAGAATTAAACCAAGTCAACCAAGTTATTCCCTCCCTATTCAAATGCACATACGTGATTAACATTTTTCAGTTGAAGATACGGGTATTTCAATACAATGTACGTGATAATAATGAAGAAATTTGTAATATTTTATCTTCAGTGACAATTGATTTTATGATAACCTAAATTTGACCAGCGGTTTTTCAGAAAGAATAATGATCCGATAATTGAAGTTCGCATAATGGGCTCTGTTTTACGAGTATACATATTCTCCGTGAATGATGACGCATAAATGCTTACGAAAGAGGAAAGGTAAATGGGGTAAATGGATGGCAACGAGTTGTTGGGATAAGGAAGCCCAGTGAGCACTCACCAATAAGATGACTTCAGGTTGGCGAAGTGACACACGTAAAACGAATATATATATACACACACACAGTGTCGTAACTAGGGTATGGCGAAGGTGGCATTTGCCATAGGCTCCGCTTGCAAAAGGCGCCAAACTCTCCAGTAAAAAAATGCCAAAAGTTTATTTACCTATAAATAAGTATTAATTTAATACTTAAATATTTAAGTTATTGTTAATAAAAACGCTAATATTCTTTATGAAAACATAGCAAAAACCATATTCTACGTACACAACGCGTTTCCTTAAAAGTTTACCACAGACGCCATATCTCCCAGTTACTCCTCTGTGTGTGTGTATATATATATATATACACACACACACACACGTTTATTCAACACGGTCAATAAAAGAGAGCTCAAAAATTATGGGATTACCAAGAACAGCGAAGCGACGCCGTGTTTCTTTCCATCGTTTCGTCTTTCCTACGAAAAGAGATGAAATTTCGTTATTTTCAGTAACTCGAGGCTAAAAACGACAATCCTTAAGCGATTACGAGCGAATAGAAACATTTTCGTTCACAAAACCAACGGCACCTCCGTCTCCGCCACCGGCGCATACCCACGAAGGATGCCGCCCGCGGCCCTACGATTTAATCATCGTTTCACCTGCGACGCCCGAAGCAGACACGGGTCACAAAGAACGGGACGAATCAAACTCTCGATTTTTGCTTTCGTCGGCCGTTATCAACACGTGTCTCTCGGTGGGTGTAGATCAAAAGAGCAACTCTCTAGTGGGACGTTCTTTGGAAAGACGGTACGAGACCGTCCGAGAGAGAGGAGGCGGAAAAAGGGGAGGCGAATAACGGGGAGTTGTAATGGAACATAGCTCCTCAAAGAGAAGAGGGACGGTAGAGAAGGGAGAGGAGAAAAGGGAGTGCTAGTGGAAGAGAGAGGCGGAATAGGGCAGAGTGAGATAGAGGGAAAGAGAGGGTGAAAAGGGAAGAAGGAAGGTGGAGTAGGAGAACTGAGAACAGGGAAAAGATAGATAGACGCCTTTATTTGGGTGAATTTGAGGCTCGCAAGCCCCCTCTTGCATCTAAACCCAATTGTTATTTACATCAGAATAAATGATTAAGCATAGCGATAAAATACAATTACGGCAAAGAGAAATAAAATATAACTGGCTTTACCCGCGCAAAATATCTACGCGCTAGTACTGTATTGCTCAGTATCATCAATTTCTTTGTACACACAATTCTCGACCTCTTGATTTGCTGATGCAATAGTTAGAGTCAAATGATCTCGCCATCCCTCTCTCCCTCCCTTCCTCTTTCCCTCCCTTCATCTCTCCTCCCTATGTCTCCTTCCCTCCCTCTCTACCTGTCTGTCTCCCTCCCTCTCTCTCTCCCTCCCTCCCTCTCTTTTCTCCCATCTCTCTCATTCCCTCCTGTCACATTCCATAGCTCTCCCTCTTTTTCTCCGTCTTCTTCTTTATCTCTTCCCCCCCGTCCTTTTCTAATTCTTTATCTCAGATTTATCTCCAGATTTTACAATACAAATACTCTCATTATCATACAAACATCTAATATGTTTCAATGCCAGCTGTATCAGCTGTGTTTAGCAATACAAAGTTCTTCTCATAGCTCGGCATCTCCAGCGTGCCACGCATTGCCGTAGCGTTATATATAAACTGTTAAAATTAATACGACATATAAAAAAGACAATATGATAATTAACTCCTAATCACAACTGAACATAGTGCAGTAGATGTAATAAAAAGAAGGATATTCAATTTACGTGGTAAAAATCAATTATGACAATGATGCATTGTTTTGGTGAAAACCCGCATGCGGAGATAGCAGGGAGTGAGTGAGAAGAGGGAGATAGGGGGGAGGGAGTAGGGAGAAAAAAAGGAGGGAGAGAGAGGAAGAGAGAGAAGGAAGACGGAGAGAGATGGGAGACAAAAGAGGGAGGGAGGGAGACAGTGAAGAGGGAGAGAGGAGGGAGACAGAGAAGAGGGAGAGGGAAACAGAATAAGAACACGTGGCGTGTCGGCGTCCCGTAGTGGGCGTGGTAGTTCGAGCGGGGGACGAAGGGGGGAGGAGGGTCGAGGAGTTGCTTTTTACGGGTAAAGGGGAGGAATCGATGGGCATGTATGATAGTGCGAGGTCGGTAGGCGAGCGACCTCAGAGCGGTCGGGCGAGTGGCGCGCGGGACCAGTAAGGAAGAGGGACGAGGACAGAGAGAGATAGCGAGCGGGGGAGGGGAAGAGAGGCTGCAGCACGAGAGAAGTGAAAACAATCCATCACCAGAGGTGTGCCGGAGGATGGGAAGGGAAGAGGAGAGGGAGGAACAGGAGGTGGAAGAAGAGACGGAGGAAGAGGATGAAGTGAAGGCGGAGAGATGGTGGAATGTCGGCGGAGGAAGGGAGAGAGAGAGCGAGGGGATGAAGGATGTCGATGATAACTCTTGCCCTCGTTACTCTTGCGACAAAAAGGGGAAGAGAAGAGGCGTCGAGAAGAGGAAGATGAGAATGCACGCGGAGGAGCAAAGAGACGGTCGAGAGGGGAAGCGGGCATATCCGCGTTCCAGAGGAAGACGCAAACATTAATTTTATTCTTCGAGGTCGAACCGCCGATGCTCTCCTCCGAAATTAATCGATAGATTGGGAAGAAAAAATCCAGTAAATCGCCTTTAGGCGAGGCGAGTTTCCCCCGACCAAGACGAAATGTAAAAGGTTCTTGGAGAATAGAAACACCTGTATTTGAAGGGAGGGTGGAATGCGGGGCGAGAAGGAATGAGTTGGCTAGAGAAGAAAAGGGATAGGGAAAGAGAGGCGAAAAGGGTTAGGTTGGTATGCTACTTACCATATTTCACTTGACTGAGATGGGCATAAGAGTAAGGGTGTGAGAGAGAAAGAGAGGAGAGAGAGGGAGAGAGAAGGGAGAGAGACGGGAGAGAGATGGTGGGGGAAGGAAGAGACAAAGAACCACACTAGCAAAATAAGTATGGGCTAGAGAGGGGTAACAAAAAGAAAGAGTAGGTGGAGAAAACAAGGGGGAGGGGAAGAGTGATAGAGATAAACGAGCAACGAATAGGAATGGGGAGAAAACGATACGGAGGATGGAAGGAGAGAGGGATAGAGAGAGAGAGAGAGACGAAGAGCATGATGTTGCACAAAGAAGGAGAACGCTTTTGAGCGTGGGAAGGAAGCGAGAGGAAGCGGTCGCGCGTGTATGCGTGCGCGAGCCTATATGTGCGCTCATGGAAAGAAGTAGGGAGAATGATCGGAGATCGGATGAGAATGGATGGCGTGGGGCTGAAAATGGGAGGACATCTCGTGGGGACACGTGGAGGTATAAAAAAAGAGGACTGCGTCGGAGGGATATCCGAGGGGAGAAGAAAAAATGGCGAAGACCTAACCGCGCCTAACTAATCGCACGGAAGCCGAAGAACGGTTTGGGGCGTCGTGAATTAGGAGGGATTTTAAAGTAACGTGATTCGTTATTGGATTTACGTGTAGCAAAAGGATGGATTGACCAGACATGTGAAAGAATACGCTCGGAGTTGGGTCCATTTCATCCGGCATTTTCATTCGAGTCAACGAAACTTGTGGGAGTGCGCAACTTGCGCGAAAACCAATAGCTTTGCCGTCGATCGGTTTAAAATATTTCCAGGATAAGGGATTAGGTAGCTGGCATAAAATAAATCAGGGAAAACATTTTTTGTCGAAGCGATAAAATAACGGGAAAAATATTCATTAAAACACGCTAGACCGTTTAACGCGTCGGGGAATTCGAAACAGTCCAGTGTTTACGGCCACGCTGCCAAATTAAAAAGCATTATTCTACCTCATGGCGTTACAAATTAACCGTAAGACACGTTTGAAGCAGCTAGAAAAATTGGCGAAAGTCCGGACTATCCAAAATATATTGAAAAAATGCATTACACATGTAAATGAAGCATAATAAACCTATAAAATAAAAAAGTACATACGGACGGACTTGAGGATAATGTATTGTACAAAGATTACTACACCGCTATTACTTTTGATATAATTACTGTCCTATATGATTCCACTTTTTTCTTTTTATAGATTTTTGAGAAAATTTAATTGTTTCGCACGAAACAAATTTTATTCTGATTCACGCTCGAATATTGGCAAAGGTGGCTCAGGCCGTATCTAGTCCAGATTAACCGAAGTCTCAACCAGCGGGGTCCGGATAAGCGAGGTTTTATCATAAAATAAAGTTTTTGAAACGCTATCTATCGGGTCCAAGAATATACGGAACTGCAAATTTGATCCATCGTTTCATAAAATATAACTTTAATCAGACAGTGGGAATAGGCCAACGTCGAATGAAAAAAATTTGCTTCCTTAATGTCACCGACGCCAATCCTCCATTCCAATCATTATCTTCACTGGATCGCTACCTTTCGATCAATCTCAATTAAGATAATATCTTATATAAATAACAAGAAAAAATATCAATTCACGGCAAACGTTTTATAGTATAATTTATAATTATTTCTGCAAAGTATTTTGATCGAAAAGAACCGAATCACGAACGGATCAAGTTATATTTGCGCTTCAAGGATTTGTAAAGTAAAGGTTAAAACCAATAAACTTATTTTTGGATAATCAATGAACTTGTTTGTTTCTTTTGTTCTGCACTACAAATTCGGGAAAAATTATTTTGTTTACAAAAGTGCGCGCCTAAAAAAGGACATCGAAGATTTTCAGCTGGCGTTCTATAAACAGAGATGAGAATGGGCTTTTCTAACTCCCTCTGTTTTTCTCCGACTCAAAACTTTTGACACAGGAACCCAGGACAAGGAGTCATGACCGTAACGTATCAATAGGAGGAAAGAGTAGGTAGAAAACACAACAGGAAGAACAAGAAGAAACTTAGGGAAAAGGATTTAAGGAAAGAGAGAGGGATGGAGCGAGAGAGGCGGCGAAGGCCTTCAGAGAGTTTCTTTTTTTGACGTCCGTTAATGTCCCGGAGATTCAATCGGAAGCGACCTACTATTGCGTCCATTCTTTCGAGAAAGGAAGACATAACACGCTCTATCAGAAAGAGAGGTATCATGAGCGAACCGGACACGAAGATTCTTTTTTTAGACAACCGAGAAAGCGAGAGAGATGTAGAGAGAGAAGAGGGAGAGGGGAGAAAGAAAAGTTTTACATGCGAACATTCTCAATCCTCCTCTCTCATAACCGTATGTCTTTTACCGTTAGAGGAAGAGAAGGAAAAGAACATTGTCGTGGACGGACGTGAGGATTCATGTAAAACCTTAGGAGAAAAAGGAACGGCGGAAGGGAGTAAAAATCTAGAAAGTTTTGTCCCGAGAGCCATTGAGGACATTGAAGCGGATCAGCCGACGGACGGCCTTTACCTTTTGGTCCTCGCACCCTAGCCTTCTTTAATGGGAACCGCCTCTTCTTACGCGAGCGGCTACTTCGCAAAGCCTTCAAAAACTACCCGACTTGCACGGGAGGAAATCCCTTTTGGTTTGGTTTTTGGAGGGACCTCGTTTCGCCCTAGAAGAGGAGGATAAATTGCGGACGATTACGGTAGAATCCCGCCGAGTCGTCTTCTTTTTAAAGATTTAGATATTTCTCTCGCTCGTTTTCCATCCTCGGCACGGCTTAACTTCCTCTATGTCATGGGAAAGTTCTAAGAAGGGCAATCGTGTGAGGAAAAATTGAGCACGTCATTTCTCCGGGTCCGAATCCTCAAAAGAGGAGGGTGAGGATTGGAGGATACGGAGGGCATTAAACAAAGGGCCAGAGCCGCGCGAAATTGCCGCCGGAAGCCGTTTTAATCCGTACGATCAATTCGGAGCGCCCAGAAGCGCACCTTGCGGACTTTGTCGACGGGGCTGTATATGCTCCAGGATATTAAATTTCGCACCGTCCCCGATAAGCAATTCCCTAGGACGCGTCCTAGGGAATTGATTATCGGGGAAAGGGAAAAGTATAATAACGAGGGAAAACAACACCCTCGGGTAAAATTTTAATGAGCTCCGAAAACGCGGAAATAAACCTGGAAAGACTTTCGTAGGCTCCATTAGTTGTTATCAAAATACTGGTTCGAGTTAAACTGAAAACAAATGACGAGGTCACAGCTTTGTGGAATTCCAACGACGGCTAAAAATGGCGACGTACACCTTTTTAAAATTACCATTGGTTTAATAAAAAACAAAGACTATTACCATTTATATAACGGTAAAAGGTTACACATAGGAGAAGTTGCAAGTTGGTTGGTTGAGAATAGGAAGAGAGATTATAGAGGGAAGAGGTGTTCATTAATAAACGTAGAAAACAGGGACTAGTTGATACACGGATAAGTCGAGAATGACTCTATACCTCGCCAGACGAAGCTATAGTCACAACGGTCTTTATTCCATCTTTCCTAATACTGGCGTTATAAGTAGGTTATATTGTGCTCTTAGATAAACATTCGGGCTTGATTGAGGTATCTTTAAAATGGAAATAGTGAATAATTATCCGTTATATAGTTGGAAAAACTACTATTCATATAATTTGTGAGATATACTGCACATAATTTATATAAAACTTATGAAAATACTGGGTATTATGACGTAGAATTTTGGTTTATGCAATTTTTCCTTGAATAACTAGTTATACTTTATGAGAGAGCCATGACATATTTTTATATAGCAAAACAAATCCCAAATGTGAAGGCATGAATCCTGATGCCTAAAAATTCTCTAACGAAATGCGGAAGGTGGTCACAAGTATGCTAAATACATTTAAGCGCTTTCCGAAGAATGTTTCCTGACACAGACTGCAGCATTTCTTGAAGGATAGCGCCAATGATTCCTCTGTATATTACCTTTATTCACTGAAAAAGCGAGTACTAAAAAAAAGCCAAAACGATCCCCGGTATACTTTTTCTATTAGCTAGATATCTATACTACAGGGGGATCATTTTAAATGAAACCCATAAAAATTTTAATAACTTCGAGTAAAAGAGTGCTAGACACATGAAATTTATAGGTAACAACCTTTATTGTCTGACATTACTTGCATTGTCACAAATAATATTGAAAATGACCACCAGCATGTTGCATACATAACTGAGCACGACGAAGCATGTTCGAAGACACTGCCTGCAGTGTGATGTGGGATATGTTGGTTTTCAATTCATCCAGATTACGTGGATTGCGGTTTTAGGCATTGTCTTTGATAAAACACTACAGAAAGAAGCCTAACAGCGAAAATCTGGCAAGCGTGGTGACCTTTTTCCTGTCGACATTCTCCGAACAAGAGGGATAGCTCGGCCATAGACACCCGTGAAGTGTGACTTGTTGCGCCATCTTGCTGAAACCATGTTTTAACAATCTCCTCTTTAGTGAGGTGTCCCATAAATTCATGAACTATGTCAATGTATCGCTCAGAGTTTATGGTGTCTGTGAAAAAGATGGGTCCAACAATCCTACGGCAGGTCATTGCACACAACACACTTCAATCTTCACAGGGTGTAGGATAGGGTGGGCCTGAAAATTTTTGTTTCGAAAAGTTAACGGGCTAACCCGCCAGATCATGTGGTTTACTGAAAAAATAAATAGGAAAACATCCCGGCTCGATTAGACAAAATGTAGCGGTGGCGCGAGGTCGTCCAAGTTTATATTTATACGCTGGCATCGCTGACGCTTCTTTGCGTGCGCGCTTTGTTTACATTCGAGGTAATCAGTCGATTGTTTTTCGCATTGAGCCTCGTTCTATTTATAGCTCTCGGCTTGTGTACTGTTTCCTCCGGTGTTCCAGTGATTATTGTTGATTTTTGAAAATTTTCACCATGCCTTCAGTTAGATGCAAGAATACTCGAAATTATTTCTTGAATTGTCCACCAGAAGAATCGATAAGTGGTGCCAAACTACCCTCGAATAAACAAGTTCTCCGAATGTTTTAATGACGTAAATTCTATATTTATAGGTCCCCACAAGGGAGAGGCTGTACTTTTGGAAAAAGAACTTGGGAAAAAGTTGATCCATTTACCCTGTCGACACCACATACACGAAGTCATACTTGGCGGAGTGTATGAAGCATGCACGGGCCTCTCCAAATCTCCTAGGGATGAAACCATTGAGAAATTTATGGTTGCTTGGCCTGACATAGATAAAACCAAATTCAATACGTGCGCCAGCAGTAAGCACTTGTGTCGTAAATCGGGAAATGATATCGATGAAATTTGTGATTTTGCTCTTCAGTATCTACAGGCTGGTATATGGACGTTATGCGACAATCATAGCAAACAGTTGTGACACATCAAACGGTCTCATACTTTCAAATAGTAATTTACACTCCACTCTCAATTACAGGAAGTTGAACCAAGGGAGCACTACCGTGAGCTGTTGGAAGTGTCTCTGATCTTCTATGGAAGAGAGCCATCTCGCGGGATCCGATTCCGAGCCCCAGAATCGTCCGAATCTGTGCGGTGGATGGAGAAGCTCCTAACTGCACTGAAAATGTGGATTTTTCGCCGCCAGTTTGATCTTACCGCAAATGAAAAGAAAGGGGTCGAAATAATCTGTATATTTGGAATAAAGATGTACCTGCGAGCTTGGTTTACAGCCCCTCTGGCTGCACAAGCCCCTCGTAATGACCTCCAGCTACTCCAAGCATTTCTCAGGTATGAAATATTAGCGCAATAAGATGCTCAGTGGCAATAGAATTGTAAGAATACTTCTCAATGTTTCATAATATTTCAGATACAGCTCAGTCGACAAGGTCGTTGCACGAGCGGCAACAGCTAAAATGAAGAACCATCTAGGGTATACAAACGAAGTGCTGATAGGTCTGGCGTTTTTTGACGAAGGCGTTTCGACGGAGTGCAAAAGGCAAATGGCAAAAAATAATAAAAGTAACCACTGGTGTACGAATCCGGCAGTGAGACCAACGCTGGGATTAGAGGTGTATGTGAAAAAGTATGCCGCTCGCGACTTAGCCTCCTTGGTAACAACCAATACGAAAAATTTCTTCACTTCTTTGAAAATCAATGCAGACTTCCTCTCAGTAGACCCGGAGTCATGGGTAGAACCCTGCGCGGGTATGATATTTTCCACCCGTACCCGCAGACTACTAACCCGTGCTCGATTTGTAAGCGCAGAATATTAACCCGCACCCGACGCGTACCCGCACAGAAGGTCTACTTGTCCGACCCTACCCATATTTTTTAACTGTCTGGTCCTCGAGACACAAATCCGTAGCAAGAAATCGTGAAAAAATAAAAATATTATTTCTGAGTCACAGTCATTTATTTTGTATAAATTAAAATGGAATTCAATTGTACATAAAACTTCATTTTTAAGATCGAAAAAATGTATTTAAAGTATCTACGATTTATTTTTACACAAATTACAAATTTTACAAAATATATTAATTGAAAAAAGGAAACATTAATTAATAGTACCCTGAGATTTAAAATGACTATTTAAAAATAGAAGATCATCCACGTTTGCGGAAACTAAACTTTCTTCTTTTACTAACAACATGTCCCGCCAATGAAAAACATCTCTCCGATGGAACACTGGTAGCTGGTATTGCAAAAATACGATTCGCTAAAATACTTAAATTTGGCAAACAATTCTTTTGCTTATCCCACCATTTCATCAAATCAAAATTATTAGTGACGTGGTCAGATAGTTTTAAGTCAATATATGCAGTCAATCGTCTGGAGAAATATGATCATTTGCTGCGTATGTAACCATGATGTATCATAATGGTAAACATTTTATAACTACTGCAAGCGATTGCTTCGAAATCAGTTCGCCCTTTTCATCTAAAATTTCACAGAACGTTTCCCAAATTTTTGATTTGGTATTTTCTTTTCTTCTTAGAGTGTATTCTAACCTCAAAAGCTTCCTTCTTATCTGATCAGTATTCATTGTTCAAATCTGAAGGGCAGATAAAAGTAATATTTCGATTAAAATTACGATTTATAAATGAAAGATGCGTTAACTTATAACTGGCAATTTTACATACCGTTCAGTCAGTTGGTATTGGTCCCTTTTAAGAATGTGGTAGATTGATATTCTGACAAAAGTCGAGATCACATATAACTCACCAATGTAATTTTATAAATTAACTGTAGTTCCTTTCTCTCGCAAACAAATTATAAAATAATACAACTCAAACGCAATTATTTGACGAAAACATACTATATATTTGAACGTTAAATAACATATAAAGAATGCTGATAGGCACTCTTATATGTAACCACGTCTCTTTAAAAGCGAATGCACAAAGATAGATGTTACTTGCATGAATGGGCAAAACCAACTGGTTAAAAGGGAGAGTTCTCGCACAAACCAATTCGTCATAATTACATTGTACTACATAATTCCCTCTTCACTCTTTCTCACCCCCCTCCCCACATTCTCTTCTACTAAACGTAATCGACAATCGTTTGTCAATTTCAACTTTGTATCTATTTATATAATAAAAGGAATCGTTTTTTCGTCAGACACTTTTCTTGACACATGATACACAAAGCCTGCGATCAGCCTACCTGCATAAATCGCAAATTTGAATCTACCTATATAACGCTACTTCTGACAGCGAGGGGGGGCTTTACTAGCAATAAAAAGCGTGTGAAAAGTTCCTGTGCCTACAGTGGCGAGGCAAATTGAATTGGAATTAAAACTAGTTTTCGTACCCGCTCTTTACTCGCACCGGTGCCTTTTGTGTCCAAACCCGACCCGTACCCGCATGGAATCACTATATACCCGACCCGCAAATTTCGCTGCGGGTACCCGCGGGTCGGGTAAACTGCGGGTATGCAGGCCTCTAGTCATGGGTAAGCATAGACGAGTATCAGCGCGCACTGAAACTCGTTCGTCACTTACAAGTAATCAATGACTCTGCTGAGAGACTGAACAATATTCTCACAAAAAAGATGAGAAACAAGCACTTGTGCAGGTCGTACAGTCTCATATAAAAAAGTTCCCTAAGCCATCAAAGAAGGCACCAAAATAAAAAAAACGAGTTTTAGAAGTCACACAGTTACACTAAATGTTCATATAATAAATAATATAATATGTATTAAAAATGTTACTATAAATAAAAAATTTCGAGAATTTGTATAAATAAAAACGTGATAACAAATGTTTCATATTTTTATTTCCAATTCAAACGTCCAAGCACCGCGACCAGCTCGCCTACCCCAAGTAGGGATAACATACATATGCGAAACTTTGACGACCTCGCGCCACCGCTACGTTTTGTCAGATCGAGCCGGGATTTTTTCCTATTTATTTTTTCAGTAAACCACATGACATGGCGGGTTAGCGCGGTAACTTAAGAAAAATTTTTTTGGGCCCACCCTAGTGTAGGAGAGTATCATACGCTGCATGGGGATTTTCCCTACACCGCAGACTAATATTCTGAGAGTTTACATACCCTGTAAGATGAAATCAAGCCTCATCTGAGAAGAAAGTCCAGTCTAACATGTGAGAGTCTTCATCCATATTTTTCCAGTAACCATTTACAGTAATGACTTCGTTTTTCAGTCTGGTGGCAACAGATGATGCATGCCGTGCACTTTGTACGGAAACATTTTTAATTTCTTCACCGCTGTATGACAACTGCCGTAGAACATTCCCGTTTGTTGTGCAAGTTTCCATAGTGATTTTTGTGGACTTACTGTCTGGCTCTCACTAACCTGTGCTAAACGATCCTCAGTCAGAAAGTTGACGAGCGAACACGGCTCACAACATTCACATTTCCAGTCTCCCTAATCACTTTCACAAGTTTCCATTTCTTACGACATTGAAATTGCCGACAGAAATAATCCTGAGTAGTTTTAAACGACTCTGATTTGAGGTAACCTTCCACCACGAAGAATTGCTCCTCTACAATGAATGCCATGTTTGTTTATTGCTTGCACTGTTCATGCGCATTTGTAGTGACACAAGCTGGTCACAGATGGGGACACCATGCAGACACTAAAGATTGTTACTTCTAAGCAACGCTTTTAAACGTAGACACTCGTCGAGAAACACTCGGAAAATTAAACGTCAATTTAAATCGTCAATTTTCAAAAAAAGTATGCGTCGAATTCTACCAAGCCTAGATATAACATATAGGAGGATACTAATGTTTAGACACTTCCAGATGAGCTGCAGACTAAAAATTTGGCACGATTATAGGTTTTTGGTCACAACCAAACAAAAATCGAAAGATAGGTCAAGGTGGAGACTACGGCGAAACTGTTGTTAAATGAGAAGTCTAACTCCTTAAACGTAAAGTTCAAAAATTACAGACACACAGGAAAAATGGGGGAAAAGAAAGTAGGTGAAAAGTCAAAGAAAATTAAAAATACAAACTTACAGGTTTAGGGGGTGCTACCGAAAATCACACCGTTTCGGGTACCTGGCGCAGACTAATCTCCCGCAAATCAGCCTCCTTTTTTATCCTTTTTCCATATTTAGGATTAGTGCTTGCGCGATTGAGTGAGTGAATGTGTGAGTGACTTCAGGTCCCTGGCATGGAGTAACACCCCCTAAACCTGAAAGTTTGTATTTTTCAGTTTCTTTGACTTTTCACCTCCTTTCTTTTATTCCCTTTTTTCCTGTGTGTCTCTAATTTTTGAACTTTACGGTTAAGGAGTTAGATTTCTCATTTAACAGAAATATCGAAAATTTCCAAATTGTTAACATTTACGGGTTGTTTTTACATTGTACATCCAAGTTTAATAATTTTTATCTCGGAAGCAATAAGTCGTAGGCACGTGCTGTCACAGATGTTTTTGTAACAAATGTTGTCCTCTACCTAAATACATTTTTAATCGATACCTTACTGATCACATAAGGGCCAGGGAATGCAAAACAAGATTATACGTATTTTTCAAGATTATTACATTTTAATAATTTTTATCTCGGAAACTATACATCGTAGGTACGTGTTGTCGCGGACTTTTTTGTAGAAAATTTTGTCTTCTACCCGAATAAATTTTTTAATCGATACCTTACGGATCATATAAGGACAAGGGAAGGCATTTGGCGATTTTGCGTGTCAGCAGGTCGTCAAGGTCACAACGTAGGCTAAATTCGCAGCTGCGGAAAAGAAGAACATCGCTCTCCGCGGCATACAATTAGTATTCGTTCTAATGGTAATTTTTTCATCGAGGTTCTCAATCCTAATTTCGCATGAGATTTCATAATCTAAATAAACAAAGTCTTATGAAATGCTTGCAGAATGGAAGCACCTTTTACTATAATGACTATTCGTATAATTACTATTCGTTCTAAAGGTAATTTTTTCATTGAGGAGGTTCTCAATTCTAATTTTGCATGAGATTTCATAATCTAAAATAAACAAAGTGATCTGAAATGCTTGCATTCAGCAAACACATTTTACTAGTAAGCTATATTACCGATTCGTTATTTTTGGTTTCCCAATAAAGAGAAATGTTTCCTAATGGAATAAACCACAGAATGAAATTATGATTCAATTTTACGGTTTATAATGGATCATAAATACAAGGATACTTAATTCTATGACATCTCACGGTAAATAATGTTATTTTAAAAGAACTTTAAGATAAACAAATGCTTTAACCAAGGAAACAATACTTTACAGTTTTGATTAGAAGTTTTCATCATTCATTAAGAAATAATGACATTGTGGTATATTAATACCATATGGACTTCAGATTTAATATATATGTATTTATATATTCTACTTGATAATTTAATAAAAGCAAACTTGCAATTTCACACCTTCTAATTTAACTGCATTATATTTGGCGCTTAGTTTCACTGAAAACACTAAGCACTGTCGACTTTCTAAAACCTGAGTTTTAGAGAAAAACGAAGTGTTGGAGGAAAAGGAAATTTTGAAAAAAAAGTCCAATAAGAATCTTAACGGTTAAAAATAGATTTCCCGAGTCGTCGAAAATTCGGAAATTAGAATGCATTATCGGAGAAATATTTAATTCGCGAAATCCAATTACGAAGGCGCCCTAGAGCTAAAAAACCAATAAAAACATTCCTCATGCAATCGAATGAGGCTGAAGAATTTCTTCTCAAGAGGAATACGCGAGTTTTTTCCTGTCTCCGAGATAAGAAAATGGTCAGATCCCGAGACAAAAGCATTTTCATACCCTGGATTTCAAATATTACATACACACTTTCCAAAAAAACTATTTTTTCCTTATACTGCATTTTTAAACTAATCAGTGATTAAATGAAAAAAGAAACTTGTAGTTAGTTAGTGGAAATTTACAAGTTTCTTTTTCATTTAAATGTAATCTTTCCACAAAGTAGAGCCATCCCAAGCGGACTTTGTAATCAGTGTTTTATTTATGTCAAAGACAAGCCAGAACTCACGAGACTTAAATGAGATTTGAGAAAAGAAACAGCCTTATTGGTTAGCAATGTGGAAAAAACGAAATTTTTTATCGCGACCACACGAAAAAGACCTGAATAATACAGATATATATGAATTTTAATCAAAGCTCGAATTCATTAGGCCGAACGCAATACTACCCATCAGTCCTTATCAGGTCCAAAAAGACCTCCATATTATATCGCTAAAGTCTACTATCTGATATCCTATTATTATTACATGTAAAAATAGCGTATTCCTTTGTGAAGGAAAAACATAAATAGGAAAAATTATATGATAATATAATATAATAATTATATGATTCGAAATACGGACACGGAAAACAACACAAAATACGTAAAATGGATCACATAAAAACATGAATAAGTATGTATATACCTCGTAACTGACCGTGTGAGCCGAAATTATGTAGAAATCTACATTTACTATACTATAAAAATATATACCTACTTATAAATTATATCGACGTAGGTAAGGAAGTAGAAGGGAGAGTCTAAAAGTAAGGTTCCCTAACTTTTTTATTACAAGTGCATGTAGGTTACATCCAAGTTCACAGATGATAGATAGAGGCACATCTATTGGATATTTTTCGACAGTCTCCGTGCTTGTTCAGGCACTTATAGTAGCGGTCGATCAAACAGGGATTTATCTAGGATAGGTCTAGTCAATGTATAACATGAAATGTATGAAATGTAATCTGTTCTTAGATAAATAAAAACCTTTGAATTGAATTGAAGTGTCGAGACCATGGCGTTAGAACGATGTGCCCTGCTGGAGTACCCATCGCCTGACCTCCTCTTGGACGGTCTGATCAGATGGAAAGCGACGGTCTGATCAGATGGAAAGCGTCGCTCTGGCAGATGCCTTTTCAAATGTGGGAAAAAAGGTGAAAATCCGACGGCGTCAAATCGGGACCATAGGGAAGATGTGGAAGTCTCTTAGTGCCAAGCGGTCAAGAAGGCCTATGTGGTTTGGGCAGTGTGTGAGTGGGCATTGTCGCGCAACAGCAGCACTCCTACACGCACTATAAAGAATGTTTTCCCACATTTAAAAAGCTATCTGCGAGGATATGAAATCATCGTCCGGATGGAAGAGGAGCTTAACAGAGTGTTATGGATAAGTTACAGGTAGCGTTTGCTTATAAATGGATATAAGCGTGATTGAACAGTAAGATGGGTCTATATGCATAGGCATGAATATATATATATATATATATATATATATATATATATATATATATATATATATATATATATATATACTAGTAAAAGGTGCTTGCATATTGCAAGCATTTCATCTCACCTTGAAAAAACATTAATTTTTTAGAGAGATATTTCATCATGGGAAATATTTCTTTAATTCAAAAGATTTCTCCTAGGGACCAAATTTATTTTTTTCCTTATGGAACAATAATGGAGTAAAACAATTGCTAATTTTTGCTATTTTATGAATATTATACATTTTCCACATTGAATTGCATTTCATCTCACCTTGAAAAATATTAATTTTTCAGAGAAATATTTCATCATGGGAAATATTTCTTTAATTCATAAGATTTCTCTTCTGAACAGGTTTTCGTTTTTCATTATGGAACAACAATGGAGTAAAACTATCGCTAATTTTTGCTATTTTAGGAATATTATACTTTTCCCACATTTAGTTAATAATGTCACACATTTCTGCCAAATTTCAGATTTATAGTACAATTAGAAGTGAAATAACATTTATCTAATTGTTAAAATTTAAATAATTTTTAAAGGCCAAAATAACAATTTTATAGATAAATTGAAATCTTTATTCGTTTACATAGGCTAACCTCTAAATATTTTAAAAATTTCAGCTCCCTAACTTGCGGCGTAGTGTCTAAGCATCTACCAATTTATTTAAACTTTCAAAATATATACTTTTAATTCTAAAGATTTCACCTCTGCAGCGATTTTCGTTTTCCCCAAATGTTGCAATTTTAAAAATTTTACACTTTCTCCATTATGGGGTACTAATGCTACACAATTTAGCAAAATTTTAAAGTTGTAGCACTTCTAGAAGTCAAATAATATTTTCTAATTTTTTAAATTTAAATAATTTTTAACGGCCGCCGAAATTCATGTATGGTAAAATTGAAATGTTTTTGTGCTAGTTATCTACTTTGTACATAACTTGAAAATTTCAGCTTCATAGCTCATACCGTAATGTCTAAACAGTTATCTATTTGTTTAAATTTTAAGAATTTTTAACTGCCAAACAAATTAAAACACCAAAATTTGTATAATCCCGATTTCGTTTTTTTATGAATTCTACTTATAAAAAAATTTAAACTCCGTAGCACATTTGGAAATACATAAACCATGAAAATTTGTTTAAACAATTGCGAATTTTTAGCGGCCGCATTGTTGCACTATTTCAAGATTTTCGTTTTTTCTAGTCGGTTTTGCACAAAATCCTACCTATGAAAAAAATTTCGAATCTCCGGCACATCTGGAAGTGCCTAAACATTAGTATCCTCCTATATATTATCATTATATATCGACGACTCTTACAGAGGAGGATAGATATACTAGTAGAAGGTGCTTGCATACTGCAAGCATTTCATTTCACCTTGAAAAACATTAATTTTTCAGACTGATATTTCATCATTACAAATGTTCTTTTAATTCTAAAGATTTCACCTCCGCAGCGATTTTCGTTTTTCCCACGTAAAAATAATAGATTAAAAAAATCCCCAAATGTTGCAATTTTAAAAATTTTATACTTTCTCCATTATGGGATACTAATGCTACATATGTTAGCCAAATTTTAAAGTTGTAGCATTACTAGAAGTATAATAATATTTTTCTAATTGTTTAAATTTTAATAATTTTTAACGGCCGCCACATTTCATATATGGTAGAATTGAAATGTTTATTTGTGAAAATTTACTACTCTGTAAATAATTTGAAAATTTCAGCTTTCTAGCTCATCCCGTAGAACCTAAACAGTTATCCAATTGTTTCAACTTTAAGAAATTTTAACTGCCAAACAAATTAAAATATCAAAATTTGTATAATCCCTATTTTGTTTTTTTTTTTAAGAATTCTACTTATAAAAAAAATTTAAACTCCGTAGCACATTTGGAAATACATAAACCTTGAAAATTTGTTTAAACAATTGCGAATTTTTAGCGGCCGCATTGTTGCACTTTTTCAAGATTTTCGTTTTTTTCAGTCGGTTTTGCACAAAATCCTACCTATGAAAAAAATTTCGAACCACCAGCTCATCTGGAAGTGCCTAAACATTAGTATCCTCCTCCTCCTCCTCTGTAAGAGTCGTCGATATATAATGATAACAGGAGGATACTAATGTCCAGCCCAAACTACTAGAGCTAGAGAGCTGAAGTTTTAGTTTTTGTAGATATGATGGAGAAACCTACAGATAAAATGAAACTTCTTACCTAAGTGACATGAGTTCGACTCCAGAAATTCCGTAAGTTTAGTTTTTTTCCATAAGAAAAGCATTGCGCCATTTTTGTAAATTAATTATGGGCACTTTCCGGTAAGCTAGAAAGATGAAATTTTCAGTGTGTCTAGATGGCCGCAATATCTATTAGGAATTTTTGTCACTTTTGCTTACAGTGCCTTGGGTTCGACTCCAGAGACCCCGGAATATCTCCCATAAGTTAGCATGGGAAAACGTAATCCAGTGTGTAGACCAATCTAATAAGTTTAGGAAGCTGAAATTTTGCTATATTATAGAACTTTTCTTATAACCAACTATAAAAATCGAAAATTTTAAAATTGTAAATTTTATGGGTTGTTTTAACCTCATTTGAACATTAAAGTTTAATAATTTTTTAGGTACTAGGGGATGAGCTAGGAAGCTGCAAATTTCAAATTATTTACAGAACAGTGCATTTGCACAAATAAACATTTCAATCTCTCCATATATATATATATATATATATATATATATATATATATATATTGCGGCAACCGTTAAAAATGTTTAAATTTTAAACAATTAGAAAAATTTTATTTTACTTCTAGAAGTGCTGCAACTTTAAAATTTGGCTGAAATGTGTAGCATTAGTACCACATAATGGAGAAAGTGTAAAATGTTTAAAATTGCAACATTTGGGGATTGTTTTAAACTATTATTTTTACATGTGGGAAAAACGAAAATCGCTGCGGAGGTGAAATCTTTAGAATTAATAGAATATTTGTAATGATGAAATATCTGTCTGAAAAATTAATGTTTTTTCAAGGTGAGATGAAATGCTTGCAGTATGCAAGCACCAACTACTAGTATGTTATATCCTCCTCCTCTGTAAGAGTCGTCGATATATAATGATATATATATATATATATATATATATATATATATATATATATATATATATGTATGTGTGTGTGTGTGTGTGTGTAAAATGTTTACGGAAGAGGAAAGGTACAGTTCTATTGAAAGCTTATGGCACCTAAATGCGCGAAGAGTCACGTGATGTAGGGGAAGGTGGCTGTGGAGGGGGAAAGCTTAAGGGGAAGGTGGCTGTGGAGGGGGAAAGCTTAAGGGAAAGTGAAACAATTGAGCGGAGCTCTGCGGGACAGGCAAGTCATTTGAATTGGCGGGAACTTACGCGAAGTAAGATACGCGATTGAAAAGTATGTGCTTCAAATGCGGGAATAGGGACATTTTGAAAGACGAAAATTAAAGTAATTGGTTATCCGCCAACATTTATTTGCACTACAGGCAATGCAACATCGAAAGCGTTCAATAAATTACAATGGAAACAACTTATTGTGTTACATATTAGTTATACGATGAGTATACGAATCGGCGAATACTGAAAACTATACACAAAAAACACTAACTACTACACAACTAAAACTAATCCTCATCACTTTCAGTGTCTGAACACTTTTAATAGGAATAGTGATCCCTTCCGCTGCTTCTTTCTTCATAAACATCAAAACATTATGAATGATTTTTAGTGCTTGACCATGGATCACATTTTTATTCCCTAACTTGGAAGGCGACGGAACTGTATCCATGATAATAGATAAAAAATCACGGCTAACAGTACAAAATAACAAAGGAAAACGAATCAAAGAGTAACAGTGAATAACTAATATACGATAACAAAACAGCAATCAGAACAACGATAATAAGCAACGAAAAAACGTGAAAACAAAACAGCAAACAACTCTTACAACAAAAAACGAGGAGCAATAACGGGAATGAAAACAAAAAGCAATAACTGCAAAGCAAATGAACAATAGCAAGAAATAACGAGTGGATAATAACGAAACAACTAAAGTTCAGTGAAGCGAAGCAGAAAGATCGGCTGCGAAGGCACTAGGCGACAGTCTCAAACGTCATGCGTATATATCCTCAACCCCGCGTAGCTCGCTTTCGAGAATGGACTCTTCCATGCTGAATTCGTGTTTGTGCGCAGGTGCCATAAGCTTTCAATATATCTATAAATGGATGGAAAAAAGTTGTTGGGATAAGGAAGCCCTGTAAGCACTCACCAATAAGATGACTTCAGCTTGGCGAGCTGCTGGGGGTGTCGAAGTGACACACATAAAACGAACACAAAAAACACGGAAGCTTTCGGGGACGATCCCTTCTTCAGCACAGGAAAGAGACAACTGATGGTGGTGACACTGGGTGGAGGCATGGGGTTGGAAGGCTAGGGCGGAAAAGTCGGGGATTGGAGGATATGGAGGGGGTTGGGGAATGGCAGAAAGGGAGTGAAATGCTAGCGAAGCTTGAGGCCAGGGGTAGTGAAGGAGTTTAAAAGATGGATATGTCCACGCTCCCACTGACTGAGTTGGGGAGTCGAAGCATTATCGGTGAGAGCGCGAATGGCTCTCACCGTGAAGCAATCATTAAAATTAAGGTTGTGATTGTTCGCATGAACGTCCACAGGCAGCGGTCGTTTAATAATGACGCTGTTGCGGTGGCTGTTCATGCGGATGGTGAGGGAATTGCCGGTGAGGGCAGCATAGAAAGCGGGACATTGGATGCATCTCAGGAGATAAATGATATTGCGGGTGGTGCCATTGGTGGGAGAAGTTATGGGGTAGGAGATGTTAGCTGTAGGGCTGGAAAAGGAATTGCAGGGGGCGTTTATTGGGCATGTGAGACATCGGGGTCTACCGCAGGGGTGAGATCCGGCAGGGTGCAGAGGAGTGGGTTCTGGGGGTTCTTTTTTTCATAAAATGTTTGCTAGATTAGGGGATCGGCGGAAAGAGAGGATCGGTGGTCTAGGAAATGGAACCTGATGGGGAGGATGTGAGGATAGGGCGGCTTTTAAGATATTTCTCAAAATATCGTGGATGCCGGGAAAAAAGGGTGGTTAGGGTGAGTTGGGGGTGGAATCGGTGATGGCGTGGGTATTGGGAAGGGAGTTAGGGGTGGTGGATGCGACTGCCCGCCGGATTTGGACCCGATTGATCCGGCGGTTATGCGCGCTGTACAAATGCATGTTCGAGGGTGGAGCAGTACTGTGGAGTGGAGTGTGGAGGGGATGGCAGCTGTCGAATTGAAGATATTGAAGGCGGTTGGAGGGCTTGAAGTGTACGCTGGTGTTGATTGTTTTCCTGGACGGAGAGATCGACATCCAGGAAGGTAATGTTGGAGGCAGAGGAGTGGTGGGTGAAGGAAAGCGTGGCATGGGAAGACAGGCGTTGGGAAAAGGAATGTAGGGAGTCAGGTCCATGCTTCCAGAGAAGAAAATGTCGTCAATATGCCTCAGCCATAGGAGTGGCCTAGGGTATACGCCAAGAAAGTGATCCTCCCATTCACCTTAGAAGATATTGGCATAGGAGGGCGCCATGCGGGTGCACATCCCGGTGCCTTTTATTTGTAGGTAGTGGCGCCCTCCGAAAGAGTTGTGTTTTTAGAGCACCATTTCAGCCAGCTCCGTTAGGAAATGGGACGGTCCTGCGCCAGATGGTCTTTAGTCCAATGATTTTATCAGGGCGGACAGTCCTTGGTTGTGAGGAATGTTGGTGTAGAGGGAGCAGATTGTGATGATTGTGTTAGGTGGGAGAGGGGAAGGGAGTAATTTGAGGCGTTGTAGAAAGTGGTTAGTGTCTTTCATAAAAGATGGGATTTGACGGACGAAAGGTTGTAGGAGGGATTCAACAGAAGTAGAGATGCGATTCGTGGGAGAGTTAAAGCTGGCAAATATGGGATGGCCGGCGATGTTGGGTTTGTGGATTTTTGGGAGAAGGTAGAAGGTTGGGGTCCGGGGTGTATTGGGGATCATCAGGGAAATGGTGGAATCAGGGAGGCCTTGTTTTCCCACGGATCGCAGATATGCAGAAATTTCGGAGGAGTGGCGGTCGGTGGGGTTGGAGGGGAGGAAGGTAAGAGGTTTGGTCAGATAGTTGGCGGAGGGCTTCGTCGTTGTAATGCGAGCGGTCCATTACCATGGTGGTGGTGGTACCTTTGTCTGCAGGGAGAATAATAATTTTGTCGTTGCGTTTCAGCGTAGAAATAGCGTCTTTCTGGTTTCGTCAAATTGTCGTGGTGGTCGAGGTCGGGAAAGTTGGCTGGGCGAATGCGTGAATGACGTAGTTAGCATATGGCTCGATGGGGTGGTGGGGAGGAAGAGAGGGTGGGATGTACTGGGAAGGGGGTCTGAAGGAGGAAAGGGGTTGTGGGAGTGCTTCGGGGGAAGGCGAGGAATCGGATGTGGGCGGGGCGGCTTTGAGGCGGAATAAGCGGACGAAGGCTTTTACGTCGGCAAGGAGACAAAAATGGTCTAATTTTGTGGTGGGACAGAAGGAGAGGCCGCGGGAGAGAAGGGCATTCTCGGCGGGGGTGAGAGCATGAGAGGAAAGGTTCAGGACGTCATCAGGCTGGGAGGGGTTTGCGGTACGTGTGGAGGTGGGGGTCTGCGGAGAATTAGGGTGCATCTTTGGTTCGCAGGTTGAAACAAAGGGAGACCACCTTAGAGAGTGTAGTGAAGGTGGGGTAGGGATTCACAGATCAGTCAAGGAGGATTTTTGGGCGAGGAGGGGCGGGGAAGGGGGGATGTTGGACTCACCAGCTGGGATGAAGGGGAGAGGTAGGTCGAGCTGGAGGTGGCGGACGCACATAAGAGAAAGTTTGCGTATGAGTCTGTTTCGGCTGTCTGCGATATCTTCTGCAGCTTTACGGAAGATGGCGTCGAGATCAGCTGTGGAGTTTGGGGAATGATTGAGTTCGTGCATGAGAATTTTACTTTTCTCCAAGTGCGTGTTGGAGAGTGCTTTATAGTGGCATAAGATTAAACGGACAATATTGAGGAACATGATTTGTAAGGGCGAAAGATGAACGGATAGCAAGGAAAAGGCCCGATAGGGGGATTCTCACGGTGAGACCTTTGGGGGAGAGGCCTAGTTCTAGGCAGGCATTGAGGAATTAAATCTGGCAGGTTATAATCTATTTCTACTGCTCGTGCGGCTGGGACTCGAAGTATTCCGCTCGCGTTCGGGTTATATCGCTTTGGCTACGACGCTATGTTGCCAAGTTTCCAATTTCGCTCAGTTAATCGGTAGCTGCTGACGAGTGAAGTTCTATGCTCCAATAGATCCGGAGGAAGCACGTTCATGCTTTCCGCCGTCGCCGAAATACGATTGGAAAGTGTGAGCAATCGTGTCAACAGCGCTCGTCAAGAAATTTTGAGCGGAGAGAGAAATTTACGACCTCTTATTGGCTGGTTTTTTCCCTCACCCCAAGGGTCTAACTATAGACACGCCTCACCCGCACGAAATGCTGGAATGGACTATAGTGATGTATGTTTGAGGAGGTGATAACGGAAACAGCGGATATTTTCCATGGTGGAAGGACAAGTAAAAGAGAAAGGCGATAGGAAAGTTGTTAAAGGAGAAAGGATGACAAACACGGAAGGATAAGGTAAAATAATATAAATACTTACGGAAGGGGAAATGTAAATGGGATAAATGGATGGCAACAAGTTGTTGGGATAAGGGCTTCCTTATCCCAACAACTTGTTGCCATCTATAATATGTGTATATATATATATATATACATATTATAGATGGCATATATATATATATATATATATATATAATATATATATATATATATATATATATATATATATATATATATATATATTCTCTCTCTGTAGCTGAAGAAGGAGTAGTTCCGAAAGCTTTACGTTTGTGGTGTTTCTGTGTTTTTGTGTTATTTTACGTGTGTCGCTTCGACATCCCCGGGGCCTCGCCAACCTGAAGTCGTCTGATTGGTGAGTGCTCACTGGGTTTCCTCATCCCAACACCTTGTTGACATCCATATATATATATCATCATCATAGGTAGTCTGTCCGTAGACAGGTCCGTGATTATTCATGGTTAAACCTGGTTCTCCATATACTCCTATTTTCCGCTGTCCTCTTCATATCTTGATAACTCTCTTTCCCTTTCAAATCGTCTATCAGCTGATACCTTTTCCTACCTCTTTCCCTTTTCCCATCTAGTTTTCCTTCTAACACATCTTTAATCATACTCTCTCTCCTCATGTAATGTCCAACCCAGTTAGCCTTCCTCTTTCTAATAGTCTGTATAATCATTCGCTTCTCTCCTATTCTTCGTAGCACTTCATCGTTTTTCATCCTATCTGTCCATTTTATCTTCAGCATTCTCCTCCAAGTCCACATTTCAAAGCTTTCCAAGTATTTGATGTCATTTTTCCTTAGCGTCCATGTTTCTGCCCCATACAATGCTATACTCCATACGTAGCATTTTATCAACTTCTTGCGGGTATCTTCCCTTATATTCCCTGTAAGTAGTTGTTTCTTTCTCCTGAAAGCCGCTTTTGCTTTTCCTATTCTAGTTTTGATCTCATCCGTACATTTTGCCTCTCGTGTTATGATACTTCCAAGGTATTTATATTCTGAAACTTGTTCTAATGGCTTTCCCCCAATAGTTATGTTCAGATTCTCTTCTTTACCCGATATTCGAATGACCTTGGATTTTTCTGTATTTATTTCCATACCGTATTTTCTACCTGTTATCACTAGTCTATTTATCATTTTTTGTAGTTCCTCTTCCTTTCTTGCTAGAAGTACTTGATCATCTGCGTATTTTACTGTTCTTATAATCCTTCCTCCAATTTTGAAATCACCTGTGCCTTCTAAAGCTTCTTGCATTAGACTTTCTCCATATATATTGAATAGGGTTGGCGATAGGCAGCAGCCTTGTCTTACTCCTCTACCGATATTTATTCCGCAGGTGTCCACATTCTCAAACCTAACCTTTACAACTTGATTCTCATATAGATTCCTAATCAGTCTTCTGTCTTTCCAGTCTACACCTATATCCTTTAATATCTTCATCAACTTTACCCAATTTACTCTATCAAAGGCCTTCTGCCAGTCTACGAAACATGCGCAGATATCTTGACTGTATTCTATTGCCCTTTCTGATATGATTCTAACTACTCCTATAGCATCTCTAGTTCCTCGTCCTTTTCTGAAACCGAATTGATCTTCCCCTATTATTTCTTCTGCCTTTTTCTCCAGCCTTTTATTAAGAATCCTCGTGATGATCTTCGATGTGTGTGACAGAAGGCTTATAGTTCTGTAATCTTTGCACTGCATTGCCTTTGGCTTCTTCTTTAGAGGGATCATTGTTACTTCTAGGAAATCCTGAGGCCACTCTCCCGTGTCGTAAATCTTATTAATTAATTTCGTGATCGCTTTTAGTCCTTCTGATCCTATGACTTTAAGTATCTCAGCCGGTATTCCATCGCTGCCCGTGGCTTTCCCCTTCTTTAGTTCCACTATCGCCTTTTCTACTTCGCTCTCCATAATACTTGGTCCTAAGTTGTCTTCTTCAATGTTTTTCTCATTTTCCAGTTCTATTTTCCCCTCTCCTGCCTGTTTGCCGTATAATTCCTTAATGTATTCTTCCCATACCTGTGCTACATCCTTTGTTTCTGAGACTATCTTCCCATCCGTATTCATAATTCCTTTACCACAAATTCCATTAGACTTCTTATCTTCTAATTCCAGTGCCCTAGCGTACATCATATCGTACCGTCCTAACTTCTCCATTTGTTCTATTTCATCACATTTTCCTTTTATCCAGTTTTCTCTAGCTTTATCTGTTACCCTTCTCAACTCATTGTTTATACGCCTATAGTTGGCTCTACCTTCTTCACTGTTAACGTTTTTCCATTTTCGTCTCTCATCCATTTTCTCCAGCATATCCTTCGTGATCCATGGTTTTCTGATTTTCTTCTCTTGTTTTCCAATCTCTTTATCCAAGGTATCCTTGATACTGGTTTTAATTTCATCCCATTCTATATCAACGGTCTTCGGTTTGTTTTCCAACTTTCTTAGGTTATCTTCCAACTTCATGCTGACTACATCCTGCCTTTCTTTCAGTTTTTCTAGGTCCCAGGTCTGTCTTTCTCTTCTCGTTTTTCTTATTTGTTTGAGCTTTGTACTCACGTCAACTATTAGAAGGCTGTGATCTGAATCAATGTCCGCTCCTTGCAATGCCTTGGCGTTCTTTATGCTGTTCCTGAATCTTTGTTTTACAAGGATGTAATCTATTTGGCATCTCATTCTATCTCCTGGGCTTTTCCATGTGTATAACCTTCGTTTATGGTTTTTGAACCATGTATTAGTCACTACGAGGTCATTATTGATGCAGAATTCTACGAGTTTCTCCCCTCCTCGATTTCTCTTCCCAAGTCCGTATTGCCCGACAACATTTTCTTCCTGTCCTTCTCCGACTATGCTGTTCCAATCTCCCATTATTATGCAGTTTACCTTTCCTCTTCCGTCTTCTTCGTAAATTTCATTAATTTGCTCATAGATCTCATCTATTTCTTCATCGTCATGAGCTGACGTTGGCATATATACCTGGATTATCAGCATGTCCACTGGGACTGCTTTTAGCTTTATTGCCATCAGTCTATCGTTCGTTGCTATTATCTTTGTCACGCTTTTCATCATATCATTCCTAAGTACCAGAGCTACTCCCCTTTCCCCACTATTTCCTCCAGAATAAACTACCGTGAATTCTTCCGAGTCGAACTGTCCTTCTCCCTCCCATCTAGTTTCGCTTAGCCCTATAATGTCAACTCTATTTCTTCTCATTTCTTCTTTCAAGTTCTCTAGCTTTCCTGCCTTTCTCATAGTTCTTACGTTCCAAGTCCCTATTCGTAATTTACTTTCGACAAATGTTTTCCTCAAGGCAGTCCCCGCCCGGAGATCCGATTGGGGGACTATTTTACCTCCGGATTGTTTTACCTCGAGAGAACTCATATTGTCCAACCATATAATCTTTACTTTACTAGTGTATATATATATATATATATATATATATATATATATATATATATATATATATATATATATATACACACTAGAGATGCGATAGGGGTAGTCAGAATAATATCAGAAAGGGCAATAGAGTACAGTCAAGATATCTGCATATGCTTCGTAGACTGGCAGAAGGCCTTTGATAGAGTAAATTGGGTAATGTTCATGAAGATATTAAAGGATATAGGTGTAGACTGGAGAGACAGGAGATTGATCAGGATAAAAAGCCATAAAAGTTTATAATAAACCCGATGCATTTCGCCCACTAAGTGGGCATCTTCAAGGGCGAACTTCTTTCGACAGTGACTGAAAGTCAACATGTTGATTTAAGGAGTTTTCCCACCGATGTATGAATCTATATGTGAATCAAGTTGTAAAGGTAAAGAAGAATGCGGACACCTGCGGAGTAAATATCGGTAGATGCTGCTGCCTATCGCCGAACCTATTGAATATATATGGAGAAAGTGTAATGCAAGAAGCGTTAGAAGGCGCAGGAGATTTCAAATTGGAGGAAGGATTATAAGAACAGTAAAATAAGCGGATGATCAAGTACTTCTAGCAAGAAAGGAAGAGGAACTCCAGAACATGATAAATAGACTAGTGATAACAAGTAGAAAATACGGTATGGAAATAAATACAGAAAAATCCAAGGTCATTCGAATATCGGGTACAGAAGAGAATCTGAACATAAGTATTGGAGGAAAACCTTTAGAACAAGTTTCAGAATATAAATACCTTGGAAGCATCATAACAAGAGAAGCAAAATGTACGGATGAGATCAGGACTAGAATAGGAAAAGCAAAAGCCGCTTTCAGAAGAAAGAAACACTTACTTACGGGGAATATATGGGAAGATATCCGCAAGAAGTTCATAAAATGCTATGCATGGAGTATAGCTTTGTACGGGCAGAAATATGTACGCTAAGGAAAAATTACATCAAATACTTGGAAGGCTTTGAAATGTGGACTTAGAGGAAATTGCTGAAGATAAAATGGACAGATAGAATGAAAACCGATTAAGTGCTACGAAGAATAGGAGAGAAGCGAATGATTATACAGACTATTAGAAAGAGGAAGGCAAACTGGGTTGGACATTAACTGAGGAGAGAGAGTATGATTAAAGACGTGTTAGAAGGAAAACTAGATGGGAAAAGGGAAAGAGGTAGGAAAAGGTTTCAGCTGATAGACGATTTGAAAGGGAAAGAGAGATATCAAGATATGAAGAGGACAGCGGAAAATAGGAGTATATAGAAAACCAGGTTTAACCATGAATAATCACGGACCTGTCTACGGACAGACTAACTATGATGATGATAGTTATTCATATTCATGCCTATGCATATAGGCTTATCTTTCTGTCCAATCACGCTTATATCCATTCATAAGCAAATGCTACCTGAAACTCATCCATAACACCGTGTTAAGCTCCTCCATACGGACGATGATTTCATTTGACCTATTACAGACTTTCATTTTTGTTATATTCCGTTTCAAATTACTTGGCGACTGACGTTTCGTTCATACTCGGTACCGCTCGTATGTCTCCGCTGTTAGAGGGTGGGGCGTGTCTGAGCAGAAGAACTCGGCGTTGCCGTATCTACTACATTGGAATGCACCTTGCGGTGGGCTCGTGAGGCAAAGGAAACTTCAGCGGCGTAAGCACTTGAACAACCCAGCACCCACAGACTCGACGTTTACACGGGAGAGACCAGAGAGAAGATGAATTTTCGTTCGCGGAGGCCTTCTTAATTCTAATTGGTTCCCTCAAGGTCACGCTTTCGGTAGCTTCTTTCTCTCTCTGAACCTCTAAGTTATTTGAAGCGCACTATAGAGTTATTTTAAAATATAGGGTGCATAACCCCCCCCCCCCCCCTGCGTGCTGCCATGGAAAAGCTTGCTCCACAGGTAGCGCGGAAAGAAATTTCGACGCTCATCACAGGAAAGAAGGTACGAGCGAGAACTTCGCGGAGAATCGGAAATTATAGAGGGGTGAAAGACGGAAACGCGTGGAAATAAGGAAAGATATGGACTCCGAGAGACGATATGTCTAAATAACGAGTGATCTTGAAATACATGCGCGAGTCCCCGCCTCCTAGGTAACGGAATAGAGCAGAAGAACCTTCGTTGGCAGCCACAATAAAAATGAAATCGAAGGGAGCTAAAAAACATCCTACGTAACCATATTAGGCTAGCTTCTATTCTAATGACCTTTCGGGACGTTATCTGCGGTTTGGTCCAATGGCGAAGGTGTGTAATTGAGAAACAAAAAAAACCGAGAGGCGTGGGGAGGAGAAAGTTATGGGCGGACGGAATTAATCGGAATATCGGGATTGGAGTGTACGCCGCAGGCAAATTCCTGAATATGAAGCGGTTTTTTATAAATAAACCCCGCCAAAAACGATCCTCTTATGGAAATAGCCTTTAAAATTGTGGAAAATGCGAGCTTTAACCGAGCGGGTATCTTTTAAAAATAGAAAGGCGAACACGGGGTATTTTCCTTTCCCATTCACGGTAGGAATGCGACTGTTTATTGAAGTTACTTAATGGTATCCTTCGCGCTTTGCATACGAGAACGAAACATATGGCATTTTTTCCAGAATATTCATCGCCGATGGACGGCTTTGGGGTATGAAATGATCAGTGATCGAGGACAGCCTCGAGCGAAGACAATTCGACTTTTGCAATACATCGATTAATTCTTCGAAAGGGACCACGCTGCGGGACGAACAGATAATTAGACTCTAAATTACAGCCGAAGGGATATGGGGGAAAAAAGGACCCCAATTTGCCGTAGGAACATTTCGGGAAAATTCGATGAACGAGCGCAATAACAACGGAGAGAGAAAGTGGCATTTTAAAATTTCGATCCGGTAGTGTATGTTTGTATTTATATGTATAATATATATGCATATATATATATATATATATATATATATATATATATATATATATATATATATATATATATGTGTGTGTGTGTGTGTGTGTGTGTGTGTGTGCATGCACACATGTATATATGTTTGTGTGTATATATGTATGTGTGTGTCCAAAAATCTTCGCAAGCGCTTTATAACCAAAAGGAGGAAACTCCGAAAACCAGCTAGATATTAGATGAAGTCGGTTTTTATTAACGGTTCCTTATCGTTCCGACAATAACGGTAAAACGAACAGAAGAGTGAATAGTAAAATTAAAAAACCATAACTTTCTCGTTCCGGGAAAGTTAGCGACGATCATACTGGAAGGAAGATGTGGGGCAGAATAAAAAGAGGGGTAAGAAGAGGAAAGGGAGAGATGTGGTGGATAAAGGGGGAAGCGGATGTTAGAAGAGGATGTGGAAGAAGAGTGTGTGGAGAAGAGGGCGTGGAAGAGAGAAGAGGGCGTGGAGAGAGAAGAGAATGCGGAGAAAAGAGGATGTGGAAGAGAGAGGAGGATGTGGAGAAAAGGTAGGATGTCGACGAGAGAGGAGGATGTGGAGAGAAGAGGATGTGGAGGAGAAAAGAGGATGTCGAGGAGAGAAGATGGCGTGGAGGAGAGAAGATGGCGTGGAGGAGAGAAGAGGGCGTAGAGGAGAGAGAGAAGAGAATGTGGAGAAAAGAGGGAGGATGTGGACGAGGGAGAAGAGGATGTGGACGAGAGGAGGACGTGGGCGAGAGAGAAGATATGGAGGGAGGAGAAGAGGGTTTGGAGAGGAGAAGATCACGTGGAGGAGAGAAGAGGGCGTAGAGAAAATGTGGAGAAAAGAGGGAGGATGAGGGAGAGAGAAGAAGTGGACGAGAAAGGACGCGGACGAGGAAGAAGAGGATGTGGACGAGAGTGGAGGATGTGGAGGGGAGGGAAGAGAATGTGGAGAAAAGAGGGAAGATGTGGACGAGAGAGGAGGATGTGGAGTAGAGAGAGGAGGATGTGGAGTAGAGAGAGGAGGATGTGGAGTAGAGAGAAGAGGGTGTGGAGGAGAAAGAAGAGAATGTGGACGAGAGAGAAGAGGATGTGGACGAGAGAGAAGTGGATGTAGAAGGGAGAGAAGAGGGTGTGGAGGAGAGAGAGAAGAGGGTGTGGAGAGAGAAAGGAGGGAGGATGTGGACGAGAGTGGAGGATGTGGACGAGAGAGAAGAGGATGTAGAAGGGAGAGAAGAGGGTGTGGAGGAGAGAGAAGAGGGCGTGGAAGAGAGAGAAGAGGGCGTGGAGGAGAGAGAAGAGAATGTGGAGAAATTGGAAGGACGTGGGCGAGAGAGATGTGGAGGGGGGAGAAGAGGGTGTCGAGAAGATAAGATGGCGTGGAGGAGAGAAGAGGATGTGAAGGAGAGAGAAGAGTGTGGAGAAAAGAGGGAGGACGTGGACGAGAAAGAGGATGTGAAAAAAAGACGAAGAATGTGAAGGAGAGGGAGGAGAGAATGAGGGAGGAAAGCGGAGGTGATATGGGGAGAATGTGAAAGAGAGAATGGAGGATGCGGAGGATAGAAGGGAGGATGTGGAGGAAAGAGGAAATAGGAAGATGGGAGTGGAAACAGTAACATCGATGGGAGAAAATAAGGTGGTTTTTGGTATACTGATATGGCTTCCGACGGCACTCCGCGCGATTCGTTCAGAACATTTGCTTAAAAAAATAAGAAAAACGGGAGACCGGAATGGAAACGTCTCCCACATGACATTAGAGCATGCCGGAGCGGAAGTCGTCCGAAAATAATATAAAAAAGGAAGCGAGAGAGAGAGGAAGCGATCCGTGAGAGGGGAAGGAAGGGGATTACTTCGCGAGAGGAGTGAGAGGGGGGGAGAGGGTGAGACATAAGACGGGTGAAGGTGGAAGAGGGAGGGACTTGTAACGTACCATAGCGGTCAATAAAGAGTGGGTGGGAGTTGGTAGAGGTAGCGCAGGATAAGGGGATGTAGAGAGAAGAGTAAAGAGAGAGAGGGGGGAGGAGGGGGGGGGGTTTGAGTAGGCGAAACGAATGGCGTGTCTTGCTCGGGAAGAAACCCGTGAGGAAAAGAGAGAGAGAGAGAAAGAGTGGGACGTGATACACGAGAATAAAGACTTCCGATGTGTCTCCCGAATTCCTCCTCAAACGGGTGGGCGTGAGGGGTAGAAGGATGGGAAAGAGGGAGAGAGAGAGAGAGAGGGAATGAGGGTAAGGATAAGGGGGCGGGAGCCAGGCGGATTGGGCGGATAGGCGGGGCGTGACCTGGGAAAACATTAGGGGATCCACGTGGAGGGAGAGCAGGGCGGAAGGGAGAGGGCGGGTAAGGGAGGCGAGGATCGACGGGATGATTTGAGCAGGGGACAGGCTAGGGAGGGTGGGACGGGACGAGAGGAGAGAGGGGGCGGACGTGGAGACGAGGTGGGCATAAAGATGGATGTAGGGTGTACGACGAGGGAAGGGGAAGAAAGAGAGAAAAGGAAAAAATGCGCAAAACAAATAAAAAGGGACAGGAGCGGAGAGTGGAAAGGAGCGTGGGAGGAGACGAGAGGGAGCGGAGTCATGACGATGACCACGACGGCGAAGGAAACTTTCGGGGCGGAGAGTAAATTCCGGATGACGAGCGCACCGCAGAACTTTAACGAGGTCCGCCTGATACCAAAAAAGGTAATACGCGGGGAAGGTATGGAAAAGATTCGAAATAAAAGCGACTCTTTTAAATTGAGGCGAAAAATAAACCAAGCGAAATGAACCGACTCGAAAAGGGAATCAATACTCGGAACTCTTGTACGGCCTTATTACAGCCGGTTATTTAAAGATACGGTCACAGGAAGGATTTGCCATATAGGTAAATAAATTGCAAAATTTCCCGGTTCAATGCAATTATTTCGGGAGAAAATTACTGTATTTGTTTAAATTTATGTAGTACGCATAAATAAATACGGCAAATGTCCCAAGTCTTTTTTCAACGGGTATAATGATAATGACTGGATAAATAATTTCAAACCTATTAATTTCTAAAACCGGCTATAATTTAACAACTAGCGGAAAGCACACTACTTCGCACGCTTAGAATCACGAATAAAAAATATTTCAACATTTATGTCAGAAATAACGCATTTGTGACTCTCAAAATGTTAAAGAAATTGGAAATATCAAATAAAATATACGAAGTAAAATTGCCATTAAAATTTTCCGTGAAAAATATGAAATTTATATTTCATCGCAATTTGAAAGTGAGATTTTTGAAGAGTAACTTAAAGTTTCCTCGTTTTGTTTAGTTGCAAATAAATTTATACTAATTTAACACAATTACGTCGATAAAAAGGACCGCTTCTATTAATTCGACAACTTTTTCCTGTTAAGTAGGGTAAGCTTAGGTGAATCGGGCAATCCGGTGATTCGGGACGTATTTCTATTTTTCGTCAATAGAGATCAGCAAACAATGGAATGGGCATAATTTTACCCTGGTGGCAAAGTAGGGAACTTGGCCTGTCTGGAAAAGTGCAAATAATTAATGTCAACCTGTGTGTTTGTCAAGGAAGAGAGTTTTTGTGAAGTTCTGCTGGTAAGAACTGGCTAAAATGAGCACGTTGCAATTATGTTGGTGTCACGAAATCGCATATTACTCTGTTACTAGGTTTCTAATTCTTTAGATTCTAATTATGGTAGTTAACCAATGCTTTCTTCTTCATGTCCCCAGTTTTAGGAATGATTTGCAGCCATCTCAGGGGTGCCGCCAACAACCGGTAAAACATTTTCCGTGTACACTTCGGATGAATCGGGCCACTATTATATCTTTCCTCAACAAAGGTCAGCAAATAACGGAGGATATCTCGGGTATATCTATAGTTATTTCGCTCTGTTGATAATTTTGTGAACAGATTCTGAGTGCCAAGAACCTGGTTAGTCTCCATTGAAGAACTTTTGTTACGGTTTGCATGGTAAGAGAATTCTAAATTTAGCAGGTTAATCTTATATAACTAAAACGTTTATATTATAAATAAATCATCTTTTAATAAATCAATAATACTAAATTTACTTAAAAATTTCCAGTCAAGACATGAAGAAGTTGAGATTCGTAAAACTTTTCACCTAATTGGTTTAGATGGGTAGACTTACAGAATGAAATAGTTACTAATTTAAGCTATTTTTTTTATTAAGATCGCACATCAATATCTTCTATAGATTTTCCGGTGCTGAATAATATATATAAAGCGCGAATGCACGCCGGAAAATTAGCGATTGGTTTACATTCTCCTCTACTCCAACAATCTTTGTATGTAAAATATTTTAGGCAAAATAGATATTTACAAATTTCATGTCTTTCATAAATCCACAAAAAAAATTCAGAAAAATCAAGAGAAAACTTCTAAAGTTATGATTATTTTAATATTTCGAACGTTTTTGCAACGCATTCGTGAAAATTTAAAAACCTCATCCGGCCGTACGGGTGGAATTTAATAAATCTCCTCCGGGCTTGAGGGGTTAATGAACGAACTAGCATACGTATACTGAATGTGTTTAAAATATACACCAAATACATTCAGTGAGGCATTAGGTTATTAAAATATTTTTTTTTGTTTTGGGTCTGCTAAAAGGGGGGGGAGGGGTCGTCGTCTTAGATTCGGGGTTGTCTTGGATTCGGGTAAATACGGTATTAGGCTAATTTACTAACTTAGAGAATAGCAATCCGCGTAGACGCAAAGGGTTTTGCTCGTAGCTAAGCATATTACATTATTATTTTATTGATTATATTACAGTACCTTACACAAAATAAGGTTTAATATTTGAACAATAGACAATCAAAAGTTAAAATATGTGATGATCTACACGCATTTACTATTATTGATTTTATTGATGATTTGGGAATGGAAAGGGTAATAGAAAAAATAAAGACGCTCTGCCCACTATTGCAATCCACGCGAACAACATTTAAATTCCTAACAATCAACGACGACGCGGGAAGTGTTGATGGCAATTAAATTTTTCGCTCTGTGAATGGCTGGAAAAATGGTATTTTTTGGAATTCTATGGTAATTCTTAAAGTGATTAAGTGCGGAGTCAATTCCTGGCATTAAAATTAAACCATTTTCACCTAAATATAATCAATTAAGAATCGGGTTCTTTATCTTAAAATGGAAATTGAAAATCTAGGTCTCATAAAACTGTAATGGTTTCAGTTTTTCACTAATAAACGCTCAACTACCATAGCTTCTTTTATAATAAGCGACGTTATATCACCATTTTGGATCTTCAAAACATTGAAAATAAATACCACCTCGAATTAAGAAAAAACCACAGGTACCTCAACTGAAATATCAACTGCCTCTTTCAGGTAAAGAAGTTTACTCCAACCTTCACACTCACCACCTTTTACTTCAGAGTCGGTAATTCGAGCGGCATCGGTAAAAATAAGCCACGTCCAATCCCATCCTCACCGCCTGGTCGGGAAATTAAAAGACCTTTCCACAAAAACAAGTCAACGTCTGGAGAGTCAGTCGGGCGTGAGATAAAAACTAAGACAATTCTCCTTCCCTTCCCCTCTCTCCCGACTCCTTCCTTCCCTCGAATTCCTCCTTTCACCACTCCCCCGCCCGCCTACTCCACCGTCATCCGCGGCCATTATCTCCTCACTCGATCTGTTCCTCTTATTAAACACGACAGAAATCCAAACGGCACCCCTGGGGAGAAAGATAAAACAATACGTATTCTGGCAGCGAAAGTGAAGGCATGGGTCGAGAAAAAGAAAGAATTATCGATAGACGGCGAAAGATCGATGAAGAGAAAAGGGATAAAACAAAAGAAAGGAGCCGGAGAAGCGAAGCAAGTCTGCGGCTCGGAACCCGTCTTTGGAATCTAATTGGAAATATCGGTTAAAAAAGAGGAGAGTGAGAGGAATAGGTATGTAGGGAGGAGAGAGAGAGAGGGAGAGAGAGGAGAGATGGAAGATGTAGTAGAATAGAAGTGGTATCGGTGGATGGAGTTTGGAGCCTAATACAAGATAAATGGAGAACGTTTGTGGAGGAGATTTCTTGAAAAGGGCGATAAGGAGAAGGGAAAAGGATATCGCAGTGTTCTCTTGCGGACGAGGAAGTGAGAGGGAGGAGAGGAGAGGAAGTGAGAAGGGGAGGAAGTGAGAAGGGGAGGAAGTGAGAGGAAGGAGACGGAGAAGGGGAAAGTGGGGAAAGAAATGTAGGAATGGAGAAAGGGAGCGAAAGAAAGGGATGGACGGAAAGGGAGAGAGAAAATGGGGAGAGAAAATGAGAAGGGTAGATAGATAGATAATCATCTTTATTCGGGCGAAATTTGGACCATAAGGTCCATTCTTACATTTAACCCTTCGTCAATATCATGAATATAAAAAATTAAAGTATTACAATGAAGAGTATATAAAATATACAAAACAAAAAGATGTAAGTGAAGACAGATTTAAGTTTGTGGGGAAAAACTAGGTAAAAACAGATTTGTTCTTCCTAGTAAAACCCATGCAGGAAAACACCCACAGAGAAGGGAGGTGTGAAAAACCTGCGAAAACCCTACATAGTGTATATATCAGAATGGTAAACTACAACAGAATATAGAAAACAGTAAGTACAACGTAAAAATAGCATCGCTGTAAACCGTTACAAATATACAAATGAATACATTCAAGTAATATACACATGAAATATACATAAATATACATGAGATATAGATATGATAAAGATACAGAGGATAACAAAACGCATATAATAAAAAGAATAGAGGAAAGAATATATAAATATACATATTTATATATAAATATCATAAGAAGATTACATAGTCAATAGTAGTATACGTTGTGAGAAACTCAATGTCCTGTAAAGAGATTAATTAATGAGAGAAAAGGAGGAAGTATTAAGGGGAGGGGAAAGGTGTATGAAAAATGAAGAGAGAAAAGGGGGAGGCATAAAGGCGAGATAAGTGGAAGGGGAAGGAGGAGAGAAAGGGGGAGGTAAAAGGGCGACGAAAAATGAGGATATAAAATGAGGGAGAAAAGGGGGAGGGAACGGGAATGAGAGTGGGGGAGGGAAAATGTGGGAAGGGAGAGGGAAACGGAGCGGTGGAGGGAAGTGGTGGAGGGAAGTGGTGGAGGGAAGCAGTGGAGGGAAGCGGTGGAGGGAAGCGGGGAGTGAGGAGGTGAGGGAAACGGGGTGGGAGTAGCGGGTAAGGAACGTGAGTTCACGAAAGGGCAAAAACAAAAGATATCTGCTGGATTCGCCGAAAAAAAAGTTCCATAATTGATCTCTGTGATTGAGAAGTAAATATCGGGGCGGAATTCGAACTGAATTCCAGCGGAAACGTCATGATTAAACCAGAGTCCACTTTGCGGGATTTGGCTAGCAGAGGGAGAGGAGCGGGAGAGTGTAAGAGAGATTCGGCGATGCAATTGTTTGGACGCAAGTGACGACCGTATTCGCAATTGCGAACGCGATATGACATTTCTTGCAGCTGACCGGATCAGTTTGGAGGGACGTGAGGTTGAAGGGAGGGAGATGAGGTAGGAAGGCGAATGAGCAGTTCGCAGAGCGCCACCGGAAACATCAAAGTGACACGACACCCATTCCGTTGATTAATCCACGAGGTCTGCTGGAGATGGAAAACAAATATTTGGGAGAGTATCAAAATAAAATAATCTGAATAAATGAGTTCCCAGGTCGACACGGTGTGGCGTATCGAATGGAAGCAAAGAAGAATTTTAAAAATCGTGGTTGGGACGCGGCACCTGGCTGAAATATACCTTTGACATTTTCAGTAAGAACTTCTCCGGAAGACTATTTATTCGTGGAGATAAAAGTACATTTCTTGGAGAAGATATTTTAAACAAATGTCTACACGAGTGAAAAGAATAAAATAATTCATTCAATAGAGGGGAGATGGGTTATTTCTACAATGTTTGCTCGGGGGCATTAAAACTACGTCCTAGGGGCCGCATGCGGCCCTCGAGAGCTTTTTATGCAGGCCGCGAAGATATGACGAAAAATCAACCAGTAAAATTTAACAAGTCAATTTCATATCTGTTAATTGACTATATGATAACAAACCATGAATGATTAAAATTTTTACACCAAAAAATGCCTCCACCTGATTTTCGCCTCTACAGGGTGTTTTAAAAGTTGCGCAACCCTGTATATTTCAGTGTAATATCTACATCTCAGTTATAGTTTAAAGTGGATATGGAATAGATTGATGAGTGGTCATTTCCAACATTTGTGATGACATGGATGTGGAGGTAATGTAGTGCTGATGTATAAAGTACAGCTGATGTGCAGACATTACAGTAAAATACAGGTTTGCACGACTTTAAAATACTATAATACCACAGAATCTCTAAGGAACTTCCAATGTAATGCGGCCCGCTGCGACATTCCCACTTTCCTATGCCTGAACGTTCACAGCTTTGAATGCGGCTCGCCATGCACAAGAGATTGCCGACCCCTGCTGTAAAGCATCGTATGATTTCACGATTTAGAAGACGCGATGTAATTTCGAGTATCATGTTACACTAACTGGACAGACAAATAAACGGGAAGACGTTCTTGGCTTCTCTCCGATTCAGGACGGCAGGATAAACGAGAAACAAACAAATCCTCCCCGAAGGGCAAACTCTTCTCGGAATATAGATAATCAATTAATTGTAATTGGGACGCAAGCCCTCTCTGGCGACACACTGCTTCAGGGAGCAGAGAGAAAGCGAGACCGCTTCCGCATCGGGATGAAGGCTATCGGGAAGCTCGAATCTTGCCTCCATAGAGTATATTTGGCTAGGGAAATGACAATGGATACGAGGACACTGCATCAATTTCTCTGGTGGGAGTGCAAAAAGATAGGCTAGAAGACAAGACGAATAAGAAGACTTAGAAACGACAGATAAATTTGAAATGCTCGCAGCTCTTGTAGCAAAAATACGCTAAAAATAGTATGTTCTTTCGATGATAATTCTCCGGTAGCTGATACACCAGCTTTTTGAACTTCGCGTGCTTGCGGTTCGCGAATTTGCACTTCCGGACAAAATTTTTGTGACCATTACTTCTCTTTCGCGCCGATTATTTGCATTTCCCGTCATGCGTTTGCAATGACAACAATCGTGAACCCTACTTTTTTGTTTCGAAGTTCAGTTTAAACTTTGGCGCCCTAGAAAAGTACTTATTATTATTATATTACTAGTGTATTGCCCGTCATATGACAGATGAATAACAATATTACCTTCCTCCCTCTCGCCGTCCCTCTCTCCCCCCTCTGTCTTCCTCCCAACCACTCTCCCTCTTTCTGTCTCCCTCCCTTCCACTCTCCCTCTTTCTGTCTCCCTCCCTTCCACTCTCCCTCTCTGTCTTCCCCCCTTCCTCTCTCTCCCTTAGTCTCTCTGCCTCTCTTTTCTCCCACCTCCCCCCTCTCTCATTCCCTCCTGTCCCAATTCATAGCTCTCCCTGTTTATCTTTCTTCCTCCCGTCCTTTTCTTATTCTATACCTCCCTAAATCTCTATGTACCTTCCATTCTATAGCCCTTCCTTCCTATCTCCCTCCCCACGACCCCCTCTCTCTTATTCTACATCTATATAGTCGTTTAGATAAGCATAAGAATCCAAACTAAATACCAGTCCCATTAAGATTACGTATTTTCACAAAAAATCTTACGATAATTTAAGGCAATCAATGTACTCCTATATATTACACGTATTCGGGTTGAGACAACAATTGATTCTCGAAGTTTAATAATGACGAGGTCAGCAAGGCAACATCTCGTTTAAAACCCGATATTTTCCCAAAATATGTGATTTAAATGTTTAATATGAGAGATTTCGAACGGTAGGCGGAAAAAGATGAACAGAATAAGAAACTTCATTAATTTTCCTAAAACAAAGGTTAAATTCGAAGATCGTACGCCAATTTTTTATAATTTTAATTTCCAAAAGAATAAAAGCCTGAATTTTAAAAAGTCGATTTTTACGTGTTATCTTACGGTAAACGGAAATGGCCCCCTTGGAGTCGAACCCAGATCTTTTATCGTATTTTTTCGTCATTTAATTTTTACTTTCTCCATATGTAGTATAGGGGCAAGTATTGCTTTCATGAAAAAAATAGATTTCGAGATTTCTACGAAAATACACGTTTTGAAGTCCCCTGAACACGCTTTGACCATTTTCTCGACGATGTCTGTGTGTGTGTATGTAACAGCTTTTTTGTGGGCGTTCTAAGTCAAAAACTATTAATCAGGTCAATGCGAAATATTATATTTAGCATTTGTACGACAGTTACAAGAACTGATTAGTTTTTGGTAAAAATCGGTCAACCGCAAGTGGGTGTTTACTCTTGTCACATTTGTTATTTTTACTTTCTCAATATACTTAGTATAGGGAAAGTATTGTATTCATCTATCTATCTATCTATCTATCTATCTATCTATCTATCTATCTATCTATCTATCTATATTATCTAATATTAAAGCAAATATTTCAAAATAACGGCTATGACAAGAGTAAACACCAACTTCCAGTTGACCGATTTTTACCAAAAACTAATCAGTTCTTCTGACTTTTATAAAAATGTTAAATGTGAAATTTCGCGTTGACATGATTAATAGTTTTTGAGTTAGAGGACCCACAAAAAGCTATCACATACACACACACAGACATCATCGAGAAACTTGTCAAAACGTGTTCAGGGGACCTCAAAACATGTATTTCCGTTGAAATCTCGAAGTCGATTTTTTCCATGAATACAATAAATTGATGGAATAAAGTGATCCGAAGATCCTATGCAGACAGACATAAGCTGTTAAGTTGGGAATAATTTTTAAACGAGAAAAAAGTCTGCTGTGACCGGGAATCGAACCCGGGTCTTCCACTTGCCGGGCGGATATTCTACCACTAAACATTGTAGCTGATCGAACCAAGAAAACATCCGAGTTCAGAAACGTGAATATTGATCTTCTACGATAGTTAAGTGTTAGAATATCCGCCGGCAAGTGGAAGACCAGGGTTCGATTCCCGGTCATAGCAGACTTTTTTCTCGTTTCAAAATTATTCCCAACTTTACAGCTTATGCTTGTCTGCATAGGATCTTCGGATCACTTTATTCCATCAATTTCTTGCTTGGCAATCTCACCATTTGAGAGGGATGAGTTTTCTTCGATGAATCTCTTCGAGGACATCCGTTGGGGCAGTTTGATACTAGCTTGGCTAGTTCTGTCCCAACCAAGAAAACATCCGCGTTCAGAAACGAGAAAATTGATATGCTACGATAGTTTAGTGGTAGACAAGTGGAAGACCCGGGTTCGATTCCCGGTCACAGCAGACTTTTTTCTCGTTTAAAAATTATTCCCAACTTAACAGCTTATGTCTGTCTGCATAGGATCTTCGCATCACTTTATTCCATCAATTTATTGTATTCATGAAAAAAATCGACTTCGAGATTTCAACGGAAATACATGTTTTGAGGTCCCCTGAACACGTTTTGACAATTTTCTCGATGATGTCTGTGTGTGTGTGTGATAGCTTTTTGTGGGTCCTCTAACTCAAAAACTATTAATCATGTCAACGCGAAATTTCACATTTAACATTTTTATAAAAGTCAGAAGAACTGATTAGTTTTTGGTAAAAATCGGTCAACTGGAAGTTGGTGTTTACTCTTGTCACAGCGGTTATTTTGAAATATTTGCTTTAATATTAGATAACTGTAAAAATGTAATGGAATAAAAGTTGTAGGAAATTTAATTTTCCACAACCTTTGTTTGAAACATTTTCCCATATAATGCATTATTTAAGAGATATCTTATATTTTTAGCTGACACCACCACGACACCTACCGACGAATATTGTTTAACATTTGACGCTTAGTTACGTCTTAGTAACTCTCGATTTTCTTTTCTTTATTGTTGGAGCTTTGTGGCTATATCCAATATTAGAAGGCTATGGTTTGAGTTTATTTCTGTTCTTTGTCAAGTCAAAATTTTCTCGGTTTCTTAAAATATTTATTATTATGTAACCTATATGGAATTTTTAGAAATATTACAGATATGGAAAAAGTCATGTGGTGGCCACATCAGATTTTTGGCTTTAATCTTTGATATATTTAAAAACATACTGAAATAAAAGTTGTAGGAAAATTAATTTTCTACAATCTTTGTACGAAACATTTTTCCATATAATGTATTGTTTAAGAGATATCTTAAAAACAAAATTATTTAGTTGCCACCACGCCACCTCCCGACCACTACTGTTAACAATTGACGCTATGTTACATCTTAGTAAAGCTCCTTTTTATTTTTTTATTTATTATTATAATTATTTATTTTGTCACGTATACCCGTCATGTTTGAAGGAGAGTTACCCTATTAAAGAAATAATGGCGTTAAACGCGGGGAGGTTAAAAAATTTGAATATTGGTAAGGAATGACACTCGAGTGTAAAACGTTGCCGACCCCTGGTCAAAAACTAACGCATTCGCGACGAACTACAGGAATGCGCTTCGCATCGATCAAGGAGGAAGAGAACTCTTTTAAAAAAAAGTTTAATTATCATATTTACTCATGAAGTTTCCAAGGAAAATTCGATTCTTAATTTTTCGAAGAAAATACAGCAACGGAGCAGTGAGGGGAGGAGACCGCTAAATACGAGAAAGAAACAAAAGATAAACGACGGAGCCAGGCGCGGAATAAAAGATGACGCCTAACGACAGAAGAAGAAAAAAGTGCCATAATTAGTGGGAGAGAAATGGAGGAATTATTAATCATGAGGGAGAAGGCAGGGAACACGTTGATGATGGAGGCAGACAGTATGAGGGTGGAAAGAAGCACGAGCCAAAAAGACCAACGGAAGATGAGTGAGAGAACGTCGTGCGACTCTTGCCGGCTAAGTAGATTGCGGGATGAGAGAGAGCGCGAGAGAGAGAGCGAGCGAAAGGGAGAGAGAACCAGTGCTGGGATTCGGGAGGGATAAGAGAAAGAGAGAGAATGGGGAAGGAATTTACATCAGGCAGAGAAACGGATCGGTTGAAGGTTGGGATGCAAGAATTCGCGCGGATTCTAAGAGGGTGACAGGGTGTGTCTCCTCGACCGCGGAGGAGGAACGAGAGAGAGAGAGCAAATGTGCGTAGGAAATGGCTATAAGAGTAAGGAGTGAATGAGTGGTAACAGCGGGAGTAGAGAGAAAATGGAGAATGATGAGAAAGGGAGCAGGACGGGGATGAGACCGAGTTAGGGATTTTCATGAATCCGAGGATGTTTCGTTGTCAGTTTCGTCTTGTCGAGAGTCAAACAAAGTGGGCGAGGGGATAACTCGAGGAAACATCGGAGTGAGAAAATGCTTCATGCCCTCCCACTTTGGTGGCAACGAGGCGGCGGCAAGCTGGTGTCTTTTCTTTGGTGAAGTAAAGGGGACAGGTCGAGGATGGGAAGAATATGCGGCGGAGGAGGAAATGGGAAAATTGGCGAAGGGAGAGGGAATGGAAGGGTTTGAGACGGAGAGAGGAATTGGAGCGTGCGAGGCGGCCTTTCCTCGCTGCGAGAGGGATGCGTCTGCGGGGAGCAGACGAATGGTTCGTTAGAGGAAAATACGGTTGCGATTCTCTAGCGCCTTGAGATGTGGGACAAGCCAAATAGTCGGCGAGAAATCGCGAAAAATTCATTCGTCATTTGTGGGAAGGAGGAAAGTATTCATATCGAGCATGAAAAATGTTTTCATAGAATGCATTTTCTCGCACGATAACAAAGATAAACCTCTGATTCTTGAGATAGAATAGCTGTAGCACCAGTAGCAATGAACTGTGTATTATTTGGCTAATCAACCTCTTGGATTATTATAGCAATGAGCTGTCTCTTTCTATTCCACTTGTGTTGACACAACACGAGGATAACGCCAGTTAATTAATCTGCCAAGATTTCTAATATAAACCACAAAAGGATCAAGACAAGATATTAATTTTACTGCAACTACGAGACGTTTCCTTTGAGTTGGATGAAATGAACGGAGAAATGTTAAATTCAACAGCGAAGAAAAAGCAAGTAAAGGTTTCAATTACAACAGGTCACGACAAACAACCGCAAACAAGGCTTTTAATCACTTCCCTTAGTATCCAGAAAGCTACAGACAACAGCAGTCCGAATAGACAAAAAACATAAGAAAATCCCTTGAGAATATTTTTACGTGCAAATCAAGCAAGGTTAACGATAAATTATTCGCATCGCAGCTTGCTCGCTAATGAGTCCACGATAAAGCATTATGATATCATCTGCCAAACGTCACTTAATGACACCATTCTTCCACACGATCGTAAAACGGAGAAAATCCGCGACGGTACGACACGACGCGCGAGAACGTGCGGAGTTCCGTTTCCATGGCACTGAAATTTTACAATCCGTTTTTTTAAAGGTCATTTGGGGTCAACACGCGCATACACACAAACAGGCACGCACAAAACAGGCCGAGGTCATTTTACGTCAGGACTACCAGGGTTCCCGCTCAATAAAGGTCTCCTTGGGTTAGCCCCTATCATCTCAAACACACACACACACACCTCTCGACCTTCTCTCACAGGGGGACGGATAGAAAAAAGGGTTTTGGAAGGAGTGCGGCGATGCGGAGAGAGAAAATAAGGGGAGGGATGTGGTAAAAAGGTAGGAGGAGAGAGAAAAGGGAGATGGTTTTGGAGAGAGGAGTCTGGTGGGTTGGAAACATGACGTGCACGTGAAAAAATAAGAGGATCTTCCACGATAGAAAACGTGAAATGAAGGCGGCCAAGCGACGGCACGAAATTGAGGGAAATTCCAGAGAGAGAGAGAGAGAATGGAGGGATTTCGGGAACACCCGGAGGAGAAAAGGGACGTAGGGACGGGTCAGGGAGTGAAAGGGAACTGGAATAAAAGGGAAGAGTTCCTACTCCGCCCCCTTTCTGCGGGATATATGAAGCGGCGGCGGCGAAACGCTTGTCAGGAAGCGTCGATGGAAAAAAGGGAGGGAGGGAGAAAGGCTTCCGAAAACAGTACAGGCAGTACTTGTTAAATAAAGAGCGGATCGAAATACTTCTCTTGGGAGGAGGAAGTGAAACCTTAGGAACCTCGTTATTACTCCTCCTTCACCCCTCTGACTTCCCCCAAAGTTCTTCACCTTCTTACCTCCCGCGCTCCCTAAAGATTCACCTCTTCCAGCCCATTTGATTTTACTCCGCAACCTCCTTATTGTGCTCGCTCGGGTGGTCTTATCAGAGAGGAACGTATTCTTACACGAAGAGCCGGTTCGAAAACTTTGCTACGGTCGACTATTTCTCGAGGACGCTCTCGCGAATATTCAACATCGCATTAAGAGGTTGTGTACGTTCATGAGTGAGTGTATGTATATCGTACCTGCGTATATGTATATCTTAATATATAACTGAAATGCTGTTTGTTTGTCCGCTATACAAATCCACACCTATGAAGATATCGTCACGAAACTTCGCATAGGTATATAATTTTCCCTGCGAGTAACATAGGGTATATGGCGATAAAAATTTTGGAGGGTGCTTAATTCAACATGTCTGGAAAGGTGTACTCCATGTCGGAGTACATACACAGTTTCCAAATGCGTCCTTTAGTAAAACTCCCCAGTACCAAATTTCATCAAAATACGTCCTGCGTTTCCCGAATTGAAACGTACACTGTAAGCTACATGTAGTTCCTCATGTAAAGTGGTCGTAATTATCGTCCGATTTTAACTAAAATTGGAATCGGTCGACAAATTTTAGTAAAACTTCCCAATACCAAATTTCATCAAAATACGCCCAGCGGTTCCCGAGTTAGCGTGTCTTTTGAAGGATTCTTCTTTATTAATCAGGTCGGGATGTTTTGTTTCTAAATGTCTCTTCGAATTTAGCAGATTTCATGCTTTCATTGGCTAATTTTTCAGAACATATTACGCATTCTGGAGGTTGTTCATCATTAATTAAACTATCAATAAAAGCCTCAATCTGTTGGTAGGTTGGAACGCTACATGGGATTTCCCATTAGAGGCATCTCAACTATACCTCTTTCACACTTGCAGACTTATTTTCTTTTGCAAAATTGAATTAGAAGTAATTGACGCACGATCTTCGGATAAGAACCATTTTAAAGGAAATTAAATGAAGATTCTTATTCTTGTGCATTGTTTAAGAGATCTTCAAATTAAATTATTTAGCTGCCACCACCACGCCACCTACCAACTATTGTTAACAATTGACGCTTAGTTACGTCTTAGTAACGCTCCTTTTTCTTAACTGTTGGAGTTTTGTGGCTATATCCAATATAAGAAGGCTATGGTTTGAGTTTATTTCTGTTCTTTGAAAAGTCTAAAATTTTCTCGCAGATTCTTAAAATATTTATTATTATGTAACCTATTTGGAATTTTTAGAAATATTACAGATATGGAGAAAGTCATGTGGTGGCCACATCAGATTTTTTAAATATAATATTCCGCCGACAAAGAAAGTGTCCGAGCATTAGTTACATCCCAGATCGGTTGGGACCGATTTTTATTGCAGTTATTAATAAGAGCTCTCTGAATTGCTTCCAGATGTTAAATGTTCTTTTTGTGAATTTCTAAAATATTGTCGCTGAAAACATTCATCCTTAATTTCTTCGGGATTTATTTTTAATTCTCGAACTTTTTGCGACCCCCAGAATTTTTTCGCGACCCCTAGTTTGCGCACCACTGTTTTATCAAAATTGGAATCGGTCGACCAATTATAGTAAAACTCTCAAATACCAAATTTCATCGAAGCATGTCCAGAGGTTCCCGAGTTTAAACATGCGGACAGACGGACGGGGACGACCTCCCATATATGCATTCACTTCGTGCAAATAACGCATAATAAATGCCGTTTTCCATCATTCGTTGAGAAAATTGTTATTTATGTTAAAATACACTCTTATGTTTAGAAACCATAATACAATTTACTAGAATATTGTTTTTTAAGTTTATTAAATAAATTACATTTTAGAAAAAAGTTCTACTCAGAAAGGGGTCCGAGCGTACTTTGTAATACATATCTTCAATTGCAACACATTAAGCTTCTGAAGCAATGCTGATAGGTAAAGCTTAAGTATGATTGAAGTATATTCCCACTATTTTATACGCTAGGCGGTGGCTTAAAATGTCCTGTACAAATATATTCTCATCAGATGCGAAGCACTGAAACCTAGGTCACATGCTGTAAAATTTTTGTGACATTAAATGAAGCTATTCAGGTGGAAATATTTATCTTTCCCTTATATGATGGAATTAGATAAATTTAATGCTAACCTACTGAATTATACCATTTGCATTTAGTTTACTAATTATTGTATTCCGTTATGATATGTGTGTGTGATTTTTGATAACTACATTACTCGGGCCAACGGAAAATTGGATGGAACGACTATGATCCTCAACGTAATGTAAAGCCGACGTCATAGCGGCACGCTCGCTTTTAGTGTTACACGAGCGTAAAATATGACCTGATTAGTACTGAAAGCGGAATGGTGGCAATTAGGAGGAACGCGCATGAGGCAGCCTTGGGCGATCAATTTTTCATACGACTTAAACAACCGAACCCTGGATCAAACGAAAACATGTTTTCCATCACCTCGACTAGCCCATAATGAAAAGCGTGCGAAATATTTATAAAACGCAAACGACTCGCGTTTTCAACTATTCGATATACGTCCTCCAATCAAGAGGTCATAATTAAAAATCTAGGCATTTATTTTCTTCCCTATTTCCCGGATGATCAGTCAAGTGAAAACGACCTCGCATTTCTAGGGCTGACATAAACGTAAAAGCAATTAAACCAATGTCCACATCCTACTCCAGAATTCCGATTTATATACTTAAATCGGATTTAAAAATACGATTGTATTTCACATTGCAATAAATACTTAATTATGGGGTATATAAATTTGAAATTTTCAATTTTGTATTCAAACGCCCAATTAACAACTAGCAATATCTAAAACATTGTTTTGATATGATAAACCTCAAATTGCTATGTTGATTGAAGAGGAACTACATTTTCTAGTAAATAAACGATATCATTACTTTCTGTTACATTGGCACAACTTTCCTGTAATCGCAGTCAAAACTATAAGTATCATTTTCTGTACTACTGGTTAAAATATTTTTCTTATGGTAACGCATTTACTCTCTCTGCATCCAACACACGTCTTTCAGGGGAGGCCATAAAGCCGTACTACACAAATAAAAATGCTTGTGTATTAAAAACTCTCCCGGATACGGCTATTCTAAGGTGAAATAAACTAGGGGAGAGTTATCCTCATTCTTCCATTAACAAACGATGGCATAGCGCCACTTGAAACATTTGGAGGAAATAAGCAGACCCTAGAAAACTGCTGGTGACGCATGACGAACACAGCTCGTCATCCGATTTTAAGGCCAAGGAATATCGCTCGACCACAGCTTGTCAAACGAGGCGAGTGAGTTAATTTAGCCCCACGTGTGCTTCCAATTCCCTCGTTAAACGGTGATGCATCAAAGGGATCGACATGAGCGAATTTTACCGCAAAAGAAAATAAACCGCCTCAATTTTTAATAACAGACTACTCCTAATGCACGATTTCTTTCCACGCCGATTGTGGAACAAAGCGACGCATTTAAGAAAAAACTTCCCGAACGAATAATTATACTTCCATAATATACAGGCTCACGTGTCATCCCATGTCCGAAACACACAGACACGTGGTGGTGACGTAAACGGGGGGAAACAAAAGCGAAACAACGAATGTAATTGCCGGAAAGGGAAGGACAAGGAAGAGGAGGTGGGATAAATCCGGCCAAGAAAAGAATGAAAGGCCACAATGCCGCCCGCACACAGCCAGGAAAACGGACGAAAATCCATTATGACACCGGGATTTTCTCGGAGAAAGGAAAAAAGGAAAAACAAGCAAACAAACAAACAAAGACAGAAGGCGTCCGTTGTAAAGAGGCGAGAGAAGTTTTACTCGACGACCTATGGACGAGTCGCGTCTCTCATAAAAGTCTTTCCTATCTTCCCTTTTCCCTCCCCACCGTTTTCTCTTAAAGGACCAAGCGGGAGCCTTATGTGGAAAAAGAGGGTCGGTAGGGCGAATGGAAGGGGGAAAACGAGAGGGAGAGAGAGGAATAGGAGGTGTAGCAGAGGAAGAAAAGAGAAGACGCCAAGAATATATGAAGTGCTCTCTTGATTGCGAAGAATCGAACCCGATGGTAGCGGGGAGAGGAGGGGGGGGGGGAGAGGATGGGGAGAGGAGGGGGGAGGAGGAGAGGAGTGGAAAGGAGACACGCGGATGACATTCCTAGCAGTCGACCCACTCGTTCTGACTACGGGATAAAAATGAAGCGGAAAAAATACCCGACTTGGGGCTCTGAATTCGCTTGAGTAGTCTAGGGAGGGCGGGGGCGATCTAGGAGGAGAGGGGGGAGAGGGAGGCAGACGAGGAACTTTTGGGGGAAGAGAAGAATCAGTAACGTGGGACAGGGGATTTAGAGGAGGCGAGCGTCGGAGGTGGAATGAGAGTAGATTGGGTGGGAGGGAGGCTGAAGGAGCAGCAAGTTGGATTCAGAAACCAAGTCTGCGAAAAGCGCAGCGTCTACTCTTGGAGGGACCCAGGAATAAATGAGTAATTAAATCAGCCGTCGGAAATGGATTTCATTATAAAGATCTCGGAAATGAAGGCTTTGGGGATTAAATGAATTCGGCGTCCCTTCAGATGAAAAAGGGAAGGGATAGAAAGAAAAGGGGAGATAAGGCAGACAGGTACAAAAAGTAGGTGGCGACATCTTGCGACAAATTGATTATTTTTCCTGATCAAACATTTCAGCAGAAATGACGGGAATGCGCAAAAGAATTTTATAGTCAACGGATTAATGCTAAAACCCCTGTACTTTTCAAAGAAACTGCAAAAAATAAATAGGAAAAAATTAATTTTGTTTTAAAAGCAGGCCCCAGAAAAATTAACCATTACATCTCGCCCCCCTCCTTCCAAACTATCATTAGACATTCTCAATGAATATCAACGTGAGAATATTAGTTACATAGAATAAATATAACATAATTTTAATAATAATTTAAATTAACACCAATAACGGTAATAAAAAATGAGGCCACTTCCAATGAAAAAAAAACTAATACTCTGTCAGAGATTCACTTCAAAGACAGGATAGAAATAGCTTCGTTCACCTCTTCCGACTATACACGATATCTCGGCACCAATTTCAAATACAATATTGCAACGTGCACTAATTTTTACACCCTTGCAGCTACCAAAATTATAGTAATTTAAGGACTTATCTAACGTATAAGAATTATATCTAGACTGCTGAATCACGCAGAAATCAGCTGTCTGCCACAACAAAAAAGTCGGAACACGACTTCCTCTCAAAGATAGGATAGTAGGTTCGAATTATACCGTGGGCATGACAGCATATGATCATCATTTAAAATGTTAATAATAACCAAGGAAGATATGAGCTAAGTAAAAATTATAAAAAATACCGAAAATATCAATTAAAAAAATGAGAAGCGGAATATTCATCTTCACACTCGGTTTGATACGTTAAGTGGTCTAGGAAATTAATTACTAGAGCCCGAAAGCTCTGGCACTATAAAATGTCAAAATAGGCATCTAAATGGCACAATAAAACAGGAAAATAGGCACTAAAAAGGCATTTATTTTAACCAATATATTACCATTATATGGAATAGGCATAACATTTCAATAAAATGTTTGTGATCGCTATTGATAATGTTTGCAAATTATGAACTATTACATGAGACAACGAGATGTTTTTTTAAATTTCAAATTAAAAGGATCTCTCTACCTCCACGGAAGTGACGGGCGTGTTTAAAGCAAGCTATCTGCGGGACTCGCCTCAATATCTGCGCTACTGTCCCCTTCTAGAATTTTCGCAATTATTTTCCTTTTATCCAAATATTTGTTGGCGCATAACACTTGCTCACACTTGTTTTTACAACTATACCCTTTTCACCTGGAGCACTGCACATTTCACCTTCAGTGAATAGACCGTCTCCTCCCTTTTTTCAAGTAATGTAATGGCGTCTTGCAACTTTAAGAAGAAGGCTGCGATGTATGCCATATCGTGGCTTACAGACTTCTTTTCCAGGAGTTCTTTGACGATAAATATGGAGTAGGCGCCTTCTTCATCGAAAGTGTCGACAACCTCTTTTACCTTTTCAAGATTGGCATCCGGCCATAGAAGATTCAATGCTATGGTGAAAAGTTGAGCGATTGTTTAGCCATTTGCGATTTCCAAACCTTCTGACGTAAGTAAATAAATTGTTGATGGCTGACTAACCTCCATGGTTCCTATTATGACGTTTGCAGCGAACCTTCCCACAGCGTCATTAGTCTCGTCGATAGAGATCCAAATTTTTTTACTGCCGTCAGTCTTCTTATCAGCTGCAGCTTTATGTTTTGAGGTACTTATATGCTGCGAGACAAAGTACTTTTTATCCGAATTCACCGACTTTTCACATAGTTTACAAAACTCATTAATGAAATTGTTCGGTCTCTGCTTCGTGGAATCACTCACTTTAGGCAGTGTGGCCACTAGAATGGAAGTGTCCGTTCACCACAAAAACCATTTGTTAAAAAACGACTGTTATGAACTGTTTGAAAGCCAAAAGACAACTAAGGTATGCTAGGAGTGAAAGGGCCATCCCGAGCCATAGGTTTCCCAAAAGTGAACTAAGGTCAATAGCAGTGGAGGGATTAACATAAAGGCATAGCTGCGCCAATGGTCAGAATTTTATATGATACCGAACCGAAGGTGGGTAAAAACCGTCCTTGCAGAGTCAAACAAAACAGTATAGCTGCCAAATTTAAGAGATTTGGCAAAAATTGAGGTAAATATGAAAAAATAGGCGCTTTTGGTTGAAAAAAGGCATATTTGTGAAAAATACGTGAAATAAGAAAAAAAAAAGGAATTTATGGCATTTTGCCTGAACTTCCGGGCTTTATTAATTACTAATCTGAATCGATGGCGCCGGAGTGAGGAGCCTGAAGGATGGTTTGAAACAAGCATTTTCATCGCCTCGTTATTTTAGGCGGTTTTTAACGCGGAGCAGGGCGGGAGGGACCACGACGTCCGTGCCATAAATTCCGTCATTTGGGAATCATAAAATACGCGCTTTTCGGTCAGATAACGTCGACGATGACCGTGCAGGGAAGGAGTGGAGGGGATGAGGGTTCACGAAAAATTCTTCGAAAAGAAAAAAAACGTACGGGCAGGGACGACGACGGCGAATTTCAACCCTTATTTACTTGACCTCTCTAATTTTTTTATTTTTATATTCTCATCCGAATAACGGACGTTACTTCTGGAAACGGAACTGCACGAAAACTCTTGTTAATCCGGTCCGTATAATATGATAATACGAAGGTTAAACTGTGATAAATAATTCGGATTTGCGAGGCGAGAGGGAGTGGTGGGGGAGTTTGGCGAGGTTATGACTATGCTGGGCAAACATTTTCGGGATAAAAGCGAGCAACGAAGCGACATTTTTATTCTTTCATTCGGCCATTTCGGACTATTAACGGACGAAAATGAAAAAAATACACACAACTCCCCCTAACTTATGGCTGACACGTGTTTTAAGGAGATGGGAAACGATTTAATCCCTTTGGGTGGGATAAAACAAAATAAGGGATACGCGGAGCGTGCAGTGACCGAATGGGCGAGAGTGGGGCGCCCGTGCGGAAAATATGATCGCGGCTGGGAGACGGGATGGAGGGGAGGATAACGGGGAAAAAGCCGCATTAAATAAATCTAAATATAACGAAGGTAACAAGCTGAAGCGTCGGAACGAAACAAAAACAGAGCGGCGACGGACAAAAAAAAACAACAAGGGCGAAAAGTGACAAGAGCATTTAATACGTCACATAGATCGCTGCATTGAGGGTAGGGGAGAAAGCCCCCGGCGAAGGGGGAGAAGGGGAGAGAAAACAGGAGGGGATTCCGCGAGAAAGGAGCAGGGGAGGGAGGAGCGGCTCCAGCGAGGGTGTGAGAGACAGAGGGGGAAAACCGGACAATTCGGAAAATACAAACCCCAAACGGGGAACCGGTAAAAAAACGAACGAGGTTACGGTCAAACTGCACATACAAAATGCAGGGTGTGGAACCACATAAGAGCGAGGTGGGCGGAGACGCAACGGGAATTCGGAAGGGTTCGGGGAGGGAGATGAGGCGAGGAATAACAGGAACGAAAAGGTAACGCGAGCGAAGCAGAAGGTCGGAGGAGAGGTGTGTGTGAGAGGGAGGAGGGACCGGGTGAAATAAACAACACCTGCTCCGCGTTCTTTTTTGCCCGATGCTCCCACAGGATACAGTGAGATGGGAAAAGCGAAGTCGAATTCAACCCTTTACCGCCCTATCCGGGTGGGAATACCACAAAAATAAAAAAAGGACTATGGAGACCCGTCCCTCCAGCCACGGCAATGCGGAGAGCGAGAGAGGGAAGCAGGAATAGGGACGGCCGATCTCAACCGCCGTACCCTTTTCGACGAGGTCCGCCTCTCCTGCCGCGGGCTTTCGCAAGATATCCCTCCGCGACGGCTTCCCCCACTCCTCTCCCTCTCCACGGGAAGTGCGAAAGCTAAACCCGAAAAGGAAAAGGTGAAAAGAGAAAGGACGGAGAAAGAGAAAGAGGGGGGGGGCGGTTAAAAGGAAAAGGGATGATGTATACAGAGAGAGAAGGAGGGGAGGAGGAAGAGGTTGACAAGAGTGGGACCGCCCCTCGAGTTCCACCTCGGAGTTAATTAAATGGAAAGGCAATCCCGCGACGAGGCAGATGTACAAGCGGCGCGCGTTCACTCGCACACATATGCACGCACGCCACGGCGCCTTCCCTCGCAATCGGCAGTTGGGCCGAGCGAAGGCGGGCTCATAAATACGCCCTGGCGAGAAGAGAGGTCGGGATATGGGAGGGAGAGATGGAGGGAGAGAGGTAGGGAGTGAGAATGAAAGAGGGAGTGAGAAAGAGAGGAAGGAGAGGTGTAACGGGAAGTCCGCCCACGGCTCCCATCAAACCCCATTCCGCCATCAGCGTTAATTTGGCAAAGGAGAGAGAGAGAGAAGTAGGTGAAGAGAAGGAGTGGGAGAGGAGAAAATGAGAGTCAAGGAGTCGCTAATAAAGCGTACGATTCATTTGGTTTGCGGTGTTCCCGAAAGTAATATAGCGAGCGAGCCTTTCTCTTGCTTTCCTCCCAGCCAATTTACGTCACGCCGGATAGACAACTCCGTAAAATTTAGTTATGTATTTTAAAACAGGAATGGTTCACGCGTTGAGAGAGAGAAAGAACGGTAGAAAAAGAATGAAACCTTAAGCCACGAGACCCATTCCGAACGAAAGGGAACAACTTCCTCGGAATCTGATTGTTTTTCGGAATTCCTCAAAAAATGCTTTACGACACGTAAAGCTTTTCAATTAAAACAAATTCACCGAAAGCCTGATATAGACGCAAGCATGACAAAAACAAAAACTTGATAAATATTCATCCTGGAGCTAGTCACAAAATTCCACGGAAACGAAGAGGCGAGAATATGGAAATTATCAAGATTTTTCTCAGAAAAACAAATACGTCAATCTTGCTGCTCACGGAAGTTGAGGTATAAAAATGTGAGCCAACGCGTTATTCTACTGTTGCCTCTAGAGAAATAATGGGAAACGAGGCAAAACGCTCAATTAGCCGGGTGATTTTTACTAGGTCGTATCGCACTTGATTGCAGTGAATTACGGAGGCGGATTTGACGCCTTCGAAAGAAATTCACTTCCAAGGCTGGGCTGTAAAAAAAAAGATCCCTTTTAGATTGCAAGTCACGCGAACCCGTTCAACTGAGAAAGGAACAGCAGCTTTTTATTATCTCATACGTATACCTCATTCAAATTCACGGAAAAATTCTCGCATTTTTCACCGCGAGAAGTACGCTAGTTGTAACAAAATACCAAAAAACGGAATATGACGATGCAGTGTTGAAGCGAAAAACGATCGAAGCGAAAAATGATCGAAGCGAAGGCGGACAGCACACACGCGCAAAGCGGATCCTATCGGAAAAATACAAAAGCGCCTCTTCCTTAGATGAAATAACAATAATGACATGCCATTATAAGTCGAGGGAGATGCTTTCGAGAAGTTTTTAACCCCAAGCTCTTCGAATATTGCCTCAAATACTTCAGCCAAGGATATGAGCGTCGACTTCAGAAGAGAAGTTTAAGGGAAGCCATACACGCACACAGAGACAAAGTAAGCGCAATTTCCCCTTGATACGAGGCGACTTGAGCGGAAAAGCCTTAGCTATAACCTTTGGACAATGGAAAAGAACGGGATGAGTGATTTTAAAGGTGATAGGCGTGGAGCAAAGAGAGAGAGAGAGAGGGCCGTTTTTGGAGAGTAAAGACGGGGAAAATTTCTTCTCCTGGCATGAACAGGTGAGGAGGTGATTGGACGGGAATGACTGAAAGGGAGGAGGCAGGGGATTGGTAAAGGGCCGCGTGGAACGGAAGAGCAGGGAGGAAAGAGTGACGATAAAGAGAAAGCATCCCTTTCTTCGTTCCAAGGGTCGAAACTGATCTCGCGGAAGGCAATTTGGTACCGCTGCGTGAAGGAGAGAGGGAGAAAAAGCGAGTGAGAGAAATAGGAAAGGAAGAGAGAGAGGAGGAGGATGGCGGAGGGCAGACTACAGAGAATTCTTTGCGAGGCGGAAGGAAGGTGAGTGGGAAGGAGGAGCAGGTGAGAGAAAGAAAATGGAGGGAGTTAGGAAGCAAGAGGAATCGGAGAGAAGAAAATTGAGAGGAATGAGAGAGTAAGAGACAGGACAAGATATTTAGAGAGGAAGAGCAAGAGAGAGAATAAGATAAACAGGGAAGTGTCAAAAGAAAAAGTTTTAAGAGAGCGAGAGAAATTGATAGAGGAAAATTAGTGCCAAAATAGTAGCGTGTTATGATTCGCGAATAATATGGGTTGAAATGATTATTTTTTATATTAAAAAAGCGTTAACTACAGCCGAACAGTTACCCGAATTAATTTAAATAATTCCTTCGTCCGTGTATAGTACCAATTTCGAGTTTCGATTAACGGTACGGATGTTTCAAAAAGAAATATCCGCAAACAAAAGAGAGCAGGTAGAGTTTTTCCACGATAGAAGGAAAACATTAACAATTACGATAACTACGTTCCTCTGACCATCAAATTGAAGTCAACAAAAATTTGAAAAAAAAATCCGCATCATGATCGGCGAGCAACAAATCGTCCCAGCTAGGAATTCAAAGTACCAAGTATATTCTAGCATGAAAGTACCCGAGCCGAAAAATATTTTCAAACAACGCGAAACACCCCTCAACTTTAATCGACAGCAATGGACATGTGGGAACTTAAAGAGACACAACGTGCGCGAGGGGCGTGAAGAAACGTAAAATCGCGCAGGAGAAAGAACCGCGAGGACAAAGGCTACGGCCACATGGACGCGGAACGACGAGAAGGGGAAAGTATTGCGGCCTTCCTCTCTTTCACGGGGAAAAACATCACGTTCACTCCGGATGATTTAGCAGACGCCGGTAAAGCACCCAATGGACTATCTGGATAGAAAGAGAGCCCGGAAAGGTTGTAGTGCACGGGTCATATTCTATCGAGAAGACCGAGAGATGGGAAGGAGATGGAGGGCAGGACTTTTTGGAGAAGGCCACTAAAGACTCCTCTTTCTTCCTCCACCCTCCCACTCTCCTTTCGATTCTCCAACAGGGAGGCCTTCCTAGAAGGAACGAGGACAATGGATCCTCTCCAAAATAAGAAAACGACGAGTGGCTGGGTGAAGGAGGGAGAGCAAGGGGGCTCGAAAGAGGATGGCGAGAGAGGGTTGAGAGAGGAGAGAGGTCGAGAGCGATGGGAGGTAGGGCGTAGGGTCACGGAATGAAAAGTCCGCGGGGGTGGAGGAAGAATCCGAGGCGAAATTGGCGCCAGGGCAGGCAGTTCGACGCTTCGATCTGTCAAGAGGAGGTCGACTGAGAGAAGAGAGAGAGGAAGGAAGGGATAGTGAGGAGGGTCAAACCGACATTGGCTGCGGGTCAACCGCCATGCGTCCTACACGCCCCGAAAACGACGCCGTGAACCGGAGAGGAAGATAGAGGATAGGAGGATTTGGGAGGAGAGAGAAGGAAGAATGGAAAGGAGAGACGGAAAAATCCCAAGACGACAAAGAGTCAAATTAGGGGGTAGGTGATACTTATGGCGATCTAGGCGGACCTAACTAGCGGGAGTCCGTTTGGAAAAAAAGAATCGATGTCGAAACGTAACGAGGTCGGAGAGGGAACCGGAGAAGAGCGAAGAAGGGAAAGGGACGAACGGTGAGGGAGGGTTGGGGGATTACGAGATGAGACGAGGGAAACGGGGAGGCGAAAAGGAGAATATTGGGGAGGCGGACGGCAGAGGCGAGAAGGGGTTGAGGGCGCCCAGGAGGGTTGACAGGGGCATAGGGTGTCGGCGATAAAACACGACGGAGGTGGCGAGGGTTGAGTAGACGGCAATTGTGAACGCGGGACAACCGTCGGCGTGTGCGTGGGTGGGCAGGATACGGAGAGAAGGACGGGGAATTGAGGAAATAAAGAAGAAGAAGAGGAGGAAAGGGTGGCATCCGAGTGGAAGTCTCCGGGACCATCGATCTCTGTGGTCGGAGGCGTCGGGATTGGCGTTAGGGAGGAGAGGGAGCGGGAAGGGGTGCGGAAGGGAGAGGGAGGGTGACGGGAAAGGGACACCTCTCTCCTGTTCGCCGTGGAGGTGACTGCCGGCCACTTCGGACTCCCTCTGCGACTCCGCACCGCTCCCTTTTACTGCTTTCTACTCCCGCCCCCTTCCATGCTACATCCTTCCTGCCTCTCTCTCTTTCTCGCGTTCTCTCTCTCTTTACCTAACGAGTTCGGATGGAAGAGGTTGGGAAGGGGGAGCAAATTGACCACGTTAAACGGTGATTGCCACCAATCACCTCGTAATTTCCCTCCCTCGAAAAACTTTAATGGGAGGAAAAGAGACGCATTGCGCTAAATGCCGAATTCTGACTGCCAATGGAAGCGCCGAGGGATTAAAAATAAATGGCGAAAATTATTCCGGTAGACGCGATGACTATGACGGCCATTAGTCCATCGTGTGGCGAAAGTTATTTTTTATTTAGCGCGAGTTATGATGGACGCAAATCTCTAGATCCGCAGACATTCTGTCAGGACGAAAACGATGTGATCCGGATTTAAAACTTAACACCAAAAATTTTGACCGAGGCTATAAAACTTTATTCCGACAAAATATTAAATATCTATACAGAGAATATAAAACTCCTAGTATATCGGTATAAATAAATAAATCGTAAGCGGGATAGCGCGTAAGTCAAATTGAAGGAATACAAAATGATAAACGAGCATGATCAAAATGGCCACTTAATTCAAGAAATTCTGCACAAAGAGGTGCTTCAACACAATGCAGACCTGAAAATCGCTTTTTCACGAGACGAAATTCTTTAACGTTATTTGTAAGACAAAACTAATTTCACAAAACACCACTACCAGAAAGAATTGAAAAGTGTACTCACGTTGGATGTCAGCGAAGAAAATATCTCTGAGAGCCATGAACTCTTCTTCTGGAGCCATGAAGGCATTCCCAAAATAGTCGTTTTCTGGCCAAACTTCTCTATAATGTAGAAATGAATAATCAAACACAAACATTCATTCTTATGAAATTATAATATTGGTATTTTTATAAAAAATACTGGAAAGGTGATTTGCTCAAAATGAAGATCAAGGTTAACCAGCAAAAACGCATAATCAATGAATGAAATTTCGGTATCTAAAATTAGTAAGTGAAGTTGAAACTATTGCGTAGCACTGCTTACACAAATATGGTCATTTGGTATGGATGGGGTCGCAAAATGAAATTAAACACGAAATTAAATAAAATAATAAATAACAATAAACTTGAAATTAAAAAGACAAATAGGTGGGTTTTTTATTCTATTATATATATTTTGCTTAAAAAATGACGTATATGTGAAGCGACAAAACTTATAATGAAAAATGTTCCTTATTTCTTTGACGACATATATCCGAAACAACACATAGCAGGGTTACCTATAGCAGGAAATTACTGTATAAATAAAAGTATAATTCTTCAATTATTAAAAGTACTAAGACTGACATTAAATAAACTATGGAAAATATATGGTATGTAAATCAATCATCTACAGAAATGCCAGGTATGATTTGAACATAATAATACCTTATCTTTAAATTACATGCTTTAATAATTAAAATGCTTGGCACATTCATTCGAACAAACAAACAAAATAAACTCCATATTATAAAATATCAGCAAATAATATTTAACAATACCTTGCTGCTCTCAGCATACCAATTGCATCCTCTGACTTCTGTTGCCTGAGAAGGTCTTGAATTCGTCTCATTGCATCTGCTCTGAATGAAAACATAATAGGAAGATTAATTTTACATTAGAATTCTTAAAGTGTAAAACAATTCTCATAATGAATAAAAAGCTGAAGATTAATCCTTAAAGTAACAAACCTTTGATCATCAATTCCTATGTCTGATGTTGCATCGAATGGAACAATGTCAGTGGGTATTTCAAATTCGCCTTGAAGAACAGCAGAGAGTTGAGGTCCTATTTCTTCCCATTGCTCTTCAAGGTTCTTCTCTCTGTCTTCGCCATTCTCTGAAAATTTCAAATAGAAAAAATATTGGAAGTATACAATGAAGAGCATAAAGTCCTGTCCTGGAAAAAGCAGCTTTTGTGTGTGTGAAATGAGAGAATTACGTTTAAATTTCCAGCAAGAATACAAAAATCTCAAAAATAAATGCTCGCATGAAATTATTTCAGAAAACTCATTTGTAGTAAGCTTTAATAAAGTAATGAAATAAATGCAAAGTAATAGATCCCCGAAAAAAATTCAATTCTTAGTTGACTCTACAATCATCCATTTTGCATATTATAAGTATAGCCTTTTGAAAATAAAAATTCTAATACTGCCAAGAAGAAACCAAATAAAAAATAACACACAATCACAAAATATATACTTGCCTGAAGATTGTCCTGCAGGAGTACTTTTCTTTTTATTCCCCTTCTTGCGTTTGACCTTTTTCTTCTGAACTAATACTGTTCGATTTCTTCGGCAGTGGTCCTCCAGCAATTTCATAAATACGTGAACTGTTTTAATTAGGTCTTGGAGGCATGGTATGGACATTTTCACAGGGTCAAATGATTGTACGAGTATCAAACAAAGCTCTCTGTACTCAACAACATAAAAAATATTGCTCTTTATTACTTGTGCAGAATCCCTGATTTTCTGATCTGGCGAAACAGTCATTGCACCCAATGTCATCAAAAGCTCCTGTGATCAATAAATAAAATAATAATATTTACTAAAGATGCTCAATACAATTAAACAGGACAACTTTCATGAAGAAATTCCTACCTGGTAAGCTTTGATGGAAACATGCAAACGCCTAGACCATATTGGAATCTTTTTTTTGTCAACTTTCAACATTTCAAAATAATTTTCTATCTGTGTCTGCACAAAATGAAAAGTCTGAATGGATATCGTTTCACTGTAGAAAAATAAATAGTAAAATATAATTGATTTAAGAAAACAAATAAGCAAAACTTAGGATAGTGCATGAAAACAAAGATAATTGAAACATCACCTAACAAGTTCAACTCTAAATTTGTAGCACCGGTTAAACTCCATGAAGAATTTCATTGCCCAGAGATAGTAGGATTCATCATTTGGTTGGGTTTCACCCCCAGCAATTTTATGCTACAAAGGAAGAATAAAATAATTTTTTCGCTACAAAAATTTAACATTAATTTCGTTAATAGCTATAGCGACAAATAGTTTCACCTCCAAAATTTTTATCATGAAGCTCACATGGGAAGATGCCACAAAATAATTAAATCAATGAAATATAGCATACCTTCACTCTGTACATAAGGTTGTTATAAGCGCCATTAAGAAATTCAACACAAAATTCCTTCAGGAAAAGCCTGATACTGAATGCAGATCTTCTCTCATTTGTTTCTTCTTTTAATGGCATACGATTCTTGGGGAGTTTTAATTTTTTCTAGAACAAAGTTATTTTATTTTTCACTGATACAACAAAATCAATAAGTTAACAAAAGAAAGCATAAATGAAAAGTGACTTGACCAACCTTGTCACGTTCTAAATTCAAGGATTCCAAATTATTTAGAGGACGATGGTATATCATGTCTCGGTCACTAATTGAAGGGACATTTTTGACGCAATAAGTACCCAAAAATCGTGAGTGCCTGAAAAAATTTGAATGTCACAGGATGTTTATAAAATTTTTCAAAATAAATTCCAAATAAAAATTACCTAGCACCAGCATATTTCCGCAATTTGTCTTGACGGGCCTGCAATTCCTTTTTACGTATGGCTAAGAGTTCACTTTCATCTCGCTGCTGCTCAGAAATACTTCGCTGAGCAGCAGCTACAGCAATTTGGGCAGGATTTTGCTCTCTAAGCATTTGGGACACAATCTGAGAAGAATTGCAAAGGATAGTAATTTTTAACAAGATATGAGTGAATTTGACTCAATTTCAAAACTTATTACTAAAAACGTTTTTTATTTAAAAACCAACACTTATATTAAGTAATATTTTACCTCAAGTATATGCATGTAGTACTGGTCTTCATTTTCAGAGCAAGCAATGTATAGGAATATATCCACCAAACCAGATACATGGAAGGACCACAAAATCTGATGAAAAAATATTAAGGATGGAAACATCAAAATATCCCATACAATTTTTTTCAAGAATCAAATTAAAAAGACATTGCTGTCAGTACATTAAAAAACAGTTTTACCTGGTCATGAAGGCTAGCATCATTATCAGGCCTTTTCTCAGCAAGTGGATCCGCAGGTACTTGAAGCACATTTCTAGCAAGAGTTAATATTCTCATAATTGATAAATTGGAATCCTCATCTCTTTCTTGCCATTCCTTTGAAAAAATAATTTAAATATACATTACCTATGATATATCTTTAGAAAATTTCACTTTTAGCTTGTTTTCAAAAATGTAAAAAATGAGCTATTGTTATAAGTTTATCATCCGTCCTGCCATCCATCTGTAGACATTCAACATTTTTACTTTCTCATATACGTAGTATATAGAGAAAGTATTGTAATCGTGAAAAAATTAGACTTCAATTTTTTGATGGAAATACACGTTTTAGGTGTCCCCGGGTCCATAAAAGTGGTTTTTGCCTGCCACCTGCCTGAAGGTCTGTTCGCAGTTCTAGGGCCCAAACGCATACATAAAATCAAATGATACCTCGCATTTATGCAATATATCATCTTTTACAGACCTTTTTTTCGATAAAAATGATATTGCACAAAAATAAAGGATAGTATATTCTTGGCGATTTTTAGAAAAATTTGAGTTACTCAAAAATGCCTCCCGAGTATTTGATTAAAATCAATCCAGCTGCAGAGTCCAATGTCACAAATAATACTACCTAAGCCATATATCTCTAAAGATCACTATATGGCTTCCAGTGACATTACAATGTATGCTAAGCTATCTTACCTAAGCCCTATGACGTCATGCCTTTGCCGAAATCCACTCAAAATCATACAACCTAGACGGTTAAAGTAAATCGAATGATATCTCATATTTGTGGATAATATCATTCATAATAAATACTCTGAAGAGATGAACAATATTGCACAACAATTAAGGGTACTTTATTCTTGGGTATTTTGAAACAAAATTTGTTTTACCGAAAAATGGCTATAAGGATTTTGATTAAAATCCATCCAAACATACAGCCTGATGTCACAAATAATACTAAGCCATATGTCCCAAAAAATTAATATATATCATCCAGTGGCATTAAAATATATACTAAGCTACAGTTACCTTTGATTTATAAGCGTACACAGTCGACCAAACATATATGTTTATGAGAAAGTTTTGCAATGTATCTTGAGCCATTGATTGTTTTAAGAGAAAGATGGAAATTTGTTTTTTTTTGTTGGGTACGTACTAATAGAATATTATGATTCGCCTTTTACATTTCCATTAATATGAATTGCCACCATTAGAGTAAGCTAATTATGCTATAAATTAGATATTTTATATTTTTTCTACCATTCTTCACCTTATTTAAAAATGAACATGTAATATTATGTGGTGCTTTAATGTGAAACTAAAGAAAAGACTTTCTCATAGAATTCTGTAACCATCAATATGGACTTTTTCCACAGGAACCTAACGAGGGTCCAAAACAAAACCATTGATGGAGTATTTACCTCAATGTCTATAGTGAATTTATCATCAATATTCATTTACGAGAGCACCTTTAACTATCATAAGTACATTGTTATTAGGTTATCTTTATATGAATTGAAATATCATTCAAATTATATAACAACAAATATCAGTAGTTTAATATAATATAGATATTATTTAGTATTATTTAAAATGTGAACATTTCTTGGGAAAACATTGTAAACTCGTTCTTAATAAATGCATATTTGAACAAAAAATTTATTTCGAAAACGAGCATTCCATATTCGTTCAAAGCGATTGGACATTAAAACCATTATATTCGTCAACTGAAAACAACACACCTTATTATTTTATAAAAAAAATGTTTGTACAAAAATAGTATATTAAAAATTTAACGTTCGACAATTTGAAAAAATGGATATTGCAATTACTCTGATTAATAGCATTATACTCACGATTTGCAGAATATCACCCAATTTCTTTCCTAAAACTGTCCAAACAGCTTCATCTACAAATGCCTCTTTATATGTTTGAAGATGCCCAATCATTTGCAAATAATAATTCCTAGTAGTTTTGTCCTCGGGTAGTTCCTCTTGAAAAAGTACAAGTACTGGATTTGTGAGATTAACCAGCAATCTAAAGAGCAATTATCGTTCCAAATAAGACAAGATGACAAAACAACCAATTGTTTTAAATTGAACACGAAGAAAATGCGAATGAAGAATAACATTACCTAAGAATCACCTCAAACAAATACTTGTCATCGGAATGATCCTTAAAAATTGGTATTATATCCGTTTTGACAATATTTGATTCTCCTAAGTAACGTCGTATTTCATGGTTATCATCATCTCTACGTAGGTAACGTATAAGATCCTTGATTGTCTCTGCAATGAAAACACGATATAACGCTATGTCCCGAAACACTGGACATTCCAACTACGCTAATAATAACGTACCAAGACAATGAACATCTTTATGATACTTGATGCCATCATAGTATCCAAGGGCATTGCAAGTAGCAGCAATTTCAGCAAAAAGTAATGATGACATTATGATTCATTCACACACTCCTACATACACAATGAAGTGTCGATGTTCAAAACACACTTTAACAAATATACATTTTCAGCGATCACAAAATACCGCGAACTTTCCAAAGACCATTTAAATGTTAAAACAGACACTTCTTATAATTAAAATAACATAATTATCAATAAACTCCAGGTTTCTAAATAGTTATTGCAGTTAAAAACTAAGACACAATATAAACACGATTCCACCTTTTTGGCGGGTAGTAGAAACATAATGGAGCTTTGCGCGCCTCTAGCGGCTGAATTAGGTATTAGCAAAAAATTGTGCATCGTAATACTTTAATGCGTAACGAAGTGTCGAAAATGTGCTGGTGTTATTCATTTATGAAAAATAGCAGTTGATATGAAAGATATAAAACGTTTGATATCTTAATATGATTAGTAATTTATTATTTAACAAAATTCGCTACTTCGAGGTAAAATTCTATTTCTATTTATATTAATTAAATTATAGTTAGGATTACAATCTTTAACTGATATAGAAGTTTATTCTAGATGCATTGAGACAATTGGAATTAATTGGTTTAATGCAACAATGAAATTAAAGATGAATATTATCTTGTAATGACTAATTCAATGGCTCTTCATTTATATTTTGACTGAAATAGGCTGTATAAATGTGTGGTAGAATAATAAGCCTTTTAATTTTTTATTATTCTGCATATTTATTAATGTCATAGAAAATCATTAAAAACGTGTATTTTATAAGCCATGCGCTTAACAAAACAAGTTAAATTTAAAGAAATCTCATATTTAACTTCCCTTAATAGCCTCAATATTCATTGGTCTTGGAACTCTTCGTAAAGAGTAGGTTAATGTCGACACTGGGTTTCCCTCCTCCCTTGTGTATGTGTTTGGTGTGGAAGGAGTTATGGCTATAATAATCCAAGAGGTTGATTAGCCATAAATAAAAAGCAGCAACAACAACTTCATCGGCAACTAATATGCTAGGTTGAAATATGGTTAATTTAACCATTTGCTTTACTAACACATTCTTATCGCAATAAAGTTAATTCAACCAGATCTTTAGCTGTGCCAATTTTTGATCAAGATGAAATAGGAATAATTTGTATGAAGGGATTGAAACCAATTTTTTTCGAATCCTAATCATAAAAAGTAGAACTTACAGCTTACGCGAAGTAACAAATTCGGGACTGGTTTCTGTGTTAATGACAAAAATTTTGCAAATTTATTTGGCCAGGAGTTGGAAGGCACATTGTAAACTCACGCTTAGCAACAAAGTATCAATTTCACGTAGAGACGAGATATGTTGCACCTTCCCATTGAAACACGTAACTTAATTACGTCCTAGCTACTCCGCCACTCGCCCAGAAAGTGGTTCCTCTCTAACAATCGCATTGTAAACGATAATTCACCCGCCTCGGTTTTCCCGACAGTTCAGTTTTTTCTGAGACCATTTCTGCGAGGCAAAAAAATCGAAACAAAAAGGGAAAAAAAAGCGATGCGACGAGCTATATTGAAATAGATGAAAATATAGCGGAGAATTTATCGGGAAACATTCCTTCCTTCCGAGGGAGAAAAATAATGAGTTCGAGCGAGGCAATGAACATCTATCACCCGAGTGACACCAAATAGTAACAAAGGAGAAAAAAGAACTGCAGGAGGAGAAAAAGACACTGCTTTGGAATAGGTCCTCGAAGAGTGTTACGCGGGGTTTTTCTTTTTTTGCGGGAAAAGGGAGAGAAAGAGAGAGAGAACGTGGGTGCTGTATGGAGACGTGACGGCGAAAGAAGTGAGGGAGGGGGGGTGGATGAGAATGGGAGGGAAGAGAGCGGCGGTAAAGGGGGTGATAGGAGTTGTGCATGGATACGAGGGTTTGAGGTGGAGTTTTGTAGAGTGGTGCTCGTGCGGCATGACACAAGGGGTGCCGAGTGGCGTAAAAAAGTGGTTTATGGAGTCAAATGCTTTTTTTTCATTCCATTCTCCATCTTTCATTCCGTCTCTCTTTCCCTCCTTCGAATAAGTGGGAGAGGGTCGGAATATTACAAAAAATCTCACGAGAAATGTGATATCGAAAACGCCTTAGCACTCCGTGTGCGCACGATTCGGTGGGGAAAAGGGAAGATAATGTGTTCTTGGCTAGTTATCTTTTCTTAAACAGGAAGTCCAAATCAGGACTATCGCAGGTTGGTTTCCCAAAGTTGACGCCCCGAATTGATTACTTATATTGACAGGGAATGTTTCAGTATATGTTAGTCATTCCAAGGAATTCTCATACCATAAATACTACTTGTAGTTCATAGTTTATGAATGATAGAGAAAAATTGGAAAACAAATTAATAGAGCATTATCAGGTTTGAAATACTAAAAACAATGTCAAAATCTCTTTCTGACATATTTTGCATGTAATTTTTTAAAATAAACGAATTGAATAAATGTTACTGTCTATACACTAATATGTATGGATCAACTGAGGAGTAGTCGAGCGGAAAGGAAAATAATCCATTTGTTCACTCGTCTATGCTCAAGCCGAGCTCGGTAATAATCGTTTCCATGGCAACAATCCGATAAAATGCGATTTAAAACGCTAAGTCTTTGTATAAATTCAAGAAAATATGATCAATTATCAAAATTCGGTGATAAGAATTAGAATCTACGTCCTTAGAACATTAAAAAGCTCTCTCCGATATCACAATTTTAAGATATGTTAATGTATCAAAGAAATATCTCTGCACGATGGATTTGCGATTTCCTATGTAAAACAAATATGGAAAAAACGTTCCTGGAATCGAACCCGGGACTTAAATCTTCGCCAAATAAATAGATTTTATTTAAATTAATTACTTCAGCAAATACCTCACTCAATGCATTAGAAAATCTACATAGTTATAAAAATAGGAAAACAATTATGAACACAGACATTGATTTTAATAAAACTCTATACAAACTGACAGATCAACACAACACCGTCGCTGAATAATTATCGCATCTCTTTTGTTTTTTCGACTTCCTCAGCACTCGGTCTCGTCTGTCCGAGCAGTTGACTTTGGTCACTGCCGTAAGCAACATACCACCTGAAGATGCCCACTTAGTGGGCGAAATGCATTGGGTAACTTTAAGTTAATTTTATGGCTGAAGGAGTTCTCAATTTATCTTAATTCAACTAGCCATAAGTGTTTATCTGAGCGTTCAACCAACATTCGTTAAGTATATATGGTTTAAGATAGTAATGCGTGTCCTCCTTCCTCAATTATAATTTTACTACAAGTGAGGCACTTCGGCCTTTGTAGATTCCAATAATACATATTTAACATTTGGTATCGGATATCATCATAGATTGGATTTAATAAACTGACGATAAAAATTTACCAACGCAATCAGCTTTTAAAATCGCTATAGTTTTATGAAGATCATAATACTTTTATACAACCTCGAAACTTAGCTGAGGAGATGAATATACTATAAAGATATGTCTACTTACAAATCAATATGTAGTATATGCGATCAATTAAGGTAAAATTAGCAAAGCGGATGAGCTAAAATTCCGCAAAAATGAACGAATTATTCATTGGTAATTAATTTTAAAATGTGAAAAAGAACTTTTCTGAGTTCTATCTTCGTTTTTTGGCTTATTCAGAATGGACAGAAGTATCATTAGCACGGAAAAACTTCATTTAATTCTTTCTTCATTATTTTATAATTCCATTTTGCCTGGTATTTGAATATAAGCTATTTAAAAATTAAATTTATAACTTACTTTGGCAAAATTTAACGATTTGAAGCTAACCAAGAATTAAATTTATAACCTACTTTATTAAAATTTAATTTTTTCAGTATACACATTGTCAAATACATATAATAAAATTAACAAAGCAAAACGACTCTTGAAAAACTTGTTATACATACCTATTCCTTCCTGAAATATTTTGCTAAAAGAGCACACTTCAGAAAATTATACCTTGATCATTTAAGCTTCAAAATTATTTATTCGTACTATATTTTACATATTAGTTTTCAGTCTTCATGGTACCGCTATCATACAATCCCGAGAATTTCATTCAAAATCTACGAAAGGAATGATACCAATGAAGAACTAAATTTGATAAATACATCAAAGCAAATCAATGGAAGAAATATCATCCATTAGTTTCGAATGCGATAAAATATGCTTTGGTTTTTATTCTTCTGAATGTAGGAGAAGTAACGGAATACTTTTCAGTGTGATGAACTTAAAAACGCTCTTTCAACGCATTGGTAGCCTTGAATACCAACTTGTATTTCTGTATGTTCTTTTGCATAACTGAACATAATATTTTAAAAAACATAATGCATTTATGGTTGCATTTAATTTTACGTACATTTATTTCTATACCAGCATTCGGCATCAAGTAATTATTAAACAAAGGACGAAAGTCGTTAAAAAAGAAACTAAATCTATGCTTGTTGCAAAATTTCAAAAAATCCGCCAGGACCAAGAGTTTCCTTATTTTGTGTTAAAATTGTCATGTATTTGACACAACTGCAAAAAAAACCTGCATTGTTACCTAAAATTGTATCCGTTATTATTTCATGATATTCTCGTGCCGCTGTCAAGTAAAAATTAAGAGGATGGTTAATATTTGGAGAAGAAGGTGAATATAAAAATATTTCCTACTCCCGAGTATGGGACATATAAGATCCTATTTCGGTAGAATTATTATTTCAAAATGCCCAAGTAGCCGAAATGAGTAGAAATGTTGCAATAACAACTGACGTATTTTCAGGCAGAAAAATATTTAAAAAATGTACTATCAATATTTGACAACGGAGTAATATATGTTATAGACCAGTGTTTCTGAACGCGGGGTACGCGTACCCTCTATGGCAGTGTTTCTCAACCTTTATTAGACACACCGTGATATCCCCTAATTTAGGAGGAGCACCAGACCAAATCCTTCTATTATATAAAATCAAAACCCTCCCCTTTCCCTATAGGTTGACAAAATTAAATGGGAGCAAATGCAATGCAGCATATTTTTCATTCGCATTTTAAAATCACTTAGAATCTCTCTATGAATGCGGCACTTGAACCAAACGACGCCTGAAATAATGGAGATGATTCATTTTCCGGCTATTGATTTTCAAATACACGTCGAATCGTTCCGCAACTTCATTATTAAAAAGAAATTTTGGCTAAATTTTAGACGAAAATTTTTTGTAGTCAAGGGTATCTGGATTGTTGCTGTAATTAAGTAAGGCACTATATATATGCATATGCTTGTTACAGTACATGAATATTACATTGTCATGAAAACGATCCACAAAATGAAATAAATAAGTTCTTACTTACTTTTACACAGATAATACCTCTAAATAAATTATGGAAAAATGTATTCCTCGGCACAGAAACCTATGGTCTATAAAAGCCAGAGTGGCTTGATAGCTAGTACCGTAATTAAATTATTACATAAAACAAATAAAACACTGTAGCAAGTCCTTTAATTATAAAAGCAGAAAATACTACAAACTTAGTATTACAAATTAGGTAGATTAACATAAAGGTATTCCAATAAATAGAAATAATGAAAAAAAAATCCAAAGTAGTAATTATTCCTAAAACTTGATGTCGAAGCAAAACATTACCATAAAAATAAAGTAAATATTAAAAATATTAAGCAACCTTACCAAAAACACAAAAAACGAATAAACAATATTATAATTACAGAGCAATAAAAAAGTAACATTAAAATTTAGTAGAAAATTGATTATTTGATTTTTTAAATCCGTACACGGTTTATCCATTCCTACTTAATGGGATATTTGGGCCTGCATGTTCGAACAGAGTACATCTATCCTTGGGCTGAGTTTGGATAGAGATAGTCTTAATGTTGAAGTGATGTCCAAACGATTTCTCAGGTTGGTTTTTCGTTTCAGTAACTACAGAAAAACCACTTTCACATAGAAAAGTCGATGAAAAAGGAAGAAGGACTTTCAGCGCTTTTTCACTTAGCTGTGGAAATTCAGTGAAAGCTTTAATCCAAAAAGTTTCAAGAGGAAAATCCTTCTTTAAAATTTTTAATGTGCAGTCTGAGGAAAGATCAGCTAGTAACTCTTCTTCTTCTAGTGATAAGTCATTTCCTTGATTATATGGATCTAATACTCACAAAGAACCTACTCTTGGATCTTTGTTTAAAGGAAAATATTTATCAAATTTATCACTAAGTGTATCCAAGTGATTAACAATGATCAATTGAAGTTCTGCAAAATTAAATTCTTCATTGTTTCTATCTTTAACTTCATTCAGAAGCTCTGTTAATCCAGAAAACATATCAAAGTAGTTGTCTTTGGCTCTGTTAACCCATAACTTTAATTTCTTTTTAAATCCTTCTATTTTACTATACATGTGAAAAACATTTTTCAATGGTCCTTGTAGTGATAAATTTAACTCATCCAAATTTTGAAAAAAGTCTGCAAAATAACAAAGTTTTAAGTACCAATTAATATCCTTGTAGTAATTCACAAGATCTGAATTTTTTTCAGACAGAAAACACGCTACTTCCTCTCTAAGTTCGCACAATCTTTTTAACACTCGACCTTTGGACAGCCAGCAAACGTCTGCATGCAATAATAGTTTGGAATGTGCTGACCCCATTTCATCGCATACTATTCCAAACAATCGGCAGTTAAGTGCACTGGATTTTATTAAATGTACTGTTTTGATGGATGTTGCTAACACTTCATTTAACTCTGATTGTGAGCTTAACTTTTTACATGCAAATAATTCTCGGTGAATAATACAATGTGTAATTTGAATTTTTGGCACTACTTCTTTAAATGTTGCAACCAATCCTGCATGTACACCTGTCATATTTGCTGCACCGTCAGTATAAATCGAAACAATTTGAAATATTGATATATTTTCTGGAGAAATATTCAGATATTACCTTGAATATTTCGGACCCAGTTGAACGGTGTGGCAAGTAAAAGCTGTTCATGAATTCTTCTTCAATCACTTCACTGTCCCAATCAATATATCGAACGTACATAATTATTATAGTTTTGTTTGCAATATCTGTTGATTCGTCCAATTGAAGAGCGAAGGTTCTAGCTTTTTTCACTTTCTCTAATGAAGATCTTCATTCATCATTGCGATACGTCTCGCAATCGTATCGCTGGAGAGGGGAATTTGTCTAATTTTTTTGCAGCCTTCTCTCCCAAAATCGTCTTGCATGCATCTACTAAGCAAGTCATGATTTACTTTCTCCTATGATGAAAGGATTTTTAGTTTTGGCGATTCGGAGTGAAATTAAGAACGATGCATTAAGCACTGAGTCAGTTACTTTGTATATGTTACTAATTAATCCCCTCTGGCTTTTAAATTCATTTTCTCTTCTCTTAAAATACTCGACTGGCTTATTTTGATACTGCTGGTGTTTTTATCAAGATGTCTTTTTAATTTTGCTGGAAACATGGCGCTATTTGACAAAACCTAAAAAACAAATAACACACTTTGACATGTGAAACCGTATTTAATGTAATCAGGATCATACTTTCGATGTACTACCACTTTCTGCTTTTTCCGATTTGACTGTGAAGGTGAGTCACATGAAAATTACCGGCATTGTCTCTCATGGAAGTAGATGGAATCGCTTCATCAACATTTGTCCCACTCACTCCGGAATTTTTCATAAAAAAGTCAACCTGGTCTGTTTACTCATTTTATCCTATGGGTACCAAGCAGACGTAATTTTATTAGAATAAATAGAAATATATGAATGTTGAACTTCATTTTATTAACGCAAAAGGCTACTCACGTACTGCTAGAATTCGAAAAAATATGTAGAATACACGTTCCACAACCACTCACCAACGCATTTAAATATTACACAATGGTAAACGAAAAAACTGATATACAAACAACTACGATGGAACACAGGGCAAATGGCCGCCTACATACAGTGCCGGGCCTATTTCGTGGATTGCGGGCACAACGTAATTGAACTATAGTCCGTGAGATGAAACTATGTCCCCAAGTCGATTTTGGAAGGCGAGTGGAGGGAGGCAGTGAAAGAGTCTGCAGTCAACAACAGAGGCCTGGCATCATCAGATGCAAATATATAGAATCTATAGCAAATGTTACACCGAGGGGGAGGAAGGGAATCGGTGAGTAGGAGAGGGGAGGTGGAATGGTGAAGGAGAGGTTGGTTGGTGGGCAATAAAATGTTCTTTTATTTATACAATGTGGAAGGAGAAGGTCTGTGAATTGGAGAGAGGAATAAAGGGAGTGAATATGCTTCTAAGTAAACAAAATAAGATGGGGAAGGGAGGGTATTGGAGAGTAGGAAAGGGGAGACCGAAAGTTGGAAGAGGTTGGGGGATGGGTAAGAAAACGAGGTAGTGCACATTCGGAAAGAAAAATAAACAATTTAATATTATATTTCCAATAATTGGACTTCTCACTTTAATTTTTTTAAAGGCTTGAGGAGCACCTGCCTCATGTTTGCGGAGTACCAGTGCAACTAATTCTAATTTTGTTTATAAAAACAAAATAATTATGTATATGAAATCCTGAGTAAAACAAAATTGTTTTGTGGTCAGCTTAATGGAGATTTAATGATGACTAGGGTTTCCGTGTATTATTATGACCATGGAGATAGAATGCGTTAATTGCATTTCACTTCAGGTTCCTGCGATAAATTATGAATATGGATAAAGAAGAAATAATTCAATAAATTTATATTTAAACCAACATGGGATTTTTTAATTAGGCAAGTGCAAAAACTTTTACCCATCCACTTTCGTTCATCAATTCTCATTCAAATTTAATTGAAGCGGGGCTGCGACGAACTACTTGAATGTTACCGACAAATTTTGCGTAATAAGCGGGTACAAATCCACGCAGTAGACCCTGGATTCTTTTTTTTAATACAGCGGTCCATAGATCCACATATGTTTCCCAGAAAACTTTTTAGATTATGTGCTTTAATTATAAATTACGCTTTTTGTCATATTGTTTACCATGTAGTTTTATTGTTTCTCTAATAAATGACAATAAAATCAGGTGATAATATGCTTTTATATTGAAATTGGATCCAACAATACCATTGTAAAATTATTTCCCTTTGGACGCTTAAGGGTTGCAGTACTGCCGTCAACGCGGACTTGCGCTTAAAGCGGAATTGTCAGGAACACATCCTCCGCGTTAAGCGGGGGTCATCTGTGCCTGTGAAATTATCCTGGGGTACTTCAACTTTTTTTAAAATAAGGGTACTTCATGAAAAAAGGTTGAGAAACACTGATATAGACAACAATAAAACGGCCGAATACACAACATGCGCGATTATATTACGTTGTTTCGCCGATTGTTATTTATAGCATGAGCGCGCTTGTGGAAGGATTGAAAACAAACAGTACAGATTGATTTCAAATACACAGCAAATAAGCGGAAACGAAGACTGGATCTTGAAACATTATGTTATTCCAGGCTAAAGATACGGCAATGAGAAACTGAAGATTATGTTCGCAGATGCAAGAAACAAACCGGTGCTTCCATGTGTTTGCCTAGAGAAATCTCTCTTTGCGTTCTTGATTTAAAAATTATTTGGATTTATCGCAAAAATATTAACCCATTCCTTAACAAGGGGATATATGAGTCCCACTCGAATCCAATATGAAAAATATAAAAAATATATCATTTGGATGTGACTTTGCAGGTATTTCATGAGTAGCTCTTGGATGATAACATTTCTTTTATTTTTACAATAGAAAACCAAAAAACCTATATTACCAGAAAATATGAGTCTTTGGTAAGAAAATAAAACAAGATTGGAAAGGTATACTCCATGTCGTAGTACACAGAGTTTCCAAATGCGTTCTTGGAGATTTCACAATGCTTTCAATGTTTTTCGCTCAGATAAGTATTTAACGAAAAACTAGCGAGGTACGTTGTAAAATAAATGTAGGTCTTTATTTAAAGTAGTCGTAATTATTGTCCGATTTTAACCAAAATCGGAATCGGTGGACCAATTTTAGCAAAGCTCCCCAATACCGAATTTTATCAAAATACGTCTAGCGGTTACCGAATTTTAAGATGCGGACGGACAGACGGACGGAAACGACCTCCCTTATATGCGTTCACTTCGTGCAAAGAACGCATAAAAATGGAAAATATGAAATTGTCTTGGTAAGGTTTAAATTTCGTGTTGAAAGAAAAATGTCTGGCAAATTGAAGAGATGTTTTTTTAATTTTGAATCATTACGAAAGATTGTCTTGACGTAATTAAGTGAGCATTTCTGCAGCAGTCAGCAATCATCCTGAGGTAACGTACCTGCATCCTAGTTACTCGGATAGATTTTTGGGGGAAGAAAATAAGATGTCCATGGCGTGGAATGAGAGAAAAAGTTTACGAAAATGGGATTCGGAGCTTGACAGGATAGGGCCGGGAGAGGAAATATGCGAGGTAAATGGAGAAAAGAAGACGGGTTAAAGCAGGAAGACTTGGATCAGGAGAACCTCGATTTGTCAAGAGTTATGTTGCTTATAGGTTATTATACACAATCACACGCACACGCACAAGCACGCACGCACGCACGCGGTCGAACGGAAAGCTTTAGACAAAAAAATCAACATTTATCCCGAAAAATAGCCTATTACAAACAACTTTGATCTCTTATTATTTTTAGATATTCTGCAAAATAACAAAGTTGTCCCTGTATATATATATATATACTAGTAAAAGGTGCTTGCATTCTGCAAGCATTTCATCTCACCTTGAAAAAACATTCATTTTGCAGAGGGATATTTCATCATTGGAAATATTTTTTAATTCTAATGATATCACCTCTACACCGATTTTCGTTCTTTCCTTATGTATACAATAATAGAGTAAAAAATCACTAAAATTTGTAATTTTAAGAATTTTATATTTTTTTCACAGTAGGGTACTAAAGCCACACATTTATGCCAAATTTTAAAGTTGTAGTTTATCTAGAAGTGAGATGACATTTATCTATTTGTTTAAATTTTAAAACATTTGAACGGCCGCAACAACATATTCATCGAGATTTTCAAATGTTTATTTGGTTATGTGCACTAAGCTCTAAATAACTTTAAAATTTCAGCTCCAACATGGCATTACTTTTTTCACAATTCTATAATATTTCCTAATTTTGGATTTAGACGTCGTTATAAGTTTACGCCGTAGTTTTAAGTCAATTGCATTATAATACAATCCACTGATTCTCTTTAGAAGCACTAAATTAAAGCTATAATTATATACAGTTCATCATCCCCCATAATTGAAAGGAGTAACATTCTTTTATTTAATTTTTAAAATTATGACGTCATCATATTTACACGTCTTTGGTTGAAATCAATGGGACAATAACAATTTCCCTATTCAAAAGCATTAAAGCGATGCTATTATAATACGGATAGTCAATTCTCATTGAAAAGCGTTGTCCTGGTTGCTATGGTAGCTGAAGTTCTTTATTGTGGAGCATCTGCTTTTTTCCGATTAAAAACATATTTCTTCGTCAATTCGGCAACGATTTGAATTTAGCCTTCAAAAATAAGAAACCTCATTCTTTTTGCTATAGAATTGTTTTTGTTTCGGGTTTTTATATGAATTATAACTAATTTAAAAATGCAAATTTATGAAACTATGCACAGATTTCCATGTTTTTCTTATGGAGTATCGAAATGGAACATTGGGGACAAAAATACCCAACAAAAATTAAAAAAATTCGAAATTTTCGATTTTTCTGGTTGATTGTACCTAGCGCCGTAACTAGCTATTTTAGCACCCGGGGCAAGCTACCAAACATGCGCCCCTCCATAAAAAATTCTTTAATACCTATATTTTTTACTATATGGATTTTGGGTGAACAATTACTAAATAAAAATAAAATATAAATGATGTAATTTCTCATTATAAATGTACATAATTTAAATATATAATTATAAATATAATTACATACATATATAACTAAAATACAGAAAGTATAAATATTTTAATATTAATTAATATTACGTGATTTTAATACAGCAAACTCATCAGTAACATAATCGAAATTTATAGTTTCTGCTGTGCATAATGTCTGGAACAAGTATAGCAGTGAAATCGCCCCTGTCCTTGTGTTATGCAACCTCGCACAACTTGCCATTAACAATTTTTGCGCCCCTTCTTTAGTTGCGCCCGGGGCAGATGCCCCGCTTGCCCCTTCTAGTTACGGCACTGGTTGTACGTAATAACCTATCATCCTGCCAAATTTCAGGTCCGTGGCATATCTAGAATTAGGTTTTATACCCTATATCCTCCTCCGTAAGAAGCAGCTATTTATTATATATATTAGGGTGGTCCTTATCATGGGGAAAAAAACAAACGTTTTATTTTTAATAGGGGCACCAGCCTATCTTGTTCCAATATTTAAAAAAATAATATTCCCAACATTTGGTAAATTTTAGATGAAATTTAGAAGTTGTTACCAAAGTTTGAAACAATAAGTTTTCTTTATTTTAAACAAAATGCAATACAGTACAAAGCATATAAAATTTAGAGTTGGTAATTTCCATGCTACATTGTCACATGATGAACATAACAATACTGACACAGTGGTATATTAATTGTTTGTGGCAAGTGTTCCCTTCGCAAAGTCTGGATATCTCATCCGATGATCACTGACAACCTGCAGAAGAAATTGCTTTTGCTGTTCACCCTCAGTGTGTAATCGATTGTATTCCTCGATCAGGGCAACTCCGCGTTCTGCCGTATCGTTAATGCAATTGATGGACCTGATGCACTTTTCTGTGGCAATGTAGTTCCCATGAAAATTCCAGAGTTCGGGATCCAATTCTGTGAATTTCGAGTCAAGACCAAGTATGTCGAAAAACCTCCAAGTGTTGGCTGACACAAAATAGTCCAAATTTTTCTCCAAGATGCTATCCAGATCGACAGTCACTCTCTTTGAGTGGTACTCATTACCATCATTTTGGAGAGCTTGAATCAATTTGACTTTTGTATCTATTGATACTTTTTATCAAAGAAAGCAAGAGCAACCAGCTCTTCGCTGAGGTACCACAGATGACGAGCAAGCTTCTTCAGAGCAGCGTTGGCAACTATTGAGTTTGTAGTCTTGTACTGCTGGAGGTTCTTCAACAGCATAAGGTCATTTAAAGGCGCAGCAGTTGGAAGTGTAGCTTGAAACAACGCCTTCAAATAGAATCTCACAACAAAAATTGCTATGTCCCTTATCCCAGCTTCCTCTTTTGTCTTCAATGGAAACTGTCCTTTGAACATCCACAGTTTGATAGCATAAATCGCTTTGGCCATCCAACGAGCCTTATGCATTGCACCAGGAGCAAGAAATCCGATTCCACGAGAAAGTTTACTTCCAAGAAAGGTGATAGAGATTTCCATGAGTTCTCAATAATCATCGCGAGGTTGCTGTTGGTTCAGTTGGTCTGTAGCAAAAGTTATTATTTCGTCTTTAATATCGGCAACAGAACTGGCAGTGAACTCATCATCAAGTGCAATTCTGTATTCGGACTTATCCAGTGACACCCAATGAGCTTGAAATCGTTTGAAGATTAGTATTTCTGGGCTCGCTGATGGACTTACGATGACAGAGAAGACAGCTTCCAGTACCAGCTCCAATATGTGGTGCCTGCAGGAAATGTAGAGAAGGTTCTTGTCTAATTTCTGTTCAATCCAAAGACGTGCTCCATTTTTTCTTCCAGTATTTTACGCAGTAGTGTCAAAACACATTCCTTTCACTTTCTCTGCTAGATTTCACAGTTCCAAAGTTTCAACAACAGCCTTGCCCATTTCCAATCCAGTTCCAGCTGCAATTTTTGGAACACCGAGCAGTTTTTCTACTCCACCACCTGTGACTAAAATAGGAAGACGATCAACTACTTCCTTTCCAGTAAGATCTGGTAGCAGCTTGCCATCCCAATGCACAACTAGCGGAACTGTTGGATTAAATTGAGAGATTATTTGTATAGCTGTTGCTTCCCTTTGCTGAATGCGACTTACACGAATTGAGGAACGATTTACGATTGTATATGAAGGTTCTATAACGTTCTGGACAGTTCTAGATTGTTCCAAAAGACCTGATATGGACTATTACATAACACAAAGAGTGCTCCTGCAAGTGGACTTACGCAGGATTTCTGAGGGGTACATCTGAAAGGTTATACCTATTGCAGTATTGCGTAACATTGACCAATGGGTGCTGCATCACAATTTTCAATACTAAGTATCTACAATCCACAATTCAATTCAAATAAGTTTAACATTTAAACTAATTTAAAAATGAGTGCACCTATGTTTAGCATTATGATATATTGCGATTTTTCAGATCTTGGTAGCGACCCCTAAATATTATTCAAAACTAATCTAATTTTACCAATTTTTTTTCATAATGGAACAAATTTAAAACGTGCCCCCTCCAGTTTTCCAAAACTTAAAAATAAGGACCACCCTAATATATATATACACACACACATTATAAATTGCGCTCGCCAACCCCGATGGAAGCTCCGCTCCCCAGACCCCGGCGTGCTTCGTGCGCTCTCTTCTTCCATTGTGAGCGAATTGCACAATATATTACTATTACTCCACCAATCGTTTATCTACGCCAACGCACTAAAGTCACCATCATTTTTAAGTTATGAAATTATTACAGTTTTTCATCTTGCTTATATATATGGGCCAATCCCTCCGGACCTCGCTACCCATCCCCCTCCACCACTGGGGTAAAAATATAGCTCTTTATTAGTGATGCTCCGAATATAAAAATTTCCGAATAAGTACCCGAATTCTGTTACAGCCAAATAACAAATACCGAATAATAACCGAATACTGATACTGATGAATGCCAAATATTCAACCACCGAATACCCACATAAAAGAAACCTACTTGTCAAATTGATTTCAGTAAAATAATTATTATTGGAAGTTAATAAAATACCTATTAAATCAATATCACAAAGTACCTTCGGTGTTTGGAATTTAGAAACTTTACTGTGCCTTATTGTGTTATAATTATAGAAAAAATATTTGAGGGCATTATAATTTTAATTTTTGTGTGACATTATTATATGATGATGGAATGAAGCGATCCGAAGATCCTATGCAGACAGATGTAAAGTTGGGAATAATTTTGAAACGAGAAAAAAGTCTGCTATGACCTGGAATCGAACCCGGATTTTCCACTTGCCGGGCGGATATACTACCACTTAACTAACGTAGCAGACCAATTGGCTAGTTCCGTCACAACCAAGAATACATCCGCGTTCAGAAACGAGAAAATTGATCTGCTACGATAGTTCAATGGTAGAATATCAGCCCGGGTTCGATTCCCGGTCATAGCAGACTTCTTTTTCTCGTTTCAAAATTATTCCCATTATTATATTCGGTTACTATGTGATGGAAAACATCTAACTTCAGTAATAAATATTCGTATTTGAGTGTTGGTTCTTGGAATTTTATTTTGCTTTCAGGCTTTGCCATGTTTTTAAATTTACCTCGGTTTCCAATAGTTTCAAGAATCAGTTTTATCGTTTTTTATTTTTTCTCGTTTATAATCTTTCGTGTTTTTCAGTCTGTATCGTAATCAAAGTTGAATATTTTAAGAAGTTTACTCAATTTTATGATTTAGTTTTCAATTGTAGCTTCTCATTATTCGGTTTGATACTTGGTAAATTTAACCTAATTCGAATACCAAACCATACCAATACCGTCCATTTTGTCAAATTCCGAATACTACCGAATTTAGAATAGTGGAAAAAAATGGCCGAATACCGAATAATTTTCAAATATTCGGTACATCCCTACTATCTATTGATTTATTAATACTTTATCGTACACAATATTTTGAATCGTGTGAGTTTCCATGTCGTTTTCAGCTCCTGTAATTTTGATTTTGAGACTGGCCATTGATCGATAACGAGAGAGGGCCACGTGTAGCTGACCGTTACCAAAAATTGAATTATTCTGATCAATGTGAATACCAAATCAGTTAAATGTTTGGCCTTGAGATTTATTAATTGTCATAGCAAAGGCTAACCGTACGGGGAGTAGTTTTCTGTTAAGAATAAAAGGTAACTCATGACTATCTTGAGTATTTAAAGAGATTCGAGGTATCCTAACATTTCCTTGTTTATCAACTGTCAATATTGAATAGTAAAGAATTGATCTATCAATTCTCCGTACGATTTATCGAGTGCCGTTACGTAAGCCATCATTGATACAAATGTTTCGAATTAACATCACGATAGCGCCTTCTTTCAACGTTAACTTTTGAGACGGTAAACCTGAAGGGGTTAGAGACGCCAGATATTCGGGTTGGTAATACGATTTCATCATTGTCTGTGCTGTCTCCGTCTACGGCTGTTAATCTCCATTATAGTCAGAGCGCGACTGGCGGGAAACTTCGGCTGCCTCTCGCCTGGAAGAGCTGGGATAACTGCGCCGGCGCACAACTAGTGATTGTGCTCGAGAATTCTCGAGAAATTTCCTTTCTTTCAAATTAAATAAAATTATTATCATTAGAAAATGTCAAGTATTTTATATGTAACAAAAGTAGTAGTTATTACCTCAACATTATATAATTTTAGGTATATTTCTTTGTAAGTGTATATTGCTTACAAATTTTTCCCATAATACTTAAATTAATTTCTTACCTAAATCGTATGGAATATAAATTAAAATTTCTAATAACCGACGAATGAATTTAATTCAGAATATAGAAACAATAACTTTAATTTTAGGATTTACGTAACTTCTATTCATGTTTTCTGAAATGAAAAACAGAATAAAATTCTTCGTCAGTAAGATTGCCAGAAGATTTTTCAATGAGACAGGCAAGAGGCAATCACGCCCATTGCTTTCTCATTTGTCCTATACAATCAGCGGCGGAGTTATGTTCCGTGGGATCCTGCACGTAGTCCTCTTTTGGGGGACCTATTCTTTCACTAGGGAAAAAGAAGAGTGGCAACAACGCATCACACAATATATTATTAACAGTCACAGCTCTGTTTTTATCGGCAGAGATGAACTCAAAAGTTATAATAATTGTCGTTTTTTATTGAATTTCAAAGAGTTGAATGAAGGTCCACAAAGTGGAAATAAGTTTGTGATATTTTTGGAACTAGGGACCACCTCAGCCCCACGGGGCCCTACTTCTGCGCGTGCTGCGCATACCTATAAATCCGCCTTTGTATGTAATCTACTTTTAAAAGGAAATACTCGTATAGTTCACTTTTGTACGAGAAATAATAATTAAAATTAATTTTAATATATTTTTGCATCCTTACTTCCCAATAATACTTTTAAAGAAAAAGATATTTAATAAAAATTCTCACACGGCAATTTTTTCGTTCTCGAAAAGGCAAGATAAATTCTCGAGAAAAAATTTCGCGAAAAAAGAGAAATCTCTAATCTCGAGAAAAGAAAAAAGTCGAGAAATCACAATCACTACGCACAACAGTTATTTTCCCATCACGCGTTGCTGGGCCATTCCATTAGAAGGGAGGGGGGAGACCGCAGCTGCATCGCCTGGGAAGGTCGTGGTGGGGAGAGTACTGAAACTACGCGCCTGCGCACAGTGGTCATTTTCCGATCACGCGTAACTTAGTTAGCCCTTTAGAAGATTATTATATATATATATATATATATATATATATATATATATATATATATATATATGCGGCATTCCATGTCAACCGGAACACTTTTCTCCCTCGATGTCATGAATGCTTACCAAATTGAGATATGTTGTAGGGCTCGTGGAGCTGTACATTAGGTAGAAAAAGTTCGCCCCTGTAAGGCGTGGTTGCCTATCAATCAGGATTTTTAAAAATTAATTGGAGTGACGGTATATTGTTAAGAGCGATAAATCTGTTAATTAAAGAAAGTAATCAAAGAAAAATTAACGTATTTTATAGAGTTTTTAATGCGCTTTCGCGTCATTTGACGCGCGTTGAGCTAACTTGTAATTTTTAACAAGAAATTCAACTCTGAAATATAAATTTATATTTTATCAAAAGTATGACCATTTTTATTTTCATCAAACACCTCTTACAAGTAAGCACAGCATGTCTTTGTTTTTGTCACAAAAACCAATATGGAGGTATTCGCCATTGCCAAGGTAATAAGTATTCCCGCGCAGAAGACGGAATGCGTTGTTTGCCATGTTGTCGGCTGGATCACTACAAGGTAATAAGTAATCTTACGCAGAAAATTCTTGATTCTTGCTCCCAAATCGTAGACTTTGAGAAAGATTCATGAAGAATGGTAATAATGGCAAGAGATTTGGTTTCTAAGGACGGAATATTGACATCACCGAACCCTAAACCCAGAAAGACTCTGCCCCAAGAGACTGCTGCTCTAGTGAGAGATTTTTATGAAAACGACGAAAATAGTCGTGTAATGGCAGGTGCAAAGGACTTTGTCTCTGTAAAAATGAACGAAGAAAATAGAGTACATCTTCAAAAAGAATTGTTTTGTGCAACCTTAAAGAGCTATATTGTCAATTCAAGGCAACGTTACCCAAACTTTGCTGTTGGATTTTCAAAGTTTGCCCAGTTACGACCAATCGGAGCTAGCGGCACGCATTCCGTCTGCGTTTACGTGATCCATCAAAATGTCAAACTTATCTTAGTGGCTTGCAACATCTCAAACCTAACCGAAATGAATGGCACAACACTAAAATCCTACCTCTAGCTAACTATGTGCGCATATCCAACTGCAGAATGCCATTTGGGACCTTGAAATGACTGCCCGGGTACGTTGCATGTTGCAGATCACCTGAAAGCCCAACTTGATGGAAACGAAATTGACACTGTAGTATACAGAGTTTGGCAGACAACAGATCATGCGACACTTAAAACAGAGATCATGGCTTCCGATGTCTTTGTTCAGGACTTAAATGAAAATCTTGCTATACTTAAAACACATGACTTCATAGCTAAAAAGCAAGCACTGTACCTAACACACAGAAAGAACGCATTAAAAGCTGGAGAGTTCGTAGTTTTATGTGACTTTGGGGAAAACTATGAATTTGTAGCGCAAGACGCATCTCAAGCATTCCACTTGAACAACGAACAAGTATCCATACATACTGTTGTTCTCTACTCCAAGGAGGGGAATGAGCTAAAGCAAAGGATTTCCGCCATACTCTCGAACAATCTCTCCCACGAAACAGCTGCCGTCTACGGCTGCCAAAAGAAAATAGTTAAATATCTGAAACAACACTTACACCCTAAAAAGATTATTTACCTAACTGAAGGGGCTTCTCAACATTATAAGAACAGATTCAATTTTTCAAGTCTACTTAAACACGAAGAAGACTTCTCCATACACGCCGAGTGTAATTTCCATGACACAGCTCATGGGAAAGAGCCTTGTGATGGGGTCGGAGGAAATATGAAAAAACTTGCAGCTCGTGAGAGACTGTAGCTTCCAGCAAATTAGCAGATTCTATCTCCTCTGGCTCTGTACAATTGGGCACAAGGAATCATTACCAACACAGTCATTTATCACAGCAGCAAGGCAGATCACACGGCAGAAAAACTGTTTCTTCAAAATTTGTTTGACCAAGCAAAGGCAGTGCCACACACTCACGAGCAGCATGCATTTATTCCAACGGCATATAGGCGGCTTCTTATCAAGAGGCACTCTTTTGCACCTGGTGGCTTCCTGCTTCCAAAACAAAATAAGCGAAAACAGTGACTTCCTGGTGAGTGATGATATAGAACTTCTTACTAACGATATTTATTTTTATTGCGATACTTTTTCAAATTTTCACTGCCTGTTATATTCTTTCTTTCTTTTCTGGAAAGTGGTTTCCATCCATCCGATAACACAGCCCCCATAGCAAGCAGCGCATTCCGTCTTCTGCACGGGAATACTTATTACCTTGTAGCGATCCAATGGCAAATACCTCCATATTAATGTTTGATGGCAACAATGAAGATATGTTGGGCTTACTTTTACGAATGTACAGCTCCGTAAGCCCTACAACATATCTCAATTTGGTAAACATTCATCCCATTGAAGGAGAAAAGTGGTTCGGTTGACATGGAATGCCCCATATATATATATATATATATATATATATATATATATATATATATATATATATATGGCAACAAGGTGTTGGGATGAGGAAACCCAGTGAACACTCACCAATCGGACGACTTCAGGTTGGCGAGGCCCCGGGGATGTCGAAGCGACTCCAGCAAATTTGAAATGAGAGGACAAGAAAGATTAAATTGGAGCACGGGCTCTGTACTCGGATTTTCGTTTCTTTTCATCAAAGCGAGTATTTACCGCGCAGAATGTATGTAGCGTTGAAAGAGTAGGAGAGATAATACCGAGGTTCACGTCTCGGAGACCAAAACAAGGTAGTAGGTAATACCTGAGTGGAAAACACATCGAAGCAATTTCGTAGCACAAGTTTGTATAAATTTTGAGATTGCGATTATAGCCTTTCCTTTGAAAACGGTAAAAATTTATTGTGGAAAACTTCGCAAGACCTTCTTGGAAATGTAAACGGTCTTACGTTTTAATCAAAATTTTCTCAGGATACTGGAGATATGCACCCCACGGTCGAGATAAATTTCTCCTTTGAGAAATTTCGGGTTAAAATTTCATACACATATTGTAAGAAAATAAAGAAGATATTAATCATCATTCACCTAGATAATTGCAAGTAACTCGCTTACAAAATGAATTATAAGATTTTTTTTGCAAAATTGAATAAGATGATTCACTCAAAGCATTTTGGCTTCTTATTCATTTTTAGTCGTGTTTATATAACACATAAAGCTTACAGTAATTTTGTATGGAACATATTTGTATAAAAAATGAAATAATTCGCATTTGTCGTAACATACATATGTGTATATATATGTGTGTATGTATATATATATATATATATATATATATATATATATATATATATATATAAACTTAAGGAAAAGAAAAGGTAGTGATAAGAGTGGCAACAAGGTGATGAGGGAAGCCCAGCGGACACTTACCAAGTTGAGGACCAAGCTGGCAGGCTGCTGGGGGCGTCGAAGAGACACGTAAAACACACAAACACAAAAAAAAACACGCAAGCTTATCGGGCCTATGCCCTTCTTCAGCGAAAGAGTATCTGCAAGTCAACAACACCTTGTCGCCACCCTTTTATATATATATATATATATATATATATATATATATATATATATATATATATAACAGCTTACGGAAAAGGAAAGGTAAAATGGATATATGGATGGCAACAAGGTGTTGGGATGAGGAAACCCAGTGAACACTCACCAATCGGACGACTTCAGGTTGGCGAGGCCCCGGGGATGTCGAAGCGACACACGTAAAAGAACACTAAAACACAGAAACATCACAAACGTAGAAGCTTTCGGAGTTATTCCTTCATCAGCTACAGAAAGAGAACTGTTTTAGTGTTCTTTTACGTGTGTCGCTTCGACATCCCCGGGGCCTCGCCAACCTGAAGTCGTCTGATTGGTGAGTGCTCACTGGGTTTCCTCATCCCAACACCTTGTTGACATCCATATATATATATATATATATATATATATATATATATATAAAGCTACGGCAATGCGTGGCACGCTGGAGGTTCCGAGCTAGGGGAAGAACTTTGTATTGCTAAACACAGCATTTAAACATATTAGATGTTTGTATCATAATGATAGTATTGCATTGTAAAATCTGAAGATAAATCTGAAATAAATAACTAGAAAAGGACGGGAGGAAAGACAAAGAAGACGACGGAGAAAAAGAGGGAGAGAGGGAGAAAGGGAGGGAGGGAGAGAGGGAGGGAGGGAGAGAGGGAGGGATGGAGAGAGGGAGGGATGGAGAGAGGGAGGGAGGGAGAGAGGGAGGGAGGGAGAGATGGAGGGAGGGAGAGAGGGAGGGAGGGAGAGAGGGAGTGAGAGAGGGAGGGAAGGAGTGAGGAAGGGAGGGAGAATGGGAGGGATAATGGGAGGGAGAATGGGAGGGAGAGCGGGAAGGAAGGGAGGGAGAGAGGGAGGGAAGGGAGAGGGAGGGAAGGAGAGAGGGGGGGAAGGAGGGAGGGAGGGAAGGAGAAAGGGAGGGAAGGAGAGAGGGAAGGAGATAGAGGGAGGGAGATAGAGGGAGCGATAGAGGGATGGCGAGATCATTTGACTCTAACTATTGTATCAGCAAATGAAGAGATCGAAAATTGTGTGTATAAAGAAATATATGGTACTGAGTAATAAAGTACCAGCGCGCAGATACTCTGCGCGGGTAAAGCTAGTAAAAATTATTTTGGTAACCGGAAAAATTCATGCAAAATTTTAACGTAATAACTTTTATAAACTTATGCGCTTTACAAATGAAACAGGCATCAAGCGCACACGCAGAACTTCGTTCTAATAAGAATATATTGAAAATAATAAGTTTATTAATTTTATGAAATGAACAAAGGCAAATCATGCCTGAAAGGACAATTTCTGCTGGCCAAAATAGTGTAATCCACCCAACAAAATATAAAACCTAGCCGCAAAAAAATATAAATCTTTTCCGCAATTTTTACAGATTACATGTTCAAGAATGTATTATTTCTTCCGTAGATGGAGGAAAAACCCAACCGCGTTGCGTGTCTGGTGTCACACTATTAATTTAATTGCGGATGTGTTTCCCGTCATCTCGTCTCCATTCACGGAGGGTGTGTATATATATATATATATATATATATATATATATATATATAACGAGTAGGCTTTCTCAGCTTGTCAATGCTCCCCTGAAATAAGTGAGAGCTCAAGACCACCTTGCTGATCCCTTTCGAATCCTTTTCCCTTCCTTCGAATCTTCCACTTAAGTGATATCGATTCCCAGAAAATCCTTCCTACGCCTCCGAACACTCGGTTTCATTTCATCCGCGAGCAATTCATCATCAAACCAAACCTCTGACCCTCCCTAACCTCCCTCTTTCTATCTCCTTCAACTTCCTCTTCACCCTCTATTCGCCCCCCTGCACCCTCTCTCTCTTTATTATGGCCATATCCTTGGCAGCGCTTTAAGGGTCCTGTTATCCGCCTTGGCAACAATTCCGCAGTCATGGCGAGACCAGCGAATCGTTTCAAATGGCTTTTATACCCTATATTTGCGGAAATAACGCCCGAATCTACGGACTCTTGTCCGTAGGAGAGCCACCACCGTCGTGATCCATCGGATGAGTTATGATGCGAGCGCCATCAGATTCTTTGACCACTTATTAAGTCATCGAAATCTCCAAAACTTCTTTTTTATTCCCTATGTCGTCCCTGCAATCAATTATCTTCGTGATACTCCGATGAGCATTTCTTGCGCCTTTGCGGATCCTAAGTGCGCAGTTGTTCAACACGGTATGCGTCGATAAGTAAGAGAGGGATGAAATGGGTTTATAGATCCCTGAGAGCCCTCGAATATGATATATGAACGTGGCAGCTGACAGTAGGAAAGTAGCATTTTTTTCAATTACTTATAAATATTGCCAGAAGAACTCGTCAAATTATACTGCAATAAACTAGAAAATATTAGTATTAATGAAATTTTTTTAATAAAATAAAAGAAGAAAGTGTAATGCACGCAAGACGTGTAGCATAACTTATGCGGGTTTCCTCAGGATATTCAGGAATTGAAAGTAATATTTTACTTCCTATAAGGTGACTGCTTTGATTGGAGTCATTGCCTTTCAAACATTTTCTAAATACCATAATTAAGTTATGTCATAGCATTAAAAAGTCGAAATTTCAAATTTTATTTCCGGTAATATGACATCCTTGACTGAGCAATATTACCCGTATATGCCATTATCTTTCGTGTTTTAATAAAACCACATATCGACAGTCCAGATTCAGGGATATGACCCAGATGAACCATTTTTCTTGTATTTAATTTAAGTCGTCAAACATACAACGTTAATTGAACGCGTGCATATAATACAGAAATGCAATACAAAATACTTGGTAACGACTTCCTCAAAAATTTAAGATCCCTGTCAAAATATTTTGCCTGAAAAATAATGCTTCTTTTGTTGTGAAAATAAATTATATTCTTGGATGAATATTTTACTTGGGCGAGTTCTTTTTTAAATGGTGCAATTAAATAGGAAAAGTCATCTTGATTTTAGTTGCTATTGTCTATTTTCATAACATATCAGGTTGGTTTAAAATGACGTTGTCGACGAATGTGTAGTATTGAAAAATAAACGAAAATCTCGTTTACGTGCATAATGAATCTCAGGGGTCAAATTTATAGATAAGTTACTCTCCACTATAGTTGTGAATGCGGTTTTAATTTAGATGACCTATTTTATATTGTCAGCAATATGCTATGAGACTGAGAAATGTAATCAGAATTAGAAATCCTATCAATAACACAATACAAATTCTTCATCAGTCGCAGACTGTATTTATCCTTTTCAAATATTTGATGTCTCATAAGGCGAAGAAAAGAAAGCATATTTGATTTAATAAGAGCGTTTTTGTATGGGAAAATCTCGCATTTTTTAATAACGGTATTACTCATCTCGGAGACGATAACTGGATTAAAAAAAATAGAATGACATCTTTCAAATTAATCGCGAATCGTACCTTGGCGTATAATAAAAGCACATTTTTATAGAATTTGCTCACTTTGAAGGACATAATTAAATTTTCCCCAGCAGTATTAAAAATTATAAAGCTCGTGAGTACATTCTCAGTTTTTCATTCGCCTTTGTCTCAACCACATTGTCCCTTGCGCTCCTCTTTTTCTATTGTTTTCGTAGTGGCCATTAACCCTCCCTCTTTCTCCCTATCTCCTATTCAATATATCTCTCATTCCCACCTTCTCCCTTTACTCCCCCACCCCATCTTCCTCCGGAATTCTTCTCCACATCATTCCTCCAACTCAGACCCCACACGCGCAATAAATCTTTTCCCTCGGATGCCATTTTCCTGCGTTTTTCTTCCTTTTTCCCCTTCATGTTTTTTTTCTCTCCTCTCCGTTCCCTCTCTTCTTATTTTTGCTTGCGTGTCTGTGTGCGCGAATGCTCGCCGCTTTTCGCGTTTCCCGCAACCTTCCACTTCCGTTGTCTCCACGACACGGATTTTACATTTCATTGAGCCTCGTTTCGAGTTGATTGCACTCGCAAAGGGGTTAAAAAAAGAGGTGGGGAATGAGAAGAGGATGGCGTTGAGAGAGATGAGGAAGAGAGAGAGAGAGGGAGAGAGGAATGGGGTAGGGAAAAGGATAGTGGGAGGGTTGATGGCGAGTTCGTGGTAAAGGAGGAGGAGAGAAGTTGCAGTATAAAGGGAACGAGAAAGAGAGTTGGTTCTAGAGAAGGTTTTTGGGTTCGGCGAACTGGCTGAAAGAAAAAGGAAGAGGAGGGAAGAATCTTGGTTCTTGTGGTGACTCGGAGGGGATGAGAGAGAGAGAGGTATAAATTAAAGGGGAGAGGAAAGACGGAAGAGGTGAAGTAGGCGGGTCGGAAAGTGAATGAAATATCACCGTATTGAGGCTGGGGTTCGGAAAGTGCTCCGTCTGAGAGGGTTGTCGGAGGATGTTTTTGGAGAGGGGTGGGGGAAGGGGGAGTGGACGGGGAGCGAGGTGGAGAGTTAAGAGGAGGAGGAAGATGGTTATTCCCCATTCTCTCAAGCCCTCCTCTTCTTACTTCTCCTCCTGCGATTCTTTTCTTGTCCTCCTACGACATAATCGACTCTACCTTCTTTCCCGTCTCCTTCAGTGTCGTACCCTCCGATGGCCACGTGATGTACACCACGACTCCTTGGGCGGTCATCTCGAGTTTCTCCTTTTTGGCCGATATCCATCCCTGCGAGATGAGAGATAGTATATAATATATGTATGTATAAATAAAGCCTTAAATGTGGATTCCGTGTTGTATTGTACATCCTTTTACACAGCAGGAAGTTTGGTATTGAAAGAAAGTATTGATATTAAACAGCATTTGAGTATTCGGATTATAAAGTATTTTATTGGACAGTAACATTTAATCATAGGATATTAATATTAGGGTTGGGTGTTTTTGCTGTTACTATAGATCGTCAATTGTCGAGGGCAATGAATCTTCCGTAGAATGATTTTTGCTTAAGGCCATGCCCCAAATGATTTTCGATAGACAACTGTCAATTCAATTCAATAAGGCCTAGAAGTGGGCCCCACCGATTATATATATATATATATATATTTATATATATATACATATATATACTATACATATACTATATATTATAAACTGATGGTGTAGTGGTTAGCGTGTCGGCTTTCTATTGCAAAGTTCGGGGGTTCAAACCCCTCGAATGGAGGTTTTATTAAAAAAAAGCTATCATCAGTGCCTGGAAGTAGGCAGCAGTACTGTCAGTCAGTATGGTATAGAGCCGAAAACAAATGATGTTGGTTGGGTCTATATCCAATACAGCTGTAGGCGGGATCAGGACGATTTGAACGGCTACAGTACTGCAATGTGGAAAGTAAGAGGGAAACTACCACATTACAATCCCTAGTAATGACTATATGGTTGGACAATATGAGTTCTCTCGAGGTAAAACAATCCGGAGGTAAAATAGTCACCCAATCGGATCTCCGGGCGGGGACTGCCTTGAGGAAAACATTTGTCGAAAGTAATTTACGAATAGGGACTTGGAACGTAAGAACTATGAGAAAAGCAGGAAAGCTAGAGAACTTGAAAGAAGAAATGAGAAGAAATAGAGTTGACATTATAGGACTAAGCGAAACTAGATGGGAGGGAGAAGAACAGTTCGACTCGGAAGAATTCACGGTAGTTTATTCTGGAGGAAATAGTGGGGAAAGGGGAGTAGCTCTGGTACTTAGGAAAGCTATGATGAAAAGCGTGACAAAGATAATAGCAACAAACGATAGACTGATGGCAATAAAGCTAAAAGCTGATAATCCAGGTATATATGCCAACGTCAGCTCATGAAGATGAAGAAATCGATGAGATTTAAGAGAAAATTAATGAAATTAACGAAGAAGACGGAAGAGGAAAGGTAAACTGCATAATAATGGGAGATTGGAACAGTATAGTCGGAGAAGGACAGGAAGAAAATGCTGTCGGGCAATACGGACATGAAAAGAGAAATCGAGGAGGGAAGAAACTCGTAGAATTCCGCATCAATAATGACCTTGTAGTGACCAATACATGGTTCAAAAACCATAAACGAAGGTTATACACATGGAAAAGCCCAGGAGATAAAATGAGATGCCAAATAGATTACATCCTTGTAAAACAAAGATTCAGGAACAGCATAAAAAATGCCAAGGCAATTCAAGGAGCGGACATTGATTCGGATCACAGCCTTCTAATACTTGACCTAAGTACAAAGCTCAAACAAATAAGAAAAACGAGGAGAGAAAGACAGACTTGGGACCTAGAAAAACTGAAAGAAAGGTAGTCAGCATGAAGTTGGAAGATCGCCTAAGAAATTTGGAAAACAAACGAAAGACCGTGGATATAGAATGGGAAGAAATTAAAACCAATATTAAGGATACCTTGGATAAAGAGATTGGAAAACAAGAGAAGAAAATCAGAAAACCATGGATCACGAAGGAAATGCTGGAGAAAATGAATGAGAGACGAAAATGGAAAAACGTTAACACTGAAGAAGGTAGAGCCAACTATAGGCGTATAAACAATGAGTTGAGAAGGGTAACAGATAAAGCTAGAGAAAATTGGATAAAAGGAAAATGTGATGAAATAGAACAAATGGAGAAGTTAGGACGGTACGATATGATGTACGCTAGGGCACTGGAATTAGAAGATAAGAAATCTAATGGAATTCATGGTATGGGAATTATGAATACGGATGGGAAGATGGTCTCAGAAACAAAGGATGTAGCACAGGTATGGGAAGAATACATTAAGGAATTATACCGCAAACAGGCAGGAGCGGCAAAAATAGAACTGGAAGATGAGGAAAACATTGAAGAAGACAACTTAGGGCCAAGTATTATGGAGAGCGAAGTAGAAAAAGCGATAGTGGAACTAAAGAATGGGAAAGCCACGGGCAGCGATGGAATACCGGCTGAGATACTTAAAGTCATAGGATCAGAAGGACTAAAAGCGATCACGAAATTAATTAATAAGATTTACGACACAGGAGAGTGGCCTCGGGATTTCCTAGGAGTAACAATGATCCCTCTAAAGAAGAAGCCAAAGGCAATGCAGTGTAAAGATTACAGAACGATAAGCCTTCTGTCACACACATCGAAGATCATCAAGAGAATTCTTAATAAAAGGCTGGAGAAAAAGGCAGAAGAAATACTAGGGGAAGATCAATTCGGTTTCAGAAAAGGACGAGGAACTAGAGATGCTATAGGAGTAGTTAGAATCATATCAGAAAGGGCAATAGAATACAGTCAAGATATCTGCGCATGTTTCGTAGACTGGCAGAAGGCCTTTGATAGAGTAAATTGGGTAAAGTTGATGAAGATATTATAGGATATAGGTGTAGACTGGAAAGACAGGAGACTGATTAGGAATCTATATGGGAATCAAATTGTAAAGGCCAGGTTTGAGTCTGTGGACACCTGCGGAATAAATATCGGTAGAGGAGTAAGACAAGGCTGCTGCCTATCACCAACCCTATTCAATATATATGGAGAAAGTCTAATGCAAGAAGCTTTAGAAGGCACAGGAGATTTCAAAATTGGAGGAAGGATTATATGAACAGTAAAATACGCAGATGATCAAGTACTTCTAGCAAGAAAGGAAGAGGAGCTACAAAATATGATAAATAGACTAGTGATAACTGGAAGAAAATACGGTATGGAAATAAATACAGAAAAATTCAAGGTCATTCGAATATCAGGTAAAGAAGAGAATTTGAACATAAGTATTGGGGGAAAGCCTTTAGAACAAGTTTCAGAATATAAATACCTTGGAAGCATCATAACACGAGAAGCAAAATGTACGGATGAGATCAGAACTAGAATAGGAAAAGGAAAAGCGGCTTTCAGGAGAAAGAAACAACTACTTACAGGGAATATAAGGGAAGATATCCGCAAGAAGTTGATTAAATGCTATGTATGGAGTATAGCATTTTATGGGGCAGAAACATGGACGCTAAGGAAAAATGACATCAAATACTTGAAAAGCTTTGAAATGTGGACTTGGAGGAAATTTCTGAAGATAAAATGGACACATAGGATGAATACCGATGAAGTGCTACGAAGAATAGGAGAGAAGCGAATGATTATACAGACTATTAGAAAGAAGAAGGCAAACTGGGTTGGACATTACCTGAAGAGAGAGATTAAGACGTGTTATAAGGAAAACTAGATGGAAAAAGGGAAAGAGGTAGGAAAATGTTTTAGCTGATAGATGATTTGAAAGGGAAAGAGAGTTATCAAGATATGAAGAGGTTAGCGGAATATAGGAGTATATGGAGAACCAGGTTTAACCATGAATTATCACGGATCTATCTACGGACAGACTACCTATGATGATGTTGATCCTCCAGAGAAGGGCCCACTTTTTCGATTCTAGTTTTGGAGATATCAGCAGTTTTGTGAAAAAGGGTAGTAAAATATCGGTCAAGAAAAGTGGATGGAATGATTACCTGGTTTATTAAGAATAACCGTTTTGAGGAATTATATCTATAAGTGAAGTAGACCTTTTTTTTAATGTTGTGATTTTGGTTTCAAATTTCTCAAAACACTGTTTTTAAATGTCATCTGTAATATTCAATAAAAAATTTATTTTTCAACATAGGAGTGTGATTTTATTTTATTTTACTCTTAATTTATTACAGAATACCGCTGCATTCATAACTCCATACCGACCTTCTCTGCCGGACTTCCATATATATATATATATATATATATATATATATATATATATATATATATATACATATAAATAAACTTAAGGAAATGAAAAGGTAGTGATGAGGGTGGCAACAAGGTGTTGAAGGAAGCCCAGCGGACACTTACCATGTCGGGGACCAAGATGGCAAGCTGCTGGGGGCGTCGAAGAGACACGTTGAACACACGAACACAAAAAACACGCAAGCTTATCGGGTTTATGCCCTTCTTCAGCGATAGAGTAACTGAGAGTCATGTGAAATGTGGATGTATATGTGGATGTATATATATATATATATATAATGTATGGTAGAATTTGATGTTAATTTTTTTGAAAATCGGCGTTCATTTTTCCGAGATTTTTCGACGAATTACAACGCGTAAAATTACTACTTACGTATATATTCGGCAGTTCTCCGCCTTTCAATTCGATGATTTAAATCAGTTGAGCCGGCCAAGAGATTTCGCGTGCTTTTTTTGGATTTATGACAAAATGTCCAGTAACTGAGTATAGTACGAAATCTAAATCCGGTACGCAACACAAGAATATTTTGACTTGAAAGCTTACCATTTTAAGTAAAAAAATCTTCTGTGGCCACCACATAACTTTCTCCATATCTGTAATATTTCTAAAAATTCCAAATAGGTTTCATAATAGAAAATATGTATTTAAAGAAACCGGGAGAAAATTTTAGACTTTACAAAGAACAGAAATAAACTCAAACCATAGCCTTCTGATATTGGATATAGTCACAAAGCTCCATCAATTAAGAAAAGAAAAAGGAGCGTTACTAAGACGTAACTAAGCGTCAAATGTTAAACAATAGTCGTCGGATGTTGGCGTGGTGGTGGTAGCTAAAATATAAGATATCTCTTAAACAATGCATTATATGGAACAATCTTTCAAACAAAGGTTGTGGAAAATTAAATTTCCTACAACTGTTATTCTAGTACATTTTTACAGTTATCTAATATTAAAGCAAATATTTCAAAATAACGAATAAGTGACAAGACTAAACACACTCTTTCGATTGGCCGATTTTTGCTAAATACTAATTAGTTCTTCTGACTTTTATAAAACTGTTAAATATGAAATTTTGCGTTGACCTGATTAATAGTTTTTGAGTTCGAGGACCCACAAAAATCTATCACATACACAGAGATCACCGAGAAAATGGTCAAAACGTGTTCAGGGGACCTCAAAACATGTATTTCCGTTGAAATCTCGAAGTCGATTTTTTCATGAATACAATACTTTCCCCTATACTACCTATACATAAAGTCATGTGGTGGCCACATCAGATTTTTTATGTAAAATATTTTATGCTGGTATTTCCAAATCTAGATATTTTTGATTTGGTATAATTATTCCAATCGCGTCATTGGCAAATATATTATTTCGCGAATGTAGGTAGTATATTACGCTTTTTCTATTGAAATCCGAACAATATACTGCTGCTTTTGCCGAGAAACATTCTTAAAAAAACAAAAATTTGCGAGTTCAGCTTAAAGGATTTTAGATATTCGTTGATGCCAATTAAGGACTAATTAAGGAAAAACATTAATGATATAACTATCGCAATAATATTTTGGTCGTCCAAAAAAACTGTCTAATACTTTACTTTTTATCATTTGAAGCATTTCATCACTGTACTAAATATATACTCTTTATTTAACATGAAATATATAGAAAGAAAAATTAGACTTAATTATTCAGCGCTCGATCAACAGTCTTACCTCAAATCCTGGTTAAAATGTGTTTTTTCAATCGGCAAAATATTTTACAACAAATAGCAAATAAATATTAATCCTTAATCTCCTTTCAATTTAAGTAACGATTGCTAATTTGTGCACCTTTTTTAAACCATTATACATAAATTGAAATTTACTAACCTGTAGCAAAGATGAAGGTGCCAAAAGCAAGAGAGCGAAACAATACTCCCTGGATAACTTTTAGAGAAAGACTGCCAAAAAATTGGGTTCAGTGTATACGGAGAAGGGGTGAAAGTGCATACAACAACGTCCATCTATCGGAAAAAACCCTAGCAAGGAATCGAGAAGCATTTGTTTCAGGAATACACTCCATGGGGTAGATGCGTGGAAGGGGTAGGAAAACGATTAGCGGGCTGTTTTCAAACGACCACCGAATTTCCTTTCCTCCGAACCTCGTTTAACAGGCCTCGAAGAACTCTCAGCATAACCTTATCTTTATAGAGAGGCTCGTGGAATATCCCACCATTAGGTCGGTAAATATAATCTAAAAGACCTCAAAAGGGCTAAGAAACACGTGTTCTCAAAACTACCCTAAGGCCTTTCGGTTTCTTGAATGTTCAGAGTGGAAGCGTGAGCTTTTCAAAAAGGCGCATATTTGAGTATAAGGAAATACCCATCTTTCAGTCCCACATTTAATGCAAGCCCAGAAAAGGAAAGAAATCGTAGGTAGGAAATAATATATCGAAAAAAGTAGACAGAAGCGACTTCAATATTATAATTCAGAATAAAATAAGTTTTTAGACCTATACTTTTCCATCTTATTGGAAAATCGAAGCTTAACGACGTCTATTCATATTCTTCGATTTTGAAAATTTTAAAAAATCGACGCTTATTGACGTTTTTCGATTTAAATCAAATCCTACCAAACCTACACACAGACACGCATGCACGAACGCGCGCGTGCGCGCACACACACATATATATGTATGTATATATATATATATATAACGATACGGAAAAAGAAATAATATGATAAAATAAATGCAACGAGAGGTTGAGAAAGATAGGAAGGAGCCAGTGAACACTTACCATACGGTGGTGGACGTCCACAGCGATAGAGGAAGGCTTGTAATTTGGAGCTTTCGGGCAACACACGCCCTTCTTCAGCGAGAGAAATATATATATATATATACTTTGTAAGTGTCCGCTGGGCTTCCTTCAACACCTTGTTGCCACCCTCATCACTACCTTTTCATTTCCTTAGGTCTATATCTATATATATATATATATATATATATATATATATATATATATATACACACCAAGTTTACAACAGAACTTGATGTAATAACGTTGCTCCTTCAACACATCCATTTCGCACTACTTCGGACTGGAAAACACACTTGCACTGTTTAACAGCTCACTCACCACTGAGTCATAATAACGCCTGCTCTGGTATACCGCATCAAGAGATTTTGTCAAATCTCCGACATAGTTTTCATTTCGATGCATCTAGTAGTTACTTTGTTATAAATTCTGTCCCGGATATTTTTGATCAGCCCTCGTATATATATATATATATATATATATAAATTTCAATGCAACGGAGGATTTTAGAATGATTCAATTCCAGGTAGACCCAGTTTTAGGAAGTTGCCTTAAGAGGATTAAGGAAAGATAGAATTTAGTCGTCACATATTTTTTTTGTTAAACGGCCATTTATAAACAAATAGTTTTCTAATGGAATACTAAAGCTTTGACAAAAAATGCAACAACAGTAAGGGAATCACTTAAAAAAGTAATTCCAATTTACATCGTATTTTACACAAAAACTTCACGTATTAATTAATCTATTTTGCAAAAATGTCATTTAGATAAACGAAGACTATAGTCGAAAGCTTAAGACGCATTTTTCGGCAAAAGTTGATTTTAAACATTACTGTGTTTTCAATTTAAGAGGTCAAACATGAAGTTATTTTATTAAACTGTATTTTACATAAAGTTAAAGCAAAAGGTTTTTAGAAGCAATTAATGATTCCTAGCGTCGTGCTGTAGACTTTATCGTATTTATTCATCCGTAAAACTACCAGTTGGAGGAAAATATTGTGCTTTAAGTCGCAAGATGACGTCGCCCGTGACTCGAACAACATTTTATTTCTGAAAGAAGAAATGCATCCTTAACGGCGAAAATCCCATAGGATAAAGTTTACACGACGATTTAAAAAAAATGCTCCTCCTTCTTTCCCATCCACTTGGAACGTTTTTCAAGCAGTTGTCAAGGAGAAAATTACCATGATTTATCTCTTCTTTTGTGCGGTCAAGTGGAAATTGGCATTCTCAGGTTTTCTCTCTCTCTCTCCTTATCTTCCCTACTCTTTCCGTGACTCTTAATTTCGCGTCGGTAGGAAGAATTGGAGAGGGAGGGTTTCGGAAAAATTCTTCCTGCTCAAGTGACTCTGCAATATGAAGAGACAGAAAATGGAGGTTATTTCCCGGTTTGAGGAAGGAAACGAGCTTTTGTGAGCGTAGGCGGCGAGTCTGTGTGCGCGTGGGAGAAACTAAGAGAGAAGGAGAGAGAGAGGGAGAGAAAGGTGGGGTGAGAGAGGAGGGGATTGGTATGAGAGGGAGGGAGAGAGGAGGGGAGACGGGAGTAAATTGGAGACAGACGAGGGACACGAGGGGGACGTAGAAATAGAGATAGAGAAGGGATAGGGAGCCAGGTGGAGATAACACCAGAGCGGCGTGGATGGAAGAAATAGGAAGGAGGGGACAGAGAGGGAGAGAGTAAAATAGAAAACGATGCCGGACAAGAGGAAACAACGAGGAGTTTCGTCATGGAGATCAGAGATGGGTTTTAATTAGTGCTGGAGAGGAAGTTTCAAGTGATGTGAACCCGGGAGGCGCCGAATTTCTAGATCCCGAGAAGCGTACGTGATATTCGAATTCTTCTATTTTTGTCAATTTGCTACTATGAAATTTGTTCGCTGTAGACTAAGCAGAAAAAGGAGTAATTTAGTCTTTAAATCTTATCTCTCGAGGTAGTATTCTACAGGGCATCCTCGCCAACACGGAGCTCATTTTTCTTGCATAAATTTCTAAAAGTTTGAAAACTAAGGTAAATGCGGAATTGTATTTACCACCTTGCATTCCCCAGGAAGCTATAAAATCCAAATGTTGAAATATTTACTATTAAAACAAAGTTGTTTGATTTGGAATTATACGTTCAAGTGAAACTTCTACGAAGGAAGTTATTGCAAGGTATTAGATGACAGAAATTATCCTATCACATTCAAGCCTTACAAATTAAAATACTAACTATTGTTAATTTTAAAACAATTTTGGTTTCAAGTAGATGAGATAGCATGAATAACTATGTCATCGTCTTTGTGGAAGTATTTTTTGGAGATTTATCTCATTATCCTGTTATTCGGCAAGCTCACGATTTGGATAATTTTGGACATTGTCAAAATTTATAGTTTCACCAAGAGGAATAAATAACCAACTAATCGGAATGTCTTGTATAGATCGAATCGCTTCTAATATATTTGTAAAGATGGATAAACTCGTCGTCAGAGGGATCGGACAAAAAATGCACCAAAGAACTTCTGGCAAAACAACCACAAATGCACACACACGAGCAGGCACATACTAACACACACACATGCAGAGATTCTTACCCACACACCTACATTAAATATGGCTCTAAATCAAGGCAAGCATAAATAGGATAACCTTGTTGTCATTAAGGTTTAAATTCAATGTTGCTTCACGTCACTATCAGAGGGCAAAACCGCTTAAAATTCCAACCCGTTCAGGAGCAGGACTTATCCGCAGGGTAATTAAATTCAGAGCCACCCTTAGGCTCCTTAACGGGGAAAGGAGGATTTCCATCTCTGCTCTCAGCTCTCGCGAAGATATCCCTACCAATCTCCCGCGCTACCCTAGGATACCCCGCTCTCCCTGCAGAAGGAAAGCCCTACTCTATCCTCCCGCCTCACTCCGGCCCTCTTCCCACCTCAATCCTCCCTTTTTATTCTACTCCTCCTCGTCTCCTTTCTTACGTCTCCGCCTCAAAGGGGAGGTGGGTCTCATCTCTGAACGGCTCGGATCCGAAGAGAGGAACCGAGGAGACACGCATGGATGTGGAGGATGCAGCGATAAGGGTTATTAGGGGAATGAGGAGGAGGGAGTGGATGGAGAGGGATGAGAGTGGAGTAGGAGAAGGGAAGGCGGAGGGAGGACCTCGTTGTGCGTAATGCCCCGAGACAACTGTGGCGCCTAGGAGATTAACGGTAGGAAGTGGCGGGGGGGGGATGGAAAGAAGGCGTGGGGTGGGTGGTGGAAGAGGGGAGAGTAAAGAAAGGGAGAGAGGCGAGGAGGGAAGAAAGGCAGAAAGGGTAGCTTTGGAACGGTTGGTGTGGTTATGGAGGAAAAGGAGCGATACAAAGAGACACGAATGGGGATGGAATGTGGGAGGAAGGAGGAAGAAATGAAGGAAAAGGGTAGCTACATATGGAGCCGTGGAGATGGGCGAGATGAATGCGGTGAAGGAGAAGAATGCGGAAGCGGGAAAATTGGTATCTGGACGGATATGTGCACAGATGAGGGAAAGGTAAGAGAGGTGGAAGAGGGGACGAGGGAAAAGAGAGTAATGAGAAACGGGAGGCAGGCTACTTATAAGAAAAGTTTGTGTGGATATGGTTAGGTGCAGCGGAGAAATGATAACGTCAGCTTATGACGATTCTTTCGGAAAAAATACTGACTTCGGGAACAAAATAAATTTCTCGTCTGAAAGGGTTTATTTAATCCGACCACTTCTAGGTAAGACACGGTTTTGTGGTAGTTTCGAACAATGGAGAGCGAGGGAGAAAAGAAGGGTTGATTGGGAAAATAGAGGATGGCAATTATTCTGGTATGGGGTGTAGAGTATATATAGCGAGACAATCAAGTAAACGGAGGGAGGAAGGAAAAATCCTAAATTAAAGACTGGAACGTAATAAAATGGCTTAATTTAAGAAGAATAAAATAGAAAAGACCAAACTCAGACATGGAAAAAGAGATTGTGGGAAGGTGGAAGTGCGAGAGAGGCGGCGCGAGATAGACTCGCAGAGTGTAGGGAATACGAAAGACAAAGAAGGATAAGTAAGAAGAACTGCAAACTGCGTAAACTGGTTGACGATGCCAGCCAGGAAGGCGAGAGAGAGAGAGGTAAAGAGAAACAATGGCAAAAACATGTAAGGCACCAACTCGGAATTACATTTTAAGCTTGGATATGGTGAGATGAGACAAAATACGCCGAGAATTTTTGCGAGTAAAAGTAAAGAAGAAACGAGTTGAAAACTTTCAAAATTGTTCTGTCACTTGTTAGACACGCTTTAAACTGGGAATATGAGTTCCTATGGGTGTACATGTAACGTGCGATTGCCGAAAGGATAGAAAGTTGTAATCAAAAAGTTTTCGGAGCGAGATGCAAGACCTATTAGTTTATTATAACGTACTTACCACAGAAGAGTATACAAATAACATATGATAAGGTGAAATAAAGGAGCAATAGGCGAAATACAGCGATATGATAAAAACGACGCATTGAGCAAATTAAAAAAATTCTAACTTTATCGAAAGAAAAAAAACGGATGTGTCTCTCAACTATTGATGTAATGACTCTCAGAAAAAAAAACCTCCACCGCATACGGGAAAATAAAATCTTCGGACACTCCACAGCACGAAGTACGGGTCAACCTAACTTGAAAAGTTTGATTCTGAAAGTATGGTATCATGAGAATTGTTAATATCCGAGAGAAGAGTAAATTTGATTAAAGGCGAGGGAAAAAGTTTTGTGCGAGAAAGTTTTTGACTTCGTCGGAGCAGGATGGAGACGGAAAAATAAGAGGTTTTCCCTCTCTCTCTTTCTCTCTCACATCTTCCAGAGATGGCAGTGGCAGGCGCAGAGATGGAGAGGGAATTACACGCAGACATAGCTACTACGTATTTTAGTAAAAAGAATTGTATGAGACGTTTTGTAAGCTCCATCTCCAACGTAAGGGCAAATTTGAGAATTTACCCAGAGGAAGTAGATAGCCTTTAAGATCGCGAGTTATCCATGCGTACATCGTGTTGCTAATTACTTGATGGGTGCCAAAGAAAATAAGGGCAAGAAAATACGAGATAAGAAAATTACAAATTGACCGGGAAATTAAGCGGAAGTTAAGAAGGAGAGGTCGAATGGAACAGTCAAGCTTTCGTATCTTGTTTAATTTTGCTACGCAAGAGTAACGTAGCGGGCAATGTTTCTCGTGTCGCCGCTGAATTTTGTGTTGAGCGGAAATTTTTTTCGGAATAAAGGAAACGCAAAAATACATAGGTCCTTTTAAGGTTAGAAATACTTTCCATTATTAATTTTTTTGAGAGGTTTCTTTCCATTTGCTTATTAACGCATATGTTTATAAAATAAAAGTCATATGGTATCTTCACGCGAGAAGAATTAAAGTTAATGCTTCGTAACATATATAGACTATTGTTGCTTTGGCCGCGTTAATGTAGTATATTTTATTATAGTAATGAGTTATTATGGTTGGGCTGGAATTCCCTGGTGACTGCACTGGAGCATTGACGTTCTAGATCAGGGGTGGGCAACCTACGGCCCGCGGGCCGTATGCGGCTACCAAGAGCGTTTAATGCGGCTGTGAAATTATGAAGAAAAATGATCCATAAAATTTTAGGCAACAATTAATTTCTTTCGAATTACATTTATGACATAAAAACCATGAATGTTGGAAATTTCGCTCAAAAACATTATTAAGAATTAATTTCCACTTATATCTCCAGTTAACCTCCGATTTCAACTCAAATCCGACCCTCCGAAACAATGGAAATTTCTGATATAGCTCACCTAAGAATTCGTAATCACCGATGCGGACCGCTATGAACAAAAGGTTTCTGACTACTGATCTAGAACAAAGTTTCTCAGCCGGTGGGATGCAAAGGTCGCCTAGATAGATATTTCCCGACCGGTGGCCCGCTACCAGCTGGTGGGTCACGGAAGGGAATAAAAAACTTAAGATTAGTTAACATTACTTAAAAACTGTCGCAAAAGTATAGCAAAAAATTAATATTTTGTTAAAATTAAATTTATTTGGTTAACCGTAAAAAGCACACGTAATGAATTACGAATTAAATTTTTAATAATACCTTCATATAGGGTCACCCAACAAAGACGCTTCAGTTTAAATTGCTTATATATTTTTTATTTACTCAACGTACAGTAATGATTTTTGTGTTAATTTACACAGTAGACTTGGGAGATTAAGGGAAAACATTTTCAGTATGTGAACACCAGCATCCAAGACCATTTGTAGTCGACGTTGAAAATTGGCAATTACTCTGCCTAGAACGTCAGGAGTGATTGTGCAGATAACAGATGCAATTTCTTCTTTGAGTTCATCAATTGCGTTGTGATTGTTTCTGTACACATTGCCTTTCATATATCTTCATAGAAAGTAGTCACATGGATTGAGGTCCAGAGAATACAGTGGTCAAGACCATCCACAGTCAAAAGGTCCAGAGAAGCGATTCGAGATAACATGATGGTCAAAATGTCCATGGAGGAAATCCAAAATTGCATTTGCAGTATGCAGTCGAGCTCCATCCTGTTGGAAGTTCATTTCCTCGAAGTTAATGCCCATGCCTTGAAGGAACGAGACAAAGTCTTCTTCAAGGAGATGATGATAACTCCCCAAAGTCACTGTATTGGTGAGAAAAATTGGCCGAAGAATTCCTATAGCTAAAAAAGCGCATTTTTGCGGGTGTAATGGTGCTTCCATTATTGTGCTGGGGTTTTCTGAGGCCAATATTTGCATATTCTGCTTGTTGACGTAACCATGAAGGTGAAAGTGTACCTCGTCGGTAAACCAGATGTTTCGAAGAACTCTAGGATTTCCCAAAAAAATTGCAGAAACGGACGACAAAAATCAACTCTTACATCTTTGGCTCTTTCGCTTAGGGTCTGGAGCACTTAAATCTTATATTTACAGATCTTCTGCTAATATCCTATTGATCAATGATCGCGATAATGCTAATTGTTGCGAAATACGTGTAACAGATTTGTAAGGACTTCGCGTAATTGCTCCATCAACAAGTGCAATGTTGTTCACTGATCTCACTATTCTGTTCCTATCGACAACAGCTTTCTTATTGTCGGTCATAGCACCCGTATTTTCAAACTTCTTCACCAACCTGTTTATCGTTGATCTGCTTGGATCCTTCCTGTACTTGAATTCATTGCGAAAATCGTGCTGCACTGGCACTACAATACCGGAAGAATAAAAAGTTTTCACTATAAACACGCATTGCTGTACAGTGTATGCCATTTTGTTAAACAATGTTTTAGAAATATATCACTAAATGGTAACACTTCTCCCAAGTCTACTGTGTAAATTAATACAGAAATCATTCCTGTACGTTGAGTATATAAAAAATATTAGCAATTAAAACTGAAGCGTCTTTTTTGGGTGGCTTTGTATATTTTTAAAGAACCGCCTACTTTTGGTCAATAATGTAGAAATTACTCCTGTCTTTATATACACGCATTGGTATATAGATGGACCACGGGAAATTTCTTGTACTTATTTTAAGTGGCTCGCGGATAATTTCCTTTAGCTTAGGTGGGCAGTATTATCAAAAAGGTTGAGAAACGCCGTTCTAGAAGGAACGCTAAGTTTCGAAATAATTATTATAAAATATTTTCTCAAGAAAGTAATTGCTGTATTTAAGGTTCTTAAAAATTCCCTCAAATGACTAATAATAAAATGCATTTAATGTTACAATCCACTTCTTGGAAAAGGTGAGGGGTTTGTTTTTATCATGGCGGGATCTGTTTTTTTAAAAATGTTTGTTATGACCCAGGTTGTTTTGACAAAATGGTTGATGGTACGTAAGATGCAATGGGTTGAAAAACGCTGTGGTGCAAAAACTTTCCGGTTCAAGGGGCACATAATCCATTTCTGCACTCATCGCGAACAACACCCAGCGGAATATGAAGTTAAAGAATAATTTTAGAAAACTAAAGTGTTAAGTTGTCGGTCACTATTACCCGATTTGTTTGAAATGTATTTGTACGTTATGGGAGTAGAGGGGAAAACACAAAATATAATGTTTTTATAATTTTCTATTTTCATTTTATGTTACATTGTGTCCTTCAATTCTTAAACTCATGGCGGGCCAGATGTGGCCCGCGGGCCGTAGTTTAGGCACAACCGATTTTGAGAATAATGTACACATTATTTTTAATTCATATTTTCGATTTGAAAGAATCTCAAAAACTTATTTAAAATTGATGCATTTTCGTAATCCAGATAAAGCTGAAAAATACTCGAATTTCCTATTTATTAAACGAATAGTTATCGGTTTATATAATGAAAAATTTTCTGACAACATTTTCCGTTTATCCCATTACTTAGCATTTGAAGTAAAAACAATTGTTTCACCGTGTCTCGCATCTCTTTTTCTTATATGCTATTACCATTTGAAGCAAAGAGATCGTGGAATTAATTTCGTTAAAAGTATTCATCTCGACGTTTGAAATTTACAACTTCAAAACCTGTATCTCGAGAATAAATTTAACTTGAAAAAAAACCCAACACATCCAAACAGTTTGAATTTACACGAACTTCAAAGACGCTCAAGAGTCTTACCCGGCATTTACTTCTCTTCCGTTACCGTCCATTTTCGCATTTCTCTCTCAAACGTCGGAGGAAATCTTAACGCTCGAGTGACCCCGAAAAACGCAGCAGATACTACCTTCTCTCTCTCTCTATCTCTGTCGCGCACACATTCATTACGTTTACCTTACTTGCGACTCCGCTGCATTTCTCCGCATTTCCGAAAATCCGTCGGAAGACGACTGTGCTCCGCCGCGGAGGTTTGCAAAGGAGAAAAAACGCAAGAAAGGCAGGGAGATAACGAATGGGACTACTCGGCAGCAAGCGTAGCACATCGGGAAGGATCAGCTTTTTAGGAGTGTGAGGGAGGGAAGGGGCGACGCGAGAAATATAAAGGAAGGGAGATAGAGAGAGAGAGAGGTGTTACATAAATGGCAGGGAAAGGGAGGAAAGCTCGGGGGCGGGGTGCGCTAACTTGGCGTGGCGTGAGGCGGGCGCTGCTTCTCCTGGACTACTCAGCCGAGAGGCGTATCCCTTGGACGTTGGGTGAAGCAACTACAATACTTCCAAGGCTAATCTAATTGCACAAGTTCTGACGTGGTGAATGTGTATGTGTGTGTTGGCTGTGTGTGTGCGTGTGTTGGCTGTGTGTGTGTGAGAGAGAGAGAGAGCTCGGAAGATGACAGAAGAGGGAATGTGGTGGCGGACAATGGAGGAGAGAGATAATGAAGGTGACGAGGCTTGGGAGGTTTGGGTATGGAGAGATAGGGGAATAAGAGAGATGGGAGAGAGGGAGGATTATGACAAAAGAGAAGAAGGGGGAAGAGGGGGGAGAAGAGTTGGGAGAAAGGGAAGGAATAAGGATGAAGGAAGGAGAAACAAGTTCTACAGGAGAAAAATCTGAAAAAGAAAAACAAGGAGAGAAATGAGGACGATGATGGAGAGAGAAAAAGTAGAGAGGAGGTATAAAAAGGAATGAGAGGTGAAAGAGTAGGTAGGGAGAGCAAGGAAAGGATGGTAAGGAGAGAGGAAGAAGAGGGAGAGAGGATGGACGGAGAGAGAGAAGAGAGGGGGATAGAGAATGCAGAGGAAGTGGAGGAAGAGAATCCCTAGGGAAATGTGGTATGGCAGCTTCATAGCAAAGAGGAAGCTTAAAGGAGGGTGAATAAAGAAGAATGGGTGTAAAGGATGGAACGAGGGATGTTTGGGTTGCCCTAAATTTGCCTATGACGTACACTTCCTGTACACCTTTGCTCAGGAAGCGTTGATGAAGTTAGATTGGAAAGTTTTGGAGCTTAACAAAAGGTGATTAAATGAAAATGAGTAAAACAATGGATGTTTGGATTAATTTGAAACTTGGTGCGTGATTTCTAAAGTTGAAAAACTAGTACCCATTCATTTCGCGACGCGATAAATTTCATTTAAATTAGTTCAATTAATATTAACGAAAAGAGTTAACGCTAGCAATAAATAAATGGCTCAAGGTACGCTTTATTTAATATTAAGCATTATGTACTAATATTTTAATTATTGGCTACATAATTAGATAATAAAACAAGCGTCCCTTTAATTTAATCTGAATATATATAAATCGACGAAGAAATTTATTATTAAATTGAAAAGAGAAAATGCCCATTAAACGAATTTCATAACGGAGACTCAGGATTAGCAAATATTATGAACAGCTGAGAGGAAGTTTTAAAAAGAAATATAAAGTGATTGATATTTACCAAATTGCTATATAAGTAACACTAATAAAATTAATAAAAACAAGAAGTTCCTATTTTCCCTTAACTATATCAGTTTTAATATGAAATATATACAGTTTAAAAAGACCATTTTTCGTTAAAATTCATATTCGAGTCTCGTTACTTGCGTAAGGTTTATACGCGTTTTTCACTATAAGGTTATTCCTCCTTTCTCGAATGGGCCACGGTTAAACATTTTCCTTGAAGCAGTTATTATAAGCAGATGCCCAAATGGAATAGGAAAATCAAAGAGGAGAAAGCGAACATAGGCGAGAAAGAGACGGAGAGATCCCTCAGAGATATAGAGGGAGAGAGAAAAGAGAGATAGAGAGAGAGAGAGAGAGGCGGAGGTGAAATAACCATTGGAGCGTGAGAAGTCTCTGAGCCCACTCGATAGGAAAGGGGTGCTCGGGAGTAAGAGAAAGCAGAGAGAGAATGAAAGGGAGAGATAAAGCGAATCCGATAGACGGAGAGCGAGGGTGGTCGGTGGAGAGAATGATAATGAGAGATAAAGGAAGAGTGAGTGGGAAGGAAGGTTAAGGAGAGGGAGAGAAAGAGGAAGAAGAGCAGAGAGATGAAGAGAGATACGAAGGCAGAGAAGTAGAGAGAGAGGAAGAGAGAAAAGAGAGCAAGGAAGAAAGTGAGAAGAAGAGACGTGAAGAGAGAAGGGAAACGAGGAAGAACTGGGAGAGAGAGGAAGGGAAACAGAGGGAGGAATGGAGAGATGAAGAGAAAAAAATGAGAGGGGCGAGGGAGGGCAGGGGGTTAAAGAAACGGAGGGGAAGTGTGAAAGAGAGGGAATGCGTGGATAATCACCGTTTCGGAAGGAGAGCTGCAGAGGGATATACAAGATATCTCGCCACTAGTTCGCGTAGTTAATCACCTATCACAAAAGAAAGGCGCAGTAAGGGACTGCGTAGACGATTCGAGAATAGTGACCAATGAGGAAGGAGAGCTCCGGAGCAAGTACAGACTACAATTGGAGGGGTGGGGGCGGACTGGAATGGGGGTAGGGAGTTGAAGGGCGTATTAGGGTTGTTGTTTGAAGGAGCGTGAAATGCGAGGGATTTAGGAAGGGAAGAGAATGGAGAAGGAAGGGCCGCACGAAGAGATAGAGGATGGGCATGAGGTGGACAACGAATCAGCGGTATGACCTCGCACGGCCGCTTTTAATATTCGCACGACAGAAAGAGATGGATGAGAAATGAGTGAGAAAGGAAGACAAAGAGGAAGCGCGAGAGAAAACGGATGAAGAAATGACGAAAGCGAGAAACATAATGGAAAAGTGTACGCCATAAATGGAATACACAGAGATTTCAAAGGCGTTCTTTATGGGAAATATGTATGAAGCGGTATCAAAAGATTGCGCGATTCTCAAATTTTTATCACCGAAACTATAACTCGTAATTATGTTGCCTCGCGGGTTTTTGTGGCAAATTAAGTCCTATATCCGAATAAATGTTTTAATCAATACGTCACAGATCATACCTATAAGCGCTAGGGAGAGAATAATATGATATTTAATTGTAGCTTAATAGATACCATTTAACGAGATACGAGTATAAGTTTATTAAAGTATTTATGTAAAATGGAAGTTCTAATTGGCAGATGCAGTTGAAAAATCACAATTGGGAGCTACATTTTACTAAGGATCACCCCTACTTAATTTAATTAAAATCCGTCATGCGGCTTAGGAGACGAAAGTTACGACGGACGTACGGACGGACCAGACGCGCTCATAAGGCGTTCCGCTATTACCGCTTCGCTGGAAGAGAACGCCTACTAATAGATGGGAGAAAGGGACAGATAAAGGTACAAAGGAACGGATAAAAAAAGGAAAGGTAAATTTAGAAAGTAACGTAAAATGGAAGAAAGAGGGAGAGAAAGAGGTAGATAAGATAGAAAGAAGATGGTAGAGAGGGAGGAAGAGAAGACGGGCGAGAGGAAGGGAGAGAAAGGAAAAGAAAGAGAGAAAGGAAGAAGGGGGAGCGAGATAAAGAAAGAAAGAGAGAGAGAAAAAATATGAAGGGGATTGGATGAACGTGGACGTCATCGTCGCAAAAGAGAATTTTCCTTAGCGGGGAAGTATATGTGATAGTAAAGAGGAAGAAGACGACTCCTCCGAAGAGGATTGAAAACTCCTACAGATATTTTTCCAACCTAAGAAGATCCTCACGTGGGAGCTATTTTTTTGGAGAAGTCCATTATGGCGAGCTCATTGCGTTTTTAGAATTAAAAATCGCCTTATCGTGAAGGCGGAGCTTTTAATCTTTTTATCCGTCAAAAGAGGGCTAAAAGTAAGGCAATTATAGTCTTGAAAAGATTTTGAATTAGTTCGGTATCTGGAAGACTTAGTGTCACGTCGTACTTTTAAAACTGTCGAAAAGCTTAACGGCTCAATTAATTTTTTATACGTTAGTATAACGCTCATCAATGAAACGCATGGAGATGGACGAACCTGAAAAAATTCCGTAAAATGTATATTATTTATTTTATTGAACCATAAAGAGTTTTAATTCGAACTGCTCGTTATCTGACGTGTATATGAGAAACAAATGACAGCTATTATTGACAGAAAATGATCTCTTGCGCTGCTAAACTTGACAGTTGAATACAAGATAGACGCGTCAAAAATCAGAGCGACGGTCGCCGAAACAGTCTATTATGGTAAAATTCCTTCGTACACATCTTTCCATTAAAAGTGACACGAACCGGATCTTCTTTTAACAGTTCGCACTCCGACACGTCTAATCTCTATATCCCCCCGCGATCTAATAAATCACCTCGCCGCAACTCATCGCCCACACGCCGTCCTCCGAAGAACAAACCCCGGGGCGAACGAGACGCATTACGCATTAGCGCTCCGAAGTTCATGTTGAGCGATGAGACGCTACCTGCATTTGTTCCCCGTGACACGTCCCTTCCGTGAGAGAGAGAGAGAGAGAGAGAGAGAGAGAGAGAGAGAGCTTGAGAGAGAAAGAGAAAACCCTTAGAAAAAAACCCTTCCGTCCCTTCTTTTATTCTGTCCCAAATTCGGCGCCGCGCGAAAAGGCGTCCTTCGCATAACTTTCCTACCGAGCGATCCATTTCAATTACGACGCCCGTTTCGGGATTACCCAGGAAGATGGAGGATGAACAAATGAAGCGAGGGCGCCGTGCCGTAAAAGAGACGAGCAAGATTAATAAGGCCTTTGCATGGATGAAAAAGGCGGGGCGGGAAGGGATATAAGGTCGGTGGGGGAAGTGGGAAAGGGTGCGGCGCGAAGTGGGTTAGCTGTGCGGTGCGTGGGAGGGCGACGTGGTGGGTTGATACACGACCTAGAAGGAGGAGGGCTTGGTGGGGAAGAAGGATAGGGATTGTTGGTTGCAGGTGGGGTGGAGAGCGGAGAAGAGGTGGAGGACCGCTAGAGGCACGACTCTCTCTCTCTCTCTGGTCGTTACGCTGCCTCCGCAGAGGTCGAAAAAGGGCCGGCGGGAGGCGACCACGGGGAGGAGACCCCTTCCCTCTGGGTAAAAGGGGCCGCCTACCGACGCCCACTCTCTCACTGCCGCCGTGGTGATTATTTGTGGGGAGGGAGTGGTCGAGGAAGGTTTTGAATGGGAAGATAGCATGGTACGGGGGAGAGGAGGGGGGGGGGTGAAGAGATGGGGGAGAGAGGAGAAGAGGGGTAGCGTCCATGCGGTGGAAAGTTGGAGGACGGCAGGTCGAGTGGAGATACAGGACTTTTCAAGGTAAAGTGAACAGAAGAGTTTGATTCAAACTTATGTTACGTTTTTAAGCGTTGGGAAAGATTTTTCAGAAGCTATAATTAAGCCATCTCTGCCTGTTGAAGAACCACCTCTCTACTTCCATATTATTTTTAGAATCGTCTCATGGGGAATTTTGAAGTGCAAATAAAATACATTATGCCTTTTTCATGAGCTCGATAAATAACCGTAAAGTTTTTGGGACACGAGTGTTTGTGTGCATTCTGAAGTACTTGCAGTTCTTGAGGGTGAAAAACACAATTTTGTATTGAAACGTTTCCTGAAAGTGCCACGTGTTTCAAAGCATAGAGTTGTTAAAATATTAGTAAATCTTGCGAAGCCGATCAAATTTTAATATCTGAAAAGAATATTTTGGGAAATTTTCACCATTACTGTATGCAGCTGAATATAAATCTCTTGAACAATTAACTTCCATTGTCAAAACAAATATTTATAGAATTATATTAATGAATATAAAATCCTGAAATTTGCATATACTCGAAAAAATAGATCAATTTTCTTCAGAAAAGAGATCAGATTGAGTGCAGAATTTTACCATGAACATTTGAAAAATGACATTTGGAGTTTTAATTTTTTAAGTGTAAAACAAGCCAGTGATGCGAGATGGGCTCAAGCCTACATAATACATCCTTTTTGTGTGGGGCGTTAAGCCGCTTGACCCCTTGGCATACTTCATGATTGGGCTTAATTCGTCTCCAAGGCCGGCGTATGCATGCGTAGGCTTGAACGATCGTTATATCTCGTAAAAATGTCGATGGCAGTGATTGTGTTATGCGCACGTTTGGCAGCGACCATCAGGCTCACGCTCAAACTTACCATGAGTCAGATTATAACGCAGTTAAAAATCGATATTTAGGTCTCGATCAAAGACAGACCACAATTAAAGGCATAAAATATTAATTAACATATAAATAACATTAGCATCTGAAAAGGGGGGGGGTTGCGAGACACGGTGAAACAATGCAATATTAAATAAACAAAAACTCCTTCACCGTAAAAAGGAAGAGAATACACTCACGCTGCAGGTTGCTGGTAAACACCGTCGCAGGATCTAAGTCAAAAGGAGACACACGCACACACATATAAAAGCCACTCACACAGTAAACTCTAACAAAAAATTGAAACTAGACACCGATGTTTCGACAGCTAAGCTGTCGTCTTCTTTGGTTAGAGTTTACTGTGTGAGTGGCTTTTGTATGCTTCTGCATGTGCGTGTGTCTCCTTTAGACTTAGATCCTGCGACGGTGTTTACCAGCAACCTGCAGCGTGAGTGTGTGTATTCTCTTCCTTTTTACGGTGAAGGAGTTTTTGTTTATTTAACAGCATTCGCATCTATAAGCAAAAATGCAGGCATATTGATATTTGATTAAAACACACTATGTCACTAAGCAAAAAAATGAGAACGAGGTATTTAAAGATGAAATGTGGCTTTGTTAAAATTGAAAATGAAAATTAAAACAAAGAACAGTTTTAATAACAGACTTATTCCACATACCAAAATATAACAACGACCTGTTTCGATGAATAATCACCAACATCAGGTGTTGTTTTAATTTTTTAAAATTTTAACAACGCCACATTTCATCCATATTATTAATTCCACGGAGTCTTGGCCTCGTCTATTAATATTGTCGCATTTAAGATTACAACGCGAAATTTTTACACGAATAAAATTTTCCAGCCGAGTTGATGCGTGCTTCGTCGCACGTGCGCGTGCATGCATTATCCCAAAAGATTTACAACCTGCCGCCGGCCCTCAAATCTAACGAGACGCAATGCCTTTCACTCACTTTAAGGTACGGGCAAATTTAGACCGCCGAGATAAAAGCCTTAATATAATTTGAGCAGGTAAATTGCGGTGCTGGACCTTAAATAGCTAGGGAAAAATAAACTGTGCTCGCCGAAGGGTGAGTAATTTGATAATGCGGGAATGAGTCTGGGATTCGGAGATGGGGGAGGAAGGGAGAGGGATGTGTCCGTGATGGTCGCTGCTAAACTCCCCCATTCTTCCCCTTCTCTCTTCATCTCTATTCCGAAAGCAGGCGGACCATTAACTTCGAACAGTGACGGAGGTCTGGACCCAGGAGGAAGAGGAGGGGAATGGGGAGAGAAGGAGAGAGAGAGGACTTCGTAGAAATTTGCGGGCAGAGAACAGGAAAGAAGAATCAAACGAGAAGGCTAAAAATCACCAGGAAACAACGTTCACGCAGGCTTCATTCTGTTACGCCATAATTTCCCGAGAGTTTTGCAAGTTTCTCGAGTTAACGATAAGCGGATGGCTTCGGTAGAGGTTGCTTGACCACGAATTGGTTCGGAACAAAGTGAATGCGGTCTCTCGTGGAGCTCCGATGATTCTATGTATATATATATATATATATATATATATCTGCATACATATACATCATAAGTTAAGGATGCCTTTGGTGTGCTGTCCTGTGAACGAAACTTCTAGTTTCTCGCGACATTTGGGAACTTTGGTCGGCCAATTTACTGCAGACCTTATCAGAAATTACGCCCCTTTAGGTTTTCGAGATTGGAGAAGTTGTGAGCTAAATATCTGCCGGATAAACCCATGAAATTGATTATTTTTTGTTCAGTAATAATGTAAGAAGTAACGATGTTTCACGTGAATTTTGCTTAAGATAATAATATAACCTAATATAACTGAGATGAACAAAAATATGATGTAGCCTCTATAGCAATTAAAATAACCGCAATTATCGTATTTCAATTATTTATTAATGTGCTCTTGAAATTATATTGCCTATTTGTTAATTATAAATGTACTGTTGGTTGCATTCCAAAACTGTTTTTTGCTATCCTCACTGTCGAAATTTTTATTGGCTCAGTATTAGGTTTTAATTACTGCAAGAACAGGTTCTGCGTCATTTACATACATGGAATTATTGAAAAACACGTTTTTGTCATATTTATGAAAAGGAAAAATACGAAGCAAACATTCATTAAAACGGGCTAAAGAGATGTCGGCCTTTAGTGAATTTAATTACTTAAAATTTGCCAACTACATGGTGCGTGTAATGTATTTTTCTATTAAATAGAACTAAATGATGAAATAAGGAAACTGTTAATTCCAAAATCAAACGAAAAGATTTCGTTAAAAAAATGAAACAATTGATCATGACACATGGTAAAATATAAACATAATAAAATTAGTTATCTTACGCAAAAGCAACATTTTTATTATCATTCTCTTTTAAAAACGTTATTTCGTAGTGAATGGATAAAATTATTTTCTACTTGTGGGTTGAAATAATTTTATTCAGAAGTCGGAATAAAAAATAGAGGTTCAACTTTTAAACAAAATATTTTCATACGAAGAAAAAACATTTCTGTTTTGTAGAAACAGCATAATTTAAAAGAGAATAATAACTCAGTCGAGAACGTCGGAAGGAGTCGCGATATCCTTAGCCTTAGACTTTCCACTGAGCAGATGTGTAGATTTGTCTGCTTGATCTCGAGGATGTCTTGAAAGGGTTTGCGAAGGAATTTAATCGGACGAATTTCTGTTTACAGCATCTCTGAAGTAAACATCGTGGTTTTATTTAAGTACGCCTCTTTTGAAAAATTTTAACTACTCATCATAAAAAGTTGTTTTTCTCTTTCCTGAGGAGTCGACTGCTTGAGAGATTGAAACACCAAACCAAAGGAGATTAAAACGCAAAATAAAAGAAAAAGCTAACACAGGAGGGGCGTGAAGCTTAAGACAATAAGGAAGACATGGACTTTTATTCTTATTAGGCAAGAGAAGTATAAAAAAGACTGCTTTTATTCTTGTGCCAAGACGGGAGCTGAAAGCGTGTTCACACACACATATGCCGTATCGTTCTGATGCAGCGATCGCCATTTCCCCTTCTCACTCCTTGTAAGAATATTAAGAAAACATTCGAGAATGCGGTAAATAGCCGCATCTCACCTCTCCACAGCAGAAGATAGAACACATCGCGCACGTTCGTGTTTGGCAGATTTCTAATCGAGCGAAGATCTGCATCCCTTTTTATCCCAGCGAATGCAGGTGTTGCCGCGCGACTAATTCTAGCCCAAAGCAGAAACGAAAAAAAGATCCAAGAGAGTTTTCGTTGCAAAAAAATGTAAACGGTTAACAGCGAGTCCCTTGTTTTTCATCCGGAGTCTGGGATGGTAAGTCCCAACCGTCCCTCTCCCATTTTATTCTCTCCCACCCTCATGATCCCTCCCCCGCTCCTCTCTCCAATCGCTGGTGCTTAGGTGCACGTGCGGACGGAGAGGAAGAGGCGGGATGAAAACGAGAGGGTGGGAGGGGGGCAGGGCGTAGGCGGGGAAGCTGACGCAGTCGTTGGCAGCTAGGAGGATAACGAATGGGAGGAGGAGTCGGTAAAGGCGCAGGGAGTGGGAAAAGGAGGAGGAGAGGTGCCAAGAGGAGGGAGGGAAGAGGGGAGGATGTTGGCAAGAGGAGTTCAGTCGTTTAAAGGGAAAGAAGGTAGGGAAATACTACACACGGATTCAGAAGGCTGATAATTGAGAGATAGCATATCGAGAAGGTCCTCTTTACATCCATCCGTCCCATCTCAAACAACCGCTATCAATTATTGCCCACTCTCGCCTCCTTTTCTCGCGATTTATCATTTTCCTCGACGCTGCGTGTTTGATCAACGCCTCTATCATTTCATCCAACCCTCTTAATCTACCGATACAATGCGACTGGAATCGGTATGTTTTATGGTGTATGACGAAAGAAACGCATCGTTTCAGGATCTATTGAGAAGATGCGAGTTTCAGCAAAACATGGAAATAAACTGTAATTCTGCTAAGGACTCTAACCGATGAAGCTTATGTATTAATAATAAAAGATTTACGTTTTGTAACTTTTTAACCCTCCCCTTCGAGCATTAATTAATTCACCAACTACTGTATTTTGAAGTTTTGAGAGTTAATTACGATAGGATTAACTTTTATTTAATTTACGGTAGCACTCAAGCCAATTATGTAACTGCAATCGCTGTGATTAATAAACTGTCATAACCCATTTGGAATGAGAATTTTCTATATTATTATTTGGAATTAAATACTTTATTAATAATTTTCTACATGGTTTTCCGATCTTTTCAATTATTGTTTACTTGAATCTATCCATAAATACACAATCCCTGCTTTTATATTTACAAATACATTTATACGTAAATTCCCAAAGTGACGACAATATGTTTTTCTTGGACGCCGCTCACTTTACAGCTAAAACTCTTTAATTTCATCTTCTATTTATATATATCCTATCAAATATGTTTTATCCATCTCCTTTTAATCCGTCCTCATACAATCTCAATGCCGTATTTCCTCTCTCAATCTACAGAATCATCTCCATCAGCGTTCCTTCTTTTTTCTACCACAGAATTCTTCTTTATCTCACTTTCTCGTCCCATCCTTTCTCTCTCAGCCCCCTTCTAACTTCTATAGAACCATCTTCTTCAGAGTCCCTTTCCTCCTTCCCTTCGTCCTATTCTCTTTCATTCCTCTTCATCTGTCCGCCTTCCTTTCGTTCTCATTCCCTCTCTCAAATTCCTTTCCCTCTCCCTCCGTCCTCTCCTTCCCCGCCCAACTCCTCTCTTCCTTTCCTCCTTCCCCACCCGTTCTGATGGAGACCATAATTCCTTCCCTAACACCTGAACCCATTGCTTGCACTGAGGACGAAATGTCACCCCGGTGATATTTGAACTCTTAAATGCACCTGCGTTAGAATTTCTGGTGCTTGCAAATAATGTCCTACCCTTTATTTGGAGATTTGATCTATTAAAAATAATGTTTTCAACAAATATATCATTCTTACATTCGAGAAATATTACAGAAACTACAACATACAATTGTTTATTTTTGGACGTTGTAAGAGTAGCAAAATATTGTGCATCAGCGATTCAATTAAGAGTTGTTAGCATTGAAATAACTGAAAAGAAAGTCAGATTTTATTTATAATGTTTTACTTTCCTAAAAAACATTTTGTTTAATCGAATAGGAATAATAAAAATTTTATTCAAGGGATTTAACATAAAAGAGAAATTGCGTTGAACTGTTATGAGAATTTATCTTTTTTATCTTATTTAAATTAAACGTCAAAATGGAATAATGTCGCGGCGTCTTTTATAGATTCCCATTAATTAAGATCGAACATTATACCGTCTCTCAAAAATTTCAAAACTGCCGTCGGACACCTTCTTTATTGGAAAATTCCCGAGGAAATATGGAAAAAAATAAATTGGGGCTTTCATTAAAAGATAAGGAAAACTATAAAGCTCAATCGCCTGGGAGGAATACATCGTCTAACCTATATATATATATTTTTTCACTTTCTTCCTCGACGCGCGCGAGAAGTAGTTCCTCTTCTATATTTCTAGACAGAGAAGGGGAAAAAGGCAACTCCCCCCTCCCATTTATCGTTACATCGATAAGAGTGGAAAAAAGGCCTTTTGTGTGTAGAGAGAGCGAAGTAGTCGAGGAGGGAAAGGGGAGTGGGAGGGAAAGGGGGGGGGAGAACGAAATAGAACTGACCTCAAGTAGTAAAAGGGAGGAAGGCAGTTGAAATAGGGAGGGAATGGAAGGAGGGGGAGGAGGAGGAAGGGGGAGGGGGCACACGCTATGCATTATTCACCGGCGGGACGAGGTCCATAATATCCTCTCTCTCTGGTTCCGACAAAACCCGAGAAATAATTTATGAAGTTTGTTGTACCAAGTACTGGAAAAGTTGGAGAGGTGAGGTAGATGAAGGGGGAAGGGAAAGTGAGGGAGAGAGAGAGGAAGGGGGAGATAAAGGGGCGGGGAGAAGGAAAAAGGGAGATGTTGGCACAAAACTGCATACCTCGTTATTAGCCGCCGTAAAAAGGACGCCGAGGGTAAGGCAAAGTGGAGGAAAAGAGTAAATAAGACGGGGTATGAGGTCTGTAAAATAAAAGACAAGGGTGAGGGGGGGGTGAAAAAAAACAAATGTAGGAGTAATGGGAGATGAAAGGGGTTAAAAGGGTGCGGGGTCGTGGGAAAGGTGAGGGATGGAGGTGAAATGGGTCGTGCTGGCGTTATTACGGGACCGCAAACATTATCAATTTAGAGATTTTATACGAGCGAGGTATCGATGCCATTCGTGTATTGGTTCATCAGGAAGGGTGAAGGAAGTCGTTCGACCCTATACTATACTGTACGTTTTTAAGCGCACAAAGCCATTCTACTCTATCGCCTATGAGAAGTTTATATATGCATAAAAAGGTTATTTATTCATTCGAGAATCAAGAAAACAGCTATAATTCAAGAAATAAATCAGAGGGAAAATTTTTGTGATTTAAGTTTTATGTTATGCAAAAATATTAGCTTAAAAATCTAAAATGAAACGCTGTGACCACTATAATGCTGGATACATAAACGTTCTCTCTGCGGTATAATTCCTGATGCAGACTAAAAACTTCTTGCGAGATGTTCTGAATTATGTCCCTCATTTTTACCTTTATTTCGTTTCAAGTACAGAGATATGTAACGCACAAGTTTTTTAAATGTAAACCCAAATGAAATAACCAGAATGAATCAGATCTGTGGTTCGAGGAGGCTATAATGTTTCGGAAACAAAGTGGCATCCAAGCAGTAGGCTAAGCTCATTCATGCTCTACTGTAAATTTCATTCTCTGTAAGGTGCCCTACAAACTCATAAATATTTTTTATGTACCGCTCCGGTATCATTGTTTCCATAGACAGTGGCTTTAATCACTTCAAACACCAAATACCCTTGAATGTAGTGGACTTAAGTGCGTCGAATATGGTTGTTAACTTAACCATGAATGTGTTTTTAAATAACAGACCACAAAGATAGAACAATGATTCTTTTATAAAATGACATCCAGAACATCAGGAAGGTCTCTTACAAGCCTTAGTAGCCACCCACAGTAACACGTGCGTTTCTCTTTATCTGGCACCGGTAACCGTTGCACTGAATGAAATTTATACAGGTGAAGATTAAGCTTCTTGATTGCACCCGTTGCGCAATTTTTGTGATACGTAGACATATCAAGGAATTGTTGGGCTTCGTACCTATACTTCCCGCGGTTGCTCCATCTTTTCTTTTCATAACTTTGGGTTGACAAATGATTTTTCATATACATACTTTTTCTGAATCGCTTCCATAATTTCCGTATTAGTGCTGACTTTGATGGTTTATTTTGGTCTTTAAAGCAACACTGTTACTAAATCTGATACAATTTAAGTGCACACACCTTTTTGCATGCTCAGCGACATTGCGAGAAGGGAGGTGGAAGAAAGTAGAATGGGGAAAATAGAGAAGTAGCAAAGCTTTAAATTATAAACGGACTAAGACAAGAATAAGGAGCATTACTGATAATATCACCCATGAAATACTGCGTTTTTTATCGGAAAATATCCTCTGAAAAGTCACATTTATGTGTCAAACATTGCGGTGGCCATTTTCAGAATTTTATTTACGATACTTTAAATAAATATCTTTGCATAGCATTAAACCTGAATAATAAAATTTTATATTCTCTCATAAGAAACAACCTTTTTGTGTTTCTCGAATGAAATAATCATCCTGTGTATCTCCAAATTCCGGGTGCTACATCAGGTAGGCACACGAATGGTGAAGTGAGATTCCAAGAATTATTAATTAATTGACCTTTGATTAGTTATTCTACAAACTGTTTTATAGAAATATTTTAGGAACTTTTGCATTTTTAACAAATTAATAACATTTGTTGTGTCATAAAACACCAAAGACAGATCTAACATAATTTTTCGTTCACATCTTTCGCATTTTATAAAATTTCTTGAGATCAATTAAATTCAAATCGATTATCGCTTTTTTATTAGTAAATTTAATCAATTAAAATAATTTTACATACTGATATAACGCACAAACCATAGTTTATGAACATGGTTGAGCAAGTAAAACGGAAAGGTAAAAAATTTCAATTTATTAACATAAAAAGTTTGCTCCCTAATTTAAGTTTTAAGCTCTTTGGGACAAGAAAGATACTCAAAAACCTAACTCATTTTTTGTCAAAGGTAGCTCCAAGTTCCTGCTAAAATGGAATTTTAATTAATTTTTGCGATAATTATGGAATGGGTATATTTTAGAAAGAAATAACATTTAGAGGGAAACGGACGAAATTCGCAGACGATTGCGACGTAAGAACACGCTAACAATGCACGGGTTCCAGTTAAGTCACTTCCAGCGTCATAATGTTTTAATTAAAATTTCAATGGAAGACGTTCTAAGCCCTATCTCGTTTCTATCGTACATGACAAAAAAGCTAACGCATGCGCAAGACGTAAACACAGCGGTGGATTAATGAAAAGTGAAGCAACTATCAGTAAAAATGAGGAGCAGAGGAAGTTTAGAATACAAAAAGCGAGTTAAAAGTAGAAGTGGAGACAAATAGGAACCAGAAATGGAATGAGAGAGATAAGAATTCAAACTTTAATGTGTTGAATATTGCTCGAGGAGTAGAACTCCACATCATACGGGGAACGTGACAAGGATGAGGAAAAAACAGCCTAAAGAAGGTGAAAGTTGCAATTAATGAGTCGAGAGGAGTTTAGGGACAAGAAATGGAGCGCGGAAAAGAAAAGTGGGAATGGGAAGGCAGGAGGATGAGATGGAGATGAAGTTGACGTGGGTTGAGTCGTGAAAGTATGAGCCACTGTCGCTGGCTCCATCTGTTTCCACACGGAAAGAAAAAAATTTACCCCCCTAAACCTCACTATCTCCTTTCCTTCCTTTATCTCTACCATCCTTTTCTCTGAACCTCATCACTATCTTTCGTTACTATTTTTATTCCGCTTTTTCTCTAGTTTCTTCGATCTTTCACTCCCTTTATCAAATAATGTAGCTCCCCAAATCGTCCATCTCTCCCTCTTCTTTTCGCCTAATGATTCCCTATCTACTTTCCTTCATACTCCCATTTCTCGTTTCCTCTCCACATCAATACATACCTTCCTCTATCTCTTCTTCTCTTCTATCCATCTCCGCCTACAAAGAATTTTTGAGGTCACTCGCTCTTCGCATTTACTCTCACTCTGTTTCTCTCCATCTCTTCCCCTCTCTCTGACTTTTTCTCTCACTCTCTTCACACTATATCTTACGACGTCACAAACCTCGAAACGGCGGAATGTTCTGTCCCTTTTCCGACCATTTCAGCTATTGTTACGTTTCCATTAATCTCAGGAGTGACCGCTTAGAGGCGACTGTAGCTTCCTGTCTTGACAGGGAACTCAGTTGCCATTTTATTCTGTTGCCGTACTTGATAAATGCCACGTAAAATATTTTTCTCCTTAATACGCGCTAAAAAAACTGAAAAGTTGCGAGATTTACCATGCTCAATTGTGATTTCTGTAACGCACAAGTACATTGAGACGTTTACGTCGCATTTTTTTATTATTATCGACAATATTTTCCCAGATTATATTTATATATGTTGTATTTAAATGCGAGAACAAGAATTTTTAATGAGTAGAATTCTATAAGCTTAGAGTTGAAAATTTTTGCTACATATTATATCGATATACAGTTTATATGCTCATGACGAATTTAGGCATTATGTTGTTTCAGGGCTTTTGGACTTCATATAAGCATGAATTATAAATTTCTATTTTTAGTCAATTTTTATGCCATGGAAAACTACATTCTTTTATATCCTACATTCTCTTCGGTTTTCAGTAATCCATTAGTTACGACGGAATTTGGCTTGTGCGGAAATATTCTCATGAGACATTGTTGTGAACCATACGATTCAGATTTAGCTAAGATGAATTTTATTCTAGTTCTGAATAATAAAAAGATGTTTTCATAAAGCTATTTATAAAACAACACTATACGAGTATTGTCCTCACGGTGTCAGAAATTGTGTGAGATGCATTTCAATGCATAAACCACGTCTTGTAGATAATATCATACTCTTATATTGCCCTAAACAAAAATTTTTATCATCTAGCATAAAGGATTACTTACATTTCTGTTTTAGAATGAGTAAAAAATGATTTCTCTTGCACGTCTTTAATATCAGCCATAGATTCTATATTGCGGTAAAGCTAAATGGACTAATAACTTATGATATTGAGAAATAGCTAACTCATGCCAATTCGACGTGAACTTGTGAGGGCGAGAGAGTGTTTGAGTGTACGTGTGTGCTCCACATCGAAAAATTATTCCTTAGGGCAGGAATACCCAAAATTTTTGGTGTTGCGAGCACCAACTAATTTCTTAGAACATATTACAAGCGCCACTACACCTTAAAAAAATTGGGAATAATTAAATATTAAATCAAACCAACGCCAATGTTATTAAACTTTTAAAAAGATAACATGCGAGCAAATTAAATCACTGGGCTAGGAATTTTAGCATCATAGACGAGCGTGGCGGTGCTCGTGAGCACCAGGTTGGGAATCTCTGTTTCAGGATAAAGGGATTAGTTATTTATTTATGAAAAATGTCAATATTTGACCAATTTACAAATTTAAACTCATAATAATAGAATCATTATTGCTTTTCAGCATATTTAATCACACCTGATTCTTTATTCATCAACAATGAATTACAGAGCGGTATTTGGGTCACCGAATTTGAATATTGTGGAATTTATTTCAAATCAACTTATTATATGATAACCTTTATTCCAACTGGTTTGTAATTTTTTGTCAAAAAGAGAGATATGAACTTTAAAAAAATAAATTTTAACATAAAAAAATAGCTTTTAAAGATAGATCTTTAAGTCCATTAGTCACCACAATAAGATCGAAAAATCACCAAAAGCTGACACTATCGGATAAGGCAATAAAATTTAACTGAACGCTCTGTAATTGCAGTATTGCATACATTTAAGAGGGGCATTGCGTTTACATTACACAAGAGACGCGTAAGATGATGTGCTTTCCCTTCCTTCTCGTTTTGATTTAAAAATTTTCCCCTCCTCCACGTGCTACCATCCTGATTACACTTTTTAGGATGCATAACCAGAACCCTTTAAGGCGGAAAAGATTAAGAAAGATAAAAAATACAACAGTCGGGATTAAGAAAGAGGTGGGTGCTCCCCAATCCCAAAAAGGTCCAGCATCCAAGCCCACATAACTTTTTTCCCTTTCCCTTTTTTTCCTTCGTCTTCCTCGCCCGACATTCTCATTTTTTCCTCGCTCCTTTAAAAAAACGCTCTCCCCCTTGTTCCTTTCTACGGCGGTACGCGACAGCTTTCTTAAACGTGAAAAAAAGCCCCCGCTTATTTGCTTCCGCTTCACCTTCCACGCTCCTCGGACACCTCCTTTTTCTCATTTCTGTTTCCCCTCCCTTTCTCTATTCCTTCCATCCTTCCTCTCCTCTTCCTCATCCTCCGATCTTTCCATTTTTCCTGCTCACTACTACGCACCCTATATTATTCTCTCTTCTCTTCTCGCACCCTCGCCCTCTACCTCCTCTCATCCATTCAAAAACTCTCCCTCCCTTCCCTGTAACTACATCCCGTTTTGCCCCTCTCAAAACCCTTATACCCACCCGCTTCCTTATCTCCTTACGTCCCTTCGACCAAAAAGTACACGCACGCACTCGCCTTGCAGGAAACTCATTACTTCCGAATTAATGAATATTTGATGTATTTTAATTCGAGAATAAATTTATTAGGGCTCCTCGTTTTAATTTTCAACGGATCCCGAGAAAACGGTTCTTTTTTCTTTGGGAAAAGGGGAGATGTGCGGAATCGGGGAAAAGTGATGGGGGAGAAGGTGAAGAGGAGAAAAGGAGCGACGGGGAGGGAAGAGATGGGGGAAACGTGGACGAGAGGAAATTGAAAGCGGAACGGGAATCAAATAGATAGAGAGAGAAAGTGGAGGGATCGAGAAACAGAGAAAGACTGGAGGAGATATTTTGTGGGAAAAGAGGAAAAGAGAATATACGGTGTGTCAGAGGAAGATATAATAGGGCTTGAGAAGATGAAGTGAGATAGGAGGCAAAAACGAAGGGCGAGACAGAAGAAGAGAGAGGGAAAGAGAAATTGGAAGAGAAATAAAGAAAGAGAGAGAGGAAAAGAGAGAGAGAGAGAGAGAGGAAGGAGTCAAAGATCGAACTGGAGAAATGCTGAATGGGGAGAAAAAGGCGGAAGGGGAGACTGAGGCGTTTTTCCTAACAATGTTAACTCAATCAGGATTTTCAAATAAAAACCTTCTTAACGTACAAGTTCGTTCATCTAATACTCAATCAAAAGGATTATTTAATCAATGCGGCAGTTAAAATAATGTTTTCTGCAGAATTTGAGTCTTTAAGTCATAATTTGAAAGAGAAATTCTCGTGGTAAGAGAAATTGTAATTTTCACTTAAGTTTACTTTTTACGTGTCTTTTTACTGCAAATTGACGACAAAAATATATTTTGATGTTTTCGTTGTGGCGCAATGTTATAGAGAGATAACGTTTTGTATTACAGATAAGAAAATTAAACGGAAGAAGAAATGCTCTTCAAATAAATTTAAAAAATAACATCCTTTAATAAGATGTGCCTTTTGTGACAAAGTCAGAAAGGAGATAAACGGAATCGTCAAATAGAGAGTTGATGAAAAATGAATAAATCTTTTTCGAGAGACAGAGGCTATCGAATGAATTAAACGACTCGAATTGAAGGGAGGAGGGACACATTTCGAGGACGAATGAAAAAAGAGGAACGCCTCGAGTGATGTATCTCGCGACTGTATTTTAGGCTCCATTTGAAAGATCCGAAACCATCGTAACTCGACGCTACGGCCGGATTGAAAAATTAGGCTAAGAAAAATAAAGAGGGAAACGAAAGGGAGACGAAATATAGCGGATCGAGTCGTAAAAGAAGAACGGTAGAGCGTAGCATAAAAGGAGGAAGTAATAAGCGAGGAATGAACCGAATAAAAAAATGGGTACGAAGGCAAAGAAACGTTCGAAGGGCGAGAGTAAAAGAGGAAAATAAGGAGAGGGAAATGAAAGAAATGGCGGAGGAAAAAAAGAAGAGTGGGAAAAAAGAACGAGACGGAGAGCGTTAAGAAGCTCGTTGAAAACTAAGAGTTATGGCTACGATAAGGAATTTTCGTGAAAATGCGAAAAATGGATAAAATGAAGGAAGAATTGAGTTAATGAGAAGTTTTTTCCCCTCTCTCTGCGAGAAGGAAAGCGATTTTACTGAGAAGGCGGCTCGCGCGCGATATATGAGAAAGGGGCTGAGGTGATACTAACCGCATTCTCTTAGGTTTTAGATTGCTTCGGTAGCAGTTTTATCTCCTTTCCTTATACGCGCGCCTTTCCTACTCCCCCCTCTCACTCTATCTCAGTTTTCTCTCTCGGCTTTCCTTCCACTTGCAATAAGGAGGAAACAAGGAGGGTATGAATCATACGGAAAGCCATGTAAGTGTTTCAGCGACCTGACTCCCGGTTTGTAAATTCGAGTTTCATTTAATACCGAAACCGTGCGTGGCTCACATATTAAAATCTGTATAAATTATCGTTAATTGCTTCTGAAAGGCGGGCGCGTATGCCTAACTCAATTACCGCCCTAATCAGAGTAGTTTATTACGGCGGGTTAAACACGGGAGACAGTGTTACCGAAATCTTTTATTGGCATTCAAATAAAACCTGAAATCTCTCAAGATGCATGTTAATAATTTAGTTTTATCCAATACATTTTCCTTTACCTTTTGTGACATTTGCCATAAAAGAAATAAAATAATCAAAATGTCAAATTTGAAAAATATTTCTTCCATACCTAAATAGCTTTAATTATTTCCTTTGTAACTGTGTTACATGGTGTTTAATATGGAATCGTTCAAAGTAGAGACAACGTTAATTAATTATTTTTGAAAGTAATGAATAGAATTTCACGAGTGTCACATTAATGAATTAAAATTCATTTGATCAACTATTTAATAGATTCGTGGCCACCAATACATAAAATTGAGCAAATTAATTTACTTACAAGGCAATAACGTCTACTCGATATTAAAATTAAACATTAGCTAGAGTCAATATGGCAAGGAACTGTAACTATTAATAGTACTATAATGAAATAAGGCTTGTGTTAAATAATTTTAAAAACATTCTCAACACTTTATACATAAATAAGTTACCCTTGGATAAAATAAAATTTACGTTCAAATTCTTTAAAAAGGTTAAAAATAATTCTATTACAAAGCAATGTGTGCGACGAAGCAGAATATCGTTATTAAATCATTATTATCGGTCGGAAAGCTAAAGTATCAAAGCTATATATATGAACTCCTTTTGAGGCATCCATTGATTTGGGTCGTTTAATGACAAAAGAGAGACTATTAGTGTAGAAAACGATAGCGGAAAAAAGGGGGGTGAGCGAGAGCGAGGGGGGGGGGAGAATTTTCCTTGGCAAAGCAAGAACGCGGAATAATGTATAAAGGTTATATGCATAATAGGAGGAAGACTACGTCGCGGAGGGCGTGGGAGGAATTTGGAGTGTTTAAAGGAGGGTGAGGGATAAGAAGGTGGGAGAAGAGAGTGGGTATGAAAGAGGGTGGGAAGGGAAGAACATGAAAGAGAAAGAGAGGGCGCTTGAGGGAATAAGAGCTTTTCAAGGAACAGAGGCTCAGAATTTAAAATTCACTTCTTAATCAGAGAGAAAGATAGAGAGAGGGGGAGAGGTGAAGGGAAAGGGAAAGGAAGACGAAACGAATTATTGCTCTTTTTAATTCTTACCACCGCCGTCCGCCTTATTTTTTCTCTCTCTTTCTCTTCAATTCTCAATTTCCCAACCACCACCCTCCGCCTCTTCCCCTTCCATTAAAAATCTCACTCTTCTCCCTACGTTGCCACATTCTCACCGCTCAACTGCCTCTTTTTCTCAACTATTTAGCGTCTTTCTCTTCTTTCATCTTTTCCCCTCATCATAATTGTGAATTATTATTAGAATTGACGATATTATGCTGTAATATCACGCTGTAAACTTAGCAAATTGTAGATTGTTCAGATGGAAGAGGGAGCTATTTAACCTCGACCTCGCCAATGAAAACATTTTTCTTTCTTTCTTATCCTCGTATCCTTCTTTCCTTTCTTTCTGTAAATCCATTTTTCCCGTCTATGCTCCTCTAATATCTTCTCGTGTTCGTTATCCATTCCTCTCGAAACGAAGGCAAGAGTGAGACATCAAAAAGTTATCAGGAGCGTGGGGGGAGCAAAAGTCCAAAAATGCATGGGGGAGGGAAATATAAGCACGTGCAGGAAATGACGTAGTGGCAGTTTAGGGACATAAAGACGGAAATAAAGACAAAAGGCAGTAAAAGTCTCGTGGATAAGGTATGAGAAAAGAGGGTGGAGGAGGAGGGTGGAAGTCATGGGCGGGAGGAGGGTTCAAAAGGGAGACAAGACGGAAGAGAGAGAGAGAGAGAGAGAGAGAGAGAGAGAGAGAGAGAGAGAGGCTCGGAGGGAAAGGAATGTATTCGAACATAAATTTACTTTAGTGGAGGAAAATGCAAAAGGGGTTCCCTTTTTATTTTTGGCTCAAGAACAGCAAACCTAACTAAACCTCGCACGTGTTCTTATCTTGCTCGCTTAATGTATCTTACGGCGGAGGTCATGAAGTGTTATCACTTTTAAGATTATTTATCTCGGAAAAGGTTTAATGCAGGCAGTTAACATATTTGCTTATTCCGCTGAAATATGAAAGTGGAGGGTGATTTTCCTTGACTTCGTTGAAATAAGTGAAAAGCATTTCGTGGAAAGAAAAAACCTTCGAAATTCTGAAAGGAAAATTAGGCCGCCTTAGGTGAGATGAAAGTAAGGATTTTGCAATAAAAATCTTTTAATGGTTGAAAATTTTTGTAATTACGAATTATTAATATGAATTTCACGATTTGAGTGCGGCCTGTAGAAGACTTATCGATTCGATTTAAACGGATACATCCTAGAAATTCAAGTTCGAAATAACTCTTGACTTCTTTAATTTATACATATAACGAACTCCATGCAGAGAAAAAATATTTTGGAAATCTTCTGATGACCGATAATTGAGTTTCGACTTGATGTAGTTTGATTCACATCGCAGAAAAATAGTAAATTTTTACAAAACAAAAATAGGAATTTCCTCCTCTAAGATCTTGAAAAAATAGAAAATGCTCCGGGCCCGACGGAAATCACTGAACGATACAAAATGTTCGAAGAAATAAATGAACGGAAATATCGAAGACGCTGCGAAATTTGGACATTTCAATTTTTCCAGAGAAAAGAAAGGCATATAGATGAGATTTTTCATCAAAAAGCAGCGAAGAGAGAAGAAAAAATGTATATTAATTTATCAAGAAGGAAAAAATCGGCGGATCGGAATGATTTGTAATCGATTGGTTTAAAAGGGATAAAAAAATACATTCGAGAGAGAGAGGTTCAGTTCCAATTCGTCTCTACACCTCTTCTCTACCTCCTCTTCCTCGTTCGTCTTGCCGCTCAATCAATCGCGAGTTATCCCTTTCTATTGCCCAAGCGCTTTCGCATTAATCACTCATTCATCCGTGACCGAAGAATTTGCATGGCAAACGAGGCAAACGACTTCGGCCTTTTTTTCACCCCTCTTGGCTCCGTCGCGCAGAATTGCAAACATCCCACACGGTGCGATTCCCGACCTCCCTTTCCCTCCTCCACTTACTCCTCCACTCCTTCCTCTCTCTCCCTTCCCTATCTTACATTTTATCTCCTTCTCCATCCCTCTATCCAATTTCCTCTTCGTCTTCCGCCCTGCTTCCGTACAGTTTCACGCAAACTAGGGCGGCGGAAGAAGAGAAGGAATGTAAAGGAGAGAGAGGGCTAGTGAGAGAGAGGGGGGGAGTGAGAGATAGAGGGAGAGAGAGAAGGAGAGAGGGAGGGAGAGAGAGGGGAGGAGAGAGAGGTGAGAGAGAGGGGAGAGAGAGGGGAGAGAGAGAGTAAGAAGTAGATTGAGTGAGAGGGAGAGAGAGGAAGGGACGAGAGGGAGGGGGAGAGATAGAGGGAGAGAAAGGGGGAGAGAGAGGAGGAGAGAGAGAGGGGGACAGAGGCAGAGAGAGGGAGAGAGGAAGAGAGATAGAGGGAGAGAGAGGGAGGGAGAGAGAGGGGGGTAGAGGGAGGGGAGGGAGAGAGGGGAGGGAGAGATAGGTGAGAGAGAGGGGGGGAGAGAGAAAGAGTAAGAAGTAGATTGAGTGAGAGGGAGAGAGAGGAATGGGGGCGAGAGGGAGAGAGAGAGGGAGATATAGAGGGAGAGAGAGGGGGAGAGATAGAGGGAGAGAGAGGGGGGGAGAGAGAGGGGGGAGAGAGGCAGAGAGAGGGAGAGAGGAAGAGAGATAGAGGGAGAGAGAGGGAGGGAGAGAGAAAGGGGAGAGGGAGAGAGGAGAGAGAGAGTAAGAAGTAGATTGAGTGAGAGGGAGAGAGAGGAAGGGGCGAGAGGGAGAGAGAGAGAGGGGGAGAGAGAAAACTGGAGAGGGCTGAGAGGGCGCTCAATCACGTCGAATACGAATACGAAAAAGCTATTTGTAAAAAGAATCACATTTTTAATACAAAGTCGCGAATCGACAATCAAGATCCGAAGGATATTACCGTATTCCGCCGCGGAGAAAGAGGAAATTGAGAGAGAGAGAGAGAGAAAGAAATGGAGAAAGAAAGACGAAATGTCGAGCCTATCGTGGCGGAAGTCGGCGATTGTAGTAGATTATTTCTGCCTCACACAAACAAATACCGAATATGGATCGATGCTTGTGAATGAATGACGCCGTCCGATTCCGGTAATTTACGCTCCCGCCTCAGTTTTTTCAGGCCAATTAAATTACAGCTTTCCACAATTGTTTACTTTATGTGTTTTATTTCGGTTGGGTAAATGTCGAAGGGTGTTGTTTGTAAAATAGGTTCTTTTGAAAACTAGAAACTCCCATCTACTAAAAACAGCTAAAACTTTTTCAGGGATTTATGATTTTAATTTTTTTACGATGCGGTGCTAGTCAAAAACGATATTTTTAATTTTAAAAACTCTGTTTTGTGTAGTATGGCATTTTTGGTTTGTGTCTTAGCATTTATCGTTTACAGAAAAATTATTCTATATGTTCTTGTAGCACAAGATAATCTCTCTGCTCACTAAACTTGAGATGATCAGAGCAATATTGAGCTAATATTGCATCATATAAATACAATATTTATAAAAGAAGACCAATATATAGTTATGACGAATTAAAATTATGGCTAAAGCATATTGTGAAAACATATTATTCACAAACAAAAATTTCAAAATTAGAAAAATTGACACGCATAGCGTAAATTCGTATGTTGCCGTGAGTGGCTAGTCACAGCAAACGTTTTGGAAAAGAACTTTGTTTTATTATGTAACGCTGATAACCGTTTAATAGAAAAGAAAACTAAAAGGATTTATCGCGATATAAGAGAGAGTGTAATTTTAGGTAAATTTAAAAGAAATTGCATACGATTTTAAACACTTTGTACAACTTCCAAAAATTTTGAGAAATGATCTTCAAAGTCAGATGACCATTCGTCGAAAGCGGTCGTGTGCCTTAAATTTCTGGAAGTAGTACACAGTTCATAACATCGTGTGCCACTTGTTTTATTTATATGTAACATTACATTCATTCCCCTATCACCACCAAATATCTGCTTCTTCAGTGAATTATACGGTCTTAACACGTTATACTGCTTTATCCACTTAAGATATATATAGTAAATGCTTAATTTGGACACCGGATTCATCCGAGATACTTCTCGACAGTCGCGAACAATATTCCTTCCTCCTCAAATGAGCGAAATTCTTATCCTCCCGCGAATGAATAGCATTAGCATCACTCTTTCAGAAACAACCGTCTTGCTTAAAAAAGATATAGTTTTGAGAAGACTTCCGCTTCATGCACTGCGGGCAGTACGATCGACTCTTGTGTTTTTTCCCTCTATCTTCCCGCAGTAGGTAAGTAGGTCGCCATTCTAGTCGGTCTCCCTTTTCTTTCTTTCACTTTTATTCCGCCACTCTTCTCTCACCCTTTCTTCTCTCACCCTTCTTCCTCTCCCTCTCTCTTTTCCTCCTCCCCACCTCTCCCGCATCTCCCTTCTGCCTTCGGCCCTACGCCCCCAAGCCGCAGCAACACAGCGGCGGTGAGAATTACGCGGTTTGCTGTGCACGACATTGACGCAAGGAGCGTGGCGGTCAGAGAAACCGGGCAATTAACTCCGGGGCGTTTCTCGGAAGAGAATGAAAGGGAGTGCGGGGAAGGATGGAGGGTGCCAAAGTGAAGGGTCGAGGGAGAAGGGGGAAAAGGGTTAAGGTAGGGAGTGGCGGGAGAGCGAATGAGATTTCCTGGTGGATAAAAAGGGGAGAAAGTGCGAAGAGCGAATGGCGGCGAGAGAGTGGCGGAGGATAACAGGAATGCGGGGAATAAGAGATTAAGTTTTCGCTTGACTGAATTCAATATAGCATGCTTACAGATCATGATGAGCCGAGCCTATTACGCGATACGTGCGGTTTGATTAACAAGACTACATGTTTGGTCAGTATGAGTGTAAATTGGCGCTTAAAAAGGAAATATAATGTAAAATTTATTCAAATTTCTTAAACATGCAATCAACGTAATAAATAATGCGAGATCTTTTTAAAGAATGTGATACCAGGTTAATTCACGGTGCAGAATATTTTAGGAATAATTTATCCTCAATTCCGTAAACATTCCTTCGCCGATAAATACTGAAGTATAGCTTTTTTTTTAAGTTTTACGTGATTCTATAATTAGGATCTGTAGATGGTATTTCAAAATAAACCCTTTCCTAAGTGGCCCGCAGAGCTTTAAGAAAATTCTTAGTTCCTGGAGGGGCTCACCCAGAAGGGGGTACTCACGTGCTTCGACCTTCTAAAAACTCTAAATTCTCTCCCTTAGTAACCCTTTACTGTGGAATTTGTATGAACCAGATGGGTACTTACTCAAGGGTTTAATCCCACCAAAAGGCAATCCTGGCAGGCGCCTGGTTCTTTGAAAATACTATAGAACAGACTTTCAAGAAACAGAATTTCTCTTTACAAACTCGTGCTTTCGTTATTGAAGGCCAAAGGCGTAAGGCGTGGCAGGAAAGAGAAAAAGTTGTGAAAGAGAAAGGTCGTAAATTTTCTTTGGTTTGAATGCAATAAATATCCATACTGGAAGTAAAGACAAACATGTGTAACTTTAGGTCTCTGTCACTGGTATACTAAATTAACCAAAGAAGGGTAGGGTCAACTGAAGTGTACATATGGGAAAGTGACGAAATACATAGTCCTATACATTAGGGTCAATGCCAGGCAATAAAGTGGTTCAAAACTAATTATGTATTTCCATACGTCAGTTTGCTTGAAGCGGTTCTCCTGTTCAGTAGCAAAATCTGAGTGTTAAATTAGTGTGCATTTAATTTGTGATTCTTTAAAACTAGTGTTGATATTTTGTATAACATTATAATTTAAATTTTGGCATCACTTATAACTGAACCAATTTCGTCATTATTTTCCTGAACGTATTGTTTTAAACCCTCAAAATGAGTTTGCGCAAATCGCTAAATGGAAAGCTAAGTGTGATCGTAACCGTGAGTTTAATAGTGAGTGGGAAGAAGAATTTCTTTTTACTTTGGGATTGGGTGGTAAACCTGTGTACCTGGTGTGTTGTAGTACAATTAAAAATCTAAAAAATATGATCTGAAGAGGCATTATGAGACTAAACATAAAGATCAGATTGATGGGCAAAGGATAAAATGTGGCACAAAATTACGCAGTGAATATGTACGCAATAAGATTTCGTGTATTAAAAAAACAGCAATTTCTTTTTAAGAAGTGCAGTGATGTATGCGTGTCTATGCTTGAGGCGTCGTAAGAAATTGCTTTTCTGCTTGCTAAAAAAAGAAGCAATTTTCAGCTGGTGAAGAGTTAATACAACCCAGTCTTGAAATTGTCTCTGCACGGCTTGGTGATTCGACAATTGAAAAAAGTAAGGGATAACTCGCTATCAAGAGAGACCATAATGTGGTGAGTGGAATAAATCGTGAACGATGTTGTTAAGCAAGTTACAAACCTTGCTTTGGAGTGCAAATACTTTTCAATCACAATGGACAAATCTATGGACATTTGCGACACTGCACAGCTTTGCATTTTTATAAGGGCAGTAAGCGATGATTTCCATGTAATTGAGGAGCTTCTTAATCACTCCAAGGTACCGATTTGTTTGAAAAATTAAAATCATCCTTAGAAATAAAGAGCCTTGATTACAATAAGCTGTAAAGTTTTTGTACTGATGGCGCACCAGCTATAATAGGGAAAAAGAACGGGTGCACGGCTTTACTTGAAAATATTTTGAATCAACCTTTGTTATCATATCACAGTATTATACACCAAGAAGCCTTGTGTGGAAAAAGTTTTAAAATGAATGACGTTATGGTTACTGTAGTTAAGCGAGTCAATAAAATTAGAGCAAAAGGACTGTATCACCGCCAGTTCAAAGAATACTGCGAAATGTTGGAAGAAGAGTACGGCGATGTTATTCTGCATGTCGAGGTGCGTTGGCTTTCCAGAGGGAAAATGTTGCATCGCTTTTGGCTTCTGAAAGATACCATCCCACAGTTTTGGAAGAAAAGGATGAGTTCTATGAGGAAAGAAGAAATTTGAGAGATAATGAGTGGCTAAGTGACCTAGCATTTTTAGCAGATATTACTGGTCATCTTAATATTTTAAGTGTAAAACTGCAAGGGAAAGATTAATCGTTTTCACACCTTTTTAATGATATAATGTCATTTAAGATGAAACTTAATATGCTGGCATCGCATCTAAGGCAGAAAAGGCTGGATCACTTTGAGCACCTAAAAATGCAGTGACATATTCAAATTTAGCTATGATAAATATATTGAAAAATTTGATGGACTTAAAGATGCATTTGAATCTCGTTTCTGCAAATTCGGATGAGAGGAAAGCAACAATGCACTTTTTACGAATCCGTTCCTATTATCAGATGAAAGGATTAATGACATGGATTCTAAAATTAAAACAGAAATTATGGACTTAAAATTCAATTCCGCACTGAAAATAAAATTTGATCAACTTTCTGCAGTACCAAATGGGAAAGAAATGATTGAATTTCGGCGAATCCTGCCTCGAGAAAGTTTTCCAAATTTGAGAAACTTTGCGCAGAAATATATGTCGGTTTGCAAGTACGTACATCTGCGAACAAGCGTTTTCGGTGATGAAAGTGATCAAAAACAAGCAGAATGGTAATCTCCAGAATTTTCTTCTTCTTGCAACAACTACCTTGACACCGGACATCAACAGCCTAGCTGCAAACAAACAGCGCCAAAATTGAGTTCTAAAAATATGAGTTTAAAAAATATAAACTTAAAATTTTATCTAACCATCCCACAGCAGAAAATCCTAAGTGTGTGCCTGCTATCATTATTTGTTTATGCATAAGTTTTCATTACATTCGGAACTATTAAAATTTTACGTTTAAAGTTAAAATTATTAGAGTGAATGGACTTCAGAGAAAAGTCGTAAAAATTTAGAAAGAGAAACAGGAGGCCGGAGAGTATTTTTCCAAATACAAGGCAGAAATTCTATTGAGAATAGACATAAATGGATAGGATTACATATTAAAGAAACCAAACAGTTAATCGAAGTCTAACACAAATATTAATAAAATAAATGCAATTCGATTTGTAAATATATTGATATTATGTTTTAAAAACTTTTCGTGGCACTTCGCCAAATAACCTGCGTCTTTGTGGCCCGCGGTTAATAAAAGTTGGGCACCACTGCTCTAAATAATTGAAAAATATCAGCTCCCTAGCTTGTCCCTTATTACCTAAACATTTATCTATTTCTATACACTTTAAGAATTTTTAAGAGTCGAAAGAACTAATATATCAGAATTTATTTTATCCATATTCAGTTATATTAAAAATTCTACCTTTAAAAAAAATTTCAGCTTCGTATCTCATTTAGAAATACATCAAAATTTTCGATTTCTTAGTCGGTTTGGACATATTCCTACCCACATTAAAATTAAAAAAAATAGATCGGCCATCATTTATCATCTGTGATATTTATGTTTATCGTAGATCTACTACCAGAATACAATTAAAGTTCCCGTTTATATTCCATTTAAATATTTGTTTTTAAATTTGTTGATATTGAACACTGATAATTAAGTTCTCACTGCGCTTATTTGTTTTGAAAAATTAGTCTCTGATGTTAGAGAAAATTTTAAAATTGCTCGTTGTCATTGGAGACGTTATCTCGACTTTAAACCAGGGTTGGTGTACTTTGATAAATAATAGAATAAGAAAGACAAACTTAAACACATCCTTAGCTATTGCATAGTGATTACAAAGGAAACTTTATATTATCTAGTATTGTGGAAGTATTACTCGTATGTTAATGAAACTGAGGGCAAAATTTACTAAGAAAATATTACGGAAATAAATCTTTTTGAAAAGTGATTCTTTCAAGATGACGCCGGGTGGAGTAGATGCGGTTATAGATAGTGCTCCGAAAAATGACAAAAATAATACAAATAAGTGCAAGTTTTGCTCAAAGCGAGTTATTAAAGGAGTTAGATGTGATTTGTGTTCCATGGATACACAGCAAATGTGCACAGGTGGACGTTAGTGAAATAAAAGACGATGGAGTATGGCTTTTTAGCACATGTACGCTTGAAGAAAAGTACACTCAAGTGAAACGTGAACTAGAATCTGAAGACAAAGTGATTTTTATACTTATGCAAGACTTAGAAATCCTAAAAGAAAAAATAAAGCACTGGAATGCTTAAAAAATAAGCTCGAGGTCGAACTTAAAGCTTGTAAGGAAAGTAACAGTTTTTCTGTTGTTAAACAAAAGAAGAGGTTAGGCGTGACTTCTCTGAATACCGATTTTTCGAATCAATCTTTGGACACATATAACAGATTTGGAATATTAAGTTCAAAGCCAGGTAATACAAATGCATAAAAAAATACATTGGAAAGAGAAATCAAGAAAATGTGACTCAGGAAAGGGACGTAAACGTCCAAATTCAGGTGGATAAATCCTCAAAATAATGTACCCTCCCCCATGAGCATTCAGAAACACAAAACTCCACCCTCCTCCACTCAGAAAACTACATTAGATGAGCATAATATAATAAATAAATAATATATATATATATAAAATAATATCGTGGTGATAGGTGACTTATTAAACATGGAAAAGTGAACAGTGCATGTGAAAAGGTTTTTCCTGGAATCAGGGCAGAGCAACTGTACAAGAAAGTTGAAGACATTGTGTTTAAGGACTTAAACAAGCTAAAAATCATTGTTCTGCATGTGGGAACCAACAATGTAAGGAGAGCCAGCTGCCCAGAGGAAGTGATGGGTGAAATCTATGGATTGATAAGAACAACAAAAGTTAAGGTCCCTAAAGCAGGTATTGTTGTAAATTCAGTTGTGTATAGAAGAGATGTTCAGAATGCCTTCAAAAATGATATTAAAGAAAATATTAGATGGGCATGTAAAGCTCTACAAGTAATATATCATGATGTTAATAAATATCTAGATGATAGTAAATAAGAAACAAAGGTGTTGAGATGACTTGTTATGCATGCTCGCATAAATCTGAAATTAAATTTAGAACTTTGAGAAGGAGAAAAAATCCTTCTCAAAGTTCTAAATTTAATTTCAGATTTATGCAAGCATGCATAACAAGTCATCTCAACACCTTTGTTTCTTATTAGATTGAAGCCAACTCACTTTCTTGAGTTAAAGTAGGGGTTTTTTCCGCGATGCCTCAGTGAGTACGTTTAGTGTTGGAGGTTTACTATGCAGCCCTTCTTCACCATAAATACCCCAATCTGAGAATGGAGAATCATGCTGGCTTGATAGCTTAGTTGGTTAAAGCACCTATCCGGTAAACGGGGAGACCCGGGTTCGTTTCCCGGTCAAATACAGGATTTTTTCTCTTTCTCAAAATTCTAAATTTAATTAGATGATAGTTGTTTAAGAAAAGATGGGTTGCATTTAAATTGCAAAGTTTCAAATATGTTAAGGAAAGCTGTTGATAATGTTGTATTACTATATAAGAAACAGGGAAACTGACTGATGCTACAGTAGGTGTGAAAAGTTTGGAATACCCTGAAAAATTATTTGAATTTAATAGCATTATTACTGATGTGTGCACTAAAGAAAGTAAAAATGGTTCTGTATCTCATGCTGAGAGAGTCAAAATAGACCTAAAAAGAACAACAGGTGGCTGATGCATATTAATATATAAGGTTATCAATCAAAAATTGTTAATTTAGAAATATTTTTGAATGATGTACATAAATTAAATATCTCAGTTGTTTGCCTTAATGAACACTGGTTAAATCTTGATTAAAGTCAACTGCTTCATAAGATTAGGAATTATAAAGTGGCTGACTATTATACTAGAAAAAATTCCATCCATGGTGACTCATGTATTTTAATTAAGGAAAACGAGGGTTTAGATTTTAAAATAAGGGAAGATCTATATTTAATGAAGATTGTGTATTTGAGGGGTCATTTATAGAACTGGTCAATCTAAACACTATAATTATTTCTATCTACAGAACACCATATTAACAAACTGTTGAGGCCTTTTTATTAAAATTAGAATCATTATTGAGTAAATTCAAAAAGAGGGATAAGAAAAAGAAAATAGTGATTGCTACAGACTGTAATATAGATGTGTTAAACAAAAATAATAACTCAGATTCTACTTATGGTTCACAAAATAGTATTCTAAATAAATTTGTTAATTATTGAATCACAAGGGTATATGTATAATTTTGAAGAGCCTAATAGGGTAACACCTACTACAAAATCATGCATAGATAACATTGTTACCAATATGGCATATAATAATAAAGAACTCTTCCTCCTGGAACCAGGATTATTGGATCACAGAGCACTTTTCATATCACTACCAAAAAAATTCAATCTAATGAGAGGGTTATTCAAAATAAATTAAGTTGTGTATTCAGCTTCGAAAATGTTGAGAAATTTAAGGATAGCATAGCGCAGATTCAATTGTCACTAGACTTAGAAAAAAGTGTTGATGAAAACTATAATATATTTATTTCAAATTTCCTGAACTGTTTTAGTCATGCAATTACTTTGGCGTCCAGCAAACAAAGAGGAAAAAAATTTGCCTCAAAGTGGATAACTACAGGAATCATGACATCCATCAAACAAAAAAGAATATTACATTATGAAGCAAGAGAAACAAAAAATGCATCAATTATTAAACACTATAAAAATACAGAAAAATATTTAAGTCAGTCATCAACAAGGCAAAAATAATGGCGAATGATAAATATATCCTAAGTTCAAATAACACAAGTAAAGCAACTTTGACAAAAGTAAAAAAAGAGCTGGGTTTGAAAGAAAATAAGAATAATGAAATTTCAAACATTGTTCTAAATGATAACAGTACTTCTGAACCAAAAATTATTGTTGAGTCTTGTAACAGCTTTTTTCTAAATGCTGCAAAAGAATTACAGGTTAACCTCAATTACCAAAGCCATGGCTAAAGTCAATTCTGTAGTAATAAATGCTTCAATATCAGGTGCTTTCATTCTAGGTCCAGTAACTAAAACTGAAGTAAAGAAACTCATATCTTGTTTAAAAAAATAAAAAAATCTTGTGGTTGGGAAGAAGTGCCATCATTTATAATCAAGGAAGCGATGGAGTACATTAATGATCCACTCTGCAAAATAATAAATCAATCATTTCAGACAGGAACTTTTCTAGAAAGGCTGAAGTATACAATAGTTAGACCATTATTTAAAGAAGCACCTCCTGAATTGTTTAACAACTACCATCCAATATCTCTTTTGTCAAATATTTCTAAAATAACGTTTCTGAATCCATTGATCAATCAGTCTATAGCAGGATTGATCTGTGACTTATCCAAAGCATTTGATTGTGTTCGACACGAAATATTAATCAGAAAATTAAAGTACTATGGTGTTCATAACAATCCTCTCAAATGGTTTGAATCTTATCTTTCAGAACACAAACAAAAAACAATAATAAGTAATAAGAATCAATCTTTTTGTTCAGAGTGGAGTGATGTGGAAATAGGAGTGCCACAGGGATCTGTCCTTGGTCCACTACTTTTTATTGTATATATGAATGATCTGCTCTATAGTGTGAAAGCAGACATTATCTTATATGCAGATGATACTTCAGCAATTTTAAAAGAAAAATGAATAGCAGAGCTAGGTAAAAATTTGCTTCAAACAATAGAAAACATGGAGGAATGGTTTTCTGCAAATGGCCTTAAGTTAAACATAACTAAAACTAATGCAATTAATTTTAGAACTGCAAAAAAATAAAAAAGCTGCTTTGGAACCGATTAATGAAAATTCTAATGTAAATATCAAGTACTCAACCAAGTTATTGGGAGTATATATTGATGAGAATATGAAATGGAAAGACCAAATTAATAATTTAGATTAAATAGAGCATGCTTGAATGTGTCAATACTTGCACCAATAACTAGCATGCCAATCAGATTACCAATGTACTATGGTTATTTCTTTTCAATATTTAAATATGGCATAATTTTGTGGGGAAACGCTTTTGGCTGGGAAACTATTTTTAAAATAAACAAGTGCTACATATAATGACTAAGTCAGGCTTTGGAGATTCCTGTAAGCAAATATTTAAACAATATAATATTTTAACTCTTCCATCACTATCTTTATGAGCTAATAAGCTATGTCAATAATAATCAAGAATACTTTTAAAATCTTCAGTCTGAGCACCAATATGATACAAGAGGCAAAAATAACTTTAATCTACCGAAGCACAAATTAAAACTTATGGAAAATAGTCCATATTATACTTGTATCAAAGTTTATAATATATTGTCCCTAAAATTTAGAAAAAAACGTAATAATGTAAAATATTTCCACGAGAAAGTGAAGGTTTTTAAAAAAGTGTTATTATTCAGTAATGGAATATATGGAAGACAATGATGTGGCTTTCATTGGTTGACATAATGTTAAGTATAATTTGGATTATTATTCATTGTAACATTTGTATTGTAACGCATGTGTGATGTGTAACAGTTCATGTATGTTAGTTATTGACGAGACACCAATATACTGACAGACTTGTACTGCAGCTATGCAAATGTAATGTGTTAATTAATTCTATTCTATTCTCTTACCAATGTAATTCATAGAAAAACAGCTCTGTTACATCAATTTTTAATTCGTACCCTTTAAAAATCTTGCGTAAAATACAAGCAGCAAAAGAATGGCTGCCACTCACTCGCCGAAGTCTTGCATCAAAATAATAAAATTCGATTATGGTAAATTTTTCTGAAAATTGTAGTTGTTCCTATTTGTTTATAAAAACTTATAATAAAATATGCATTTTCTCAATTTTGTAAATAGTGAAAAGACAATAATTCCTCTTTTTAAACATATACATATTTTATGATTCAGAAAAAAATTAATTATAAAACGATTAGTACTGCAATTAGCACATCGTCATGAATGAAGACTTGGTGAAATTTTATTTTTATACCAAGTACAAGTCAATCTATCTTTGTAGTTAGGAGTTATCTTTGGTAAAAACTAATTTCCTATTCTCACAATTTCTTTCACCTACATTAAGTCACCTATTATACATGCATACACACGAGCAATAGAGGCCGTGGAGGTCCAGGGCCATCCTCTTTTAGGGAGGATTTCTTAGAAGTTTTGCTTCAATAGTTCGCTAACCTAACATGCAACCACCATTTATAGAGAGAAGCGCGTAATACAAACACAAATGCACACAGAATGGAGAAGAGAAACACGGTGACGGCATTAGCCTGCTCTTACGACAGACACCAAGGGGGTAACAGCCTAACGTCCCTTCTGAAGGGCGCTTTTTATTTGGGTGTTTTTCTCAAGACATACAATTTGAAAGAGGGTAAACAGAGAAAAAACCTGCCTTCAACGGATATGAAGTCGGGCCCACAGCATGCAAGGCAATCACTCTAGCCACTCCACCATTACTCCCAGAGTCTACAATACAAATGGAAAATAATACTCTAAAATGCTAGCAAAATTAGCATAAAAATTTAAAGTACAACTTTATTTTGGTGGAATTGCAGAGGAGGGAATTTTTCATGCACGCAATTATATTTCCTTTTGAAGTTTTGATCTCCAGATTAAGAGGCGGGTTGGGTTGGTAAGGATTCCTTAGTTACCTATCCTCTTCCTCTCCCTTCCTTTCTCTCTCACTCTCTTTGCCCTCATCCGCTAACGCTTTCCCTTTCAACCTGCAAACTTTCCCCCTCGACTCCATTGTAAATCCACGTCTGGTATCTAGCGCGGGGTGAAGCGGAGGAGCATCTGCCCCAAGGAGAACCAACTTAGCTTGGCACAGAGCCAAACAAAGCAAGGGAAGACGACTTGCTTTTGGGGGAGAAGGAAGGGGAGGGGAGAGAAGAGAGAATGGAGCTGGAAGTTGGAAAATAAATTAGTCGAATTCATCTAAAGATTTCAGAGTTAGAGCTCGAGGATTATATTAATCTCAATTAATTTAACCGAATATATGGTCTTGAATATAGCGCAAATTTAAGTATGGATATTTGGGGGCGTACAAATATAGTGATTATACTATTTGAGGAGATTGGATTTGAGAGGTAGGAACGAGAAGACAAGATATATATGTACCTTGATGAAGTGTTTTCGTTGAAAGGTATCGATATGAAAGATCCTCATTATGGCGGTTTTGTTTTTCTGAGGGTAAATTAGTAATTTAAAAGACAAAACTGATATCGCTAAATCATCCTTAAAACACATTATTTATGCTGTGTTCAATTTATAAGATAATTCGAAATATTTTAGCTAAATGAAGGTTTAAGCTACGATAAGCACAGATGCTAGAGACAGTTAATTAAAATCCAATGCTTCCACCGGGTGTAATTAAAGCGGAATCAACAGCTATTCCTTCTTAATTAAGTCTTTCTTCCTTATGTATATCGAGGACCCCTCTCCTTAAGAGATATATTTTGGAAGAAAAAATAAATTATTTTGAAAGGATGAGAGAGGAAATCTAATATTTACGAAAAAACATGCAAAACCTTCTGGAAAATAAGTGTCAAAGTCTTATGAACCAATTCAATCAATTAAGGTTCTCTAACTCTCGGTAAGGTTTTGGTTCACCCTACCCAATTTACCCAATTTAAAGCCTTTCCCTTCATCCTTTCATAACTATTCCTTCCACTTAAACTATCCAAAATCCCAATTTTCTTCCTAAGTCTTGGCTTCTTTTCTAGAATCCACTCTTCTATAAATTCCTTTAAGAGCCTTTCAAAACCTTATCCACCTTCTCTTTCTTTCTCTATTTACTCTAATTAAGCTTTTCTCTTCTCCTACTATATATAATATCGGCTTAATTTTTTCTTCTCAGACCAAATAAACTTTCTCTCGCTTATACCGCAGCCAATTCTGAACATCTTCCAATATTCTCACATCCTTACTCAGTCAATGGCCCTTACCCCTGTAAGAGTTCCTGGGTCTATAGTAACACTTTCTTAACCTTCCCCATGAGTATACAATTAAATCGGATTGCAGATATTTTCCACGTAATTCCTCAATACACTTTCCATGTTTAGGTTGAATCTTCAAGATCAATTTAATGTTTGTTTTCAAGTGTTATTATATTTTCTTCCTGTTCAAGTTGACAATTCTTTTTCTAGAAAATGGTCTGACAATAAACATCTTTGCAACTTCTCCACGTCATTCAATTGCCCTTTACAGCGTATTTCTTTTCTTTGAGCAGCATCACTTTAAGTTTGCAATGTAAATCTCTCAAAATCTCATTCTATTTTCCCTAATAACCTGACTCCGCTTCCTCTCTCTTTTACCAACTCTTCTGCAACCCATAGTTTCTTTATTTTCTTCGAGGTTACCTTCCCTAACGTTTTCTCATTGTCAGTGCTATCTTTGGTTCATGCATTCACAATGTTCCAATTCTCAATAATCGTTTGTCCACCAGCATTTCTAAGCCTTTCTTTAGCGTATATTGATTTTATTGTTTCTGTTTGTCTTAATAATTTTCATTTCGCCGTTTGTATTCTTTTTGTTATTTCCTGTATAGTTCATATTTAATGCCATGACCGCCAAATGGAGATTCAAATCACCGCCTGCTCATTATTACTATAAGAGATCTAACTTTTCCTTTATATTTACCTAAACATGAGCTGGTGCTTTTATATTTATATCATCCGTCATTTTCTAAGTCTACAGAAATCAACCACTATTTGATCATTTTCCCTCTCTTCTTCCTTTGACCGAATTCCATAACATCCATCCCATCAAGAAAACCCTCATCTCCATCATTACTATGTTCACTCTTTGAAGTATAATGTTTTATATTTTTCGCTCCCGCCTTAATTTAATCAAACTTGCGCTTACCTGGATTGCATTAATTATTACTTGTGCTTTATTCTTTACCAAAACTAATGTTACACCTCTCTGGCACTCATTTCATTCACTACATATAGATCTAATTTTCCCAGTCCAAAAACCTCTTTCGTCTCCAAAGAAATCAGCGCAAGTCAAAAATATTTGACTTTATGCACAACTTGACATTTTCCAATTATACTTTCCCAAGAATTTCTTGAGCAATCCATATCCCTATCCTTATCTGTTTTATTCTTTAGCTAATTATATCAAACTGTGTCATCTACTCAAGCTAAGTAATTTTGAGAAATTAAAATAAGTTGACCAATAAAATCATGAAGCGACGAAGAAAATTAGAACATGAGTTATGAAATGTTCGAAGGGCATAAATCATTCCCTGCTCGGCAGGGAATGATTTATATTGTAGCTGTTTCCCCTATAATTTACGATACAAAAGTAAACAAAAACAACGAGTTCCAAATTGAGATATATTTGATATAATGAACATTTGTGTCGCTATGTGAAATAATTCACAGATGTGAACTAGCCAGCTGTCCACGACATTTCGCCATCCATTAATTATCTTCCCTTAATCGAGTGTATTTCATCGGAAGATTTCATTTCAAATCCATCCATTACAATGGCTGGGTACGGGGAGTAATCGCCCAGATTTCAAGCCCATAACATTTCTGTTCCCCGCACTTACACTGTATTTGCCGTTCATATCGCTCGTATCGATTATCAAGCTCAAGACGCGTACCATGAGATTCTCGGCGGTCAATTTGAGGCGTGGAGCGGCACCATACATCCTGATAGACTATTATCTCCACAGCCAGGCCTCAACACCTTTCCCTCCCCCGTACAATAAACCGCGCCAAACTTCATCCCATCAAAGCCACACGCTCTCTCTCTCTCCCCCTCCGCATACGCTCCCGCTCTTCCCTCCATCGCACGTCCATCCTCGAGGCCAACCTCAGCGGAGTTACCTTGACCACTCCATCTACGCAACGTCCACGCCCATGCAGCCTCATAACCCCATTGACCACCGGGCTTCCCTACCCCTCTTCCCCTTCCCTCCGCACTCTTCTCTCCCCCTCCGCTTGCTCCCACGTCAAACTCGAAACTCGGCCTCCATCCCCTGTAGCCTTTTCCCTGCTCGCTCTGTCGCTTTCTACGCCTCTTCCCCCCTCCTATCTCTCTACCTCGCTCCCTTTCGCTCCATCCACCTTCATCTGACCTTCCTGCTCCTCTCCCCGGATCTTCCTCCTCCCTCTCCCTCCTTCTTCTCCTCTACTCGCCCCTTAATTCCCAATTTCCGTCCCTCCTCCCTCTCTCACTCACTCTCCTTTCCACCTTCTACGCCTCGATAAAGAAGCCGTACCTTTTAATTTTAATCCGCTCTGCGTATAAATTTCTCTTCCTCTGCTTTGAACATATTAAAAAAAAAACTTTTTTGCTCCTTATCCTAATCCGTTTACCCCGCGTTATTTTCTTTACTTAATATTTTGTTTATTTTTTAGCGTATCAAGTTGTTTACCATTTAAATTCCTTATTAAGAAAATTACATAACCTATCTCTTCGCCATCGAAAAGAACACGGAATTTCATCGCTTTCTATTTTGTATGCGATATCATTACTTCCGGGTTGTTTTGTTTAAAATGTTATGGATTTAATGGGTTGCTAATAGGAATATGTAATTGAAATCTCATTTTGTTTTTTTTTGTGCGTATGCTTAAGACATTTGCGTAATTTCATTAAAGCGATTTGACCATAAACATTTATTCGGTTTGCCATGCATAAACATATCATATACTTAAAACCGGATTATTTCTACCGGATTAAATTCCAATTTTTGTTTCTGCAAGTATAGCAGTCCCTTTATCCTGCCTTTCCTCTATCGCTACATGGAATTTTGTTTGTTCTTTCTCTCTCTCTCTCCACGCTTGCTTTCGTATGAAATTTTCCTTATAGTTTTGAAACAATTTGCTTCATATTTTTTATTTTCTTTGCACTTACCGCCATGTTTTGTTTTCAAATTCCTCCTTAAAGTCTTTATTTTTGGTCTTATTTGCGTATTCACATTATTTGGCCCTTCTATTTGCTTTTACATTTTTCTTCTCTTTCTCAAATTTATTGAGAAAGTCAATATTTTTATAGCAAAGAAGATGCTTATTCGAATTATATATATCCAAAAGTATTCATATTTTAATTTTTAATAATTTAGAACGGAGAAATGCCGTAGATTGAACTGATTTAGACGTCGAAAGAGATGTTAAATATTGTTCTGAAAATAAAAAAATCATGCAAGATAAAAAGGCACAAAGTTATGTTTTCAATTGCATTTCGCATATCGAGGGATTTTCTGAAAAAATAAGACCACCCGTCGCAGGGATTTGCATTCTCGGAAACACGATTTTTTTCTTCACCGAGCAATTTTAGGCTGCGTTATTACATTACGAAGTTTATTTATAAATAGCACGACGTCCGTATTTTTTTCCCTTAAATAACTCTTTCTAATTTTTCCCCTCCTTTAAATTAACATCCGGACTCTTATTTATCCATTCAAGTCCTTACTCGCCCAATTCTTCTCCTCCCTTGTGTCCGCTTCTCCTCGAGCACGCTTTCCCTCATTTCCACATCCGTCCTCCCCTTTCCCCCTCTCCTCCTTCACCCTCGCCTATCTCCTCCGCATCGTCCCTTCCCTTTTTAAAACTCCGCCTCCACCCCCTCGGATAGCGTCACTCGGTTGAAAAGCGACGGAGGCAACGCAACCCGGAATACCTTGGAGGCAAAGAAGGAAAGGAGAGAAAGAGAGAAAATGAGAAGAGAAAGGATGGGAAACGTTAAAGGCCTCGTCTGCGTAGTCAACAGTTCGTTTATCTTTTTAATTACCTCCGCGCAAGTCTTTCGCTTTATCCCATTCGAGGATTCCTCATCTTTTTTTCCTCCCTCCTCCTCCCATCGCAAGCATTCCCCTTTTATTCCGCGAGGTTCTTGTTTATCTTTCCAACTCAGCCACTTTATACCAAGACAGCTCTCTGCCGTCTTATTTGACATCGTTCTCGCCTTTCACCGCTCGCGAAAACTTTTACGTATTACTTTTTAGGGGCCGAGAAACCAGAAACAAAAAAACAGGATTTTCGCCCTCCCCACCCCCACGCACGCGCGCACACACACACCTCCTTTTTTCATTCTATTTCGCTGACTCACGCTTCCTTTTATCCTTTTATTTTTTCGGGGACTCGATATTTTTTTGCTCATCCGCGTCTCTATTCAACGCTAATTATTGCTGTTTTCTGTTGTCACGTTTCTCGTCTCTCTGGTATCTACTGAAGACTCGTGTAAAAAGAGACGGAAGTAAGTTCGACGAAATTGTTATTTTGAAACAAGAGCGGGGTTTTTAACTCTCCTCAACTAATTAACTTTTCCGGGGGATCGCTACTGTGAAAAATCAAAGCTTAAATTTTTAGAGTTTGCATTTACCAGAGTATGTTCATTGATTATCATAATTATCCTATTTCCAGTTTTGTTTACCGTAAAAATATCGACTGTTCAGAACTAAAGTTCATCTTAATTCAAGCTTCAAGAGATCATTATGAATTTTATAAATATATTATATTAACTCACTATTTATCGAAAAAATTTAATTTTCTATAATATAATTTAAGACGGTTAAATAATATGTTCTTTAGTAATAAACACTAGAAAAACGATTCTGCGTCCACGAGGAAATTTCATTGTTGCCACCAGTAACTTTCCTCAATGTAGATTAAAAATATAATATAAAGTACATATACAAAACAGCAATTAAATTAATTAATTCAATTATGCATATGTGGTACTACGAAATATGAATAAAAATATTATTTTAATTAAATTAATTATTTACAAATAAATGATACATGAAATAAATGTTAAATGTAATATGCACGCTCACACAGAACTGCCAGGGATTTCTCGTATAAGAGTAGACCCTTGAAAGTTTCCACGGTAACTTTTTGCTACAAGAACTACTGGTTTAGTACAGACTGGCTATAACAATGGGGCTTAGCATCTAAATCAATCGTCAGAAAGTCCAAAATTTATCACGAAAAATATATTTAGTGGCAAATAACCACAAACCATACCACACCCCTTGGAGACAGAATTTCAATAAACCGATTCATATATTTTAAGAAGCAAAAACGTTTTATTTTCTCATATTTCCATAAAACATCATTTGTTTAACGCTCCAGCAAATATTGAAACCTATCTAGGTCGCATTCTTCTTTTTCAAAGTTCGTATCACCTCAATTTTCCCTCTTGCCTTCCTACTCTCGTATTGCTCAAACTTCTGCTCCTCTACAACTCCCGAGCCATCTCCTTCCATAGGTCTCCTAATTCAGCTTCTCTCTCTCTCATCCATCGTCGACTTTTCCCTTTTCTCTGCTTCCATAGATCTCTCCCCCCCCTTCATCTTAATCTCCACATCTCCTCCATCCATTCCCCCCTCTACTCCAACCTCCTCTTCTTCGTCTCTCCCCCTTCCTTACTCCTCCCTCTATCCAAAATCCCACCACTTGCGTCATCCTCGTGCTAAATCACTCAGATTTTCTCTCCACCAACTTCCGCTTCGCCTTAAACTCCACTTCCCCTTTTTCCACCTTTCTCTCTCTCTTCCTTTCATTCGTCCATTCGCTCTCTCTTCCTTTTCTTCTTCTCTCTCTCTCTCTCCCCCACACGCACCCACACGCCCTCCATTCTGTCCGTCCCTATTTCTCTCTCTCTTTCTCTTCTCATTCTCATTGCGCTCCTGGCGGAGTGCTCACGAAACTCTCCTTTTGGTGCAAACTACCGAAAGTCCTTGCCTTTCCTCTTTCATGGATTCTCTCTTCCTCTCTCTCTCTCTCTCTCTTTCCATTCCTCTTAGCCCCTCTTTTGTTCTCCCCCTCTCTCTTGCGCCATGTCTCTCTCTCTCTCAGTTGGCCGTTTTCGCGTCCGTTTTATCCTCCCGTTCTTCTTCCTCTCCGATCCCCTCCTCGCCCTTTCCTCTCCTTGTCCGCGCGCCTCATATCTTTCCACCCTCCTCATAGCCCGCCATCTCCAACCACTCACTTCCTCTCTTACGTCCCTTCTCGAGGGCTTTTTCAAGCGTTATTCAACAGCCGTATCTCATGAAAATTTTAACCCTCTCTCCCCTCCCCTTTCAGTTTAGAAGGAAAAAATAATTAATAACCGTTTTAATTTTCAAAAGGTTTTCTGCGAAGGATTCGGGCGAGATTTTTTTCACTATTAATTCCAATTTTGTTAGAAATCCGCGTTTTAATTTTATCGTAACTACAAGTTTTATGAATATCAGCGTCTCATTTTCTTCGCCTAGTTTTCTCTAGATAAAATCCATGAACAATAGAAAAGATAGGGCTGAAAATAAAGCTCGGAAAAGGTTTGACATTAATCTTTATAGTTCGATGAGAATAATTAGTTAATAAATGTCACATTGCTTTTTAAAAATCACAAATATTTTATGAGGAACCAATTATAAGGGTGTTTGCACAAAAAATCCTGAAAATTCATAGCCTTTTCTTTAAAACTAAATGTAAATTCAAAACAGGATTTCTATATTAAAATTAAGTATTGGGGATCGTTTGGACTTAATTGTTCTGAAGAGTAAACAGTAAAACGCTTAAAAAAGCGTAAACACATCTGGATGCCTTAAATGGAATTAAATTTGGAGCCGTATACAAAAACAGTTTCATGAAATTCACTGATATTATTAAAGAGTTACCATAAATAAAAGTTTACAGACAATTTGGAATCATGTTATTGGTCTATTTTGTTAGGCCGGCAAACATCAGGCACTTAAGGCAGATTTAAAGACAACCTTCGAATGTTTTTCTCTAATTTACAATTCCCGAGAATGTATATTTATTCCTCGAAAGCATTTAAAATTCAAATTCCGCGTCTCTCTTGGCGTCCGTTCACCAAATGGACACACGGAGAGAAGAAGGCAAGTGAGATCCTTCTCGGAGAAAGCTCTCGAGGATTTACCTCCTATCAGATCCAAAGAAGACCTCTGTATCGCTCCCTTGTTGCAGCTGCCTCTCAAAAAAATACCCTCTTGATCCGCGCGAACTCTTCCACAAAAAGAAGGAAGGAAGGGAGAAAGAGAGGTAATCCCTCGAATTATGCCACTCCCACATTTCTCGTGTATTTCTTTCCCTTTCTTTTGTCTTACGTTTTCTTCCCCCTTAATGTATCCCCCAGTCCCCCTCTCTCTCTATCTCTACTTCACCCGAATTCCCTCCGTCCACCTGCCGCACCCGTGGGCAACAAAGAAACCCTATACGAGGATTACGTTCCTTCGGTTCACATGGCTACGTCGGACGGATTCGCTCCTTATTTATCTCCGCCTCTTCTCGTCTTCCTTTTTATGGATGACGCTTTCTTTATTCCCTTCTCCTTTACTCTCTTTTCTCCCCCGTTCTCCTAAAGAAGCTTACCTCTAGATAGCCCTCTCCTCCTGAAACACCTATTCCACTCCGTCGTTGCTATGGACAAGGCCTCACCCCTAACTTCTCTTTTTTTCCACACAAACGCTCCCTTTTCTAGCATCGCATGTCCTCGCATCTAACCGTTTCATTTTTCTGTTTTTCATAACCTTCCCTCGTCCTCCCATTATTCCGTTCTTCACCCCGCTCTCCGCTCTATACTTTACCCTTATGATTAGATGGTACATTTTCCTTTCTTCTCGTATTTCCTTAAATAATGGAAACCCCTTTCAATTTTTTTGGTGTGCCTCGAGCAGTGAGTTTCACGCATGCATTCCCAACGACGATCGCCCAAGTTTTCTTCGAGAGAAAACAAGCACGGAGATAAGAATACCTTAGAAATTTACTAGAAAGCTTTCTTACTTTAAAAATCTTTGAATTATTTGAGTGTGATCTGCACTGTAGCGACGAACTTTATACGGTATAACCTCGTTAGTACAGACTTCAAGGGAGTTTACATGTCATGGTTTGTAACATCGAGATCGTTATGTAAGCAATCTATGTACATTCGTTATCTCATAGGACTGAAGCACATTTCTTAAAGAAAAGGCATATGATTTAGTTAGTGTTATTTGTGACATCAGGCTGTACGATTTTTAATCAAAATCCTTATAGCCATTTTTGAGTAAATCGAATTTGGTTTAAAAATATCCAAGAATGAAACACCCTTAGTTGTAACGCAATATCATTCATCTCTTCAGAGTGTCTATTATGAATGATATTATCCACAAATATGAGATATCATTCGATTTAGTTTAACCGTCTAGGCTGTAGTAAGATTTAGAGTGGATCGCGGCGAAGGCGTGACGTCATAGGGCTTAGGTAAGGTAGCTTAGCGTACATTGTAATGTCACTGGACACCATATTGTGTAAAGAAATAATAATATAGTGATTTTTAGAGATATGTGGTTTAGGTAGTATTATTTGTGACATCAGGCTCAACAATTGAATTGATTTTAATCAAATTCTATGGAGCCATTTTTGAGTAAATAAAATTTTTCTAAAAATCGCCAAGAATAAACTATCCTTTATTTTTGTGCAATAAATATCATTTTTATGAAAAAAGGATCTGCAAAAGATGATATATTGCATAAATACGACGTATCATTCGATTTTAAATACGCGTTTGGGCCGTGGAATTGCGAACAGACTGAAAGACAGACGGCATGGCGAAAACGACTTTTATGGACTCAGGGACATTTAAAACGTGTACTTCCATCAAAATCTCGAAGTCGAATTTTTTCACGATTACAATACTTTCTCAATGTACTACGTATATGAGAAATTAAAAATGAGTATTTTGTATTAACCTATTTTACATTGTTAAGAAGTTATAGTTATATTTTTCCAACGGAAACCTAGTTGGCAATGTTATGGAAAAGTTATAAAAAGTTCGTTTTTATTTAAACTTTTAAGAATGGAACGAAATTACTGCGATTGTCTCTAACGGATAATGGAAGAAGTACCAGAACGATGTAAATGCTATCAAAACGAATTGACGAAAAAATACCAAGAAAGACAGTTGTTATCTCGACAAAGACCGCCAATGACTGGCTTTTGGGGCATTAAAAAATATAAATTTTAAGCTTCAACTTCGTTTCTCTTAAAAATTACATTTAAACTTTGTGTTGAATGCTAAAAGTCTCATTGGAAGCTTTTTTTGTTTAGAAAAGTATAAATTCAAAGAAAAAGGAAACAGCGATGGAAACTTTTTCGAAAGAGAAAACAATTAGGAACTACAAATAGCAATCTCGAGAAATTCTTACTAAATAGTCTTTTAAAAGCGAAGCGGCTTAATGCAATTATCTGAGAAGAAGTTGTTAGCGATTGAAGACATCTAGAACAGGAGGAAATTTCATTACTCACTTAAAAATCCAATTATAAGTTTAAGCAGGAAAAATAGAAAATTAAAATTATGCGAGTCGAAAAATTCCTTCTCCTTGGAGAATAAAGATGATATACTCTAAATAATATTAAAAATAATTCATATATATATATAGTACTGTATTCGCTGACGGTAAAAATGTGTCTGGCTCATCCAGTTTTCAATAACCTTCTTTTATAATCTACTTAGGTAAGGTGTTGAAAAATGAAATATTTAGTTCCTAAAAAATTAAATTATAATTTATCATTCCAGAACATACATCTTTGTTAATATCCGTATCGATGTACAAATTTCTCAATTGAAAATTCATGAAAGCGATTTTCTTAAAATTACATTTAGATTGTAACCGTATTCAAGTTATAAACCTACACGAACTAAAAGAGATTTACAAAGGACAGTACTACTTACACTCGTAAAGTGAACACTATTGGCAAAGACACTCAATATATCAACGCTTGTTGCATACATTCTCCTGCCTTCTCGATTCCTTTGTACGCATATGAAATCACCCCTAACATTTTACCTTCGGCCGTCACTAGCTGCTAAATTAGCAAAGTAATTGGACAAATATTTTGACTGCGATTCGAAAAATGCATTAACCCGTACAACAGCTTAATGCCAGACGGAAAAGCAGTCGCCAAGAAAATATGCAATAACGCACAATTCCCTAGACAGCACCGAGGCACATTCGAATCAAGAAAATGCATGTTTTACATCATCTAACGCCCCTCAATTCATTAAAAAATAATAAATATCTGCATTCGTTGTAAATAACAAAGACGGTACAAGTTATCGGTTATTAATAGGCAATGTTTAATTATGTTGATTCCTGAATTGAGAACGCCCTTCAACGGCACAAAAAAACACATCGTGAGATGATGGATTTGTTGAAGCATATTATCCAATTGCTTCATTGTTTACCCTCTTCGTATGCGCGCCAAAGGATAAAGATGAGGATCCTGTTCAGATGTAATTCGCGAGGCAAAATTAATGCCATACCCGTTCGTGGATACATTCTGACACTGTCCTACACACCATTCAGCTCTTTGATAAAGTCCGGAAATATTTTTTTCTTTAATCGTCGTCTCTCACCCGAACGAGAATTTGAGAGTTATGAATTTCGCGACGAAAGTGCTAAAAGAATCAGAGGCAATTATAATTGGCTCCTCGTTATCTGGAGGTTTTTTTTATCCATTCGTCGAACGGCAACACGGGAATGGATTCACTTTCCCGACTCGTGGTGGCGCAGATAAAAGGAGAACGAAAAAGGGTGAAAGTTAATTATTTTCCTTTTCGAACTACGGGCCCGGTAAAAAATGTAGATTTTTTTGCACTGTTGAAAGAAGGATTACCGTCGGCGTTTCGATGTTATCGGAAAACGTATTATTTTTCTAGACGTGTGGCGAATGTTCTTCTGTAGGCTATGTTCAATGTCGACAAAAAATAAAAATCTGATGTTGCCACCACATGACTTTCTCCATATCTGTAATATTTCTAAAATTTCTAAATAGGTTACATAATAGAAAATATGTATTTAAAGAAACCGCGAGAAAATTTTAGACTTTACAGAGAACAGAAATAAACTCAAACCATAGCCTTCTGATATTGGATATAGTCACAAAGCTCCATCAATTAAGAAAATAAAAAGGAGCGTTACTAAGACGTAACTAAGCGTCAATTGTTAACAACAGTCGTCGGTAGGTGGCGTGGTGGTGGTAACTAAAAATATAAGATATCTCTTAAACAATACATTATATGGAACAATGTTTCAAACAAAGGTTGTGGAAAATTAAATTTCCTACGACTTTTATTCCAATACATTTTTACATTAATAAAATATTAAAGCAAATATTTCAAAATAACGGATGTGACAAAAGTAAACACCCACTTCCGATTGACCGATTTTTACCAAAAACTAATCAGTTCTTGTGACTTTTATAAAAATGTTAAATATAAAATTTCGCGTTGATCTGATTAATAGTTCTTGAGTTAGAGCACCCCCAAAAAGCTATCACATACACTCTCTCTCACTCACACACACACACACACGCACATGCGCACGCACACACACGCACGCACGCACGCACGCACGCACGAACGCACGCACGAACGCACGCACGAACGCACGCACGAACGCGCGCACGCACGCACACACACACACAGACATCGACGAAAAAATGGTCAAAATGTGTTCAGGGGACCTCAAAACGTGTATTTCTGTTGAAAACTCGGAGTCGATTTTTTTTCATGAATACAATACTTTCCCCTATACTAGGTATATAAGGAAAGTAAAAAAGGGAACAATTATGGAATTTTATGAAAAAGACATTTTTTCGTAGTTATGTGATTTAAAATCTGTTATCTCTTGTAATTGAAAAAATATAAAACGTCGATGCGGCTATAAATGGATACATTTAATTTTCACCGCGAATATTAATGTTTCTGCGACCGTTAATCCAGGCCCCGTTGCTTCGCTTTAATTCATTAAAAAGTATCTCTTATTAGGCTCGTGAGATGATACATTTATTATTTCTTTATTAAAATCTTAAGCTACTATATTATTTTTTACGTAAAAATTGACGCATACATACATCTGGTAAAGGCGGAGAGGAGGAGAAATTTGATGAGTGAATTTTACAGTACTCACCACCGCAAGAATAACGAACTTTCTATTCACACTATAGGTCCTGCTCCTACGCGCTATGCGCCTCAACCTCACCCTCTGCTCGCTTCAGGAACCTCGGCACTGGGCACGTCACACAATTTTCTTGGTTGCTCTTATCAAGACGCATATTTTTTGTTCAAAACTTTAATATCTAATTAAACTGACATAATTTATAAAAGAAATACGTGTATTATAATTATTCTTCAGACTACACGTATTAAAATGTAATTATTAACAGTTTAAATGAATCGATGCTCAAGAAACAATAAATGCTAATTTTATGGGCAATAGATATTATATAAGTTGCTGCAATCGCTAAGGGCTTTGATTAAAAGTATCTTAGCCCGGTAGTTCATTTGTTTAATATTTAGATAAAAGTTTTCACGAAAATGTTCAATCGATTTTTATCCTTCACTAGGGATCCAGACCCTACGCGCGTAAACCTCGCCCTTCGCTCCCTCTCGAGATCTTGGCGCTATGCGCATAGCACAGCTCGGTAAACTCAGTCGTCAGAAATGAGAATCACTTGTGTATTTTTTACGTCAATATAAACAATATGCCTGTCTGCTTAGGATCTTATGATCATTTCATTCCATCAAGTTCTAGCTTGGCAATCTCACCCTTTGAGAGGGAGGAGTTTTCTTCGATGTATCTCTTGGGGAACGTCTATTGGCCTGGTTGATACTAGCTTGGCTAGCCCGGACCCAAGAAAAACACCCGCATTGAGAAACGAGAAAATTAATCTGCTTCGATAGTTCAGGGAGAGAATACCCTCCCGGCAAGTGGAATACCAGGGGTCGATTCCCGATTTCAAAATCATTTCCATGCTATGAATGTTATCGGAATTATCTTAAAAATTACTCATATAAATATTAACGACTGAAAGTTTAAATTAACTCCACCAAGTACATATTTACATATTTCTAAGTAAAAATGAATCGGATAATCTAGTTCTATTCGGTTTTGATTTGGGGCAAGAATTTCTCTAAAGTTTTATCTCACTTTGCTTTCCCCGCCCTCTCGTGAGACGGCGGACAGTTCAGTTGATTTTTCTTCAGTCGTTGCTTTCCAAAAATAAATCCTTTATTTGTTAGCAAAGAAATAGAGACTAGGGAATAGATACGCATTCCCGTAATCTTTAAGAGGAACTGGAGAATTTGGAAAGAGATGAAAAATCGGATATAAAAGAGAGAGAAAGACGAATTGAAGGGCATATGAGAGGGTTAATGGAGTTGGTAAAGTGGTTTGGGCCCTCGAGAAAAAGAGAGTGAGAGCGAGGGTGGGAGAAAGGGCGGAAAATGAGAGGAGCGAAGAAAGAGTCGGCGAGATTGGAAGGAAAGATTGAAGAAAAAAGTTACGAGAGGATCTGAACGACTATGAGAGTTGGGTGGGAGAGAGAGAGAGATATCGGAGAGAAATACATAGCACGCGGTGAAAGGTGAGTGGATAGAATCCGAAGGGAAAATATGGATTCGACGTGTTTTTTCCCCCGCGTTGGACGTGTGAGAGGAACCAATGCTATTGACCGAACTGGATTGGATGCTGGAAATAACTGGGAGATATCGCGATTGTTTGCGCTCGTCTCGATGAGATTTAGGTGGGCAGGCTTTAATATCCGAGGTTTATATAACATTAAGTCTACTTCTAGCTGAAGAATTTCACATGTTGAGAAGTGAGATAAACGTTTTAGGTGTCTGATCAAGTCTCGGAAAAGTTCACCGTTTTCAAACTATATTTATATTGAGACTCTGAAGGCTCTAATCCGGAAGTGGGCGGAGGAGTGCTACTGCTGATGGATTTAAGTGTTAGTATGTAGTAATGCTACATTTTATATTCTTTAGCAGATAAAGTTTGCCTTCAATGATGAATTATTATCGTAACCTTTAGAATATAATACGTATACAAACATTATAACAGTCCAGATTTTGAAGAGAGAAAAGCCGAATTTGCCTTATCACCATGCATAATATGCATTATCATTGCCTAAATAAGAACTTTTATTAACCGGCTGTAAACATTTAGTTTTTTTACCACGCGTTCTTTTCTCTAGTTAATTTTTTTGTGAAAAATGCGTATTATATTTTGAAAATTACGGTGATTTTCATGCCATTAAGTTACTGTTCGGTTAATTAATTAAGAGATATTTGAAAGTTATCCGTGTGCTCACTGATTTTATTCGAATGGTAGAATATAACGCGTGAATTATTCCACGGGAAAGCTTTCGGTTGAAGTAAGAAAATTTCAGTTGCCTAGGTAAAATTTGATACAACCGAAAACTATGGATGTAAACGGCTGTGGATTAGGAAGTTCTACAACATGAAAGCGAGTTTTAATCGGCGATAAATTTCATCCAACCGGAAAAAATACCTGTTAACGACCCAGAAGCGAATTCCAATATAGGCGTGTGAATGAACATGTGTGTACAGACTCGCCGCAGTTGTTTGAGGTTTATCTCGGTACGAGGAGCATAAACTCGAAAAGATTTGAAGCGTGAGAACGATCGAAGCGTTTTCTATTTATAGAGAAAGAGTGAGTGAGAAAGTGAGAGAGAGGGAACTAAAACGATAGGGCGATAGAGTTAGAAGAGAGAAAGAGAGAGAGAGAGGGAGGGAAAAAGGGAGACATTCGTATGCGTACACTGATATAGGAGAAACGCGGAGATATTAATGAAGAGATCTGGAAGGGAAATACCCGGAGAGATTTGATGGAGGAAAGCGGGTAGGATTTCCGAGAAACAAAACAACACGAGATTTTTATTTCGCAAACTTGAGGCTCTGAATCAACATTTTCAACGCCTCCAGCATTTCGGAAAACCTTCTGGGGATACAGTCAGAATTATTTAAATGGTCAAACAATAGATTTCGTACGCCACCGAACAACTACAATAATGTTTATGTTGTATAAGAGATTAAACAAAGAAATTAGTATCAATGCGCAAAGCGGAATTGTAATTCGCATTATAAACTATTTTCTACAAAAGACAATAGAGTGAGAATTTATCAATCCACGCTTACAAATTAACGAGGTTCGTTTCTATGTATTTTAACGAGCTGCAAAAATGATTGCTTGTGAGGGGGAGAAAATGCTGAATTTTGGCATAATTGAGGAAAGAAGGAAATCGATGAGAGAGATGGAGAAGTAAATTATGCACAAAGGAAATTATAGGGGAAGAGCTCTCAAAGTTAAAAAGAGAGAGAGAGAGAGAAAGAGGAAGGGACGGAGGGAAAGACGGATAAAAGAAACGGATAAGAATAAACGATAAGAGCTAAAGCAGAGATTGAGAGCTATTAGTCCGTGAGCAGGAGGATTGCGGAGAAGAAAAAGGTTCATTCGAAATCTTTAAACGAAGCTGGATTTTTATCTGGTTTCTCGTCCTCCTGAATCTAGATAGTACTTTCTTCCAGCACTTCATAGAGAGGAACGAGAGAGAAGTAGAGAGAGAGAGGAAGGGAGAGGAAAAGACCAATAAGCATAGATAAGATACAACTGTGAGGCGCGGAGGAGAGATGAGCGAGGAAAGTGGGCAAAAAGAGAGAGAGAGAGAAAAAAACAAGGGCGGATCCGGGCTTCATCCTGGGGGGATCTCAGATGAAAAATAAACTATGTATTTGAAAATACGTTCAAAAGAATACAGACTTTAATATTTCTTCGACGTTATTTTTTATTATACTATTAATGTTTTTCGGTGTCCTGAAATCTTGGGAGGGTGGAGGGGTAATTACTCCATTTATCCTCCTCTTCATCCGTCCATGGGTGAAGGTAGGGACAAAGGCGAATGAAAAGGAATGGAAAGTGGGGTTAAAAAGTAGGTAGGAGTGTGAAGGAAGTGGAGTGGATGGGAATGTGACAGAAGCTAAGGAAACATAAACGCGGGCCTAATCAATAATTGAAGAAAATGCGGAACGATAGCTGAGGAGAGAAATTTTTTCGATTTAATTTAGCTAGAAAATTCTCAAAAATTATATATGAACCAAAAAAATAAATGATTGAATTTTATCAGCTCAAAATTTAATGTTCGCTTGATTCCACAAAGGTGAATGATTTTCTTAGAAGTGATTAAGGAGAATAATATTATACCATCGAGAACAATAACATGGATAAATAAATGTATGAGAAACGACCAAAGAATAAATGGATATAATTTTAACATCGATCAAATTATTTTGTTTGCAGAAAGACCGCGTGAATATAAATGCAAACAAAATATTCGGAAAGTTAAGACGCTTGAAAAGTAAAAACTGATATATGTTCAGAATACTCTTAAAGCCATATAATAGTTACGAAAATCAAATGTGTATTTCAACCACAAGACAGCAATCATCAATGGCAGTTCAGCGAAAATAGATTCAAGAAAAACCTTTTTATGGTTTTTGGAGTGTTCTGATTTATCAGTTTGCTCTTATCCAAAAGCTTGATAGTTTACTTGAGAAGTGATTTAAAATTAAAAATGATGCAAATAATGGAGATATTTATATGTTTTCACGAAACTGACTTTTTGGTCAAATTATTGTACAACTTATATAAAAAATAAAAAAAATGTATACAAATAATTCTAAAAATATTTCATCAACCACGCTTGTATATTAGTGACTTTTAGCACGCATAAGAAATTTCTTGAGCATGTTATTCTACAATACTATGGTGGATATTGATTTTCAGAACTTGTTTCAAGCCAAAATCATTTCAAACAATTTAAACTTAACCTCGAATACTTATTACTTTTAAACGTCGATGGCTTGGAATATAAAAGCATCAATTTTGGTGTGCTAGTCACGCTCAGAACATTTGAGGTCTCACCAGTTTTTTCAAAAGTAGACAGTTTTTCGTTAAAGATTAGTTGCAGAGTTTTGCTTAGGATTCTCCTGAGGCGTTAGTACAAGAGGAAGTTTTGATGATGTCTTAGATCCCTTCTCAAATTGCTCCCTTCTTACGTTACGAGAACGATGCGATGTGTCCGCTCAAGTGATTAATGGCTCCTCCTGGCTAACCACGCTCTCTTCTGAGTTAAAGTTATTTTGTAGTTGGTATCATTGCTATAGTTTGAATTTTTCTAATAAAGAGTCTGGGTCAAATACGTTTGGAACGAAAAGATTACCAATTCACCCTCGCGACTGACCTAGATGTAGCGATAATCAAGGAATGCATAAGTTTTAACCGTGTTTTATTTCAGGAGTGATTTACTAGTCTAGGCCATAATATTAAAATTTTCCGAAAGAATCATTCCTCGAAAATTATGTTAATTTGGGTGCGACCTTAGCAAAACTGTATATACGCTATAACTACTACAAATTAGGTTGAAGACTAAATCCAGCTTTTGCATGGTATGCGTAAATACACACATGGAAAAACTAACCATTTTGTTGCATAAAATATTTAACTCATAGCTGAATGAAATATAAAGAACAAAGAAAATGAGAAGGAGATAAATTCAACTAGTACCCAACTAGACTCGACGAGAAAATAAAATTATCAAGGGACGATGAGGATTGCGGAGGGCAGGATTATGTGGTGAATCCAATTTCATCTCAAGGACCTTTACATTGACAGACTGATGAGGATATGAGAACGATGATTCATTTTTAATACAAATTTGCAATTTTATGCCTATCACAATACCACATTTCAATGAGACTTGCCTTATGTGTTATAACCTCTCTTTATATTTTTAGTGAAAATCTAAACTTGATGTTGCACTCCACGATTATTTGTTATGAACTACCCAGAATTTTATACGTTTCGAAAATAAATTATCAGACTCTCGTATTGATCAGAATTAAAATGTAAAATTACGCCGCTCCAATATCTATAAAAAGGTTACAAAACAGCAGTCATCAGTAATGCTTCACTGATTATAAAACGGAGTGAGATGCGTTCGGGATCAAAGCATGTTTCTGCTTCGCTTACATGCTTTGGTTAGGTTATTTTTCGCTTGTGCGGTCGGAAGAAGGACAAGAACAATTGAGGTAAATAGAGTAGTACGCGCGAGGGAGAAATAGAGACAAAGCGGAATGAAGTGAAAGGAGACGAGGATAGTGAAAGGAAATCGAGAGGGAGAAGAGAAAGGGGCGAGTGATGCGCGTGAATGACTCGCCGATGAAGTTGAAAAGAGAGACAGATAAATGAGGTGATGATAGTGCGGGCGCGTGGAGAAGCGTATCCGATGAAATGGCGATACTGTTAGGAGCGGCGAAGGTCGCGAGAGGTGAGAGGAAACGCGAGAATGGAAAAAAGGACATTTGGCGGAGGGCGACAAACGGCTGGTTAGGGGGGGGGGAGGGGGAAGTCATCGAACCGAACGAATGGGAAATACAGGGGGCGGTTTTCAGGGCACTGATCTCGGTGTAGAATTTCAAATTAAAATCGAGAGGATTTTTGAGAGAGCGAGACGAAAATTACACGGCTTCTCTTTGAAACAAAGATGAGGTTCGCATCATTTTCATATTTGAGAGAGATCGCAGAGGCCACGTGAATAAAAGAAGCCACTCATTTCAGGTACCGTGGGATATCATAACAGGTTATTTACGCATTACTCGCTCTTAGCGAGGCATATGGCTGATGTCAGATTTTAGTTGAAAGGTTTCAAATTATGAGTTGCAAGTCTCAAACCACAGGACCAATCGGAGTATTACACTCGTCTGTAATTTTATTAGTACTTAAGACAAATGCGGCGCTAATTAGATATCATTATCACGCAACCGCAAAGATATTATCAGTGAGATATAAGGCTCGAATAATATACTTAAGGAAAAGGGTCTCAATTTTGGCGTTTAATTAGATTTTCTCTGATGTTCGGAACATGAAACTAGATACTTACAAGCCAGCAAACTAGTTCTTAGCAATTAAAATATTACAAAATATTGATAATAATTCAAAGTTTAAAATAGTTTTGCATTATTTTTCAATAGTTTTATATAGATGTGTTTATAGCAATAAAAATCAATTCGAGGATAATTGGTCATTAACACCTATTTAAGTGCGAGCCCTTAGGTATTTTCGTTTGGTTTATAGCCTCTCCGGCGAATTTGATAATGAATCTTATTACTTTAATAGGATCCTGTGAAATGTATTTTTAATGAAAGGATCGAATGGATACTCATTAGAAGGGATTTCGGCGAAGAATTTATTCCTTAATTCACTTTATAAGACCGTCCAATCTTTATGCTACTTCTCCCACCGGCCTCATTCACGAAATTGGGCCCTTCTTTTATTCTCTCATCTTCTCTCTCTCGCTCCACTTCCTTCTTCCACTTCCCTAACTCTTTTCCTTATTCTCCACCCCTCCTCCTCCAATTCTCCCTTCGTTTTCCTTACTCCCAAAAGAAGAACGCTCTCTTATTCCGATTCCGCTGACGTATGCCTTTGGCTCTGTTCGATCGTTTTTCAACGTCTTATATCTCAAAAAGACATCCATTTTCCCTTTTTCGATGGCTGGGAAATTTTTTCACAAAATTTTATACGTCATTTATATCATTTAAAAAAAAGTTTTTTTCTCCCACGCATCTACATCCTTTAAAGCCATACTTTATCTCGATAGCGAAAAAAAACAACAATTTCGGATTTGATTTAGTGTGTCGGATAACATAGCGGTACAACGGAGCAGAAAAGGAACACTTTTTACCTCGTCCTTAATGCACTCCGTGCTTGTGATGCTCTTCTGTGAGACGGTTGTTACTCGAGGATAATTTAAGGGTTCGCATAGCGCCGTCTCGAGAATGTAACTGCAAAGGTTGTTGATTTTTTGCTCGTAGATTAGTGTTAATGAGAATCAATGGAGACTTAAAGATTTCTTTATGAGAATAAAATATCGCGCGTGTCATATAAATATAATTTAAGCAGAATTAACCATATCAATCAATTTGAGATGAAGAAACGAGTTACTCAAATTAAATTTTCAAATGTATTTTTCATAAAGTTCTCTACTATTCTAACATTTATTACAAAAATCCTTTAACGAATCACCTGAAATGAAATTAATTTTTCTGATAGAAAATTTCACGTCCCAAATTTCATAAATAGATGTAAAAGATAATTTTCAGCAATGTATATATTGAATTATCTATTTAATTAAATTTCTACCAATTAATTAGAATATATCCACTATTCCCGATGAATAACAGTCAGATTACAGCAGATGCATAATATTCTCTCAGTTATAATTGAATACTCTTTATTTTCTAGGATATTTGCTCACCTAGAAAACCTTATTTCCTTTCACACTCACAGAAGACAAATTAAGTCCTTTCTAATTCTTACCAAAACATCACTTCCCTTTTCTCCGGATGCTAAAAGAAATCGACTTCATTCCTGTCCAAACCTTTTCCAGCCCCCTCCTCCTCTCCCCATTCATAGCATACCAAAACCACTTCGGAGTGCAAATAAAAAGGGGACAAGGAATGACTATCCATCGAATATTTGCCATTGTGCATCACGTCCTACTCACTTTTGCTGACGACCGACAACCAGGCGAGGAGTACAGAGGGGAAGGAGAGGCAAGGATCGAGAGAAAGTGGAGATGGAGTTAGGAAAAGAGAGAAAAATAAATCTCCCGTCGCTAAAAAGGACTCCTTCCAATGCGAATTTCCATTCCTATCTCGGAATGCCCACATTCTGAGGGGAGAATTTACCCACCTCCCTCCCTATACCAATCCTGCTTTACACCCTTCCCCTTTTGCGTTTCTCTCTCTCTCTGTTATTTTTACACCCCCAACCCGTCCTGCCACCCCTCTTTTCTCTCTCCCGTCTCTCAATACCTCCTTCTCCAAATCTTTCTTCCTTGAATACCTCGGGCGAAGTGGGATTTGCCTCTTGTGACTTCCATTATTCTCGTCCTCTCACCTGTTCTCCTCTTTCTCCTCCCCTCTCCAACTTCTCTATCTCTCTCTCTTTTTCACTCGCCCCCCCATATCTAGACTTTTCCTACCCCACCCTCATTCTCTCCGAGCATTTTCTTCCTCTCAATTTTGTTATTCCCTCCCCCTTTTCTTCCTCTTAAAACTGCTCCTCATCCTCACTTCAACGGAGACAATCGCCCGACTCTTCAGGTGGGAGAGAAGGAATCGGCGTTTCCAGAGTCGATTCGCTTCTCTCTCACGCACTTGAGATTTACTCTCCCTCACTTATTCTTCCTCCTCTAATGCTCCACCCTCTCACCATCTCTCTCTGTTCTCACCCATCTCTCTCCCCTCCTCTTTCTCCATCTCCTCTCTCCCCTTTCCTCTCCCCTTCCATCTATCCCTCTACTCCCCCTCCACTCCCCTCTCCCCTTCTCTCTCTCCCCTCCTCTCTTCCCTTCTCTCTCTCTTCTTTCTCCCTCTTCTCTCTCCCCATTCTCTTTACCTATCCTCTCTCTCCCAATGTTCTCTTTCTACTCTATTTCTACCTCTTTCCCCATTCTCTCTCCCCCTTCTCTATCCCCATTCTCTCTCTCCCCTTGTCTTTCCCTCTTTTCTCTCCCCCTCCTTTCTTCCCCTTCTCATTCCTCATTCTCTCTCCCTCCTCTCTCTCTCCTTCCCTTTCCCTCTATACTCTTTATCTCGCTCTTCAGTCCTTTAATGACGTCATCTCCTCCAGTCCATCTCTTTCCGAAGTTTAAAATTCATCATGATAGGTTTTGCCACCCTCTCCATCTTCCGTTTCTCGCTGAAAATTTATCTCTCTCAATTTTTCTTATCTTTTTCTCCTCTCCTTCTATCTCTCATTCTCTCTCACTCTCTTTCCTACCGAACGGTCCGCGTATTTTCCTTTTCTCTTTTCAATTTTTTTCTACTCCGAGCTTTTTGTCTCAATGTCACCTCGTTGGCGTGGATGAAGAGAGTGTTTCGGAACGCCATTCAAACGATCCTCGCCCTTAGGTGGGATGGGGAAGCTAGATGGGGTTAGGCGAACAATTGAAATGCAGCGCACTCCTCTTTATGGCTTTAGGTTGAGGGGAGTGTGAGACGGCGACAATACAGCGCGGTTGCGGATTGAAATTCCTCCGGCGACTTGGTTGAGCATCGGGTGATTTTTATCGCTCGATTGGTGACGTCCCTATTGAATGGATCAGGCATAATTTCAGTCGGATAGGATATACGCTTAAATAAGGATCTGTCTGGTTTTTTATTTATGCAATATAATGATGACTAAATTAACATTGAAGTAATAGCTTTTTGTATATCATACAACAGCAATTATCTCTGATGAAACGTTGAACTTGTTCTTCTTCCGTGCGTAAAATAAATTGAAAATTGTTACGGGTTAATAAGTATATGTATTGAACGATCAATAACTAATTTCCATTTAAACTTTTTCCCTAAAAAAAAGATACTGTACAAACTCCTTTCTATTTCTGTAAATTATAGAAATGTGTTATTATTAATCTATGGCAAAAGCAAATCTATTGGCATTTGAGTTGTTTCGCTAAGACTGATAACTTTAATACCTTTATATTCCGTAATTTAGGATTTAAATATAATTTAACGTTTATACCAGTTAACGGCAGTTTTAAAAAACCACAACTTTTAAGATTTTACAGTTTATAATGGGTTATTGTCTCTTAACAATGTAGATTTATCACAAAATTTGCTTTCCTTTTTTCGCTATTTAATGTTTGCATCCTATCATAAAAATTATACCAAAATGAAAATACGAGTTATATTACCACATCACGTGGTATACTTAAATAAACGATAAATTTGGAAAAATATAAAAGAATACTAGGAAGACTTTTAAAATACATATGAAACCAACTGTACAAATAAATTTCGGGATACCTTTTAAGTTTCTTTCCCAAACTAATGTGAAAAGTCGTACGCACTTTCGCAGCAATTGGAATTAGCTGCCAGAAATATGAAATAAAACCGAATTTCCATGGTATTTGATAATCCTCGCCTGTCACATCTGAAATTGCAACGAGGAGGAGGGAGGGAAAACGGTTAAAGCGTCCTACTGTCTGAACGAGGCCTTCCCGAGTTACGCCGTGATTCCACCCTTTAGCTTGCACGGGAGGACGCAGGCATTCTCCACTCCACTAATTCCCCCATTACACTCCCAGCCTATCTGCGCTCTCCTATCCTTCAAATGTCAATCCCTCCTGATTCCTCCTTTCCATCTCCTTTTCCACCCCGCTTCTCTCTCATCTCTTCCCATTAAACCATTCCTCCCCCTCCGATCGAAAGGGTAATGACGTTATTACTCGAATCGCGTGACTGGCATTCATACGAACGGCGGGATAGCGGAGGGGGGGGGGGAGAAGGAGAAGGGGGACGTCTCCCCCTTTTTTACGCTCTCTATCGTGTGTGAAATTACTTCCCGTAATTTATTGTGCAACAATCTGTTGGATTACCTATGCATCTCGCCACGTCCGTTCTTCCTATTAAAGGAGCTTAAGGTAATATAGAGCTAAAGAGTTTTACTTCACTGTTTTAGAATCCAAAGAAGCTTCTTACTTAAAATTCAAAGTATACTATCTGATCACGACCTTATTCTTTTACTGTGCATATAAGTTGGAGTAGAGAAAAAAATGAATAGATATTTGGTGTGTCAAATATACTGCATTAAACCATTAACTGCCAATTTTTTTTCCTTAATTTTTTTCGTGGGGTGGTTGAGAATACGCTATGGATGACGAAAAAATATTTATTGCTACTATTAATGCAAATTTTCGTAGAAATTAAACTTTTGTTCTCATAGTCAATTGGAGATCGTGAATCAGTGAATATTTTGCATACCCATCAATACAGAGGACAATGTAAAAAACGTGTTTTTATGCCACTTTTAAAAAACTACATAAAAATGAAACATTACGCTTTCCTCATTGATTTGTAACATTTTTGCATGCAACACTTTATTTCATGGAACCTTTGCGAATGTTATCTTATGAGAAAACAATGGGAAAATATTTACCTATGCCATTTTTGTAAGCATTCTACATGCTACCCAATATTACACTTCTCGCATTGCTTTCTTACATTTTTCTTACATACTGCGCATTTATGTTGTTTCCCTTCACAAGTTCTCTCTAATAAATGACCAATAGGGTCTGCTCGAACGTCACCTGATATGCGACTTTTGCGAACTGCAATTTAGTATGATGGCCTACTAATAAATTGTTGGTCCGAAATAGTTTATCTTTAGATAATATCGTGCAATCATGCGTATAAAAGTTAAAACAGGAATATTTCCATTTTCACCTGAATATAACGTCCAAGCATTGACAATTGTCACATTAACGGCATTTGTAAACAGGGAAAACCCATTTTTTGTCTCCAAATCTAATTTGATATTTTTGGACACTCCAGTCTAAATTATCCACCCCGCCCTTGTATTTATTGTACTGTGCCATAACTTTGGGATGTGACACACTCAGTTCTTTCTTTTCTCTCCTAGACCACCGCTTTACTTTCTCAAGGGGCCGCAGACAAATATGGTTGGACATAACCTTTACAGAGCTGTTGTAATTCCAAATTACAGCAAACATTGCATTGCTTGCATCACACCTGTAGTCAACTTTTCCTCGTGGTCTTTTTTTCATTTCAGCATAATTTTTTAGTGGAAAATTATTCATTCCGTTGGAACGGACTGTACCAGTTGCTCTAACGCCCATTTCTTCCAATTTTGTCAAAAATTCATAACTACTGAAGAAATTGTCAAACTACAGTTCATGTGCATTTGGATTTTCTAGCATAGAAGCCATTCTCAGTATGACACCAGCTCCAAAACCACTTACAGAAACTCTCCCTTCGTTCTTTCCTTTATAAATGTCCATGTGAAAGCACTATCCAGTTTTAGAGCAACACATCGCCAATTGCTTCAAACCAAAGCTAATAGGTTTCCCTTTGACATTTTGTACATTACATCTGACATGATCCCCAAATGGGGATCAGTACTTCTGGTAAAATAAATTTTGTCTTTATAAAAGAATCGGTTATCTTTCATGCCCTACACGAATTGCAAACCATGTTTATAAGTAATACCAGAATAAAAAAAATTAACTGCAATACCCACAAAAAATTTGGACATGAATCTAGTCCGACTTCCAAAGAGGCACTAAGCTCACGCTTACAAATTCTATGCGTGTGTGCGCTGTGGTTAGAGCAACAATGTAGCACAAAAGTCACTGTGAAGCTAAATTTCCAATTAGTAATTTGATAACTGCAGACAGACACAGGAGTCAAATTTAGGGAGGGCAATTACAACCGCTTCTGTTTGATTGTCATAGTTTTTCATCCAGCGTAAACTTTGTATATCATGAGTAATATAAATTTCCACTATTGCTATTGCACAGATAGAATATTGGGCATTACAATCAAGATATCTCCCTTAGTAAGTATATTCTAATTTAAAAAATAAATTTTCGATGTACACTATAAACATAACTGATCAAATAAACGTTTGAGTAATTATTGGTCGCAACGAACGAACATTTAATTTAGACGTCATGCGCAGTTTTGCGACCAAAGGGTGACATTGATTATACGTAATTGCAGAATCATGTCGAGCAAAAGAGACAGAGATAGAGAGAGAGGGAAACAGGAAAGACTTAATTGAAAGAAGAGGCCGAACAAACACGCCATTTATGCAATTCATAGAAATATGCGTATTACGCCCGCAATTTATAATACCCTGATCAATCGACAAATTTTTTTATGCCCGAGATCTAAAAAGAGGGAAATAGAACGGGAAATAACCCGGCAAGAGGGGAATTCCTTTCGTCTGCCTCGAAGCCATTTAAAATGGGTCGCCCTCGGGAAAGCTTTACTCCTCCTCCCGTGAAATATGGAGAACAAACCTCCTCCAATAGTCCTCCTCCTTCCCGTCCTTTCCTTCCTCTCCTCCCTTATTCACTTCAAAGCCTCTTTCCATCACTGTCCTTCCGAAAAGAACGGAGAAGTGCATCCCTAGCATAAGGCAGCGCATTGGAATTTCACGGAGTTTTAAAATTCGTCCGGATGGAGAGGGAGAGAAGGAGGGATAGTCACGGGAGTAAAAAAAGGTTTCCTTTCGCATGGGATTAGAATTGAGAGAGGAAAGAGAGAGAGGAAGGGAGAGAAAGAGTAAGGGAGAGTGGAAAAAGTGGGGAAGGCTGGTGGAGAGAGATGGAGGACAGAAACAGAGAAAGACCTAGATAGATAGACATAAGAGTTCATTTGAGTGAAGTTGAGGCCTTTAAGCCCATTCTTACAGAATAAAACATGTTACAGAGTAATTATAAATAAACATTACAATAAAGAAAATAATAACAATGATTGTAAAAAGAAAGCAATATGAAACAAAGATACGTAAAGTGAAAATAAACTCTTTAATCACTGTTAAACAGGTATAAGTAATAAAATGAAAAATATTCTGTTTATTTAAGTGAAAAAGCCAGTTATGAGTATAATGCCTCATGGGTTTTTAGAAAACCACATGAGGAAAAAACCCACAAGAAAAGGGTGTGTGAAAAACCCGCCAAACCTTCTTTAGGTAGGGAGAGAGAAAGGGAGTGAAAGAGAGAGGGATGGAGAGAGGGAGGTGGAGGGTAGATATAGGGGAGAGATAGGGACTGTGATAAAGAGAGGATCGGTACGGAGATGGCGGAATTGGGAGCGGTTGAAAGCGAATAGGTAAGAAAGGAGGGAGGGAGTAAGGAGAAGACCAAATGGAAGGAGATTCAAACCTTTGCCTTTCCCGGATTTCGCATCAATTACTAGGACGGAGAGATAGAGTGAGAGAGAGAGAGAATACCGAAACCCGCCTCTATATTCCCTCTCTCTTTCGACCCTTCCGGCCATCCTTCTCTCGAATCAATATGAAGACGAAGAAGGATGGTCCTTAGAGCGAGGGGTGAGGATGGAGGAAGGAAGGGCGGAGGCGAAAGGAGGGGATGGGAAGGAGTGAGAGGGAGGCGGAGAAAAGTTCCGCGGTATGAGTGTGTCGAGACATTCTGAAATGGTTGGATTATGGACGGCACAAGGCTTTGATATTTCTGCCTCTGTGTGTTTCCTTCACCTCTAGGGCCACCGCCATTTTGGGCAGAACATGGAGGAGGAAGATGAGGAGGTGAAAGTTCTGTGTGGGAGGTTGAATACAATGAAAGCGCTAGCGGAGGAATTTCTGAGAATCAGCGGAGGCCTTTTTTGTTTTTTAACAAATGCTGTCCTTGTGAGACCGGCAAGATTAATGTATGGTTTTCATAGATTTGGACATAAATAAGACGTAATAGACCTCTGTTGACAAATCGATGATGATTTTAAAAAAAGAAAAAAAGACGCTTCGGATGTTTACTCGTCACAAGGTAAAAACATTGGTCGAGTAAACTTTCTCTGCGTAGCGAATATTACGAGCATTTCGTGGCATTTTAAGTTTCGGTCGGGACTTTTATCTGATAAAAATAAATTCTGCTATATTGTTCTACTACATGAAATATTTGTTTGACTCTCATAGAGTCATGTAGCGTTTCTTTGCCAAAGGACGTACCAACCGTATTCATTCAGCGTGTGCAGTGCTGTTACATAAATTCAACATTTGCAATTTTTACTAATGGACAGACTAAATTGTCCAACGTAGATAGAATTACGTCCACAGTTATTGTGAAGCGGCCGTCAGTACCAAATTCCATCATAATTCGTTTAGTTACAGCAGCGCTGTTGTATACTTAGGGACGGAGGAATCGATAGTCAAAAATTGCTAAGTTTATCGTCTTCCTTGATCAAAATATTTGAGATTCTTCTTATATTGTATTTCCGGATAAAGTGGAAAAATGGTGGAAGAGGACAACGTCAAATTACAAGAATCTTTATAAGAAAGAGCAGAGGAGAAATTTATCGGAATGTTGTAAGGAATGCAAAAAGAAATCGCGAATACTTTTGTGGGAATTCATTCGACAGAAGGAGGGAAGTTGGAGGAATAATCTGGTAGGACACAGTAGGAGGAGGAATTTAAGATTGTCTTCTTTTTGTGAAAGTCTTTTCCGACGGAGGGTATTGAGCCTTCCGATCCCTGCAAAGGAGCGGCAGATATATTAGACAAGATTCTCTTTTTTTGGGAGGCGATCGAACGTTTTAATGAGAAAAGAATCTAAGTGAAGCGCGGAGAAGTGAAATGTATATATTACCCCAAGAATTTGAGGCCTTGATTTTAGAAACTCTACCGAAATTAGAACGGTTAAAGAAGTAATTAAAGGACTGAATCAAGACTGCGTTCATTTCAACTACAAAATTGCTTGTAAAAGTGATAACGCAATTTATACTGGTTATGTGACATCATCATTACTTGATAAATATCTAAAATTAAGCGTGAAAATTTACCTTCCAATTTGTTGCTTAATACTTGAGGAATACGTTCAACTTGCAGTTAAAAAGTGAAGTGTGGGTTACTTTTGATGAAGTAAATTTGGATCAAAGTTGTCGAATTGCTCTAGAAATACAAACCTTCTAATGTTTACTAAACATGGCAAATCTAAAAAAAGAGCATTTACCAGACCGCTAAAAAACAAAAAAATCCTATTTGAAAAAACCAGTAGAATTCTTACCGGCATCAACCGTCGCTTCATCTTTACAGCATCCGAACTCTCATCGATTTTTCGTAACATGGCCTTGACTAGGGTCACCAGACGTCCGGCGAAAGCAGGACATGTCCGGCTTTTTCTCCTAACGTCCTCCGACCGGCAGGTGTTTTAAGATACTAATTTTGTCCGGCATTTTATTTAAGAATGTTGCTGAATGTATTGATGACTCTATTTTTCTTCAATTTCATTTCTTTTGCTGATATCTATCGCGAAACTCTTTTAGATATGTTGAAAAGTAAAAGCGAAGAGAGAATGGTTCGACTTCCATGTTATCAATAACCACTTCCTTTAACTTACATAGTTTCTACGTATCGCCCTGAGCTTATCCCTCAGTAGCGTGTCAGCACTCAGAGCAGCCCCCTGCTGGCAACCTCGCTACCCCCCTCTTGGAAGATTTTATCCAGTAAGAAATATCAGAATGTTTATTATTAGTATGTTTTGTCAACTTATCTTCCGTGGAATATCTAGGAAGTGTCTCTCCGGAAATTACAATCAACGTGAAACATCGAGACAAAACCCAGTAGACGTGCAAATTTTCTTGAGCATTGAATGGCGGACAGTAGGCTTCAACGCATCGAGAGACAAGGGGAATGAATGGGCTGTCGTCAATCTCTTGAAAAATGAAATGGCAAAAGTTATTAAGGGGCTATTCTTAAAAAAAGTTCGTTTAAGAGTAACGTTTGTATTAATGTTAGCTGCGATTATTGGTGCGGGAAGTGTGAAGTTTGAGGAACAAACTGAATTATTGAGCTTTGTCAATATGTATTATCACTGTACAGATAATTAAATTTGAAACTATATAATAAACCTCAAACAAATTAAAATAAACTAAGTAAAACTGTATTTTTACATTCTTATTCAAAGGAAAAATGGAGTGCACGGATTAGCTCAGCGTTTGCATTCCCTACTCAAATCTAAAAATTGGGGTGCGAGAATGTTAGGAAAGGAATTATTATTATGCTAATAAATACGGCATTTGTCGGGCTTTTTCGCCTTCGCTGCTCTCTTATTTAATTTTTTGTATTTGGGAACTCCAGACTTGACACTTTCTTTGAGGTTTCTCAAACCGTTCAGGAAGACACACGATGAATATTTTAATGCAACTAAGGCACATTCTGACTTATGAAGTTCCAAAAGATGTTCTGCTTGTAATTTAATTTTTACTGCAATTAAATTAATGATACCGTTATATAATTATCTTTTCCCTTCCATTGCTGTACGCCTAAAAACAACATTATATTAATTGATAGGCTAAGAGAGAGGTATTTTCCAGAATGAAAAGTAACTCATGTCGATACTTAGATTGAGAGAGCGCATGAATACCGACGAGTTCCGGTTTAATGTTGTACGAGCATGCAAAAATCTGACTCTCTTAAACAGGAATTATTTTCATGATAGAGAACTGTTGTGATTATAGGAATTGAAAGAGCTGCATGGTGCCGAGAGAAAGAGAGAGGGAGAGAGCGAATTGGAATGAAATCGAAAGGGAACGCAGCGAATTGGAGGAAAAAGAGAGAGTGAGAGCGAGGCCATTGGGAAATGGAGGGCGGCGAATGGAGGTGAAAAGGGGCTTGGAGTGAGTGAGAGAGTGATTCCGAAACCCTTCGCTTGAATGGACTCGTCCCGAGACCTCTCTATCGATGCGAGAAGCGCTTCTCCCGCATTAATTGGATCAGTTTTTTTATCAAGAAACAACAAACAGCGTGCGAACTCAGAGCTGCCCTCTGAAACTCCTATTTGCATGAAGCTTCGCCCTCGTCTTATGGTCTCTTTTGTGCAAACACGCTCACCCAGATTCCCTTTTGAACGGCGAAAGCTCCCGCCGCTTCATCTCTTTGGGATGAAATGGCTTTGGAAATGGAAACCAATATACTAGCGAGTCAGTTTCACAAACGAAAAAATTGATTGCAATTTTTGTGTAAATGTAAATAATTTACAGAATATATGGGCATTTATATTTCATTATCTTAAGATCACATTGTCATTATAAAATTTGACAAAGTAATAATGACCAAAATAACCATGGAAACTGAAGTAACACTTTTAAATTAGTTCATTTATGGAACTATTGAATGGCGTTACGTTCGTATTTGTAGGTGAAATAATTTATTTTTAAAAGCAGTTGTTTATTTTCAAATAAAAAATCAAGAATAAAATAAGAGACCAAAAAAATACTTTAAACGTCAAAGTCACATCAACTGGGATATTGAAAATAGGTAATTAATTATTTAGAAAATTAATATAAAATACGCCAAGTTGCAGTAACTCTTAACCTATTTCTCAGAAAACGTAATAAAGACGGAAAAACATATCCGAAAGAAACTACGGGAATGAATAAGCTACATGATGCATGATGTCATTTACAGCATCGGCAAAAACAACGAGAAATGTATCTAACAACACGCCATTATTTCCCTTTTTATTTTTTTCTACTCTACAAAGTTCGCGCGTACGATTTTTGCCCTCCATTCAGCGATTGAAAGGCGAATTAAGCAGGATATTTTCATCAATACATAATATTTTTCCTTTTATATTTCCTTGATTTTTTTATTTTCGCTCGCGAAACCCCAAAGGAACGGAAGCGGTACCTCACTCTCCCGCTCTCGGTCGCATTCTCCTTCTCGGCGTGTCGGGAAGTTTCCTGAGAACTCCGAACACGTGTTACGGAGGGGTAGAGCGCGTTACGTACTTCGCGGATGGGGTGAAAGGAAGGGGGCGGAAAGAAATTCGTTAAGGGGAGGAGGGGAAGCATCGTCGAAGGCAGGTAGTAGGGGTGTGGGAGATCGAAGTTTGAACCTATCGCCTCCTACATTGTCGGGCGTTGTGAAGAGGACTTCTCCCTCTCTCTCCCTTTCCCTTTCGCGTATACTATTCGGTATCGCGCCCGCCTCCGGAAGCTTCTTTTTTTCGCCTCGCTTCGGTGACGTTCGCCATTATGCATCGCACGGTGTTCGTGAAAGGCGCTTCTCGTCAAAGACAGCCTCACGTCGCATTTTGCCCGCGGAAGATTGAGGTGCCGCAACCAGCGGCGGGAGGAAAATTAGGCGGGATTATTCTTCGCTTCGTTCGATCTTTTTTTTGCAAGAGGAAATAATGTTTGTGTGGGAAACTGCACGAGGAATATTGTGTCGGAGAAAATGTCGAACCTTATAGGACGCCATTTGTAATGGTGCATTCATCCCGAGTGAAAGAGTGTGGTGAAATTTTGGATATATACTGCGATTTCGTACTTGAGACGACAAATAAGTCTGTATAATTATGATTTTTGCTATAATAACATTGATGAAGTTATTGAAATTTCACTCGAAAATCCGTATCTGAGCCCGCGTTTGCACGGAATTGCCTGTCTATCCGTAAGATTTATCTGATTTATGCAAGGATTTCCTTTGATGGCAGAACTAACGACAGCGGTCCTTAGTTACTTAATAGGATGGATCTTGGATGTTTGAAATAGACGTCCTCAGAGAGATGGAGAGGAAGATCATCATCATCATAGGTAGTCTGTCCGTAGACAGGTCCGTGATTATTCATGGTTAAACCAGGTTCTCCATATACTCATATTTTCTGCAGCCTCCTTCATATCTTGATAAGGAAGATATAGTAATGAATTTCCAACCGCCTTGACAAATATTTGATGGCAAGGTCTAATTATACATTAAAGAAACGAAGAAGAAAGATTCATACCGGCATATTTTCTGCAATATGTTTTGTTTTTAATTGGTTAAATCTATTTCCACAATCTACATTTGTACTCAGTTTTGATTTTTGCGGCTGACCGAATTGTGCGGAGAGTTGGTGTCGTAACTGTTTTATTCTCAAAATCAATTGCGTAGTTTCTACTTGTTTTAAAACAAATTATTACAAATTTATTAAATGAAATGAAATATTAATTGTATAAATTTATTGCTGCGGTTTATTAATGATATTAAAATTTTCAAATAAACTACATACAAAAGGTTATTTATTTTTAAATTCTAAATTATCATTGCCAGGAGATCAAATAAAAAATATTTATAATGCATATATATAACTAGAATTTTAGCCCGTCAGTATGACGGGAACAAAAATTGTGTTATCCAATTTTATGAACCCAATCTTATTATTCAATTCGATTTTAAATGTTGTAATCGCTCATTTATTTTACGAAGTACAAAATACAAGAAATTTATAGGGTTTGTTTATTTTTGTTGCTGCAACAAATAGCCTAAATAAATCATAAATTCTTTCAAAAAGAAAGCGTATAACCGCTGGATTCCGGTGAATTAATACGTGTAATTTTTCTTCATGCACATACCGCGTTTCATAAGAGAAAAACAGAAAATTGACGCGAATGAAAGCTAAAACGAAGAAAGAATATATATAAATCGACATAGTTTTAACCAAGTTCCAACTTAGTGATGGACTCAATTAAACACCAAAATGCTAATGTGCAAATAGTAGTAATAATGCTGTAATTGCTCTTTTATTTTACCGAATGATAACATACATAAATTAATAAGCTAAAATATTATGCAAATGAGCTAAATTTCTATGGTTTGTTTGTTTTCGTTGCTACAACAAACGGTTAGGCCAAGACATATATACAGAAGTAGGCTTTTATGTAACGTATAATTGTCTACTCATTCAATTGAGGGTATAAAATATAATATAAAATATAATAAAATGTAATATTAAAGTTACAGAGGAAATAAACAATATTTTTGAAGTTATTCATTGATTTGTTTACCTATGATGTCTAAGAATATTTCACAAAGCTTTTAAAGTCCTAACTTAGGTACAAAAACTTTATGCTTAAAAATTATCAAGGGAAATATAAAATTACGGATAGCGAGCAAGGATTACACTTACAAAAGTCCATTTAATGGATATCAATGGCGGATACAAAGGGTAAAAGGGTAATTACCCTCTCTAAGAGAGCTGATCAATCTTCAGTAAAATATTATCTAAATTAATTTATTTTATATTATATGCTTTCTAGAAATATTTTGCAAATACGAGGGTACGTCAAAAAGTAAAGGGGCTCTTCTAAAAAACACTTTTATTTTAAATATACAAAAAACTAATATTATTTTTTAATGTAATCCCTCTCGACTTCAACGCACCGGTACCAGCGATTCACAAGTTTTTCAATTCTGTTAGAAAAAATTTTTTTGCTGCGTCTTCAAACAATTTTCACTTCTTCATCGGATGAAAATATTCTTCATCTTAGTGCTTCTTTCATTAGGCCAAACATAAGGAAATCGCTGGGAGCGAGATATGGACTGTATGGCAGGTGCTCCATCATTTCAAATACCAAGTCATTTACTGTTTCGACCGTCCGATTGGTCGTATGAGGACGGCGGTTGTCATGCAACAAGATGACGCTCTTTCGAAGTTTTCCATGGCGTTTGGATCTGATCGCGGGCTTCAGTTTCATTCGTAACACATCACAATAATTATGACTGTTAACGGTTTTACTCTTTGGAGTGAAATGAACCAAGATCGCACCTTTCATATACAAAAAATGTGTAAGCATAATCTTACTGGCTGATGGTTGACTTTTGACTTTCTTAACCATGGGTGATGACGGATGTTTCCAAGCCATACTCTCCGGCTCGTAATGATGCGCCCAAGTTTCATCTGTGGTGACGATTCACTCTAAAAAATCATCTCCTTTACGGCTATAATGTGTCAAATGGGTACGTGAGACTTCCTTATGCTGCGCGGACAATTGTCTAGGGACCCACCTTGCACACACTTTTCGAAAATTTAGTGTGTCGTGCAAGATGGAATATGCTGAACCATGACTGATGTTTAAAGCCTCCGCAATGCCGTCCACTTTGATTCGTCTGTTTTCTCGTACCATTCTTTCAACGACTTGAATATTGCTCTCAGTCCCTGACGTTGACGGCCTTCCTGATCTCTCCTCATCGCATACAGAAGTTATTCCATTTTTTAAGCAATCTATAACTCGTAAATTTTACTGCGACAATAAACAATTATTACCGTATTGAGCCTGCATTCGACGAATAATTTCCACAGGTTTAACAGCTTCCACAAACAAGAATCGAATCACTCCCCGCATTTCTTCTGTTGTGCAAATCGACAATGGAGCTTCCATCTTTAACCGTTAACTACGACACACAAAATAATAGCCCGCTTACGTAGCGCTACGACACAATAACTGACACTACACTAAATCAGGGGTATGAGTACAAGTAATGCTACCACCGAACCGAGCGAGAATTAAAAAAAATCCATTTACTTTTTGTCTTACCCTCGTACAAATATCTAGGTAGTGTATAATATACGCTGTATATTTATTATAATGAGACGATATCATTTTGAATGAAATAGGTGTCAGTAAATATATTTGTTTTCTTATTTATCCCCTAATCTATACACCTAGATCCTCTCCTGATGGGAATATGGTAATTAGCATCAAATACCGCCGAAATATTTTTTTAACGTTTCATTTACTATGAGCGAATAGTTGTTTTGTAAATGCCTTTTTTCTAATAAATTGATTTAAAGAGTTACTCTGAGGTGGCTACTATCTTTTGAACTTCTGCATGATGATGAATAGATTTATCTAGGCTCGTTCTTTCCGAGGACAATACGAGATCACAATAGAAAATTTCAACCTGCGATAGACAATCTTTAGGTAGGTTATGGAGCATTGCACCCCCTGCCACCCACTAATTAGGTAAATTGCAGGGTGACATATAGATGTAGATGTATTTCCCACTTACTAGTAAATATTAACAAACTTTTTTCATGGGAAGCTTCTAAAAGTCTTGCCTAAACATTAACATTTTTATTATTCAATTCACTTTAAAAAATGAAACCTTGACCAAATTACTATAAAGCATAGCGTCTCTTAGTGTTAGGAAAAACAATTAACGGACTTATTTGAAGAAATTCAGCAGATAAAGCCTCAGGTCCTAAAACACAAAAATGTCCCTTTTGATAAGCAATCTTTCTTATTCCAGTTGTTCCATTCTCTTCCAGGAGGACGGAGTTAATCCATTAAAGCGTTCACTTGGAAAGCATTTAAAAAGCAAAACTTTTGAAACATTTCGGTCGTAAAATAAAAACTCAGCGTGAGAACGCTGAAATTTTTAACCGAGACCTCCCCTTAATTACTACCTCCGTCTTTCCGTCATAGTCCCTTTTGCACAAATTTTCCCTCTGTCTCCTCACTACCCTTTCTTTCCTTCTCCCAGCTCACAGCAAACCCTCCTTCCCCCCTTACCCTCTTAGTTCGTCGTGAAAGGCAACAGGTTGAAAACACTCGGTCAAGGAACACCCTTCCCCTTTTGCTAGGGTGATGCCACCGCCCCTTTTCCTGTCTCTTGTTCCCCTCTACTAATATCCAGTTTCCGTATTCGCTAGTTTGACATTCTAGTAGATATTTACGTACCTATCTATATTGTTGAAATAATTATATTTTATTTTTTTCGGCAGGGTAGAAACGCTCAGGTAAAAGATTCGACGTGTGCATCATCACTTTATCTTAAAATGTTGAATCTGTCCTCTGCAATGCGTAACACAAACACCTCTGGAATTATTTTAGCAACTGCCGCGATAATTCAGGTTTGCAATCTGTAATTATTGTTTTCTAAACCTAGGACTTACAAAGCCCCAAAGAATTCTAATGGTGTTAAATCAGGAGATCGTGCCGCCCGAAGTCAGCTTCCGCTACGTCCAATCCAGCGATTTGGTAAGAGCTCATTAAGGTACGTCCGAGCGATGTTTGTAGAGTGATGTGGAACTTCACCTTGTCGAAAGACAGCAGTGTGAGGAACTGGTTGGAGTTGTTTAGACAGGACTTTGTAAAGTAAAGGTGCATGAGGATGTGTTTACACAATGCATCGGACAGATTTGAGATTTGAAGATCCGATAATTATGCAGAAGTCGAATTTTAGATCTAAGTATTCATGGCCTGCAGAAATAGATCAAAATATTGCTATTTCAGCAAAATAGATATGAGCGTTTGGACCACTCGGTGTTATTTAAAATTTTTACTTAAACGTGTCATTTTAAATTTTCGGCAATAAAAAATCATACTTTTCATTGTAGAACAGCTGAACTTGGGAAAATAGTAACTATTAAGATTCTGCTATTGACAAATAAAATCAAACGTGGCGATGAAAATAATTTTCTTTATCTATCGTTAAATTTTGAGGAAGTATAAAAAAATTCGTGGAATTGTTGGTGGCTCGTTGGTGACGGTAAGGAATGTAGTATTATAATAGAATGATCTTGAAAGAAGAAATTACAATATTCTATTAAATCATCAATAGCGAGCAGTATATAGACAGATTCGCAATTTTATCTTTAACAGATTTTTACGCAAAATTATATCTTCCGCAATCTTCTTTCTTTATTGAAAGCTGTATTTCCAAAATAAATCGGCAAATATTTGAATTCATTCCTCTTACTCGTTTGTCTCCGAAAAATCCTTTAAGTCTTCCATAATTAATCAGTTAATCTTAATTTCGAGTTTAATGATTAACCAATCAAAAATTTTGTAATGCGGCATTTGGCTTGACCACATTTTTGCATTTTGTTGACCGTCGGTGGTTATAACTAGGGCATCAAACCAAAACTTTTTTCTCTCCAGTTTTCGTTCCGTTTCACATAAAACAAAACATTTCGGTTCGGTTCCGGTTTCGCTCCATCAACCACCATTGAACCGGTTCAAACCGGTTTTTTTCGCTCTGGCTGAATTTTCTGGGGAAAATTTCAAGAGAATTCCAAAATAATCTTTAATAGTTATTGTTATTTTTTATTTAAACCAAATACATCTTCACTATCGAAAGTCAAGAAGACAAAAATAGATGTACGCACGTAACATCGCGGAAGCGCCCCCTCTCACCATGTAACGAACAGTAAAACATTGTATGAATTCCCTTCTTACATTTTTCGTTATTCAATTTGTAAACGGCTTCATTTATACGACCCCGTCTAATACTGTTCTATTAGAATTTAAAATTTATTTTTTTCCTTTTTAGCTCGTATAAAAGCTATTAAAATTGTTATGAAAAACCGTTGTTATTCTTTAATAAGTCAACATTTATTGTGTTTTACAATTCCATTATTCCAAATTTCAATATAAGCATATACTCTCATTATAATAATGAATTTACTCCAACAGTATTCATGCACATACTTGAACAGGTACTATAATATCGATCCACATTTGAATATAGAATGTAATCCATATAGAGTTTTTCAAAGAAGAACTAGTTAACTATTTTTTAAATATAATAATTTAGATGTTAATATTACAAATAAGTACCATACAATATATAATTACATAAATTTTCTTAAGACGACAAATATGTACACACAGTATCATTTAACAGGAGTAAGAATATTTCAAAAGCGCGACTGCCGAGTGATCCTTCCTGGATAAGTTTTAGAGAAAGACTACCAGAATATAAGGGTTCAATGCATAAGGAGAAAGTAGAGAGTTTATGGGGACAATAACCTCCAACTTTAAGCAAAACCCAACTTAAGAATCGCGAAACATTTTTACCCGGAACACTCCACGGGGAAGGCACAGGGGGAGGGTACCAAGACGGTTAGCGGCTGTCTTCAAAGTACCACTAAGTTCTTTTCCACTAGTACCGTTTAACAGGGTTCTGGGAAATCTCAGCAGGACATATCCTTGACCCTCTCACTATGTATTGAGATGCCCATGGAAAATCCCACCATTGAACCGACAGATATCATCACAAAGATGCATCTCTCCAAAGGCTTAGAAGCATGCATTCACAAGAAAACATTTGCCTTATTCGGTGTTGATATGTGAGGATTTCAAAAAAGACTCATATTAAATCAAAAGGAAAACCCCTTCTTTCGCTCCCACTGTTTACACGAACCAAAAATACGGAACGAAATAAATAACGGTTTTCGGTTTCGGTTCAGTAAAATATTTTTTTTTTGTTTGGGTTCGGTTTCACTCCAGCTAAAATAACGGTTTTTTCGGTATCGGTTTAGTTCCAGTTCGATACCCTGGTTATAACACGCAAGCTATAGATAAGTGGAAGGGTGTTTCTAAGTGTTATCATATTGTTTCTGATAAATATGTGTATTTGTTTAAATGCACTGTTTTAAATTACGAGCTATCGGTGCATGCATACTTAATGCGCTTAAAAAATCACCATACACCAAGATCTAAACTCGTAAATAAAACAACGAGACATAATTTGAACTACGCAGAGTCCATTTAAATAAGATAATACTTTTAATTTTCCTCTAAATTATGGCATTTATTCTAAATTTCTAAATTCTCTGGCAATCGGCTCGCGTCCAAGTTTTTGAATTTCAAGTTCCATGGCTCACATCGTCCTTTTTAAGTAATAACTATAATCATAATTGAGACAATCTCTACTATAAATATTTTGAAGAATTTGGTTGTTTGCTTGTGAATTTATAACGCAACAATTATAGAACGTAGAAGCAAGATGAAGGTGCCATTTTAACCGCAATAAAAAGTTAAGCAAAATGAAAGGGTATTTAAAGCGATTTGAAGTACATTTTTCATATGAAAAATATTTTTCTCTTTTAATTTTTTCCATTTAAATAACACGGGAATGAGCGTATTGTTGGATTAACAATCTACTTGACAACCTTTATAAACAATACCTAATATTAACTAAAAGAAATTATATATACCTAATATAAACTAAAGTAGGGAAGAAAGTAACACTAAGTTTATTCATAGAAGGGCAATCACCAAAAAAACTATAAATCTGGCAAATTATTTCAAAAGGTAATTGGAAGACTGTTTTGATGTGCAATTTTGAGTGCTTTCCTTCTCATTTATAATCGTTTACTCTTCTACCCTTGAACATCAATATGTACATTTTGCTATCCTTTCAACTGAACATTTGTATGCATCAATTAAGCCAATTAAACTTATTAGATTATAATAACTCTTTCCATTTCATACCAACACACTTTTTATCGCCAAATTCGGTTTCAAAGTCATTTTGTTTCGAAGTTTGACTTTAAAATATTCACGTGTCAAATTAGACCCACAGAATTAGCCTTTGTATGGGATAACGTAAGGGTAAGCTAAATTTGAATATACCTCTCTTCAAACGTGTTTCTACCAGTTGCATCCCTAGAGCCCAAGTTTTTAATGTTTTTGAGATTCATGGCCACATAATATCATGCAATTTCTTCCACTGAAACTTAATTTGAGTGAAATCAACTATTTTTAAAAAGTGATTCCATCGATTATTTATTAGGATTATTTGATATACAGTCGCCAAATTTATCGATAAAGGATGCAGGAAAATTTTATTTATTTGGGCAAAAAATGGGGAGACGAGACGTATTGCATACCATTAAGCACTACAATAAAAATTAACCTGGTTTTATTACTTGATTTTATTCTAAAATCTTCCTCAATATTTTTTGTTTTGACATAAAAACCCGAGCAACGCCGGATGATTTCAGCTTGTAGCCTATATGTTACACTATAATTTATGTAAAAATTAGGATATTTTTTGTGTTAGAATTATGGCATCGTCATCCGTGCCTTTTAGTATGTATCCGGGTAAAAAGTTAATTTAAAATTATCATGTCATCATATGTATGCATTGTTGGCCAAAATCAAATGGATTATAATTCAATATAAACATTAAATCAATGCTCTTGTAGCATGGAAAATACATTCCATTGAAAGGTATTGGGATCGTTTGTATGGCAGTTTATATTTTTCATTGTTGAAAACCGAAAAACTTTTCATAGTTTAATGATTAAAACCATTTTTTACGCATATTCAGCAGAAATTTGAATTCTATCTTAAATATAAATAAACTTTATTCTTTTTTCCACAGTATGGTGCATGTCCCGACTTTTGTATCTTAATGGTAAATAATTTAAAAAAGCAATTTTATATAATAAATGCTTTTGTAATTGGTGTTTAAAATTGGAGATTGGGGTAAAAACACCCCTTAAATAAGTACCTTTGGTTTTATATGATATATCCTATACATGTAAAAAGCAGAAATCTAAAATCTATGAAAGCCTACTTCTGTCCCTTTGTGTCTCCGTCTGTCATGCTATAAAATGCAAATAACTCAATAATGGAAAAAGATACATTTTTGATTTTTGGCAGGAATGATTGATTTACATATTGTAAGATGATGACAAAAAGAAATCTCGAAAAAAGTTCTAGGTTCGACTCCAAGGAATGCATTTCCATTTTCCATATTCACGTAAAAATCGACTTTTCCACTTGCACGCTTTTATTCTTTTTGAGATCTAAATTTGAAAGAATCAACCCATGATATTCGGATCTAGCCATTTTAAAGAAAAAACTATGTTGTTTCTTATTCTGTTCATCTTTATCCGCCTACAGTTCGAAATTTATCATGTTTCTCGGTTTATTCACATATTTTGGGGAAATCTTGGCATTTTCACAGGATGTTGCCTTGCCAACCAATTACATTGTTAAACCTCGAAATCCTATTGTTATTTCAATCCTTATGGGTGAAAGCGTGCTCTGAATGCTCTTACAATTAGTATGAGAGAGAGATAGGGAGAGAGAAGTTATTTTCTTAGCAACCAATGTAAACAACATTTGTTACGTTATTTACGAGAAGGAATACATTTCAATGTAGAACATTAATCATTCGCATATTAAAATTAGGTACTTAGAAACAACGTAGGAGTTCGAGACTTGAAACAACGAACGCCTAAAAGAACGAAAGTGTTTTCTTGCCATCCAAAGAAAGTCAAGGTATATTTGTTTATTTTTTATTTCACAAAAAACTTTAATTTCAACGGGCATCTCTCTAATCCCCCCTTATAATAAAAAGCTATGTTGGTTTGTCCACGTCACGCTCTTAAAACGCGAGTAACTCAATCAAATATACATATATAAAATTGAAATTTGGCAGAGATAATCTACTTAAATATAAAAATTTTATGACAAAAGAGGATTTACGAAAAACGTCCAGGGTTCGACTCCAAACGATGATTTGTATTCCCCATAAGATAACACATACTAATCGACTTTTTGACGTGTAGGCTTTTCTTCTTTTTGAGATTAAAATTATAAAGAACTAACCTACGATATTCGGATCTTAACCATTTTAAAGAAAACATTATAAGTTTTTTATTCTTTTATGTTTTCCTGCCTACAGTTCGAAATTACTCATGTTAAACGTTTAATTCACATATTTTGGGGAAATCTTGCCATTTTAACGGGATGTTGCAATGCCTACCAATTACATTTTTAAACCTCGAAATCCTATTGTTATCTCAACTCTTATAAGTTTAAGTGTGTATTGAAAATTCATTTATTAAGTTAAATTCTATACGTTTTAAATAACTTATAATTTGCTCAAATATTTCAAGTAAATTTCAGCTACTTCTTTATGCATTATATCATATTATTTCGATTTTCCTCTTATTTTCAGCAAATATTTAGATAATAATTTTGCCTCTCTACTTATAATTATTTAAACAGTATATAAAACAAAGATAACTTTCAAAAACACTGATTTGATTGTGCATGAAAGCCAAATCAGATCATAGCATATCCTACTGATTTTTCATATCGAAATCATATATATTTGGAATACTTTTATGATAATCCCATCATATTTGACGGGCAATTACGCTAGTTATTATAATAAAAGCCTAGATGGTGGGGTTTGTGTATAACGCTGACGTCATCAATGGCACTTTTTAATGCGTTTTTTACAAACTTCCCCATTAGATGGAAGGTTGAAATTTCGCAGCAATGTTTGATTCAGATATAAAAATTAAGTTACGAAAAAAAACTCACGTTCGACTCCAGGGGGCGATTCCCGTTTCTCGCCAGATAACACGTAAAAATCACCATTTTAAAGAGCAGGCTTTTATTCTTTTGGAAGTTAAAATTAGAAATAATTGACGCATGATCTTCGAATATAAACTATGTTTTAGGATTATTAATGAAGTTTCTTATTCTATTCATCTTTTTCCACCTACCGATCGAAATCTCTCATATTAAACATTTAAATCACATATTTTGGGAAAATATCGGTTTTTAAATGGGAAGTTGTCTTGTCGACCACGTCAATGTTAAACTTCGAGAATCAATTCTTATCTCAACTCTCATACGTTTAATATATACGAATGTATAGATTGCCTTAAATTACCGTAGGATTTTTCGCAAAATTACGTAATGCTAATGGGACTGGGATTTGGTTTCTATTCTGTTGCTTATCTAAATGACTATATAAGGGAGTAAGGGAGAGGGCGACGTGGGGAGGGAGATAGGAAGGAAGGTACAAAGAGAGTAAGAGAGGAATAGAATTAGAAAAGGACGGGAGGAAGGAAAGATAGAGGGAGACGGAGAAAAAGAGGGAGGGAGAGCTATGGAATGAGAGGGAATGAGAGAGGAGGGAGGTGGGAGGAAAGAGAGGCAGAGAGGGTGAGGGAGAGAGAGAGGAAGGGTGTGCGACAGAGGGAGGAAGAGTGGAAGGGAGGGAGAGTGGAAGGGAGGGAGTGAGGAAGGGAGGGAAAGAGGAAGGGAGGGAGAGAGGAAGGGAGGGAGAGAGGAAGGGAGGTAGACAGAGGGAAAGAGACAGAGAGAGGGAGAGAAGGACGGCAAGAGGAAGGGAGGGAATATTATTATTTATCCTTCATATGACGGGCAATGCACTAGTTTATAATGATACGGCATGAAACTAATAAACGGCATTGTTAGAATATAGTCGCATATTTATTAGCATAATTTAGTACAATATAAATAGAGAGGCCTAGTCCAAGTAGAGAAATATGAACGCGCAGCATGAGTAACATTTATTTTTTGGAGGGCGGAAAAAGCCACAGGAAAACATCACAAAAAATTACAGAAAAAGTCACGGGAAAAAAGTCACAGATGTTGATATACTGCTCAATCAGATTAGGTACACAATTATAAACCTGTTATTGTTCTGAAAAAGCGAATTGTAAACATTAAATTCAATAATATCTTCGTTCCTACAATCTCTTTTTGGAAGAGAGTGAGTTTGTAGAAGCCCAGTCATGAAATTCCATTGTGAGCGCACCGCACGAATGGAAGCTATTTAATTAGTAAATAACGGCTTCTTGGAATGCTAATTCGATCTGTCAAATCTCTCGTTTGATATTACAGACAGATACTGTCCCCAGATTATGAACCCCTCTAGGGAGGAAGCAAATCCGGGAATTTTGACCGTCGAAAGAAGGCATCTGAGAATTATCCACGCAATGGTGAAGAAAGTTGGAAAGACTTAAGAGATTGCCGCAAACTTGTTTAATATATATTAAACTTTCAGATACACAAATATTAATGCATACAAAAAGTATGGTATGCGATCAGTTTTAATTATAAAAAGATGTAAATATATATTATACATCTATCCCCTGAGAAGGAAAGACGAAAAAGTTCATTCATATTCCCACTTGAAAACGACAGCGCGTACAATAAAGTATATTTACATGCAAGTACTCATACGCGGCTATATTACTCCCATCTAAGTTTAAAATGTCTTTAAAGCGTACAGAGAACTTCATCGTTTTAGTTCCCTTTAATATACTCTACACGAAAGCGGAGCTCATGGCAAGCCCAAAATTAAATACCAGGCTTCTTCAACTAGGACCTACTTGCATAAATCCGTACGTGGGCTCGTACCGCAGAGCCGAAAGTTTTGTAGTTTATACATGCTATCTCAGCGATTTATAGTGAGTTTGCAATGCAATATGAAATTTAAATGGCACTTAATAATAATATAATTTGTCTTAAATTAACGACACTTTTACTATTTCATGCCAATCTAAATTGAAAATTATTTCAAATCAGACCACTAAATAACATTGCTCGGCTAAATTCGTACTTTTATCTTTTATAAAACTTTTTGGATGTATTCATACTTTTATCTATCACACTAAAATTATATGGGAAATGGATATTAAAATAAGATAAAAATGCTCTTCCAACAAAACACGCATAGATATTTCACGTATATATTAAATAGAGGCTTAGTATAATACACAAAACTATTTGTCACACGCTAAGAGCTTTCAAGTTTCCTCATTTGCACATATAGAATTTTGGTCAAAACAAAATCACCAACGGACGATTAACATTCATAAAGCCTTATCTCGCACGCCATATGCTTCAAGAGTATATTCGAACGTGACTAGTTTTAATTGAAAAAATGATCACTCCCTAACTGTAAGGCTGAAAATTATGTCGCAACATTTTTAACTTTGAGCGATCACCGGAAATATCCCCAGCGACGGACGTGGGAGAGAGAAAAAAATGTCCCCCGTTTAATCACCTCAAGTTCGGAGAGCAGCTCCATTCGACATTGGCCTAGACGGGCTCGTCCCTGAGGGCAGGACCAAAAGACTATCTATATATACACACATATATAGGGGATTCCTATCGATAGTGTCACTTTTTGTACCGCGGCGTCGCCCCTATGGGAATGAGAGAGAGAGAGATAGCGAGAGGCAGAGTGCGAGAGAAATAGAAGGTCTGTAAAGGAGATATGCGGGTCCGTTGGGGGGAAACGAGTGAGTGTGTATGTGTGAGAGAGAGAGGAGGGGGAGGTTTAATTAGTCTTCGCACTCCCCCTTTCTTTTCAAACCCACCCTCCCATTCCTATACCAATCTCCCTTTTCCTCCTCCTCACACTCTAGAACTCTCACCTGGTTGGGCGGATGTCGTCCCTTTGCTTCCTTCCGAAACCCTGGGGCCATAAATCTTCGGACAATGAACTCGTTCGTGCGCTGGCTGCTAAAGTTGCCGGCTTCGCTGAATGGCCCGGTAATCCAAATTGCCTAACACTAACACGACTTCGGTTTAATTACCGGTGCCTCAGAGTTCTAAGGGACAAGGGTTTTCGGAATCCAAAGTACGTTCTAAAAATCATCACCCCGCTATGACATAAAGCTTATAAAAGACGGGAGAGAGAGTGCAATGGGTGCGAGGGTAGAAAGGGGGGGTTTATAGTTGCATTTAGGCTCTGGAGTGGGGCTGCTATCAAAACGTAATTGCTCCCGGATGTGTATGTCTTTTCTTGTGAGGGGAAAATAATAGGTGGGCGGAAAAGGGGTGGGACGCGGAATTATAAACAGCTTGAAACCGAGCAATTATTACGAGGGCGCGAAGAGTCGATTGTAAATCTCTAATTAAATTTTATTTACGTGGGGGTTATATCCTGTATGTTTTTATGCGCGATTCTTTTTTAATTAAGAAAGTGGCTGGCGTGTTTGGTCTGCTCGTTTGTTGGACTCTACGCGTAGAGGAGGGAATCTATCGCTGGGCAGATTTCGATGAAATTTGGTATTTAAGATTAATACTTAAAAGGTAGCCTGAAATAATATTTTCAGGTCAAATCATCAAATCGGCGGTGCCAACTTATTGTAAAGAAAAATAAACTGCTTTCACTGGTAAAATATTCATCCAAGAAAATAATTACTACTTAGGAATTTAAGAGCAGAATAAAATAAATATTTCTCTCCGCATACATTTTTATAGGATGCTTAGTTCAGAAGAAACTTGATTATGTGTATCGCAATGGACGTATCCATTTTAGAGCTCTATATTGAAGGCCTGTTATTGACATACAAGACAAAAACGGCTTATACTTACGGGTCCTGTCATTCAATCTGAACTGACGATTTTCACTTACATTATAAAACGGGATGAAAATGGGATACCTGTGTCATACCACTCAACCATGGATACTATATTACCGGAAATAAAAGTTGACATTTCAACTTCTTCAACTTATGATAGAACTTCATTAAATTCTATATTTATAGAAAGAGGGATATATCACCAAATTTGAATCATACCGCTCTATCAAGCCAACCAACTCACTGGAAATTAATACGATATTTCAATTTCTGAATCTTCCGAGAGGAACGCACCTAATTTAGACTGCGCCTCTGGTATGCATTACTCCTACTTATTTTTATACTTTATTCGGCACCGAAAAAAAAGGGGTCGTTTTGGAAATTTCGCTTTGAACTCAAAATAAACCGAGATTTACTCCAGTAGGCGCGTTTTCTATTAACATATGGAATTGTATAGAGGTTATTCCCTTATCTTAAATTAAATTTAGCAATGAAAACAGGATAATTGCAAATGCTGCATAAATAAACGTGTGTACCTAAGTACCATGCTGAAAGTTTACGGAATGAATTATACTGATTATCTTTGAAATCGATACAAACGCTCTTGAAGATTTGATCTATTTCATGATCATAAAAATCACCGAGTCCACGATCAATACTATATATAAGTTATTGTCCTAACTTAGAAATTCTCAAAAACAACTTGCGTTGTTATTAGTCTAAGCAAAAATATTTCCACCTTTATGCACTAATTGAACGTTAAATAAGAAGTTTAATGCATCAAAAATTGTAAAAAGTAATAAATTTTACTATACAATCATGAGATAAAATACTTAAGAGCATAGTCGCCAATTATCCAGCAACGAACCATGTGTTCTGCGTGCTCTTTTTTTGGAGAAAATTAAGAAGATGAATTACGATCTCCCATTAAGCCTAGAAGAGAATGCATACGGATATTTATTCAAACAACTAGAATCACACAGAATCTTTCCGGCAGTTAGCAGCTAGCTTTTATCTCGCTGCTTGTAGTTTGGAAACGTGAAACGTCTGGATAATTTCCAAAAGTTAGGGATTATTTGCAACGCATTAAATCATCCTACGAACTCATTATCGCCGATTTATTGTTGCGATTATCCTCGATCCAACGTTTCGAGCGACTCAAAAATTAAAAGAAAGAGAATACTAGCAGGAGATATGCGTCCATTCAACGTAATTGCTTTCCAACCGTTGGCATGGCGACGGAAAGTATTATAAAAATTTTCCCAGCTACCGCATAAATCTCTTCCATTCCAATACGACTCGACACAAAAGGCCAGACAAGCAAGAATGTTTAGGAGAACATTCCGACCCATCCGACGACCCACTGTAAAAATAAACAATTCAAACTATATTCGCTAAGAAAGAGATTTATCGTGAATTTATTTCGTAAAATCGCAAGCCGAAAGCGGTCTCACCCTTACTTCTTCGCTTATTCAACTGAATCGGTGAATATTTTAGAAATAGATAAGTTTCTCACGACGAGGAATCTCTAAATAAGAGGATAAGAAAAGACAAGAGCCTAGGTGGCGTGAGATTGCATCCCATAGCAGGTAAAATATTTTCACGCGACAGTTTATTTCATTCAAACATTAGACTAATAATTCAAGAAGGTTATAATAATAAAAAAATGATCAATCTAAAGAAGGGGTCGGCAACCTTTTCTGCATGGCGGGCCACATTTGCAGTTTAGAATGTTTCGGAGGGCCGCATTGGGAGTCAAGAAAGCCTCGGCGGGCCGGATGAGCGAATAAATCAGAAGATTTCTAGAGATTCTGTGATTTCATATGAACGAAATCAAGTCTACGTAATTTACTAGCGTTAAAACTTCACCAAAAAAGGCTTTGAGACCATAATTTTATTCAAAAAATATAAAATTGCCCATGAGAAATTTTCCTGAGCACCTTTTCATTACAGCTTTGCGGGCCGCATAAAGCGTTCTCGAGGGCCGCACGTGGCCCGCGGGCCGTAGGTTGCCGACCCCTGATCTAAAGGAAGCATGATACCTACCAACGCAATGCGGATGGTAACGGTTTATTAACTATATATATATATATATATATATATATATATATATATATATATATATATATATATATGAGATTAACAGCACGCCGTTAGAAATTCTTAAATTATTATTCTGTCTCTAATTTTATGAAGGCCTCAGTTAATACTGTTCATTTAGCAACTTTGTCGCTTTAATTTTTTAGATTAGCGATGAAACAGTGAATATGTGGGCAGCGGTTTCATAAATCGAGTTGAAACTCGTTTATATGGACCTGGTATACCCAGTCTAGTACAATTATATATTCGTAAGACAAGATGATGATGAGGTGTTTGTTAAAGAGTCGAATGCAAGGGAGCACTGATAATAACTATCGTCAAAATAGTAACGGAAATATTAATAGGCAAGAGGAATCATGATACCAGATTAAAAAGTAAGCCCATGTAGAGGTAACTGTTATAGTAAAATAAAGTTAAGAGTAGAAAAGCTGAACACCAATGTATGTTGAGAGAAGAATATAATTTAAAATGATGCGTAAAGGAAATACCAACCGATTTTCGGTACACTTGATTGTGAAATTAATGTTAAAAGATGTGAGTTAAGACGCTAGGGGCATCACACTCAGGTGCGATATATTTCATGATTCACAGGTAAGGTTTATTTTGTATAAGATTGTTTTAATTTAAAGTAACCCAAAAAACCAGCAAGTATGCACGAATGAAAGTAGAGTTAGTATTTATTAGGTAAGTTTGTTGATATAAAATTTCTCAATGCAAAGTTGCTGGCAAAAATAATTCGTAGATGTTCATGATAATAATCGAGTGAATTGGAGAAATGCTTTAATACGAACACTGAGTCCCAAACATTCACCTTAGCTGACTAGTTTGAGCCAAGATATTTGCCAAAAAAACAGTCAAATGACATATTTTTGTCCTAAAAAAGAGTTATCAAGCAAAACTCACATGTAAATATTAGTCCAACTTATGTGTAGTCTGCAAAAGAATGAAAAATTCAAAATACAACTCGAGTAAAGTTTTATCTTACCGATTGGCACGGATTGCAGAGAAAATAACCACATACATTCGTGTCACATAATTACAACAGTCCCTCGCCAGCCACTGAGTTTACGTTCCTAATTCAACCTGCGGTTGGTGATGGCCAGGGCTTATGGAAAATTGGCGGTTAGGGAAAGTGGTTCTTGAGAGACATACCTGAAATTCTATAATGTACACTGCAATTTAAAACTGACCCAGATCGCTTTGCTTCAAAGAACGCTGATAAAAACAGCGCTTCCTTAAAAAAACCCCTAACCTCTACATTCCGACTAACTCGTAGTTTTATCGGGAACTGAAAATCCTATTTCCTCTTTCCAAACACTACTTAGTACTTAACTTCTTCAAAAACATAAATTTTAATATTAGTAAAATAGGCCAGATAGACACGGCCGCGTGGTGAACCGCGGATACTCAAGACTGGATACCGAGGTTGACAAAACCAGATATAAATTTTAAGCGGGGATACTCAAAACCGCGGTTGGCGAGGGACTACTCTATCTGCTCTATCTACTATACTTGCATCATCTTCATCAATTTAGTTATTATTTATATCACAGTTTTCAATGCTACTCAATGAAAATTAGTGTTACTTGCACTGAATGTAAAGTTTCGCCTTTGGTCTTCAATTGGTCGAAGATCATTTAAAAAACGCGTATGATGCGTGGATAATTAATTTCACACGCATTAATTACAGGAAAAGGGGTCCATGCGTAAATTAGAGAAGAATGATCAAAAAAGGAAAGTTTTACGTACACAATGCATCGATCAGCAATCAATTTCCCAGCGGCCAGTAAGTTAAATGAATAAAATAAACTCTTCCGTTCCCTTCAATATCCCTCCTCCTCATTCTAATTTCGATATTTACATTTCGCACAACATTAATTACGATCAGATACTTGACCTTCGACGACTTTCACAACTGAAGCTGAAAAGAAACTGGGAGATTAGGATCATCGAGCCGACGCCTCCCTACCTGTGCTTATCCAGCGGTGGAAGGAAAAAATGCATTTTTAATTCACAATGTTGCTAACAGAATGTAGAAGAGGATTTTTCTGCGAAGAGGGGGCGTAACTGCGGGCTGCATCTTGAAAGAAAGGAGTGAAAGTTATAGAATTTAATGGTATGCATCATCCTTATATTTAACGTTTAACTGCAGGAATAGTCCGTTGCACAGACATTCCCCTGAATATTATGCCACCAGTAGTACATATATTGTTCCAGTGGCGTTCGACGAAGCTTTGAGTCAAGGGTCTCAAACACGCTGTCCGCAAGTTTAAATAAACAAGTATGGAAAGGTGTACTCCATGTCGGAGTACACAGAGTTCCAAATGCGCTCTCTGAGATCAAAAATTTTTATTAAAAGAGCGCAATACCAAATTTCATCAAAATACGTGCTGCGGTTCATGGGTTGAAACGTACGTTCTAAACTACATGTAGGTCTTCACGTAAAGTGATTGTAATTGTTGTCCGATTTTAACCAAAATTGGAATGTGTCGACAAAGTTTACTAAAACACTCCAATACCAAATTTCATCATATTACGTCCTGCTGTTCCCGATTTGAAACAGAGGAACATTGTAAATTACATGTAGGTCTTCATGTAAAGTGTTCCTCATTATCCCGCGATTTTAACCAAAATCAGAATCGGTCGACAAGTTATAGTAAAACTCCCCAATACCAAATTTCATCAAAATACGTCCTGCTGTTCCCGAGTTGAAACAGGAAAAATGTAAGCTACTGGTAGGTCTTCATGTAAAGTGGTCGTAATTGTCTTCGGATTTTAATCAAAATTGAAATCGGTCGACAAATTTTAGTAAAACTCCCCAATACCAAATTTCATCAAAAAACGTCCTGCGGTTCCCGAGTTGAAACAGAGAATCATTGTTTCCTGCATGGTTGGAATGTATTCTGTTGTATCCATAGAACCATCAATGAAGCATTTAATCCCTGTGCCTTTTGCAGACATACAGCCCCATATCATTACCGCCGGTGCTTCGCTCTGCACAGCATGTGACAAACAATCCTGCCGCATCTGTAGAAACCGATAACCTGCCTGATAACCTTCAGACACGTTTTTTCTCCATTTTTGTCTTACGAAGGTGGCAGAGTTCCTCCTTCAACACAACCACTGATTCAACTGCAACCAGTTGTGAATATGACCCTGTAACGGCTTGTTACTATAATGCACTCTTGAGCGGAAAGAGAACTAACGAGAGGTACCCGGACGGCTAAACTATCTTGAATGCTATTTTTGTAATGGTTTTTTGAAAAAGTTGATTTTTAAGCTTTCTTTGGTTTGAACATGTTACAAAAAAATATGGAGTATGCTGTAACAAAGCTTAAGGCCAGGAATTCCTTTACTCAAATATGTTACTGGTCGTAAACTTTTGGTACGTACTGTAGGCGAAAGACGGCATTCATGAGACGAGAAGGAATTGGGATTTTAATAGGAGACAATATTAAGATATATAATAATAAATATAAATCCTGCGATACTTTAAATAGGGTAGGTTCTTAGAGTTCGCGGGGGTCACTGTTCTTATAATCACCACGAAATTCAGATCCGTGAATGTTAAGACTAACGGGTTATATGAAAAAGAGTATTAGGGAACTGCTGATGCGGAAACCAAGGCAAAAGTTAATGAGAATTAAGAGTACAGGAATAATAAATGCAATTAGCTTGCTAATTATAAGAAAAATGAACACAAATATTAAATAGACATATTACTTGCGAGGAATAAATAAAATTGAAGCTTCGGTTGAGGTTTTGAGCAAAGATAAACGACGAATAATGAGGGAAGGGCCGAGTGTAGACATACTTGAGCCCCGCGAGTGGGAAGAAGCAGCTTATTGAGTAGTGTATTTAAAAAATGTAAAGTTTGATTAGGAATCTCTTCCAAAGATAGTGCTGTTGTAAAAATAATGGCATCTAAGAGAGAAAAGATGGCGAATGCTACATTGAGTGATTCAGAGTATCATTGCTCTTTCCTACTCGGCAGAATATTTAATTGCAGTTGCCGCGTTATGTCAATCCGTTTAACAGATTTTATTTAGAAATTTTCTCAGCTATTCCTGCGAATTTAACAATTTTGCTGTACATAAACTTCGAAAACAAGGAGTAATATAACGAAAGCGATCTAAGCAAAATCGTCTTGCGCGCCTTAGATTCTCAATCCCCGGTTTACGAGATGGTCGTAGAGAAATGTTCCTGGTTTGATGTTTACATCGTTTGTCCCCTTTCCGTCGCACATTATCAGCGCCAAACCAAACAGTATGTATGCGCCTATGCGCCCACTCCGACTTCTACTTAACGTGACGTATGTGCTCAATTACAGTCATCTAGGGACTCGCTTCGTTACACCATTACATACATCTCTCTCTCCTCTTCTACGGAATAGCTCAAAATGGGGTGTGTGTGTGTGTGTGCGCGCGCGGTGACCCCTACGAGACGGGTAACGCATTTCGCATATCCTTACCCTCTTAACCCTTTTCCGCTATCTTAAAACAATCCTAGTGGTGCGGCGTATCTTCAGACTACAGCGCATGTAACGGCAAGGGTCAATGAAAAGTACCGAGGTGGTTCCCACAGGGTTTCTCGTCCCTGTGTAGTGTTTAAGCAGAGGATGGAGAGGGGAAAGGGAGTGTGAAAGGAAGCTTAGGAGAGAGAGAGAAAGGGAGGAGGGACCGGTCGAGAATTTTCCGGTGAGTTTCGGGGATTAGAGGAGGAAGGATTGGAAAGCGGTAGGGAGGGGAGAGGAGAAGAGGTAGGGGAAAGGCTTGCTTTCAAGCTAGAGGGGGAGGGGGAGACGGAAAGAGATTGCCGGGCGAAGGTAGGGATTAGCGAGCGGTGATGGGCGCAATCAAGTCTCCCGCCCGAAAAGTAGAAACGATGTTCAAAAAGGGATTCTGCATGGAAAATGTGCAACGGGATTTGGGAATTAAAAAATAAAGATTTGTTTATTTGTTTTTTCTCTTCCAGCGGGAGGCTTAACGCATATATTTTATGGTCGTTGATCGTTTCAAGTGCGGACTTCGTAATTACATGTAAATTCCGAAAATTTGTTCGGGTCGCGAAGCTCGTGCGTTCTTGATTTCGCCCGGGCACTGCATCAAAGGATATCCCGATGAAAGACAGGGAATTTGGAAATGGCGGTTTTTGAATCAAAATCGTAAATCCCTCCGTTAGTATCACGCGGGTGAAAACATTCGGAAATGCGTGCTTGGAAATCTTCGTTCGTGTATTCGTACTAATTTATGTCCCGCAAAGATTTTATTGCTGATGAAATTTTGGTAAAATGTGGAGCAAATTGAAATCCGTGGTTTACGTGAACGGTCATACCCCGTTATACGTTGCCTAGGATGACTTTGCTTCGCCATAACGCTGTTATCCCATTATGACTCAGCCTCGCTCCGCAATAACTTTGTTTCCAAACTATTAGCAACAAGTTCTGGGCATCATCTCGGCGAATTTACGTTGATAATTTAATGCAACAGGGAGTTATACGCTCAAAAAAAGAAAACTGCAGTTCAATCATCTTTGTGTGAGTATTTTAAACAGAAATGCCATTATTAACTTCTGTAATAAAGTTTTATACAAACTTGTATATTTTTTATCCGCCAATGAGCTGTTTTTATTAATGTAGATTTTTATTTTTTTTAAGATGACCAATTAATACTGATATATTCTCAAGTCGTCGTTTATATCTGTTATAGGCTTCCCCAGCAATGTAAAATCCATTTATAACATTTATTTAATTAAAAAGTTGATCCTGATATACGTTTCAAAATTTATCAAGCTCGTCTTATGGCTAAAATGAAACTGATAAATCATAATCCTCCAAAAGGCCATAAAATGGTTGTGAAAACCAAATGCGCATTTCGATTGCAAGGCAGTCATCATCAATGTTAATTCATCATAATCTAAAAAGAAATTCGCTTTTGGTTTTCACAAGTAATTTATAGGTCTTTGGAGAATTCTGATTTATTCGTCTGATATACGTTCATTCGCATAACGTAGCATTTTCCAAGAACGTATTTGCCATGTTAACAGGGATATGCCTGTATTTCATTGTTTTTTTTTCGGAATCGGGCCATTTAGTTGCGTAAGGCGAATTGATTATACAACGACCTAATACGAAAAGAAAGATACGCGAATTTTTTTGTTCTCGATTAAAAAAAAACCCTTTAAGTCTGGCTAAAATACAGTTTGCGATGAAAACTTTTCCCCGGCATAAAGAAAAGAGCTCTTGTTTATTGTCCGTAGGCCAAACCGCAGCACCTCCTCCACGCATTTCGCCCGAATACCGAAATCGTGTTTATGGGGCTTATAACATGGTTTTGCTGATTTGCTCCGATGATTGGAATTTTAATTTTAATGAGAATCATCATGAATTAACTGGAGCGGATGGTCCAAAATTGATTCTCAGTACGGAGCTTACTCAGATTATGTCGGTGGTTTCGGAGATCTGTGATGGGAGAAATTAGTCATTCGGGAATATTCGAAAGCCTAAGGTACTTAAGACTTGAATAATTAACAGAGGATCGACTAAATTATTTACCAATTTATCTCAGACACACTCAATATCAGTGAAATTAAGTGAAAAGTAAGAAAACGTTGAGTAGAATTTCATTTGTTGATCAATAGCTACATATATAAAGACAAAATGAAAAACAAACATCACTATTTAAGGTGGTAATACAACCGTGAGGCGGAATGTATCTTACTAACTCGATCAACATTTTTGTAATCCTTGCCAACGAAATTTTCAGGCATATGACCAAAAACTAAGTAGCGTCTTTCGTGTTTAAGGAATTCAAGATTTTTGATAAATAGTTTTCTTTTAAGATTTCGATCATGCGTACCAAACAAATTTCCTATTTGAACGTTTTCTACGAAAAGCTACTGAAACACATAATACGGTGTCTGCGCGCGCACCTCAACGCGTAAACTGTAAAACTTTTACAGGAATAACAAGAAAAAACACCAAAATTGGACGGCCGTGATGGCGAAATTTCGCGCGATGCCATTTCTTAACAACCACGGTAGTATTCAACATACAACCTTACGTAGAGAACATGTGGGCCGGTAGTGAGGGTTGGGAAACGGAAGAGGAAAAGAGAAATAGAAGGGTCACTCAGTTACCAAGGCCAGACGTAGAAACGGGTGTCGAGAGGGGAGTTTATTGGAGACTGAAATGGTTGCTGGCCAGGGACGTAAAAGGGGGAGAGCAAGAGAGAGAGAGAGAGGAGAGGAGTTGAGAAGGGGGAAAGATAGCGAATGCTTGAAAGCAAGAGAGGGGAGGTGAGACACACACACACGCACGCGCGCGCGGCACACACACGCACACGCACGCGCACGCGCACCCACACGCACGCACCCACACGCACGCACCCACACGCACGCACGCACGCACACACACACACCGCATTGTTCCGAATATAACGCGATGTTTTTTTTTTCAAAAAATGAAATTTTAAAAGTAGCCCCCGCGTTATATTCGAGTACTAGTGATTTTAAAAGATCGTAAAATCGTGTTTCGAAAAATCACCGTACATTCCGCACGTTTGTTTACGAGTTACAAGGTACTTGTTACATTTCAGACACATTAAGCGTACGTTATATTGTACTTGAAAAGCATCCGAGGCGAGAATAGATCGAGTTCAATTAGCGGCTGAACCAATCGATAGTCAATGCATTGAAGCTATAAGAGCTTCGGCGTATTCTTTGTAACTATCTTAGCGAGTTTTAACCATTTGTTATTTTAACAATGGGTGGTGACAAAATGGGTGTGGATCGTGTTGAGGAAAAAAGTTCTTCCAAATCCCAGGTTAACAGAGGAATCCGACGAAGTTATCACATGAATTTTAAAATAGTCGGAGCTAAATCGGTGTTGTTAAAATCTACCGGAAATGAGAAATCAAGGATAACTGTAATGCTTGCAGTCATGGCCGACGGGCGAAAACTGACACCCTACGTAATTTTAAATCGTAAAAGAATGCCAAAGGAAAAGTTAGTGTCAGGTGTAATCTTTCACGCGCAGAAGGGGTGGATGAACGAGGAACTTGTGTTAGATTGGCTGAAGGTTTTTTTGGGTCGCGTTATATTCGAGGTTTAATTATTCTTGAAAAACTTTCCAAAAATCATAGGTTCGAGTTATATTTGAGGTCGCTTTATATTCTGGACAATAACCTATATATATACGGCAGCATAGTCGGAGAAGGACAGGAAGAAAATGTTGTCGGGCAATACGGACTTGGGAAGAGAAATCGAGGAGGGGAGAAACTCGTAGAATTTTGCATCAATAATGACCTTGTAGTGACTAATACATAGTTCAAAAACCATAAACGAAGGTTATACACATGGAAAAGCCCAGGAGATAGAATGAGATGCCAAATAGATTACATCCTTGTAAAACAAAGATTCAGGAACAGCATAAAGAACGCCAAGGCAATGCAAGGAGCAGACATTGATTCAGATCACAGCCTTCTAATACTTGACGTGAGTACAAAGCTCAAACAAATAAGAAAAAACGAAAAGAGAAAGACAGACCTGGGACCTAGAAAAACTGAAAGAAAGGCAGGATGTAGTCAGCATGAAGTTGGAAGATAACCTAAGAAAGTTGGAAAACAAACCGAAGACCGTTGATATAGAATGGGATGAAATTAAAACCAGTATCAAGGATACCTTGGATAAAGAGATTGGAAAACAAGAGAAGAAAATCAGAAAACCATGGATCACGAAGGAAATGTTGGAGAAAATGAATGAGAGACGAAAATGGAAAAACGTTAACAGTGAAGAAGGTAGAGCTAACTATAGGCGTATAAACAATGAGTTGAGAAGGGTAACAGATAAAGCTAGAGAAAATTGGATAAAAGGAAAATGTGATGAAATAGAACAAATGGAGAAGTTAGGACGGTACGATATGATGTACGCTAGGGCACTGGAATTAGAAGATAAGAAGTCTAATGGAATTTGTGGTAAAGGAATTATGAATACGAATGGGAAGATGGTCTCAGAAACAAAGGATGTAGCACAGGTATGGGAGGAATATATTAACGAACTAGACAGCAAGCAGGCAGGATTGGCAAAAATGGAACTGGAAAATGAGGAAAACATTGAAGAAGACAACTTAGGACCAAGTATTATGGAGAGCGAAGTAGAAAAAGCGATAGTGGAACTAAAGAAGGGGAAAGCCACGGGCAGCGATGGAATACCGGCTGAGATACTTAAAGTCATAGGATCAGAAGGACTAAAAGCGATCACGAAATTAATTAATAAGATTTACGACACGGGAGAGTGGCCTCAGGATTTTCTAGAAGTAACAATGATCCCTCTAAAGAAGAAGCCAAAGGCAATGCAGTGTAAAGATTACAGAACTATAAGCCTTCTGTCACACACATCGAAGATCATCACGAGGATTCTTAATAAAAGGCTGTAGAAAAAGGCAGAAGAAATAATAGGGGAAGATCAATTCGGTTCCAGAAAAGGACGAGGAACTAGAGATGCTATAGGAGTAGTTAGAATCATATCAGAAAGGGCAATAGAATACAGTCAAGATATCTGCGCATGTTTCGTAGACTGGCAGAAGGCCTTTGATATAGTAAATTGGGTGGTGGCAGGGTAACGTCCTCGCCTGCCAAACCGAAGGTCGCGGGTTCGAATCCCGCCTAGGTGGTTTTTTCTTCATAACACGAGAGGCAAAATGTACGGATGAGATCAAAACTAGAATAGGAAAAGCAAAAGCGGCTTTCAGGAGAAAGAAACAACTACTTACAGGGAATATAAGGGAAGATATCCGCAAGAAGTTGATTAAATGCTATGTATGGAGTATAGCATTGTATGGGGTAGAAACATGGACGCTAAGGAAAAATGACATAAAATACTTGGAAAGCTTTGAAATGTGAACTTGGAGGAGAATGTTGAAGATAAAATGGACAGATAGGATGAAAAACGATGAAGTGCTACGAAGAATAGGAGAGAAGCGAATGATTATACTGACTATCAGAAAGAGGAAGGCTAACTGAGTTGGACATTACCTGAGGAGAGAGAGTATGATTAAAGATGTGTTAGAAGGGAAACTAGATGGGAAAAGGGAAAGAGGTAGGAAAAGGTTTCAGTTGATAGACGATTTGAAAGGGAAAGAGAGTTATCAAGATATAAAGAGGACAGCGGAAAATAGGAGTATATGGAGAACCAGGTTTAACCAAGAATAATCACGGACCTGTCTACGGACAGACTACCTATGATGATGATTTTATATACACACACACGCACGCACGCACGCGCACACACGCAGACGCAGACGCACACGCACACCCACACCCCCCCCCCCCACACACACACACACACACACACACCCACACCCACACCCACACACACACCCACACACACACACACACACACACACACACAGAGTCTGTCCCATAAGTCCCTATACCTCTAGATAATAATAATAAAGAAAATGAAGTTTAATCATGTTATTTTAATCAGGTAATTATATGATGTTCACATCAAAACTTCACAACATCTCAAGCATCAATAACATTGGTATGGGCACCATTGTTCTCCGGGCACAGGATGATACGTCGCCAGGTCCGATGATACATTTTTCTTAACATTTGTGGTTTGATGCTTTGGAATGCGGTGCGAACGGCTTCCTTCAGTGATTCTGTTGTTTCATATCTGTTTTAGCTAACTTTCTGCTTAACAATACCCCAGAGTGCGTTATCGCAGGTTATAAGATCTGGGCTTCGTGGAGGTCAAGGAAGAGGTGTGGGTGCTGCTTCAGAACCTCTCCCAATCCACCTTCCTGGAAAAATGTGATTTAGGTATTCTCAAACCGCCAGGGCGAAGTGAGGAGGCGCGCCATATTGCTGGAATCAGTAGCCATTATCGACAACAAGGACATGGAGTTGTGGAAGAGACCATTCGCGAAGCATGTCCAGGTAACTGTGCTGCGTCACAGAACCATTAAAGAAATAAAGCCCTATTAAGTGTCTGGCACTAACTGCTGCCCAGACCACAATATGCGGTAGTTGTTCTCAATTTCTTCAAAAAAGTGAGGATTTTCTTTACTCCAAAACACCATTTCGATGATGGCTGCTCCGGTAAATTGCACATTCGTCGGTAAACAACACTTTGCTTCGAGAAGGAAGTGTGCTGAATGTTTGAAGCAAATTCTCACAAGCTTGTCTCCTTCTGTCCATATCTTGATCGGAAAACTCATTCACAAGTTTGGGGCGGTAAGAATGAAGTTGAAGATCTTTCTTCAAATGCCCGTGTAAGCTTGACTTTGGTACTCCCAGTTCTGCAGAACATTTTCGCACAGATTGGAATAAAAGTTGCAGTAGATTTAATTTTCTACCATCTTTGTTTAAATATTTACCCATTGTTTAATAGATATCTTATATTTTTAGCTGCCTCCACCACACCACCTATCGACGACTGTTGTTAAGAATTGACGCTTAGTTACGTCTTAGTAACACTCTTTTTTATTTTCTTAATTGTTGGAGCTTTATGGCTATATCCAATATCAGAAGGCTATGGTTTGAGTTTATTTCTGTTCTTTGCTAAGTTTAAACTTTCTCGGTTTCTTAAAATATTTATTATTATGTAACCTATTTGGAATTTTTAGAAATGTTACAGATATGGAGAAAGTCATGTGGTGCCCACGTCAGATCTTTCAAATATTTTATTTAATATTTGATAAATGTAAAAAGTACTGAAAAAAAGTTGTAGGTAATTTAATTTTATGCAACCATTAGTTGAAAGAATTTCCCATAAAATAAATTGCTGAAGAGAATTTTTGAAAACAACGTTTTTTAGCTGCCACCACCACACCACCTACCGGCGACTATTGTAAACACATTACGCTCCTTTTTATTTTCTTAATTGTTAGAGCTTCAGGGCTATATCCAATATCAGAAGGCTACAGTTTGAGTTCTTTGTAAAGTCTTTTTTCTTGCAGTTCCTTAAAATATTTATTATCATTTAACATATTTTGAATTATTAGAAATATTACAGGCATGGAGAAAGTCATGTGGTGGCCACACCAGATTTTTTATTCTTGTAATAAAGAATTTTCTATTATATTATTGCATGATGATACAATTCACACTCGATAGAGAGAATATTAAGGTGAAAGCTTCGGTTAATTTAAATTTCCCCCTTCTGATAGGTGATTGGAAGCATTATTGTTTTGTAATTATTTTAGTCTAAAGCAGTGGTTCTCAACGGGGGCCATGAGTAAAATATCTAAATTGGGGGGGCCACCAAAACTTCTTTGTGGGCCACGAAATGTTCGACTCTGTGTGAAAGTTGTCTTAAGTCAATGCTAATAACGCGTACTAATAACAATATTAATAACTCGTACTATTCATTGTATTCTGATTCAAATGTGCATGTTTAGACTGACATAACAACTGGAATTGAAATGCCATGAAAATGGACGAATGTATTACAATATACATAAATACTTTCTTATCTCCATTATAGTTAGGAAATAACTACAATGTACTCCCACTGTTAGCCCACAATTACAAGACTGAGAAAACTCTCCCCTACCTCTTCCTTTCCTCCCCTCCACGCCGTAGCTACAAAATGTTTTTCTTACGCTTTCATTCAGCGGATTTCACCTGAATACGACAGTTATTAATTTGAAATACGCTTTCCTAATATAAGACAGAACACGTTCATCAACGTTGTAAACAGGGAGAGTGAATGCCGAAAGATTGAAGAAACAGAGAGTGGAATGCACTTGATATATTTATATATATTCTATATATCAGTCATTAACTGCTGATACATTCCGATAACCAGCAATTTTATTTTTGTCAAAATTAACGGGGCTTTACAGAAAACAAAAGCATCAGTTCTGGAAATTCACCATAGCTTTCCAAAGCAATTGTTTGTTTGAAATAAAATAAGTAGCGCAATGAATTTAGTTATTATAAATAATAAGTTGTCAAGTTTTCATTTTACACTTTCCGAACCATTTTCAAATTAGTTTTCAATGGCTAACCAAAGAAATATTATCACGCATTTGTTAATTCTTATTACGATTTTAATTAAATATTGCTTACCGTACTTTCAGTTTCTCTTAGTTATTTTTACTAACTGTAAGTTGTGATTAAAAATAAATATATTTGAATAAAATTATTAATATTAAAAATTATCGCTTTTATATTTAAAATTAGTGGGGATTTGCATAAAACGAAGACATCTGCTCGTGAAGCCATTCTCAGAAAATTCAGGCATTTAATTTAAACAGTCGAACACTGATTGTTAGAGGAATACAGTAATCAGACGACGCCATACTGGAATTTATGTATTTGGTGAGTAGCTGTTTTGGCTGCTAATCTTGCCGATATTATTTCTTGTTACTCCAAACTCTTTACTGTTATGATGCCGGTCCGCGGCCATTTATTTCCCGGTTCTATCTACTTAAATTCTATTTATAAGTCTATAGTAATAAATTTGTATTGTTGTTAAATATTTCTTCATTTTGATTTGTTTTAGTTTTTTAATATCAGATTACCCATGGGTAATATAGCGAAGAAAAAATTCAGGCAATATTCCATTGAGTACCTTTCCAATGGTTTTATTCCATCACCACAGGACAGAACAATGCCACTGTGTCTAATATGCATGACTACACTTTCAAATTAAAGCATGATGCCATGCAAGCTACGGAAGCACTTGGAGATAATGCACAAGGACAAAAAAGACAAATTACTAGATTATTTAAAAAACTACGTGATAATTTCCAAACAAGGGCAACATTAAAACAAATATTTAGTGAAAGAGCTGCTAAAGTAGACAAAGGTTTACTTGCATCCTATGAGATTTTCAAGTAAATTGCAAAATCTGGTAAGCCACATAATATTGGCGAATCATTGATTTTTCCTGCAGTGTCAGTTGTGATTTCAACTGTTATGAATCAGAGCGCATATGAAATTACTCAGGCCATCCCTTTGAGCAACGCATCAGTATCGAGACGTATTGATGAAATGGCAGATGATGTGGAAAAACAACTGCTTGCACAACTACAAGTTAAGAAGTTTGCCCTGCAAATCGATGAATCCACTTTAATAGGTAATGAAACCCTTCTAATGACATATGTTAGGTTTTTGAATGATGATCAGCTCAGTGAGGAAATGCTTTTTGCCCGAAAGCCTAAGACAGACACCAAAGGTGAGACAATTTTTGAAGAAGTTAAGAGTTATTTCAAAGAAAACAACATTCCACTAGAAAATATAATAGCTTGTGCAACTGATGGTGCTGCTTCGATGGTAGGTAGATACAAAGGATTCATTGCTCATTTAAAAAATGCTGTGCCTGAAGTTTTTTTGCACACAATGCGTGCATCACCGTCAACATTTGGTTGGAAAAAACTTGGGAGGACGTTTGCATGATGCCCTTGCTATTGTAATAAAGGCTGTCAACTTTATCAAAACAAGTGCACTTCAAGATCGTCTTTTTCGACAACTTTGTGAGGAAAATGAAGAAGATTTTGAACGCCTACTAATGTATACAGAGGTCCGATGGTTATCAAAAAGTAATTGTCTTCGGCGTTTTGCTGAACTTTGGGGCAGTGTTGTACCATTTCTAAGTAATAATCAGCTTGGAGAACAGATCGTTGCTGCTAAATGGGACATATTTTATCTATCTGATATATTTGAAAAGCTGAATTTGTTGGATTAACAGTTACAAGGAAAGAACTGTAATCTTATATCTTGCAAAGAGGCCATTACTGCTTTCCTTGGAAAACTCAAGTTATTTTGGAGTAATATTGTGCGTCATGAGTTCATACAATTTCCGTCACTGGCCACTCTTGACGTAGAAATCCAAGATTATGATATTGCTTTGTATATATATTGAGCATTAGAAGAATTTGTACAGTGATATGCAATGTCGGTTCAGCGACCTGCTAGAGATGAATATTCCAGATTGGGTGGTGAATCCGTTTGGTGTAAATGCGGTTGATGTTGACATCACATTACAAGAATGTCTGGTTGAGTTGCAGAGTGATATAACAGCTCAAGCAAGATTCAAAAACGGCAAACAGAATTTCTGGATAAGTAGTGATATTGCAAATAAGTTTCCACAACTCTGGGAGAAGGCAAAGTTGTTTTTTATCAGATTTCCCACTTCTTATTTGGTTGAATCTGCGTTTAGTAGAGTTCTTCACCTGCAATCCAAAACTCGTAACCGTCTTGATATTGTAAAGAGAGGTGATCTTCGATTTTCTCTAACATCGCTGCAACCAGAAATTCAAAAGCTTGCTAGTTTTCATCAGCCGCAAGGATCTCAGTAAATAAAGTGACAATAATATTATGGAAATATTTTTTGTTAGGAGCATATTTCGTATGTATATTATAAATAAACAATATGTATATTATAAACAGGGATTATTTTTTATAAATAAACAGTGCGGTTGATAAAGTATCTTTTTTACCAACTAACGGCGACTATGAGGGGTGGGGGCCACAGAGGTAAATGAAAATCTGAAGTGGGCCACGAGCAAAAAAAGGTTGAGAAACACTGGTCTCAAGTATTTCTACTTATCAAAATGGCGCACGATGTGTATAATTTGGATTAAATTTATATTAGCAGGAGGTTACAAAAGTAATTTGCATGACAATTAATTCATTTGATCCGCAATTGACATTACGAATTTGGTATTCATTAGTATACATCTACGTAAAAAATTATTGGAACATGAAGTACTAAATTTTCGTAATGTGCGTGTATCAGAATAAAAATATGTAGAATGATGGCACATGAGATAAAATTTTCAAAATTGATTAAATACATTAAACAGTCAACTATAGATTATCGGGCATATCATTGATATAAATGGTAAAAACACATATCACACTGCACTTCACTTTTACTACGTGCAATTATTTTTTAAAATAACAACTAATTTTATTGGGATAAGAAGACGATTCGAATTATAAAATTTAGAAATACAAAATTCATAAATTTTTGTTGGAAAATATTCCTTTTTTATTGAATTTGCCAGCAGACATAATTTTATTTTGATGCGATTCCGGTTACGAGAGACGTAAAAAGTATATCGCCGCATAAGCGGCGGCTCAAACCAATTTTGCAGGCAAACAGTTTCGCATAAAAATTTATGGTTTGTAGCGACTTCCGCGTATTAGATTGACCTAAGATATCCGCGGTATGGCCGCGCCTATTACATTTACTCCCTCACCGGACGGAATTTTATGCCCCATTCCACATACCAGGCATTTCTGCATTAGCGAAAATATCCTCTTTGCGCCCGAGATAAAAAGATTATTTGCGGTACTATTTTACTGTAAACTGCTTGATCTATAAAAATATCCTTCACATTAAATCTCAATTTTGCATATTTTGACGACTAACTAAAAGTTTATTTCTGCGCGATGAAGGCTCCATTATACACGGAATCAATTTTGGTCTCCAAGGGAGAGCTAAAAATTATAAAAACTGTTGTAAAAAGTACATAAATTAAATTTTAAATAAATGTATTTTCGTTGCGTGATACTTTTGGTTATTCCAGGAATTAATATTAAAATCTACTTCATTTAATATTGTTCAGCCCAGCTTCAAACCAACTCCATTTGTGCCTGAAATTACAAATTCTGTGTCAAATGATCACGCAAGACGCTTCTTATTCGTTTTTACGAGATAGAGCAATTTTTTACTCATACTAGCAAACTGGAGAAGAATTGTGGTAATCATTTTTGCAAGGTGAAGGAATTATAAATACGAGTTAGATCATTTACCGCGGATTAAATTTTAAAAACTAAATCCCTAGTCCGCCTTAAGGCTAGTAACGAACAAAAGAGAAAATCAACTCCTATTGTTAAAAAAAGATAGAGCAATACTTACGCAGATTTCCAAAGTTGACGCCCTTGGTAATAATTTCCCGATCGTAGATTCCAATGAGAAAACCGATACTTGGTGGACTAAATGGACGTGTAATTCACTCAACCGTTTTATGGCCATAAAAGCCACACATTATTGGATTAATTTTTTATTTGCCAAAATTTTCTCCGATTCGTACAATAAATATTTGATTTTTTCAGAATTGGAATCATCTACGTCGATCCGTTAAAACTTCCAGGTGCAGTGAAAACGTTAAAGCGTGTGACCCTCACACACGCAGCAAAACTCTTCCTCGGAATCCCAATTCCCTCTCTCTCTTTCTCATCTCCCTTTAAGCGGCAACCCCTCTTAACCACTACAATGGCCACGTTCCATCCTAGTAGGAGTTCTCTTCTACCAGCGATATATCGAGAAGATGTGCTCCCAACTGTGAGTCGTTATGGCCTTAGGGAGGAAGAGGAGAAGGAGAACAGCAGAGTAAGCGGCGGAGTAAGTGAGAGAGTGGGACGGAGTGGGGTAGGGTAGGAGAGGCGGGGAGAGAGAGAGAGAGCTGAAAGAATGGCGAATTCCTGGAATGGTAGATAGTGCAATTTTCTCACTCCGTGTTGATCCCTTCTCTTTCCCGCCCTCTTTAGCTCTCTTCTCTCCCTCCTCTTCCGTCTCCATGGCGTGGCCTGAAGGGGAGGTTAGCAAGAAGCTTCCAAGATCTCAGTCAAAGATAACGTACTCTTCGATTCCAGCTCGGTGCCTTCCTCCCGCCAAACTTACTACGGTACCCCTCTTGCCACCTCTCCTGCTAAAGCACTCCCTCCTTCGAGATACTTTCCCTCCTACAACCCCTTTCCTCTCCACTACCTCTCTCTTCACTCCCTCACTCTCCACTCCCTTCCTCCCCACTCCCTCCCTCAACACATCCTCCCTCTCCACTACCTCCCTCTCCACTACCTCTCTCTCCACTCCCTCACTCCCCACTTCCTCACTCTCCAGTCCCTCCCTCCCCACTCCCTCCCTCTCCACTACCTCCCGACCCGACTCCTCCATTACTTAAACGCGCACGTTCGATGCAACTCGCAGAGCCTCTTTTGACTATCTGCATCTGCAAGGGTGCTCAGCCGTAAATCATTAATATTGGAATAGAGCGGAAGCCATTAAGCTCCAGGTTTTTGGGTTAAAAATAAAAAAGTTTAACGGCGACAAAGTGGATGGGATAAGGTTTTACGATTCTAGAAAAAAAAGATGGAGTTAAAAGGTAGGACATATGTGAGCGTGGCAGGGTTTTTAATTGATGGCTTTTGTGAAAGATGTTACAAGCGGGGAATCGAAATTCTACGGGAATGGTGTTTCAACCTTTGATCGTTATTTTATTCAATTTCCTTAAAAAAAACTTAAGATGGGGCATATGAAAAGTAGAAGTAAGTTCATCTGTTGTAGAACGGTCGAGTATGCCGTCATTTATTTGATAAACACTTTCGGGGTGTGTTGATTTATTTTTTTAAAGTTAAAAGTTAAAGGAAGATTTTCATAAGTATTAAAAACGAGATTTTTACTGTACATTATGGATTTTAGATACAAAATAAAGAATTATTTTATTATGTTAACTTACTTTATTTTGAAAAGACCGATAATACTGACAAGGAAAATATTTCTTTTATAGCAATAGATAATGACATTAATTAATATGTAAAATTATTTAATCTGTAGCTTAGTTCACAGCGTATTCTATAGAATGAAAGCGTTTATTTGAAAAAATAATAATTGAGAAATTGGTAATCACACTTTTCAATTGTTGCTTACTAACTTTTCAGCTTAGATAAGAAGGTTAAAAATCTTAAGTTGGTCATGTTTTTCCAAAATTTCCACATACAGTCATCTAACAGTTTAGGTTCCTGGCCTTCGTCGGAAAGCGAGGATCTTTGCAAAGTGTTACATAATTTTTCCATAGGCGCAATGCCATCATGAGAGCATTATCAACTAATAGGCGCTCGTATTGATGAGTGTTTTTGAAGCTATAAGCCTCAGTAACCACTGTTATTACTAATATCATTTATTTTTTAGTACACTTTGTGTTGGCCATTCCTCGATTATAGATTTTTCCTTGCTAATATACGAATATATCGCTGTAAAAATATTTTATTGAGACTAAATGCTATTATAAGGCCATGTCTCTTTCTTGGGTAGGTATGTTATTATAAATATACGGTAACTACAAAAGCTGATGGCGGGCACGGAGAGCCCCTCCGTTGGCAGTGGTCGTTTTCAAAAATATACATAATAGGTTAACAAGACGACCAACCATAATTTACAACTATTGTTAGCGCAATGTCTGCAGCACAGCTGAAAAACAATAATCTGCAAAATTGCGCGATTGATGGAGGGCACAGTATCATTCCCTCTCTCTCTCCATCTCGCTCTCCTTCCCTCTCTCTCTCTCTCACCCTTCTCTCCCCCCTCTCTCCCTCCTCCCCTCTTTTTCCCTCCCTCCCTTCTTCCCTCACCCCATCCCTTTCCCTCCCAATCTCTCTCTCTCCTTTCTCTCTCCCTTCCTCTCTCTCCCTCCCTCTTTCTTGCCCTACCTCTCTCTGCATATCTGTCTTCCCACCCAGTCTCTTCTCTCCTTTCCTCCGTTCCCAATCAATCTCTCTCCCTCATTTTCTCCATCTTTCTCCTCCAGCCCTTTTTTAACTCCTCTCTATCTACCTTTCAGTTTCTCCCTCCCTCCCCACATCCTCTCCTTCTTTCTCTAGAGCTATATAGTGACACATGTAGATTTTAAGCAAATAATATAATCTATGAGCTAACAATCCCCGCAACTTGCTTACCAACGAAAAAATAAAATAGAAATATTATTAAGATTATATGTGCTTTAAACTATAATCTTAATCTCATTGACAGAAGAACTATTCTTTCATGAAGTGCAATTTGTTACAAAGTTATTTGTTTTGTTTCCACTTCTAAAATATAAAGCTTCCATTAAAGTCAGTCTGAAGTGATTCGTTTAGTAATAACTTTAATATTTTTCTTACTTTAAAGACGATTAATATAATTTTTTGGTGGGCTCCAAACACCCTCCCTTGGTATAACCTGTAATTAAAACTACCATGGTATTGTTAGGGTTAAAACGGTTACGAATGCATAGTTTTCCTAAAAATTATGAATTAAAATTATTCGAAGTATCATGTGAATCATAGAACGTCAAAATAAAATTATGCAGATGGCATGCCCGCCCATTATTTAACTTGTTAAATTCTGATAAGAATGCTGTTGTACGTAATATTAAACGCTCAAATATGTCTCGGTCCTTTCACATCGTCACCTACATTCATTTACTTTGACTTATCCCAGCGTTTGAATGAATTCAAAGTTTTTAAGACATTAGCATTAAAAAAATTTAACTCGCTTTAAAAATAAAGAATGTGAAGTCATGTATTTGGGTCAAGGAAAATCAATTTAGAGAAAAATTATGAACCTTGAGGGATCGCTTTTGATCTCAAGGTACGAATTTTCATTTACGTGTTTCTTTGATACCAATGGAATCACACAGAAGTTGGAGGATCCTGCTTCTTTTATAGTTTTGTAAACGCGAGTGTAGAAAGAAACATAATTATTTATCCAGTGTGGCGGTGTTCGCTTTCAGCATTTCATTTGAGATATTTTAAATAAATATTTTTGAGTATCGTCAAATTTAATTACAGAAATATTCAAATTTCTATTTAATTTAAATGTGCCTTGAGATACAGCTATTTTTCATGGTTCTCAAGTAAAAAATCATACTGTATATATGACGAATAGGGGACGTCTCTGAATATAAGATGACAACCCTAGCAGAAAAAATATCCAAACCAATGTCAGCGACGTATATCCTCCGGTTAACGAAACGCTTTCATACTTTCTCCATATAAATGGTTCATTTAAGTTTTATTTCGATCATTTACAACATCCTTCAATTCCTTCTGTAGTGCGGAAATGTCGTATTGGAGAGCTTTGACGTAATTACTAATTCAAATTCTTATATGGGAAAATACCTGGTCTTATATTAATGTTAATACCTTATATTTATATATTTATTTATTTATTACATATTTATTTATATAAAGTAGAGGATAAAAGAAGAGGAGAAGGAGGAGGGCAGGATGGATGGTGGAATAGGGGTTGTATAGGAGATAGAAGAGGAGCTGAAAGTTGAGCAATAGGTTGAGGAGGAAGAGTGAAGCAGCGAAGGAGTTGGAGGAAGACGAAGACTCTCCACTTTTGGGAAATAAAGGAGCGTCGCAGGGCCCCTGATGCCGTCGGGGACAACACGGGGGCATTGTATTTTCCCAGACGGACTCCGCCCAATCTACTCGGCTTGAACTTTCTCCCTATCTCTCTCCGTTATACCCTCGCACCCATCTCCCTCCATCCCTCTCTCCCCATCTTTCTTCCATCCTCCTGTCACCCTTTCTCACTATATACCATTCCCTTCATATGTACCCTATTTCAGCTTCCCCTCCATTAAACTACAACGAACTACATGCCTCTTATTCCTATGTTCCCTTTTCCCGTCACTTTCCATGACTCCTTTTTCTTCCAACATCCTTCCTTTCTACCTAGCTCCATTCCACTGTGCACTCTTTTTCACGTTACTTAAATACTCGTACTTTATCTCATGTTTCTCACTTAATTCGGTGAAGTAGCTCCAGTAATTTTTTCCTCTATTTCCAAACTCCTTCTCTTCTTCCTCCATTTTATTTGATTTTCTTATTCGCAATCTGTTCGAGCCTCTCTCCCGCTTCCTATAAATTATTAGCATTCCGTGCTTTCCTCTTGAAGAGTCCTTATCGGTATGCATTCAAACTCGATTATAACGAGAGGTGGAGGGATGAAAAATTTTGTTCATTATATTTGTTTACTGTAGGAATAGGTAAGTCCCTGAAGACAAAATTTAGTATATTTAATACAAATTCTTAATGAAATTATTTTTCTGTTTTGTTTGTTAAACTTATAGAATTGCATTTGAAATTTCTAATTGTACTTTTGATTACTCTTATTGCTTTAACAAAAACTTCGTATCCCGAAATCGATTAGGTGAAACAAAGACATGCATGCAAAACATTACTACAACAGGACTGTAAATGACGGATCCAAAGCAAGGCGCAACAAAAACTATCCATTGATTTGGATTTAGCTTCAGAATTTTGTTTGGAGCAATTGTCTGAGGATGGCAGTTATGGGAGTTAGGTTGGAGGTGAGACAAAGCTGGGTGTGGGTGGGAAGGTGTTCATCACAAACAGGTTTTTCTTCAAAGAAACGAAAAGAATTGTTTCTTTTTACTGAATAGTGTAAATTCTATATACTTTGATTTCAAAATGTCTTAGTTCAGAAGAATAGGAAGACTGTAATATTTTTAAGGAAATACCTAGTAGAAACGTGAAATATTTTCTCATTATAGACGAGAGAATAGACGATATTTTCCAGCTATTTTACATCAAACTACCGCCGTTTAAAAAAATCATCTTTAAAGCGTTCAATAACATCCGTTACCTCTCAATATCTGTGTTCGTTCCGAGCGAGTTTTGCTGTATTTATTTAAATTTCTTCCAATCTTCTTTGCCCTCATCTTCACACTAAAACTATTTCACTCTTTCTCACTTCTTCAGGTCATTCCCTCGTCCCTTTCCCCTCTCATATCTCTTAATATCCTTCTTACTTTCCCTCTCTCCCCTTTTCACCCATCTCTTATTCATCCTTCTGCCCTTACTCTCCTTGTTTCGCGCCACCTTGTTTGTTCTTCCATCCATTCCTCCCTCTTCTCCGGGGCCTTTCCCAAAACTCTCCTCTGAAAACAGCGAGCGTGGGAGAGAGCGAGAAACATAGAAAGATGGAGAGGGAGGCAGGAAGATAGATAGTGAGGGAGGGCAGGCATGGGAGGGGGAGAGTGACATAGCTGCTAGTGTATCGGGGTGCTTGGAGGGGGGAGGGGAGGAGAGATGGGTGAGGTTTTTTGGAGGAATGATGGGAGTCGTGTGGGCGGTGGGGGGAGAGCGCGAGGTGGAAAAGGCGTCTTTGGAGGAGACCCAAGGGGTTGTAATGGGGTGGAGGGTCATGGGATGTGAGGAGGTGGGAGAGAGAAAGAGTGAGAGAGAGAGACGGAGAGTGAAGAATGGCTAGGACATCGAAGACGTCGGAACAAACTTAGAAACGGAAAAGTGTGTAGGAAGAGGAACGGGTGGGAGAGGGTCATGATGGAAATGGAGGGAAATATAATTTTATATAGAGATGAAGATGGAAGCATTAAGGAAGATGTAACTTATTGTTAGATGCTGCATGCCTGTGAGTTCACTGCTCGTTAAGTGAAAAACTCATGAGTAATGCAATCACAGATGACTGCATGGAAGTAAAAGTTAATATGGAGTGTTCTCTAGTATTTATATAGAGCACAATTTGTCATTCATTATCCATTCGTTACTGTTACAAAGAGTAATGAATTGAATATTTTTGTGCGCTTTGTTGTCATATTTGAGTTAATATTTATCAAATGAATGGGGACGAATTTAATACTTTGAAATATGTTAATTGCTTGAATTTAGGTAATTTAACAAAAAATAGTGAAAATGGAAATATTCTTGAAAGATCATAAATAATAATTAAGGAATATATAAAATATACTTTCAGTATTTGAACTATATATATGAAGTTTAAGGATCATATTGGTTTATTGTAAGGAGTTCACTTATTGAGAATATTAATATCAATTACATTATAATCCAATTGAATATATCAACTTTAATTTTTAAGAAAATCGTGTCTAGGCTATAATGGTAGCCGATTAAAATACTTCAGCAGATATTTTATTACCAAACGTAAAATAAGGTTAAATTTACACTGATACCCGTTATAAACTGATTTAAGATGAAGAGATGCTAATTTTTAATAAAATATGTCGTCTTGTATAGTATAATGAAAAACATTTGCGATAAAATTTTAGAAGAGATTATCAATGCTCTTCCTTAATTAAATTAAGACATAATGAATAGCAGGGGTCGTATTATGCCTTGCATATGGAAGGCGATATAAATGTTGCTTGTCCTTATTTAAATTGAGGACGAATAAATACATAAAAGTATTAATACAATTAAAGGAAAATCTCAATAAGCACATTTAACTACTAGAAGGAATATGCATTACATACAATAGAACTCCGATTATTTGAATTTACGATCATCTGGATGGAGAATTAAAATATTTTTTGATAAAAATTTCTCATTGCCTATTTATTTTCCTTAGTATCTTTGTTTTCTTTGTAGGAGATCTTATACAAATACAGAAATAGGGGGATAAAATTAGCACAAAAATTAATTTCTTGCTAAAATAGGTCAGATACACGCTCTCGTATGTTTTGATTATTCGTTAACCGGCTCGGCTACAGATATGTAGTAGCACTTCAGTTATGTATCAAATAAAATTAATTTGTAATTTACCGATCGTACTATTTTAATACATGTATTATTGCTAAAAGCTTCATTGATATTTTAAATATATATTTCAAATACATACATGCCTAATTCAAATGATGGTGTTGAAACATACGACCTTTTAAAATTACCCAATAATGCAAATTTCAATTATATGAGAGGGGTGCAGGTGGTGTAGTGGTTAGGACGCTGGCTGCTACTCGCTTGCTGCTTGAAAAGGCAGCGGGCACGAATCCTGCGCAAGTATGCCTTTTCCAAGGTCGCCCGTCCCCCTGTATGTGTGGTTTTGAGGAGACCGCGCAAATTCAGCTGTTCCGTCCTTCGGAAGGAACGTTAAGCCGTTGGCCCCCCTGGTGTTCTTCGTAAGAGCAGGCAAATGCCGGCACCGGATTTCCCTCCTCCCTTCCCCGGTTATTCATTGCACTACCTCTGAGATACCCATTTGTGCTGTAAGAGAGGCGAATTGGCTGGGCACTCAAACAAAGAAACAGTTATATGAGATACCTTGGATCCCAGCTAGAGCGAATAATTGGAACTTTTCTGAATATAAGTTTATGTATTTATCATTAATGGGAACTGGTTACGTATCTAAATTACCAAATATCGATCAAACTATTATACACCAGAAATTAAATGACAGAGAAATACAATCGAGCACGAAGGAATGGAAATAAATAATAGCATCATAATATAATTTATAATTTGTATAATTTATAAATTCAAACTTCAATATGAAATATTAATATAAATAATTTCCTCGTATTAGATAAAAAGAGGACAGAATTGAAATTTTAATAATGCCTCATAATTCGTATAATTTCTTAAATTACAACAATAGCAATCTAAGATAAGAGAAACTTTAAAATTTAATAGGTAAAGTAAGTTGGACAGGTAAGAACATTTTTAATGCAATTCAAAATAGTTTCAGTTATCAAAGAAGATTACTGAAGAAGACAGCGTAGCTGTCGAATCACCGTGTCTAGTTTTTAAAAATTTTTTGGTAAGAGTCTACAGTGTGAGTGCCTCCTTGGAGTGTGTGTGTGTGCCTGTGTCTTCATCAAGGATTAGGTCTCCGACGTTCCCAACGGAGCCCTGCAGCGCGTACGTGAGTTTTCTCTTACCTTTTAATTGACGGTGAAGGATCTTTTACTTTTTATTTATCAAAGAATAAGTTTCCCACCAAAACAACTCTGATTTTTCATGCGCTATATTATTTCTCGGGAAACACCTCGACTGTTGAAAAAATATAGCCTTGAGAAATTTCATTCCGAATTCAATCTTTTTTACAAAGGTTTCATTCGTCTCTACTCACACGGCGAGAGGAAAACTATACAACGAAATATACAAGGGTTTTTTCGCTGTTGCAGTTGGGCGTTAAGAATAACTCAAAGATAAAAGTGATAAAGTAGAGGAATCGAGGTCTCTTCGCGAGCATCACATCTCATCATCCAGTAAAAACGAGAGTGATGAAGATTTAATCCCGCGAGAGGGATTCTGCGGCGAGAGGAAGGGAAGGAGGAAGCGGATGTAGGGATGGGAAGGATTTCTCTGAAGAGAAAAAGAGGCTCGAGGGATGGGACGTAGAGGATGGGAAAGAGAGTGGGTGAAAGGAGGAGACGGAGAGGTACGAAGCATTGGATGAGCGATACTGGAACAGATGATCACGAGATAGATCCTAGGCGAAAAGAGATAAAGGGGATAGAGAGAGAGAGTGTGTGTATATATATATATATATATATATATATATATATATAATATCCTTATTCTGTACGTTGGTCCGTCCGTCCGTCCGTTGGTCCGCCGGAACGCTCTATAGAAATCCCCATAAGAGAACACTTAAAAATACTTTTTTTCACTTGCAGGGTTCTTTTCTTTTGCAAAATTAAATTAGGAGTAATTTTTCTGGAAATTTTTCAAAACTAATATACGAGTAGTTAAAAGAAAAGTGCGATATTGAAATATAGTTAAACTCTTTGCAGTTCATGTAAGTATTTAGTCAATAGTAAATAAATTACTACAAATTTTTCCTTTGATGGTAAATTGACAGTTCGTTCACATTTTATCCTGTTTTTTACGCCTTAATAAGAGTAAAATAATTTATTTATTAAGTTAAATTCTATACATTTTATATAACTTATAATCTGCTCAAATATTTCAAGTAAATTTCAGCTACTTCCTTATGCATCATATCTTATTACATATTTCGATTTTCCTCTTATTTTTATCAAATGTTTGGATAATCACTTGGCCTCTCTACTAATAATTACTTAAACAGTACAATTAAAACAAAGATAACTTTCAGAAACACTGATTTGATTGTGCATGAAAGCCAAACCAGATCATTGCATATCTTACTGGTTTTTCATATCAAAATCATGTATATTTGGAATACTTTTATGATAACCCCGTCATATTTGACGGGCAATCCGAAAAGATTTTACTTTTTTGTGTTGTGTTTTCGTGTGTTACTTCAGCACCCAGTAACCCGCCAACACGGGTAAGTGTCCATTGAACTTCTGCCAACATATTGTTGCCACCGTCGTCACTATCCTTTCTTTTAAGCTAATAAATATTTATGCATGTATGTATGAATGTGTGTAGGAGTGAGCCTACTCAGCCATTACATGCGAAAAATCATGGTTCACGAGCAGAGAAATACTCGATTTCATTTGTCAATTCCTCTACCGTTCTTCCAACAATTGTTTGTTTCGAGTTAGATATGTAGTTAGGATGTTCTGTCATTCTGGGACCATTTGAATAGCCAGTTGGATAAAATCCACAAATTTGTTAATGTGAAATTTAAAAATTAATATTCTCAAAAATAATATTAGAGCATGCTTGCAGAGCCATGGATGCTATGCGCAAGGGCTATAAATAATGAGGGCAGCTGTTGGACACTTCACTTTCCTATTAAAAGTGTTTTATTGAAATTATCTAATAGTAATAACTAGGCAATGGTAAGGTGAATTGACTTCGAAACAAAGACAATCGTTCTTCGTAAAATGAAACGTTTCGATTGGTCTTTTTCATTCACACTTTGGATGTATGTGTGTATGCAGTACAAACATAATATATGGAAGGATATAAAGGGAGAAGATGCGATTCCATCTGTGCGGAGGGAATTGCTCCTGGGAAGAGATGATATGAAGAGGAATGAAAGGGGAATAAAAGAGGGAATTAGATCGAAAAGGAGGAAAAATGGGAGGTCAAGTCGAAAGGAGAGGGGAAGGAGGTAGGTCGGTAGGGGAGAGAGCGAAGGGTTCGGATTCGGCCTAGTAGAAGTGTGGAGTGGATAAGAGGACGATACTGAAGAGGCAAGCGGAAAAGGTCCAGAGCGGCTTGGGTTGGATTCTAAAGGAAGGAAGAAGGAGAGATAGGGAAGGGTAACGGTAAGGGGTTAGGAGAGAGGCCGCTTGTGTGAGGTGCGGGCATGGAGAAGGGCGGTGGGGGAATGGGAGAGAGAGAGATGGAAGGAGAGAGGATGGGAGGGGTTGAGGAAGAGTTGTAGGAGAGGATGGAGAGGAGTAGAAGGAGAGTTCCGAGAAATGATAATAAATGAGAGGAAGGAGTTGCGTGGGTGGCTAAAGGCAGTGACCAATGAGATGCGAGAGAGATAGGAATGGGAAAAGGAAGAGGTCGAGGGAGGGAAGGAAGGTTTGGCCGTAGAGAAATGGATGTAGGATTGCCGTGAGAGGAGTGGGGGAGGGGAGAAACAGAAGGAGAGAAGATGTCGCTGGACCGTTGGAGGCGCTGGGCAAGATGGTAAAGAGATGTTAAGGGAGGTGAATGAGGAATTGGGTGAGATAAGCTTTCGGGTCGTAGGCAAGAGGGAAGTTCAGTTCTCAGGAGATTATGCTTGAATTGTGGGTAGATAAATAAAATGGAATTAACGATAGTTTCGGCTTTTATTATATTTAATTTTCTTTCAGAAAATTACTGCCAAAAATATCAGGTAAAATATAATTCCATGCATCTCTTTTACGAAAATATTACAATAGCATTCGCGATAAATTTTGAAATATATGTAGTCAAATACAGTGAAATAAAAATTTTCAGGGTAATTTATAAAATAATTAATACCGTTAAATACAACATTGATTTATCGTTGAAGAAAATTTAGTTTTATACTTTTCGTATGGAAAGTTAACCAGAAATGAGATTAAACAGGTCGGGAATGTAGACCAGTTCATGTGTAGCACTCCCACAACCAAAGCCCTTGCTAAAAGATGTATGGAGCTCCGAGCCAGGATCTTCATTTAAATCCCTTTATTTTATACCTTAATTTCGTCTACTTGGTTATCCGTGTCGAGCAAAACTAGTTGACATGCGCTGCATGCATTCGTTTTTAAGATAAGAAATATTTCTCCGACTACAAGTCTATTATAAAAAATTGCGCTACTCTTAATATTACCAAGATACAGCAGCAAAGTTAAATTGAACGAGTAACTGAATTAAAATGTATCATTAAAATTTAAAATACAAATAAAATTTCAGATTTGAGAAAATTAAAGTATTGAGCTTATGAAAGAGTTTAAATAGATTATGACAAACAAAAATATTAAAATAAAAAAATTTTGATTGAAGTAAATAAAAGTAGATAGGTAAAGGTGGAGACTACGGCGAAATTGATGTTAAATGAGAAATGTAACTCCTTAGCCATAAAGTTAAAAAATTTGAGACAGGAAAAAAGGGGGAAAAAGGAAGAAAGGAGGTGAAAAGTCAAAGCTAATGAAAAATACAAACTTACAGGTTTAGGGGGTGTTACTCCACGCCAGGGACCTGAAGTCACTCACCCATTTACTCACTCAATCGCACAAGCACTAATCGTAAAGATGGAAAAAGGGTTAAAAAAGGAACCGGGTTTGCGAGAGATAAATCTGCGCTAGAGACCCGAAAATCACACCGTTGCTAGAAGATCTGTGAGTCTGTACGACCACCACAGGGACCTACTAGGCAACCACAAACACGCGCACACGCACACACCAAGAGATAAGTAGAAATGAAAGGAAAAAGGGTGGGAAATAATATTAGGTTTACGGGAAATTAAACCGCGCCAGGGACGAATATGGCACACAGTTGCCTGTTGGTTTATGTGCCGTCAGGCAGCAATAGGGACCTATCAGACGTAGCAGTAACGCACACAAGCACTCGAATACACGCACACAAGATCTCTAATATTGAGGTAAACGTACTAAATACGTATTTCGAGAGCAATGCTCTCATCATCAGCAGCTGATGTGTAATGAGGGGGGAGGGGAGGGGAGTGTTGTGGGCCATATTTATATGGATATGTGCTGAAGTTAAAGGGGAAGGAGGTTTAGCCGTTACAACGTACAGAGGTGAAAGGGGGATTGAGCCGCGGTTGTTATCCATAACGGAATTTTTGTTTCTGTTTATGCGTATGCTTTCGTAAGCGCCTAGTTTGTATTGGTAGGTTATTGATTTTACAAGTGTTAGGTTTTGGATCGTGATTAGATGATTGTGTTCCTGGATATGTGTTGCTATGCTAGTATTGTTTAATCTGTTGTGTTTAAAATGTGCTATATGTTCTTTGAAGCGTGTTTCTATCTTTTGTTTCATTTGTCCGATACATATTTTGTCGCATCCTCCACATGATATTTTGTATATGCCGGATTTGTGTAAGGAAGGTATTGTGTCTTTTGGGTTGTGTAATACATTTACGAGTTTATTGTCATTAACTAAAGCTGTCTTAAAATTGAATGTTGAGAAGATATTGTGAAGTTTGTTGGTGAGCCCGGGAGGAAGAGATTTTTATGTATTTTGAGTCTTGGGGGAAGTGTCAGATAGTGTTGAGAGAGATTTTACGTGGAGTCTATGTTTATATTTACGTAGAATGTTTTCAATCGTTTCGGTGTCGTATCCGTTGACTATTACACAGTTCTTAATATGAGTGAGTTCTTTACGGTAACCTGATGGGGAGAGAGGTAAGTGAAGGAGTCTACAGGCAACTGTGTGCGATACTAGGTCCCTGGCGCGGTTTAATTTCCCGTAAGCGTAATATTATTTCCCGCCCTTTCTCCTTTTTTCCTTTTATTTCCCCTTACTTCTTGGTGTGTACGTGTACGCGTGTTTGTGGTTGCCTAGTAGGTCCCTGTGGTGGTCGTACAGACTCACAGATCTTCTAGCAACGGTGTGATTTTCGGGTCCCTGGCGCAGATTTATCTCTCGCAAACCCGGTTCCTTTTTTAACCCTTTTTCCGTCTTTACGATTAGTGCTTGTGCGATTGAGTGAGTAAATGGGTGAGTGACTTCAGGTCCCTGGCGTGGAGTAACACCCCCTAAACCTGTAAGTTTGTATTTTTCATTAGCTTTGACTTTTCACCTCCTTTCTTCCTTTTTCCCCCTTTTTTCCTGTCTCTAATTTTTGAACTTTACGGTTAAGGTGTTAGATTATCTCATTTAACAAAGTAAATAAAAATAAAGAAATTTATACCCAAGCGTTATGTTGACACTTATTTGTTGAAAATTGGGGAGTTATTTTATAAAGTTTTGGATATTTTTTTATTCACAGAATATTTTTATTATTTCACTATTAGATATATTCCAGAATAAGCAACTTAAATATAAAAAACTGAAAGATAAATTATTTTTTCAGGTATTTCCAGCAGCCAAAACCTTGTTCTTAACTTGTAAATTTTTTATATTTAAGCACTTATTCTGGAATTTATTTTCAGCAATAAAATTTCGACTATTCTCTTGTGAACATTTTTTTATGTTAGAGAGCTATGCTTTTCGTCAATATGTTGTGACAAAGTTTAAGGTGCAATCTACTCAGTATTGTCTCTCAAAAACTAAAAAAAACTTCCCTCAAATATGCAGTTGTTCAGGATTTGCCAAAAACATTAAGGAATGTTACGAGTGCGAGAGGACGCGAACTATTTACCTAGAATTTTTCATATGCTATTTTTTATAGTAAATCGGGTTAGGGGCTCTGCAGGAGTTTTGTCTCCCACCTATTTCTCGTAGACCGTTTGAAAGAAAGTTTCTTTGATAAATACAAGGTGAATCTACGACGGTACCTAACATCATTAGTATTTTGTCTGCAAAAAGATCCGTGATTATGGGTGAAACCACATCGTCCTCTGCGAAAAACTCATCATTTCCTGAAAACTCTCTTTCATCTTCAAGTCCTCCATAATCTGAATCCTTTCCTTCCTCTTTCATTTCTGCTTTCAAATATATATTTTATTCCTTCTACTCCACCCTCCTCAAAAAATTTTACGATTTCATTACATCTGAGCTAAATTACAAAAAAATATGTAATATTTAAGAAAATTCTGTTATTTGAGAAATCCTGACCCTAAAAATGTTAGATTATTTGAATATGGTGTTCTCTAATGTGCCAAAAAGTTGTAGAAATAGGAACGCATTATTCATTGTAGCATACGGTTATACGATTAAAAAATATATTTTTTCAGAATCGTGCCACCGACGTATCCAAAGGTAAACCTGTAATTGCAGATCTTTAGATCTTTCTATTCTTAATTTTACTCCGAAATCATCTTTATATAGGCCTAAAAATAACGCCATCCCATGAATTGCAAAATTAAACATTTCGTAAATAACGTATGAATTGAGACGTTTTCTATGGTATTTGTCATATGTTATTCATTTCCGCCATTTCCTTGAAGAAAATTGATACAACAACAAAAAAAACAAATTTTTTCTGTCAAATAAAAGAGTTAGCTCTAAAACATGTGGGCTTTCTCCCATAATACTTTCTCCCGGCCAAGTTATGACCATATATATCGTAAAATAAATATATTCCGGCCGTAAAAATAAAATTCACGTCATGAACTTCGTCGGGAGAGACAATAAAATATTTACCTCAATCCGACTATGAAGACGATAACTGGATTTCCCTCGACGAGTTTGCCAAACTTTCTTGAAAACGGGCCGGCGAGGGAATTGGTGTGGGCGAGAGAGGGCAAGGGCGAAGTAAGAAGAGAATGAATGGGCAGAGGAGGCGTTGGGCAAAGAGCATAGCAGAGACTAAGAAAGAGAAAAGGGAGGAGATTGCGATGATAAAGGAGGGAGAAAGGTGGAGAAGGAGGGTGGGAAAATGGGCGAGAAAGAGAGAGCAATGCTGAGTAATAGCGCGTGGCTGTTGGTCGGAAAAGGAGGTCCGAGGAAGTCCTGAGACTCATTCGAGCATGGAAATAGATAGGCAGAGAGAGAGAGAGACTAACGCCAGGGGTAGATATGGAGATGTTGAGAGCGCGGAGTGGAGATAAGAGCGAGGAAGGGTGACAAACAAGGGAATCGGGATGAAAATGGAAACAGTGACCGGGCGGGCCAGTTAGACGACGGGCTAGGAATGGGAAAAGAGGAAAATGGACAAACATGCGAGAAAAAGAGAACTTCGCTCCTTCCTAGAGGAGATCCCGGGTGAAAATGGAGCACGAACGTACCCACGGGATGCGCGTTGGGGAGAAGAGGGAAAGATGAAAGGTCGAGGATGTCGAGTGGGAAGGTGAGAGACAGAAAAATGAAAGGAGACATACAGGAAATATTGAGCGTTGGCGGAGAAGATGGTGAGGTTATGAATGGAAGAGTCGTACGTAAATACGCCGAAATACAGTAAACCCCTACTTTCCTAAACGTGGATTCCATTATCCACGGTGACAATTATTAATTCAACATTTATAAAATTTAATTACGCCCGGTCCTGAATTGAGCGCGCACCGGATTTTACGAATGTGTGTGACGTGTGAAAGCTCGTACCTTATACAACCATGTGATTTATCTCCATGAGGTAATAAATTTTCTGAACCCGGTTTTTCCCAACGCGGACCTTTCCAAGACCGTAACCTATGCGTTGCACAAGGGACTACTGCGCATGTTAGCGTATATGACTTTTCCTCCTCTTTTGGAGCGTACTCCTGGTTCTAAAAACGCTGTGGAGGGTCTCCCCTACTTCTGGTAATCCATCTCCAACTTTTGCTATGACGACCACGACGAGTAATGAAAAAAACAGGCGAAGGACGGTGGAGAGAGAGAGATAGAGAAGAAACAGAAACGAAAGAAAAAGAAGAGAATGGAGGAAGGAGAGCGTGACGCTGGTTGAGATCGTTCCGACGGTTCGTCGGTGTGATGAAGCAGGGAAGAAAATGGAGCAAAAGTTTTGCGTGGAGGAGGATGTGCGAAGAGTGCCCGGAAAAGGAAGATGTGAAGGGAGAAGGATGGCCAGGGTGTTTTGGGAAGAGAAATGGAATGGAGGATGGAAAATAATAGAGAAAGAGAGGGGGTAGGGAAGGAGTAGGAGAGGTCGGCTGGACGCGTGGAAGCGGAAGCAAGGGGTGAAAAGGGATAGAAAGGAAGAGAGGAATGGATGACTGAGACTCCAACCTCCGACGAAAAAATAGGGATAAACAAAGGAAAAAATCGGAAAAAATGTAGTTCCCTTTTTTTACTCTCTCTATTCGAGGAAATCTAACTTGAGCTCTGGCATAAATCAGGAGATGGGGCAACGTTGCCAAATCACACACAAGAAAGGAGCAAAAGAAAGGAATAGAGATCGGCTTCGTACGAAGTAGCAACTTTGCTGTGCAGAGAGTTTAAATCCTGTTTGAAAGCCCTCTCTTACAAAACTCTTCATTTGAAAGAGCTCAAGTTACGCTTCGCTTGATATAATTTCTTTCTTTCTATCTATATCGCTGGTTTAAATCTCCTACCTCTTCACCCCGGCAGAAGTTCACGAATCGTTGCAAAAGTGTTTACGTCACTGTTAAGGGAGAAGAGGATTGCATCGAGTGCGGAACGTCCACGCGAATCTTCAAGACTTTTATTCGATAGCATCAGAAGAAGAAGAGGAGCGGGAAGTGTATTTCTCGAGTTTCTCGAGCTGGGAGTGCGATGTAAATGTAATCATTCGTAATAATCTTCCATCCTCTCGGGTGCTCTCTCTCTCTCTCTTCCTCGTACGTAAAGGAGTTGATTTCCCCCCCGCAGAGGAGTAGGGAAAAAAACCTTGAGGTTAACCTAGATCTGAGAGCGGTGTGTGTGTGTGTTCTAAGAAAACATTTTATTCTCCCGCGAAATGTATTCAGTCCGGGCGAGGAGGAGTTCAACCGAGTTGACGACTCGTCCGAAAAAAACGATGATTTGATGAGATAGCGTGCATTCATTTCATCCTTTAGAAAAGTTCTACTTTTCGTTTTTGTGATTTTTTTTCTTGATAAAACGGGCTTAAGTTAGAGGCAGACGGGACGACGAACGGTAAGACGGACGGCCTTGGTCCCTGTCTTTTAAAAGAACTGGTGGGAGAGAGAGAGAGTGGAAGAAAGAGGGAGAGAGAAATATGGAAGTGGTCTATGCTGTCGCTCTTTTTCAAATTTTTAACGAGTTAAAGAAAATCCGCGGAATCGTTACGGGCATAGAAATAAGACACAAATAGATGCCCCATCATGGCGATGATAAAATCTTTTTAGATACAATGAATATTTTTTTGACACACGAAAATTTCGGTATTCTTTTATTTCTCGAAACAAAATTTTCTACGTAAACTTAAATTTAGCGATAAAAAATTAATTAACCACCAATGAAGTTTTATTACAAAATTTTACGTTGGACATTTTTCCTTATGTCGGCTGTTCTTATGCGAAGTAGTAATTAAGGGTAAAATATAAATACATTCTACTTCGCAAAGTGTGCATTAATAATTTCGATTTACCTTTGCAAAATTGCTCCTGAGATTTTAAAGGCTTCAAAGTGACTCCAATGCAATTCTCGAAAAACATTTACGCAAAAACATTTATAAGTGACTTAAAATTTATGCCCACTGAAAGGTTCCGTATATAAGGGCAATAAATTATATTCACGTAAAACCTAACATACATCTTAATATAACGCTAAGGAGTTGGAGAAAGTGTGGAAAATCAAATGGTCATATATATATATAAAATGGTCCTTGAAAAAAATCGTCATAATTTTTAAAAATACACATTTCTACTGGTAATAAATGTCAGAGCAGCCATTTAGAGGAAAACTTAAACAAATACGAAACTTAAAGCAGATAGTATATTCAGCAACATTTTTAAGTTAGTAAAAATGGATTTAACGAAAAAAGAGGGATTTTAAAATAAAAATATGGAGCGTACGCTTAAGAAAATAAAACTCCTCGTAAATCTAAACCTCATTTTTAGTCGAGTTCATCCATTTTATCCACTCTTTGCGTGAGAAGATAGATAAGATGGAGGCCAGAAACCATCAAGAGGAAAAGGAGGGTCACATGAGGATATATGAGACGCGCGAAGGTCACGAGTGCGATGTATTTTTTGCGAGGTTGTCCGCCTGATGGAGAGAAAGCTTTTATGAAAGCGGAAAGAACGGAAGAAGGAAGGGTAAGGATGGGCAGTAGGATAGGAAAAGAGATAAGAGAGAGGGAAGAAGAGCAAGAGAGAGAGAGTAGAAAAGACAGAATAGGGAAGTTAACATGAGGATGAGGAATGAGCTAGAAGAAGGGTGGTGAAGAAACAAGATGGGAAAAGGTGGGGAAGGAAAATGCGTAGATGGAGAAAGAAGAAAAGGTAATAGCGAGAAAAAAGGAAGAGATAAGAATAAAATGTTGATGAGAGGGACAGATGCTAGAGTAAGGGATACAATCAGGAAAAAATAAATATCTTGTAACGAGACCAGACCGATAACGGACTTTGCTGTTCATTTTATTTTGTTTTTGCGCGCAGCCAACAGGGTGCGCGTCAGTTCTCCTCTCTCTTGTGGAAGCTTACGTAGTGTAGTGTGCGCCCCAGGCGATTAAAGGTGTTTGTGTTTTTACGCGTAACTTTCATTTGTGCCCTTTCCTCTCCGAGAAACCCTAGCCCGTCACAAATGGCGCCCAACTCGCGGCTCGGGAGCAGATAAAATTGTGCAAAGGAATATATGCGTTTTAAACACTCATCAGATCTGAGCATCGGATTCCGGAAGCAGCGCAACCAATTCCGTGTTGTGTATAGATACCTCCTCACTTAGTGCCATATACAGTGAAATTTAGTGTCATACGTGTTTCCGTAAATTTTAAATTTGTATTTTTGGCCATAATTAGTGTGTGCTGTTTATTTTCTACGTGTTAGTGCTATAGATCCTGCCACGTGGTTTTTTTATGTATCCTTCCGCGAAGCGGTACTTCTTCGCCTACTTCCACCTACAGTGAAATTTAGTGCGATACGTGTGTCCGTAAATTTCTTATTTCCACGTGATATTATTCGCTCGCTGCGAAAATATTTGTCCTTTCGCGCTGCAACAATTAACTGTCCTTCAGCGCTGCGGCATTGTGTTCTTCCGCGTGGCCAAATTGTGTTACTCGCGGCCATATTGCTTTTTTGGCCAAACTGCGTTCTTTCACGTGGTTGTTACTTTGTGCGGCCATATTGCTTTTTCCGCGCTGCGACCTTGGGCCTTGCCGCCTAGCGAATTTTTCCGTATTTCCGCTGAGTGATATTGTTTCCTGCGTGGATTACTTTAGAAATAGCTACCATGCCTAAATCTAAATCATCACCTACGGAAGGGACGAGTGAATCTCCGCCAGCCTTGACGTTATCAAACGAACAATTTCAGGCGCTGATTGCGCAAATTACGGACTCGGCAAGAATGACTGTTCTTGATAGGCAATTGACGAGCCCCGTCCTTGTTACACCAAGTAGCGGCAATTTTTCTAAATGTACTTCTCGATTTAACGGCAGTGCTTCGTCTGATGTTGACGCATTCTTGGACTCGGTTTTGACCTTTAAGGATTGCGCAAATGTCAGCGAAGAAAATGCATTACGTGGTGTCTCAATGCTTCTGGAAGGCATTGCTGCGACATGGTGGCAGGGTATAAAGAGAGATATTTCGGACTGGGACGGTGCCGTGTGCGCGTTTCGAGACGCGTTCTCTCGCAAATTGCCGCCTCATCTCGTCTTTAGAGAGATTTTTGCACGTGAGCAACACGAAAATGAAACAAGCGAGATTTTTGTATGCCACATTCGTGCCCTCTTGTCACAATTACCGTATACCTTGCCAGAACGCGCGCAATTAGATATTGTATACGGGTTAATGAATAGAAAAGTTAGGAAAAGACTTTCACCTAGCGATTTCGACTCATTCAAGAGTCTTTTGCAATGTGCAAAAGACATTGAACACTCACGGCGTGAGGTTGTGCGACCATCAAAGGATTTCAGTAGTAATGAAGGTAGACACCGACCGGAGAAGAAACAGCGTCCGAGGTGTAGTTACTGTAAATATTTCGGCCACGTTGAATCAGATTGCAGGAAAGCAAAGGCAACTAAGGGTGATGTTGTACAATCAGTAAAATCATCACCCCAAACCCCAAAATCTGATTCGCCAAAACCACAAATAACGTGTTTTGGGTGCGGTGCCCCAGGTTATGTCAGAAGCAACTGCCCTAACTGTGCTCCTCCCATGAAAACTGAAAGTACGATTGTCTCATCCTTCAATTTTATGCAGTCAACCTTCTCTATTGATGATGGTTCATCGCGACCAATGCTCCCGGTCCAGATTTTAGGACTGGATGGTCTAGCTTGTCTTGACACTGGCTCCCAAAGAAGTATAGCCGGTGCACAGCTTTATCATATATTAATTTCTCGAGGGCGTCCGTTCAGCGAGACTTCCCTGGACATGAAGTTAGCTGATGGAAAAACGCATCGAGTATTAGCCAGGAGTTTTTCTGTGGAAATTTCTGTCGTCAACCGTAAAATCCTCACGACCTTGATCGCAATTCCGGATCATCCGGAGAGCCGGATGCTACTTGGCATAGATTTTATCCGAAGTGCTGGCATGGTTCTGGATCTTCCCGGACATGAATGGTTCTTCAAGGAAGATCCCAGTAGCCGCCACGGTTTTGTACGAGAAGAAGATATTGCTACATCTGTACCTGTGAGCAACGTCCACGTCAGCAACCTGCCATATGTGGTCAGAAGAGATGCAAGCGCTTACGCTTTGGGAGCGGTTCTACTCCAGGGGGAGCTTCCAGACCAACGCCCCGTCGAATATGCGAGCAGACTGCTGACTCCCTTTGTCGCCACTCATGGTGCCCCTGATCCGTGTCTATTACGACCACTGCGGAAACGAGGCCGTCCACGGCAACAGCAATCAGCTCCAAGACATGCATCGGTGCCTTCCACGTCATCGGTGTCTTCTACGTTATCGGTGCCTTCCAGGACATCGGTGCCTTCTGCGTCATCGGTGCCTTCTACATCATCGGTGCCTTTCCGGACATCGGTGCCTTCCACGCCATCGGTGTCTTCTACATCATCGGCGTCTTTCAGGACATCGTTCCCTTCCAGGACATCCGTGCCTTCTGCGTCATCGGTGCCTTCTACATCATCGGTGCCTTTTCGGACATCGGTGCCTTCCACGCCATCGGTGTCTTCTACATCATCGGCGCCTTCCAGGACATCGTTCCCTTCCAGGACATCGTTCCCTTCCAGGACATCGTTCCCTTCCAGGACATCGTTCCCTTCCAGGACATCGGTGCCTTCTGCGTCATCGGTGCCTTCTACATCATCGGTGCCTTTCCGGACATCGGTGCCTTCCACGCCATCGGTGTCTTCTACATCATCGGCGCCTTTCAGGACATCATTCCCTTCCAGGACATCGGTGCCTTCTACTTCATCGGTGGCTTCCCACATACCTGCGCTACCTACTAGGATGCAGCCACCTAGGAGATGCCGCCAGTAGCAGACCTTGTAGAATTGCATTCGAGGTCGTACATGCCATTCTAAGGGGGAGGATGTAACGAGACCAGACCGATAACGGACTTTGCTGTTCATTTTATTTTGTTTTTGCGCGCAGCCAACAGGGTGCGCGTCAGTTCTCCTCTCTCTTGTGGAAGCTTACGTAGTGTAGTGTGCGCCCCAGGCGATTAAAGGTGTTTGTGTTTTTACGCGTAACTTTCATTTGTGCCCTTTCCTCTCCGAGAAACCCTAGCCCGTCACAATCTATCATTATGGAGAGAGATCTGAACTTATCTTCCAATCCGCTATCAATATATAAATGTTGACTACTTAAAAAATATTTTGGAGTGACACTTCCTTAATGGAAAGAAAAACACAATAAAAATCAATTAAAGGTAATATATTTGCTGAAAAATGAGAAAGTAAGAAACACGTCCTATGAGTAATCACAAGTAAATCTTCAACTTAAAACCTGTTTTAAACATAATTTCATCAAATTTATTCAACGGGCACAGATAATGTGAGTTAAGATATGTTTTAATTATTCTTATAGAGGTTGTTCGAAACCATAAGCAAAAATATCGAGGGTGAGGATTTTAATGAAATTCAAACAAAAACACAACACCTATGTAAACATATCATCAGAATTATTATCGCACATAATTTTAAATAAGTGAATGACTACCTGCCTACACAGTAAAAAAATATAGTGGAATAAAATAAAGAAAAATACATAAAAAGGTAGATGTGGGCAATAAAAGCAAAGGAAGGATGCTGAGATTGAAAAAAGCGATGCAGAAAATAAGGAAGCAATGACGTGGGAGTAGAAAGACGAGAAAAGAGAGATGGAGATCAGGCGAAAAAGGGACGAGAGCGAATAACGGAGGAAAAGGAGGGTTGGAGGATTACGTATGTTGGAGAAGAAAGGGGTGAAACGGAGATTGTTATAGCCCAGGGAGGACCTATTATGTTTGAGCACGCCCTGAGATGACGAAACGACCAAGTCATATAAAATAAACCACTAAAGAAGATACGGAAGTAACGGACCAAAACAGAAATATTGCACAAAAACCCCATATTTGTATTGCATCAAATTCTCGCTAGGTTCAAAGGATGGGTCTTGTTCCTTTAAAAAAAGACTGCTTTTTGAGAGGAAGTTTGAAAACATCTGGAATGGTAGGAAAATTAAAAAACGATATTTTGCGTATGGCATAGCGTATAAAAAGTGGCTAGCGATAAATATTTTTTTCCTTTTTTCTTTTTCTCTCTCTCTACCACTCCCACCCACCTCCTCTCTTCCTGCCTTAACCTTAAATCTCCCTCCCTTAACCTCATCGAAGAGGGAATTCCGTATGGTATGTAAATTCCGAGAAGCGTAGGTAAAGCGCTGATTTCGTTGAGAACTTTAAGTAAGTTTTCGTGTTTAGTTGGGGATGATTTGAATTAAACCAATTTAAGGAGGCATTCTCCGGCGGTAAACATGTTTGCTCCTCATTCGCTTCGAGTTCAATATTCGAATATTACCACGCGTGTTTTTTTTAGCAAAATGTACTTTAATACTCAGTTCCGCCCAGAAAGCGTCCCTGTTACTGAATCCAGAAGGTCATTTTTACGTGAATTTGGGTAAGTACAATCGTGAGGAAACCAACCGTATTGTAGCATCAAAGAAAGTAAAGGGCGTTAAACAAGAATCTAAAAAAGTTGTAAAGTATTATGCAGTATCGTAAAAAAAATTCACAAGTAAACACTTGAGCAATCGGTTTTAAATAATCACCATCGTAATGGTTAAATTAAATAAAAGTTACTTTTTAAAACCAATAAAACACTTAATTTATGTATTAATTTATGCTAACATTACTATCTGCTGATAATGGCAGGATAGTTACAAAATCCAACCTAGATAAATTCTGGGTAATAGTTGCACTGTAGCCTTATGCTCTATTTGGGTACTAGATAATGAAAAAAGTGGAAACCACTTTAAATGCGGACCGATAAAACGAAATATTAGTTAATACTAACTATATAGTTGGTTTATTCCCGCGGCTATATTTTTTAATCGATTATTCGTTTAACGAGAAGCTGGTAATACGAAAGTATCGCATAAAGCCGGCTGCAGACATTCGTTATTCGCCGAGTGACAAGTAAATATTTTCCTCGCTACTTGCAGCTGCCTCCGCATTAACCGTCCATCGCCTAAGTAATGCCAAATATTCGTATTGACTCCCTGGAAAAGATGTAAATATTCGAAGTACTGAAATATTGCCGATGGATTTGAACGGTGAAGACACTGTTGTCGCTGCAAGTGCCACTTTTGTTGTCATGAGCTGCGCCTACTTGACAAAGAAGATGGAAAAGAAGACACATTTTACGGTAAAATCGACGGATGAAGCATTTAATTCGTTGAACTCCATAATTAAAAATTCTGATTTCTGATGATGACTAGATTATAGCTGAAACCGGTCGCTTTTGGTTTTCCTGAATAAATATAATTATTACATAGTTATTCTCTCCATCTCATTTGTACACTTTACGACTGACTGACGGCACTGAGTACTGGTTCGGGGGGCGCAATGCTGCCAGATCCGCATGAAATTTCTCGCAAATAGTGAAAATTCCCACGATCTGGCATCAATGCGGAGAGCCATTCGTCATTCGTTGAATAACAATTGTGAGAAGGGTTTAAAAAAATCGCGGCTTGCCGAATATTCCTCCCTTTGACTCGTGCTCTTTTACCAACTCTCGACATGAAATAACCGTGGCTCGCCGAGTGACGAACATCGGTACTCGTTCCATTCACACTATTAGATATTTGGTGATTGACGAATATTCGTGGCTCGGCACTCGGCGAATAACGAACGTCTGGAGCGCGCATAACACGAAATTATGTTTAATTCCACGAATATAGTCGAATGCAAATTCATTCACATGACACAAAAGGAAAAGTAGGATCATCCGGCATTTATGCATCAAAAGGGATCCTACATATCTCTTTATATATATAGTTGTCTCTCCTCACCCCCGAAAGCTTCGGTGTGTTTTTGTGCATGTTTTACGTGTGTCACTTCGACACCCCCAGCAGCTTGCCTTGAAGTCATCTTATTGGTGAGTGCTCACTGGGCTTCCTTATCCCAACAACTTGTTGCCATCCATTTATCCCACTTACCTTTCCTCTTCCGTAAGCATATATATATAAAATTCTTTCCTTTCTATAAAAATATAGATAACTAATTTAAATTAGATGTCCAGTCATTTTTATGGTTATTAGAGCTAGTTTTTGGATAAACTTTGCTATGGAAATATCCTTTAAACTGGTGATTAAAAATCCTATACAAGTGCGTATTAAAGGAAGATAGATATTCTTCAACAAATTATATTTTACCAATACATACTAAGAAAGAAAAATAATCAAAAAGGGCATCGTATATTACATGAAATATATATCCGGAAAAAGATTAAAGGAAAAGTGATAGCGCACTTCGACTCACTTTCACCAGGGGTGATTTATTGACCATATTCTGAGGGTTGTAACATGACTTGATATATTGTATCATGAAATAAGGAATATTAAATACGCCCAAGGCTCGCACAAAATATTATCGAGCTTGTGGAAAAAGCTCCTAGGAACTTGAATGATTTATCACGTCGAAATTTTATTAAATGGCGGGAAATAAAGTGCATATTAATTCGAAGAACACGAGGAATAATTAATAAATGAAATAACTCATGTTCATGCAACAAAGTGCGGTGATGGATCACTGCGAATAACGCCAAGTTTCTCGATTCGTCAGATAGTGTTTATGTGAAATCTTTTAGTATGCATAGCAAATTCGTCCACGTTTCTTTAAAGAGAACCACAATCTATCTTTTTACTCACGCAATCAATGTTTCCGTCATTGATAAGACGCCTTTTATTTTTATTTGGGATATCAAATGTGATTCATTATAAAAATTTTTTAACTTCTATTCGTTTTAGAAACGGACGAACCATCGAAAGTCAAAAGCAAGTATCCCGAAAATCAATGCTCTTTTCCCTAGTCGTGTTTTGCGAACGACAAGGTTTTCATCATCATCAAAGTTATTTACGGTATCTCTTTTCATGGCCGAAACTCTTTGACTTTTTGCCCTCCGCACCTACAGACACCACGCACAAATTCACTCCTGATATTTCAATCTCAAGAACAGCTCGACATTCATTTATCTTCCTTTTGAACGTCTCGGAAATGTTAACGGCGCTTTTCGCTAAGCTCAACCATTTTTTCTTAAGTGTGCATAATTTATTTCTGCCTGATGACTTTCTGCCGGGGACCTCGAAAGCAAAAGACTCCTTTCTGAGTTTATCTCCCTCATCTTTAATTCGCCCGAACGCAGCGCCTCTAGTCTGCAGACGGTTACTTCCGCAACCAATCCACACTCTTGGCGTTAAATGGTGATAATCAGAAACGGATAAGGAGAAATAAAACTAGGGATATATCTTTACTTCTTATGCTCTGTTTTACTCTTTCTTTTCTCTAGTTTTTACTGGGATAGGTGGAGAATATGAGGGACGGAAAATATTATCGATGAAACCGATGAAATTAATCCAATGAAGCTAATTATGTACATTAGTAACCATATTTGGATATAAAGAGTCACCAAAAACATTATCAATGTGAAAAGATTGTTTAGGAAGCTGCGAGAAGGATTAAAAGAAAATGGGTCTTGTGAGTTATCCTCCCCGTTTTTATTATATCATCTGACTTGTTTTTAAACAGTTATATTGTTGTTGTTTCTATTTAAATTAATAAATATATTGTTGTAGTTTCTATTTAAATCAATAATATTTATATAATGAATTCAGAATACACTTTCTTACAAACCAAACAACCAAAACATTAAAAAAAACCATTTCAATGGAGAGAGCAAATGTGAACGTGGAAGGAAAACCAACCCAACCCCCAACACAACCCGATGGAGAGTACAAATGTGAACGTGCAAGGAAAATGAAGCCAACCCCCAACCCAACCCAATAGAGAGTGCAAATGTGATCGTGGAGGAAAGCGGGGGTTTAAGGGGGCGGCAGCCCCCTTTATCGACTGCAACAAAACCTTGATGCGGGAGTTTAAGGGGAAGGGGGGTTTGCAAAACAATTCCTCCACGTTCACATTTGCACTCCATATGGTAGCCAACCCCCAACCCAACCTTATGGAGAGTGCAAATGTGAACGTGGAGGAATTGTTTTGCAAACCCCCCTTCCCCTTAAACTCCCGCATCAAGGTTTTGTTGCAGTCGATAAAGGGGGCTGCCGCCCCCCTAAACCCCCGCATCTTCCCGGGTTGGGTTAAGTAGTTGGGGGTTGGATTCGTTCTATTTCCTCTCCCTGTGTTGGATTAAGTGGTAGGCACAACATTACAATAACAAAATTAGATACAAATATGAAACAATTGTAGTTATACACAATTTAAAGCAAACAAGATTCTATAATTAAATATTCTGAAGAACGGGGCGGAATACACACAAGATCCAAGAAAATTAATCCGGTAAACGGACTTATAAATAATTTTCATACAATACTATAAGCTTTTATCGGATCACTGGGCATACATGTACATATATAACAAGTTTATGTAGACGAATATTATATGTAAGTAACTGCATAGTTATATCGCATCAACAATGCCAAGAAAAAGCGGAAAGAGCAAAAATGATGAAAACTATGAAAAAGAAAGCGCAGGTGTTGTAACGCTAAGATAGATTTATGAAGAGTGGGTTGACTAACAAGATATTACAATTTACTATTATTAAAGCCATAGTACTAATACAACAAAATGTAAAGGAGCAAAAATCAACGTAACTTACGGATAACATGTCAGTGTACAATGTTATTGAGTGGATAATTCAGAGCAAATTCAAGAAGCAAAATGGAAAGTTTGATATGAAATATATTTTGGCGTTGCAACACATTTTCTATATATAAAGGATCAAATACTGGAGGTGATTAGAGTTTGGATATAAAGTCGAGTAGCAGAGGGACAAAGAAAAAGTGGGAGGAAGGGAAAGAAATAAAAGTGGAGCAGAAAAACAGTCGAATGAAGAGGTGCTAAACGACAAACGAACGGCCCACAATGTTGGAGGCAGAAGAAAAGGGAATGGTTTGCTTACTTGTTATGACCCTTGATGACCTCTTTAATTGCGGTACCCCCTTCCACTATAGCAGTTACGCTTCAAATAGTCTCAACAACCGAGGCGAGATCCTAGTCTGCCCTTTTAACGATCAAGCGGTGTATAGAAAAGGATCTCGTTGAGTTTCCTTTCTATCTCACTCTCTCTCTCCTTTCCTTTCAATGTTGACGTAAGAGAAAGAGAATGGTAAAAAGGGGGAAAGGGAGTAAAAAAGAGGAAGGGAGAGGAAGAAATAAAGGGGAAGGGAGAATGCTTGTTTGACTGAGTGCCTCCGAAGAGATTCCGAAAGGGCATGTTTTGAAGAATGAGCCGAGAGATGCCGGCCACTGTGTGTTTACTCCACGATTCGGGATAATAAAGCGAAAATGTTATGGATTCTCTGTCCCTGTTAATATTTTTTTCCCGGCCCACGTCTCAAAAAAATCTCCCATCTCGTCAGTTTTTCCTCGCCGATCCCGGCTGAATCTTCAAGCGAGTAACTCATCTCATTTCACTTTCAATGAGCTAGAAGGGCGGAAAGAGCGAGAAAGAGTGGAAGTGTTAAGAAAGGTGGAAAACGAGAGAATCCAAAGCAAAGAGACAGAGAAAGAGAGATAAACTTAGGTGGGTAGGTATAGAAGACTAAAAAACTAAGCGGAATACGGAATGATGGATTAAAATTAAAGGAGTGAATGTGACTCATTGTGTCATATGAGGTTCCGAGGAGTAATTCTTGGAGAAGTCTTTCTCTATCTCTCTGCCTTATGAATACGACGTTTCCGGTTCATCGGATATACACCTTGAGAGAGAAGGCGCTTTCCTTCCTTTCGCATTTTTCCCGCTCGAGGCAAACAAAGCGTGAATCCATTTAATCGCGAAGCATGTGTTGCAAAGAAAAGTAAAACAAAACAGGAACGGATATTGTTTCTTTGAAACTGCGACGACGGTGCTCCTCTTTTAAGTGCCGCCAGCATCAACAGTGAGGTTCTTTCTTGCTTTCTGCAAGTGCTTTTTTATTTTTTCCCAGCCCAATGGGGTTTTTGTGTTTGAATAAAAAATACCTCATCTTCTTCTCCGTCGCGTATTTTTTCGCGAGATTCCTTGATAAGATAGCTACTAATGCTTTAAGGAGCTTTCGCTTATTCTTCTGAGCAAAGACGAATGCTGAAAAAGGTGGTTTTATCTGCGCTTGCAGTAAAGAATAATAAAATTCCGTGTGGCTTGCCTAATCGCTAAGAATAACTATGTGTAGCATATTAGAGTAAACAAAGTAACTTTTTGACGAAATTAAACAATTTACAAAACGTCGATTTTTCTCGATTACATTATTTTTACCTAATTAATTGTTTCATTCTACTTTTTTGGTAAATTAAACGGAAAATAAGTCATCGTGATTATTTAATTAACTAGTGTAAATGCCCGTTGAAATTCGACGGGAAAATTGGAACTTAATGTATTCAACTATATTGAAAGGAAGTGAGGTAACTCTGACACTTATACGAACATTAGATAAGATAGATGAACAGGTTTTCACTTTAATATATTTCTTGATATTTAATAGTAAGACAAGAAGAGTATAAATTTTTTAACTAAGTTAACAATATCTTTAACATTTTATTCCGAAAAAATTAGCTATTGTGGACTCACCAGACATATTGATTTTCTGTATGAACAACAATGCTCTTGATCGCCAAGGGAACGTTTAAATAAAAATGCAAAATTTTGACAAATTTTCGAATATTTTCGCTTAACCCATTAAAGCCCAGATGTATCTATAGATACGTCTGAGTAAAGAAATTTGTAAATACATCCTTGAGCGATATGTTCCCGTTATTTCTTTCTCATTTTATAGAGGGAGGGTTTTTCTGCCAGATTTGACCCTTTGTGATGCTTGCACTCGAGTACTGTTACTTCTGCAGACCCTTTCTTTACTCCGGTATCGCAACTTTCAGTCTGCCTCGAGAAAAGCGTTCAGATGTAAATATTTCTGTACATATTTAAACTGTTTCTTTCATTTTTGCAGTGTGTATTTTCAACTGTTTGATGATAATGTAGTAATATTTTGAGAATTTTAAGAATATATTTTCTAATATATATCATCAAATTATTTTTAGACGTGTCTAAAGATACATCTGGGCACTTGTGACATTATTTTTTCCCTTTAGATTTTCGGCATTTTTTATCACCTGGAATAATAAACCATTGGAAGTTATTTTTAAGTTTTCGTAAAATGTGAATATTTTATATATTTTGTCATTGTTATTATCGATTATTTTCCATTTTTATAAAAGTTATTACGGGTTACCTGAAAAAAGTTTAAAAAATCTAAACGAGGGGCTGCACTGGTACAATCAAATGGAAATTTGACTGCAATGAGGTGGAATGATAATAATGTGGTTTCTGCGATGACCAATTGCATTTCCCCTGAGATGCAGATTACCACCCGATACTCTGCAATTGATAAAAAAGGATTACAATTCCTATGCCAAAAGTAATAACTATGTACAACGCACATTGATTTAGCAGACCAATTTATTTCTACCTATCGGGCAAATATCCGTAGTAAAAAATGGTGGTTTACGTACTTCAGGTGGGCCTTAGATGTGTGCGTTTTTCAGGGGTGGCTACTAAAAGGATAGGAAACAGTATGCCATTACTACAATTCAGGCGGGATTGTGTACTTTATCTAACATTGTAGCAACTATTAAAGGGAACATTGTGGGTATTAGCATGTAATGCAACTGGGAGGGGGCGTCTGAGAGAAACGCTATTCCGGTGACCGTTCATTCGGATGTTTAACGGATTGCTGGTGAGGCCTACGTAAAACGCGGGTCAAAGGGTGCAGGTAAGGAGGTAAATGACGTTACGGGTGGTACAGTTGCTTCTGGAGGTGATGGGTTAGGTGATGTTGGTGGAGGGACTCGAGAAATAAGATGATGGTAGGTGGATAGGGCAAGTGAGGCAGCGAGGTTTTCCGCAGGGGTGGGAACCTATTGCAAGAAGCGTGGTAGAAGTGGGAAGATCCTTCCTCCACAAGATAATTCCCAAATTTGGGGGCCGGCGGAAGGAGAGGAGCGGAGGATTGGCAAAAAGGTTGATAAAGAGGGACTGATGGGAGGAAGAGGTAAGAATTGGGTGGGCAGCATGAAGGATTGTTTTGAGAGCTTCGTGGATACCAGGATGGAAAAGTGTCGTAAGAGTGAGTGGAGGGGTAGATGCAGGAATAGTGGGTGTGTGAGGATGAGATCCAATGTGGGTAGGCGTCATCGCCCTATGGATCTGTTCGCGGACCAAGACTGGAGGGTAACCACGTTTGAGAAGAGCATCCTCGAGGACAGAGTAATACTCTAGAAGGGATGCTCTATCGGAACAAAGCCTCGCCAACCTGAAGTCGTCTGATTGGTGAGTGTTCACTGGGTTTCCTCATCCCAACACCTTGTTGACATCCATATATTCATTTTACCTTTCCTTTTCCGTAAGTTGTTATATATATATATATATATATATATATATATATATATATATATATATATATATATATATGCAAAAAATGCGAAGTTTCTTTGCATCCTGATTGCTTTGTTGCTTTTCACAAATAACAGTTTGTAGCATTTTGGCCCTATTATGTAAATAATCGCAGAAATTTCTATCAATGTTTCTACATATTATGTAAATATATATGCATTATGTATAAGTGAAATTATACTCTTTTTATACTTTAAAATATTTTTAGAAATTAGTATTAGTGAGGCCTATGCTTTTCTTGTGTATTTATGTATTTCTCTAAGAGATTTTGTTGATTATTTGATGTATGCAACTATTTGAAATAATTAGTATAAGTGAATAATAACTTATATTTTTAATTTATTAAACTAATATTCAGCAAAAAGTGAAGAATCATTTAATATGTTGGTTATATTTCCATAATGTTGAACTGTTCTTTAGGTAAATAATGATTACAAATAAATTGTTTAGCGATAATAAAGCGTTTGTTCTAAAATTAATTCTGAATACATTTTAGTCCCTTGAGTGCCCAGATGTATCTTAAGATACGTACAGAAAAAAGATGCATATAGACTAAGGAGATTTTTTTTAATTTTCCCTAGGACATTTAATGTATAAAATGCAAATAAACTAAATAAAATAACGAATTTTGAAAAAAAATGTTCCTGGCTTTAATTGGTTAATGTGAGCGAATTCGATTCGAAAACCAAAATCGAAGATAAGAATAAGAATTTTCATTTGATTTCCTTTAAAATGGTTCTTATACGAATATCGTGCGTCAATTACTTCTAATTTAATGTTGCAAAAGAAAATAAGTCTGAAAGAGTGAAAGAGGTATATTTTAGATCCCATGTAGCTATGAACAACAATGCTGTTGATCGCCAATGGAACGTTTCAATAAAAATGCAAAATTTTGACAAATTTTCGAATATTTTAGCATAATGTGAGCCAAATCGATTCGAAAAAAATCGACGATAAGAATAAAAATCTTCATTTAATTTCCTTTAAAATGGTTTTCAGCCGAAGATTGTCCGTTAATTACTTTTAATTTAATTTCGAAAAAGAAAATAAGTCTGCAAGTGTAAAAGAGGTGTATTGACGATCCCTCTTATGGGAAATTCAATATAGCGTTCCAACACACAAACCAACATATGAACAAACAAACAAACCAACCAACAGATTAAGGCTTTTATTAATAGTTTAATAATTAAAGAACAATAAAATTAATGTATTGACATTTATTTTGTTAATGTTTATCCAAGCAAAAAGTCATTAAATACAGCTACACCTACTCAAATGGAACAATGGCAGTATTTCAGTATGTACTAAATATTATAAATTGCCGCACCGTCATTGTATGAAAGACTCACAAAGATATATGAGAGTACTTAGGAGAGAATATCAGTCAAGGTCGGCCCACTCGATTCGAACCGGACATCTAAAAGCTATTTATTTTGAGCTCTTAAAGGTTTAACGCGGCTCGTCGTATATGAGGAAGTTTTAACCAATTCAAAAATTTCTATAATAATACATCTTTACTAATAATGATTAATTGTCATATCTTTAAAATTTAATTTTATAAAAGAGGATCTCTAGCGGACAAATCACTTTATTACCTTTCTTTTTATTTTCCCACTCGGAACCTATCATGCCATTCTCATTTTTGTTTTAATTTGATTTATATCTTCTATTGTTTGCATGATTAAAAATCTGATGTATTCAGCACATGACTTTCTCCATACTGATTTGTGAGTTTGATTGCAATAGTGCATACTTACACGTTGCTCTCGACTACTGCTTCCTCAAGAAGAACAATCAACAATTAATTAGTGTATAATTTTTAAACACTTAAACTTTCGCAAGGGAAAATACTTTGAGTCACTTTTCACATTGAAAAAACAACAAGTACACAAAATTTCTATTTGTTGATATGGATAACAAAATATAAATTAACATTGGCAGCGTTGGCGTCGCTATCAATAATTCATAAATTTTATCATAGAAACGGAATATAAGCTGTCACCTAGCGACATTATATGTACTGAAAATAAATTCAGACGAATAATTGACATATCTCTGAAACAATACGTTCTACAAAAAATATTTTCGATCAAAAGATGTAGATAATTATATATTCTACAACTTTAATTATTATTAATGTTTCGTTTTAAAGGAGATATCTGAAAAAAAAAACCGGGAAAATGACATTAGTAAACCTCCACTTCCGGTTGACTGATTTCAGCCAAAAACTTTTCAAGCCTTGAATTACTAAAAAGAATCCTAAACATAAAGTTCTGTGCTAATCTGACTAGTAGTTTTGAGTTAGAACGCCCACAAAATTCTTATCACACAAACACACAAGCATCATCGATAAAACAGTGAAAACGCATTTTCGTTGAAATGTGTATGGAGAAACTAAAAATGAAGGATATACATCGACCTAGATGGAAACGTGTTAGCTCCCATGCTTAGCAAAAAGTATTTTATCAAATATTGGATGCAGTAACGATTATTTTTAAATCCCCTAGCACGGCTGCAATGCATGACAAAAAATTACAAATCTCTGTTCGAAGCAGACGTTCATATGGCTTCCTTCATTTTTTCCCGAAGAGTTTAATTCACGGAAGGTTGGTCGCCTGTCAAAAAATATATATTTCTCGGAACCCTTCACGGAGTGGGTGGGAAGAAAGAAAATATTTCCTCCGACTTACGATGCTCCCTAACAAGGCATTCTACCGAAAATTCTTTCGCACGACTATTCCTCCTGCGAGGCGTGACGAAAAGCATTCCGGCGAGGGGAAAAAATACAAGAAGAGTGAGAGAGTTGAATGTCAACTGGAGGAGGAGAAAAGAGCCATAAAAGAGTTTAAGTTCGCAAGTGAACGAAAGAGGGTTAGGGATAAATGTGTCTATATGAGTCTGTATACACATACTCACAAGTCTGGAAAAGAGATCGAGATAAGTAACTACGGCAAGAGTGGGTGGAGGAAAGTAGAGAAAGTAAAAAACAGAAAGAAAAAACTTTTAAAAGCGTAGAGATTGCGATAAAACGGAGTCACAGTATGGAAAAATGGAAAGGGGCCTGTAGAAACGAAATCATAATGACAATGTGTCGTTGAGGAATGCTTACGAAAAAGTCGACATTTCGTCACGTGTTAGCGGTTTTGAAATTATTACATCGAGACCAAAGTTTTGTGAATGTGTACACTAGGATGGATCGTTTTTCAATTTTTTTCGAAATTGAAAAAGCCTGACCCGGCATGGTGTGCCTTTCGTGGCACTAAATATGGGACAAAAAGGTTTTTCGGTCGGACAATTTTTAGAGGTGTCCCACCGCGGCCAAAGATTACAGATAGCGATTCTTCCATTTTTCTGCTGTTTTCGACCATGTTATGCAGCTCTTTACTTGTTTGGAGCGTTTGTCAGTTCCAAACTACCCAGAACTCACCAAGGTGAGGTGGCGGTATGTAAGGTACACGCTGCAGCTACTTTATAAACTGTCAGACGGGGAATACCTCACTTTATCAGAGATATTTGCGCTGCAAGCGCGCCCACGATCAATCGCGTTGGCGAATTTTGAGAGTGAACTGTGTAAGTGAGCGTTCAGTGCTAACCACAGACAGGACCTGATCTCACAATCAGTCTGAGAATTGGACTGACACCACTGATTGTGTTTTCAAACCCGATAATAGACTTACGCCAAGTATGAGTAAAGTTGATCTAAAAGCCTTCACCCTAGAAGCCGACAGGACAGGTGTTTCAGACAGAAATACCACACGACTTGTCACAGAAGCTCTGCAGGCAGCAGGAAGTTGTGATATCGTGGATCGAAACAGAGTAAGAAGAGCATTGGAAAAACTACGCCTTGATTTGCAGGGGAAAGATGCTGCAGATAGAAAACCACAGCAAGGTCTTTTGATGGCAAAAAAGAGAACACCCCAGTACAGGTCAATATTGATGACAGTGTACCAGAAGACGCAACAAGAGGAACACATTGCTTATGTAGGAACCGGGCTCGTCCTATCTCGGTCATGTGACACCGTCGTCCGCCAGTGGTGCAAATATCCATTCGAGCCTTAAAGGACACTTGGAGGAGAATAAAATTGACACCACTGAATTAGGTGTGATCGGAAGTGACGGAACTGTTGTTAATACAGGACCGGATTCAGGTGTTATTGCTCACATGGAGGCAGATCTTGGCAGGCCCTTTCAGTGGCTGATTTGTTTACTCCATGCCAACGAACTCCCACTACGTCACCTGCTCCTCCATCTTGACGGAGGCACTCAAGGGCCAAAAAAGCTGAAATGTCCCGTAGGACAGGCCCTCAAAACTTGTGAACAGCTACAAGTTGCACAGTATCAGACAGTCAACTTTGAATCACCGCATATTGACATAAATGATTTGAGAACGGACCAGTAAAACCTACTAGACATGCGTAATGCTATTTCCAGTGATTAAAGCTCTTCAGATCTGTCAATGAGGTCACCGGGAGCACTCTATCATTAAAGGTGGCTGACTAGAGCCAATCGCATTTTGCGATTGTACGTCAGCACAGAAAAGCCATCAGAAAACTTGCAGCTGCTCACCCAATCCACCATGCGAGTTTATTCACCTGTCTGGTTCGCAATCAAGTGAAACCCGTCATGCAAGGATGGTTCACGACACCTATGGAAGATGATCCACGAGTAGCGGTTTCTCAGCGAATATGTTCGAAAGATAATTGATCCAGTGATTCAAAGGAACGCTTTCTTTTGACACCTTGAATACCTACCTCTCACAATGATCTCGGATACAAGGAAGTCTGTAAGAAAAACGGTCACATTCTGAAAGCAGGACAAGAAAAGAGTGAGAAAGTTTGGGCGTTTAGGATTCCTCCTCTGAATTACAAGGCCCAGGACTACACCAAACTCCTAACGTGGTCTCCGGTAATAGCTACCGACCCTCCTATACTTAACTCTATTACAAATGCTGACCAGCATGCCATTTCATGCAAGGAAGATCCGCCTACTTCTTCTGTTCTTCTTCTTCTGTTCAAGATGCCCTGCCACACGCAAGCTGTGGAGAAAACAGTAAAGATGGTTACGGAAGCTTCAAAAGCAGTATATGGCCAGTCTGCACGAGATGGATTTATTTGGGCGCAACTGAAGTCACGGAAAGAAATGCCCAAATTCGAAACAAAGGCGCAATACAAACGAAATAGCCTAAATAAGCAATAAAAGTGCGCTTATGGTAGGGTGAGCACGGGTGGAACTCGAAGTGTAGCCACCTCCCCGTGGTGAGTTCTGGGTAGTTTGTTACTGAAAATAGCCAAACAAGCGAAGAGCTGCTCAACCTGGTCGACAGCAGCTGAAAAATGCACGAAACGCTATCTGTAATCTTCGGCCGCGGTGGGGTAACTCTAAAAATTGTCCGACCGAAAACATTTTTTGTCCCGTATTTAGTGCCACGAAAGGCACCCCATGCCGAGTCAGGCGTTTTCAATTTCGAAAAAAATTGAGAAACGATCCACCCTAGTGTACACACGTTTTTGTGCGTACAAACATTAAAAAATTTCCTTTTACAGTGCATTGCGTAGATTAGAGATGTTACAGGAATAAGAAACTTTGTAAAAAACGATGAAAGATATATGCATTTTGACCCACTTACTAAAATACGAATAGCCTTGAACGGTTTTTAACAAAAAACGGAAGAATAATTTAAAAATATAATTAGAAGGATCGGATCTTTCTTGAAACTAATGAAGATGTTCAAATTAAAGTTGCTTTGCCTGAACTATAAAGGTTTTACTCCTAGATTAAAAGCAAATCATGAACTTTTTTTCTGAGTGAGTTATTTATGTACACGGATATTTTAACAAGATAATCTATTTAATAATATTATACGAGTCGAAATCGAATGGTATAAATAAAAATATTTTTGTGGGTATTAAAAAATCATAGATTTAACTACTTACATGGAAAACTATGCATTATCACGTTTATTATTTGTACTGCTTAATAATTTAATGATAACATCATGAATACTGTTAGAGAGGGTAGAGTTGATGAACCGGAAATGGTGTCTTTATAAAAGACTTGAATGGAATAAATTTAGCAAAATATTTCAAGAAAGATTTTTTAAAATCGCCTCATCCTTAAGGTTATTATTATCGGGGAAAATTCCGGCAATCTTTCTTTCCGGAGAAAATTACATTCCGATTTATTTACAAACAAATGAATCCTCGGATTGTGTCAGGCGATTTTCATAACAGTTTTGCACTCACAGGCACGGAAACTTTCACTCGCTCGCTTCTTTCCGAGGAAAAAATAAAAAAAATCTTTCGTTTGTGGTTTATTGGCTAAGCGCTGTTTGCTCCAAGACCGAGGAAAAAAATGATGGAGAAGGAAGCTAATCTTTTTCTCCTCTTCCCATCCTCCCCCAATGAAACTTTGACGACGACACTAAAGAAAACATCGCCCGGAAAGGGATTTCAGCATGGCGGTGACGCAGACTTCGGTGGCGGACGATAAATCCTCTTCGCACTCAACTCCCAGCGTCTTATTGCGATTTCGGTAGGTTCGGTTAGGAGAGGACCACTTTCACGCTTTGCGGCGAGAATGAGGCGTGGGGGAGGAGGAGCAGAGGAGGGGCAGAGGAGGTGGGGCAGAGGAGGTGGGGGGAGGAGAAAGATTAGGGAAGGAGGCAGTGGGGAGGAGGGGGAGAGGCATTCTGTTCAGAGTGGGAGTTAAAAAGAGTAGATGGGGTATAAGGGCGGAAATATAGTTGATGGAGGGAGAGAGTTTTGGAAGGAAGGTGGAATAAACGGAAAAGGAATATTTTAAGCGAGGTTTAGGATTAGATTTTGGAAGGAGGAAAGGATGCGATGTTCACAAGGGCTTTCGCCAACGGAGAAGGAAGCGACGGGACCGGAAACGATGTGCATGAAAAAATGAAACTGAACTAAATCGAATCGACTTTTCCTCTTTAGGAAGAGACAAAATCGAGATGTAATGATGTTTGGGGGGTTCAAGTGTGCGGAACAATTTTGATCGCAGCAGGAGATGAAGAAAAGAGGAGGATATGGAAGCGTTCTTGAAAGGAAATTGGAAAGAATGAAGGCGGAACGAAAAATGCAAAGAATTCGGCCTGTTTTACAAGATAAATAAAAGAAACATTTCTCCGATGAAAGGATATAGCACATACAATAAAACAGGGCATGGTCTCTTGGGGAGAATTGATGGCGATAAAATTTTTAAAATTTTAAAATTCATTATTGGGGCCAAGTACGTATTTAAAGGAAAATATGTTCTCTATGCTTTGCTTAATCGAGCGGTTTGTTTAAAATACGCACAGATTAGCAGTCGAGTAAAACATAAATTGGTCATCATCAGAGTTATCTATATTTCAACCATAGTAATTATGAAGAGACATATGAAGTACGTAGGTAGATCATTTTTAAGAGGCAAGGGATTGTTGAGGAAAGTGACAAAAAGATGATGATTAAGATGCAAAGTGGAAGGAACAGAACGCGAACTTAATTTAATTTAGAAGGGAATGGTTATGACAGGATTAAGGGAGGGCATTTTGATACGGAAGAGTGAACCAAGTAAGTACCGCTAGATAGAATATTTGAATATCGCGTAGGAATTTGTGTTAACAAGGGGAAATGGAAAAAAGCACCCCAATATGTCCAATTATTCAACTAAAGCTGTTTAATTATGTTATTTTTTAATCTTGGGGATTGAATCGAAAAATCCGTATAAAACTCATAAAACGTGATGTGAGGCGACCGTTCCTCTTTATTCGTAGAACTTCTAGGATTATTATTAAACTATTAATAAAAGCCTTAACCTGTTGGTTGGTTTGTTGGTTGGAACGCTATATGGGATTCCCCATAAGAGGGATCTTAAATATACCTCTTTCACACTTGCACTCTTATTTTCTTTTGCAAAATTAAATTAGATGTAATTGATGCACGGTATACGGATAAGAACCATTTTAAAGGAAATTAAACAAAAATTCTTATTCTTATTGTCGATTTTTGTATTCGAATCGAATTGGCTCACATTAAGCTAAAATATTCGAAAATTTGTCAAAATTTTGCATTTTTATCGAAACGTTCCCTTGGCGATCAACAGCATTGTTGTTCATATAGAAAATCAACATATCTGGCGAGTCCATAATAACTAATTTTTTCGGAATAAAACGTTCAAGATGTTGTTGACTTAGTTAAAAAGTTTTATACTCTTATTATCTTACTATTAAATAAGTTAAAGTGAAAACCTGTTAATCTATCTTATCTAATGTTCGTATAAGTGTCAGATTTAGCTCACTTTCTTTCAATATAGTTGAATATATTAAGTTCCAATTTTCCCGTTGAATTTAAACGGGCATTTACACTAGTAAGATATAAAAGAAAACATGCGAAAGAACTCGAGGATGCACCAAACTCGATCCGTTGCCCAACACCTAAGAATCCTGCACTCTTTCTATCCTTATTAATCCTAGCAGACGCCAGGAGACGTGCGGGGAAGTATGCAGAGTCAAGAGTAGGTTTGCGGAGAGGGGACTGCGGGTATAGGAGGAGGTCGAGAGGGAGAAAGCGAGGGAAGTAGAGATTGAGAGATAAGGGAGGAACAATAGGAAGAGAGGTTTGGATGAAAGAGAGATGAGGGTTTGAGGGATGGGAAGATTCTGCGGTGTGAGGGTTTGTAGTATGCTTGAAGCTGAGGAGAGAAGAAGACTCGAGAAAAGAGAATGGAGGAAAACCTTTTAAGTGGTAATGCGGAGATAAGGAGAAACGAGAAAGTCGAGTGTAAAGAGGGCAGGCGAGGCAGAAGAAAGATAGATAAAATGGAAGGATATAGTTAATGTTCGGTTATAATGGCCGTAATAAGTGTTGAAATGAATGGGTGAATAGTAGTTCCAGCTCAACGCGCCATTACGTGTAATGTGGAACTTTGCTGCATTAATAATGTTACGCGCGAAGACGCCAAAGTTCGAATCCTAATTAATTTTTACTTCGAATCTCTACGTACTCTCAAAGTAATTGCCATGAAAATTATTGTGAATTTATTGATAAATAATCGCTATGGTATGATGTACTTCTAATGATAAGGCAACATTTACTTTATTTCTCACACAGATTTTCGCTGTCCCGATTATAGTTTGTTTTGATATAATGCCGTGTTTTAAAGAAAAGATTGTCCTAATGTCTCTTCACTCTTTTTCACTCAAAGAACCTAAGACTAATCCAAGCAATTACATTCAGGCAAAGAGCTAGAAAATCCTGATTTTTTTAGAGAAATCCAACCACTCCTTAACCCTCACCTATCCAAGTTTCGACACATAATTTAATCATGATTGTTATAATAAACGGTGCAATTTGTGACTTTTAAATATTTATTTCGCAGAATATGGCCAAATACATCCCCAGCAACTTACCCTCAATGCATATTATTAACTCTATTAGAGAAACAGGTTTCGATTTACGTCGTTTTGTTTAGTGTTTCCGGGAGCTCATCATCAACATAAATCGAGTGCTTAAGTCGTCCATAAATGTTAGAAATTAATAGAAATAATAAATAACAATCAATTGGAAAATTTCATTGATAATTTAAGAAAAGTAGATATGTTTTGATGCCACAACATTTATGTCAAATTGTCTCAATTACTTCAAGTCGGTCAACACTAACGCAACAAAAGTTTCTGGTGAACTGATGAAAAAGGTACAAAGAGAGAGGGCTTTCAAAAAAACGAAATCGTCCGAAGGATTGTCGATAAAAAGTAAAAGAGAGAGGAACATTTCAGAACGTCCAGAAAAATAAATAAAGCAGAGAGAAAGTAAGGAACAAAACCACAAAAAAATGACAAAAATGCTTAAGTAAGGCGGTTAATGAGAGAATGATGAAGATGGAATGACAGTTTTTCCCCTCGCAATTTTCTCGTTTACGAGGAAAGGGTTTCGCGAGTGAGAGAGAGAGAGAGGGGAGGTGCAAAGTGTGGGTGTGAAGAATTAAGACTGCGGAGAGAGTGGGCGGACGTAGGGAATGGGAAAAGAAAATGGTGGGGAAGAGAGAGAGAGAGAGTGAGAGATGAGGGAAGATGTAGAAGGTAGGAGCTTTTTAGGATCGAGTAGGAGCTAATTTCGGATTTGAAGGGTGTGGCTGAGTTGGCGGGGCAGGGGCTAGAGGGAAAGTAAGAGGGAAAGGAAAAAAAGAGAGAAAGGAAAGAAGTAAGAGAAAGATAGAGAGGAAATGGAGTGGATGACAGAGGAGTGGAAAAGAGAGATGGCGATTGAGAGGGTAAAGAAGTGAAGTGGGCAGCAGCGTATGATGAACGGGGACTACAAAGTGGAGAGTGTTTGAGAGAAGTGACTGAGAGAAAAGTGATGGAAGTGGAGAGGGAGTGGTGAAGAGAGAGACTAAAGGGGAAAGAGAAATATATTGTTATAGGGTTAAGTGGGAAGCATCTTAAGAAGACAGAGTCAAGTATTGCGGTTAAGAGCGGTTGAAAGGGCAGTTTTCCATTCAGAGGTTCCACGTTCGAACCTAATTACGCGTCGACATTTTCACCCTTCGCAGAGAATAATTTTCGTTTCCATTTCACACTCTTATATATAGCTTAAACGTCCTAGATTGTGTCTTTTATGTTTGTAGGTAGCTTTAAGCCGCTGGAAACCTTTCCGCATGAATCGGATGCCGAGTAAATGAATTTAGTTAATCAAATAAACTTCTGAAAAAATAATTTCGTTATTAGAATATGAAACTCCTCATTAAAGTATTACTGAAAAATTGGGTTACATTTACTACTCATAATAAAAAAATACATAGTAACTGTGTACCAAAATAATATAAAAAGGGATTTTACGGTTCTTTTTTTATCAAAAGTTTATTGTTAGAAGGATTTTAGTGAGACAAAGTTAACACTCAAATTATTCTACAGATAACATAAAAAGTTACGAAGATAAAAAAGAAACATCATCATAGATATACTATATGCAACTGGATAAACTTCGCATTCACCAATTATTACTATTATTACATATGAATAAAATTTGATCATAAAAAAGAAAAGTACGTTAACGGTATAGCTAGAAATTTACTGATTTATGCCAAGTTCTTTTAGAGGCACGTAAAAACCAAAATTAAAGGATATTATTAGTGGATAATCTAGCGGGTTACAATAAAAGCAACGAAAATTTTAGTGGCCAAGATCTACGGTTTAATAAACACAAATACGTCAATCAGGTACATTTTATAACTCTAACTCGATTGGCACCCTCTACAAAATCAGTCGCCATTAAGCACATCCCACCACGGCATCGAGCAGGAAGTGAAAGGGTTGCGCTGCAAAAACGTAGAAAGTAGAAAAAGTAGAAATTTTTATTTCTACGGAGAAAGAACTAGAATGGAACGTGGGCGATGGAGGAAAGTAATGGCAAAGCTGAGATGAATGAGATAGAGCGATGGAAAGAGGTAGGATGAGAACGAGAGAGAGAAAGAGGTAGACAGAGAGAAAGAGGTAGAGGGAGTGGATCTTGGATTTTTAAGAGTGAATCCCTTCTATGCAACCCCTCATTTCTGCTCTCTCTTCTCACTCCCCGCCTCCTCCAGGTCCTCCCCATACTGCCTGCCGAACGAGAGTGCTTCCATTCTTAAAGAGAAGGAAGAGGGTGAAATGAAAAAAATGGAATGGGAAGGCTGCAAAAAGCAGAGAGGGGGAACGGAAAGAAAGTGGTAGAAAGTTGTCGGGGGAGCACAAAGTGCACGGAAAGAGTTCTTCTCCGTGTTCCGTCACTCAAACGGCCTCTAAACATTCTATTCCTATTCCTCACCCCATAGACCAGTTCTCTGCCCTCGTGCCCCCCTACACCTCTCTCATCCTCCATCTTGCCTCCTCGTATACGCATCGAACCATCGCAAACGGCATTGCCACTCTCAATCCTCGGCCATAAATCCTTCCATGTTTTTTATAGCGTAAGTGGGGGTCATCTATCATAATATGTTACGGCTTTGACTTTTTTATATAAAAAGGGATAGAAGTTTCTTAGCTGGTCAATGATACAGTAATTTAAGTATTTAAACTTGGCGGTTTGTTAGAAATACTTTGGGAAATGAACATTAATCACTGAGGTAAATTACATTAATTTGATATGCACGCATGAAACTGTTTTTTACATTAGTTTGCAACGGCATTCCTTAAATCTATTACCACTTAAACCGAGGTAAATTACATTAATCTGATATCCACACATGAAACTGTTTTTATATTAGTTTTCCAAAGTATTCCTTAAATGCATTACCACTTAAACTACTCACCAGCTTAACCGTACTCTTACATGGGAATCTCTTCCTTGATACATCTATGTGTGAAATTGAAGTTGAAATGCCTATTACATAGTAGATTTTTAATGTTGCCATAAAAATATTTCGCATAGCCATTCCAATTACAGCGAATTCATTTCTTCTGCTGTTTGCTAACTTCTCACTTTTGTACTGAAAATATCTGTTCGTTTTCAACTGCCACCACAACAAGGTATTTTCTCCTGATTTCATATTCAACTTTCATATCCAATATTTGCGACTAATAATATGTCCAATCTTTTCTCCCGTTGTATACTAATCATGAGTGGGAAAGGAAATACCTTAGTCCTGCCTACGAAAAAGCAAATAAAATCGCTAGAAATATTTCCCAAGATGAATCATCGGAAAAATCGCTAGTAATTCAGTTATGTAGAATAAATCGGCGAATATTGGAAGAAAAATCGTGAAAATTAACATGTTCCTTTATTCAGAACATATCTTTGACTTGTTGTTTCAGTTAAAATCAACTCAATCTTGAGCTAATAGTTGACTCGCCGGGCCATTGATTCAACCAAGTAAAAAGAGGACATATGGTTGCATGGAATGCCTATAATTTCAAAATTATTGATCTTTAAGCTTAATAAATGCTCAAATGCGACTTTTCACACCATATGTTTTTTAATTTATCTTTTCGACAATTCGAATGTATAATTCTAGATTATCCGAAAATTTTTCGGTTAGCCAGGCTACCTCTCGGTCCCGTTCACTTCGGTTTATCTAGTGTCCACCGTATTTCGGTCGCTGGCGCAATCAAGCTTGATTAGGAAGGGAGAATAAAAATGATTCCTTCGGATACCGGAAAAAATATTTATCATATTTTTTGGTTGCTAATGGAAAAAATCATTTATTACTCGAGTATTAACTGCGTGCAGAACAGTTAATCACCCTTAAAAACCCGCTCGATTTTTCTCCCTCTCCCATTGCTATTACTTTCTCAGTAATGAACTGGAATGGTAGAGTTTCATACAACGAGACTTTGCAACGGCCCTCGTTTGCGAGTCTAATTATCGCCGTATTGGCGTCATAATCAGGGCTTAAAATTTAACCTCTGAGTGCCGTTAGATAATATAAAATATTGGAAATTTCTGTCGCCTCGCTTTAAGGGGGTGGGGGTTCAACTGCCCGGTTTTTCCCCTCCTCCTCGTCTATCACGCAGTTTAATTCTCGAAGCAATTAATCTCGATTACGGTCCGCTTGGCTATTGCTTATTACGGGGATTTTTCAAACGAACTGTTTATCAACTAAATTTCGTTCGTTTGCCTAACTTTAAAAATAAGCAGGCCACTATAATATTTGCTTCCGGAAGAATTCAATTTAATCTCGTTTTATTCCGTTATCGTGTGTGTGATAGCTTACGACCACCGAAAAATTTTTTTACAATAATTTATTTTACCGGAAAGGGGTTCGATATCGTTAACCATACAAGCGATATAGAATGTATAAATATGAATGAGAAATAACTGCAAAATACTAGTTCGTTACTAATCTTGATTTCGGGAATTCAATTGATTTATCGCAGTTTTTATAAAACGTAAAAATTTACCCACAAATGCGTCCAAAGATAAGACAATATTCGTTTTATTTGGAAAACTATAATTACTTTCGAAAAAAGTGGTTTTAGTTGGCATTTGGTGGCAACGGATTATTAAGAGCCGAAAAAAAGCAACTCTTTCATATAAACGGTTTTAGCCATAATAAAAATGTATTTGAATTTTTTTAAGAAGAGCTAAAAAATTGGATAGCGAAACATTAAAAATTCCCGCTAAATCCTTTATAATAACTATGGATCGAGAATCTCGATCTTTCTTGTACTATGGGTCGAGAGGAAAATAGCATATTTAAGCTGAATCGCCAATAAAAACCGACCATCTCCAGGATAAAAATATCGGAGGATTACTTTTTCGAGCAATACACGTATATATTATCGTAAATAAATCTCTCAAATTAAATCCGACGGCGATTTCGCGCGGCTTTAAACTCTATTTCCCTTCGCTCCTCTTTCCCCGCCTCTTTCTATCTTCCCTCGCCGTGATGAGAACTGATGAGCGTGCAAATCCAAGTAACGACCTTTCCCATCACCTCACCTCGTCCTCTATCTCTCTCCCTCCTGAATCGCCGGCCATACTCTGAATACCCGGAGGTGCAATTGTCTGGCCGTCACACGTAGGCCTTGCGTTGTAAATGCGCGCTTAGCGAGGCCTTGCGCCCCAACCCATATTTAATCCTCGCAGGATTCTCCCACCTCCTCGTCTCCACTCGTCACCCTCCTCTTTCCCTGTCTCCTTCGTTCCCGCCTCTCACCCAATCCCCGCTCAACCGCTCGGAGACCGACTCCATCCACCAGAGATTCCATTCCTCTCATCTAGCCTTACCCATTCTAGGAGGGGATTTTGAGAGGTAGGGTGAGGAGTATGGTATAGATGGAGGTTCCGCGGTTCCGTCAAGCCGGAAGGAGCTGAGAGGTTTTGATAGGTAGCTGAAAGCACGGCGCGGATGCCGTGCGAGGGTAGAGAGGGTCAAGGGGGAAGAGAGGGAGATATATAGTGTGAGAGAGGGTTAGAGGCACTCGCGAAGCGAAACAAAGGAGGGCGCGAGGGAGCTTTCGTTATTTTAATCCCGAGGCATGAGTTCCACAGTGGAGGTCGGAGGGTGGTGGAGATAGGAGGGGAGGAAGGGAGAGGAGTGAGAGAGAGTGAGAGAGGAGGAGGGAGAAGGAGTGGGTAGGGACAATACCGACGAGATTGCCACTGAATAATTATCGGGAGCACGCCCCAGCGGCCTAATGCGTAGCCGTCGATTAGGCTGGTCGGCATAGGAACGGGTGAGGAGAGAAGGAGGGAGAGTGGGTGAGAGAGGTGTCAGGTGGTGCGGCAAGGAAGGTAGAGAGGAATGGGAGGGGGATCGGAGAGGGTGGAGGGGGAGGGAAAATATCAGGGAAGGGGATGAGGGAGTTGGCATGCGAGTATAGCCAACCAAATGTATAAAATAAACATCGGGGTTGCATGCGCTTTAAAATGAATTTTGCATTGCAGAACCGGTCTCTAACAATTACGAAGAGTCATATTTTTATCGCTGCCGTTTCATTCCGGGGTTTCGCGAATAAATAATAAGGTTTCGCGGTGTTTGCCCAAGTTTTTCTTTTTATTGGGCAACAGGGACAACGCAAAAATCGGGACTAGCAGAGCTATTGTACGCATTCGGTGTGCGATATCGCAACTATCGGCTGATTTATGAGTCAACTCTCTATTGGATGAAATTAAAAAGACACCGTTATATCGGATAAAATTTTAGATTTTAGGATGCTTTTTGATTCTTAAATTCATCCGATTAAATTTCTTTTTTTAAGGTGCTAACCTAAATTCATTTTTTAATAGTGATATGAAATGAGAATTCAGCTTTGGTGGCAAAAATTTGATTTTAGGAAAAATATGTTCTGCCCGTTCGATACGTAGATTTGTGGAGTTCATAGTAAACCTCCAATAAAGTCGCAGATGCTCAGGTATCTGAATCTCCAACGCACGCAACCGTACCAAAGAAATCTCGATTTGCGGAAGGGCACCGTCAAACAAATTCTCAGCATGATATAAAACCATCATAAAATAATTTATCGATAAAATGCAGTAAATATTATTTTATAGCATTATCTTCAAACCCCCCTAGTCGCGAAAAACTCCTCTAACATTATTCATTATCATTGGAAATTTAATGCAAACTTCTAAGTGATCTCAGCCTCTAATTGTAAGACAGAAGACTGCTCACCTTACCCGATTTTGGGAAAAAAAATTCGGCGTTTTTTGCGTAGTTTTGAATAATTGCACGTGAACGTACATTTCGACAAAACTTAGTTTCGCGATGCCTTTCTGGGATTATATTGCATACCTTTTCCAGGCTCTCTCTTTGAGAAGTTTCCGCTGAGAATTATCTCTCCCTTATGGTATTCAGAAAGAAATTCCACTCAGCCAAATTAAAAACCATGACGAGTTTGATGTTTTAAATGAACAAATTTGACTAAATGAATAGTGCAAAGTTCTACGCAATATAGCAAATATATGTCACGGAGAAAAAGAGAGGAAAACCGTAATTAGATGAAGTTCTGCTGTCTATATAGGACATGACCCTTGGAATTTTGGAAAGTGCAACCGAATCGTACGAATGGATCTGATTCATTCGTGAAAAATATTCGTGACTTTGTGGCACCTCGATCGACATTTCCATTTGCAAACCGTCCGAACCCCGCTGCGCGTAAACGGGGATTGAAGGATTTGTATCCTTATCCAGGTCACTTTAAATTATCGTAAATCGCCGACGGATTGGAGCCATCAATAAATTTGCGCGCGGCAGTGATCAATTTGTGACTCTATGAGATTAATTTTTACAGAAAAAAGTACGATCACAGCCAATGGCGTAGCGTACTAAAAACCCAGTCAAGGGAGCCCCGGCAACTAAGAAGCATTTCAACAAAAAATATTTGTATTTTGTCATATCAATTATTTTGAAGTTGTTATTTTCTGTAAATTATTTTCAACCATTCCATTACACAGATCGTAGGTTCCCGATATTGTACCGTTTCCGTTCCACTTTATGTCGGAAGAGCGCAAAATTGTAACTGTTTTCAATTCTCGCAGATTTTCATTGGGGAATCATCAAAATAATTGATTCCATACACTTCTACCAAATCTTTTGTATCTCTGCAATTTTATATTGCCTCATCCTTTTTGAAACTTATAGGGAACCACGTATTATATTGAAAGCGGCGTAGCCTTTCTCTTATCAATGAATAGCAAGTTGGTTTCTCATTGAAATAAAATATTATTTTAGAAAGAAAAAATATTTTGCCCTAGAGTCTCCGAAAAGTTTGGTACGCTACTGATCACAGTTACATTTTCACACGTTAATTGCTTTCCTTTCTTAGTTTTTTTAATCGACATAAAATTATGTATTAAAATTTACGTAATAGGAATCACGTTCAGCTGAGTACTTATTTATAATTTCGTATATCGCTACTTATCTAACAAACAAATTTAGTAAATTCATTATAAAGTACTTCCAGTAAGAATAATCGTCTAATGGCATACTACGATTACTACATCTCAAGGAGATTCCAACACATCTCTTTCTCTCTTTCCTTAACTGCTCCTCTTTGTTTTAGTCCTATCATTTGCATTTTTGTGCTCAAGTTGGCATAATATTAAAGATACGTAACGTTATGGCCGGTTAGGGTTGATAAATCGATAGAACACACTTAGCCAAGGACGTATTTTTACTTTTAGGGACGCGGAATGAAAAAAAAATTAATCCGATTTTTAATTTTGTATCGCAAAGGCAATTACTGAACGTTATCACTTTTCTCCAGTAATGCATCGTTAGTTGATATACCCGAAGAGCTCCAAATATTTTTCTTCTCTAAAATTATAGGCACGGGCATCTGGAAATTTATGTCAAAAAAGTTTAACCTACGGTACTTGCGATAAACACCACGATGTTGTTTTGTGAATAGAACTGATTATCTCAGAAAAATCTTTGTCGTCTTCCAAAACTTTTTATGCAAGCGACTCAAAACTACAGCAGAAAAACGTCAAGTCTCTTAACAAATACCTATCGAAAAAGACTATATTATATTCTAATCTCTCCTAACAAAAAAAAAATTGCTCACCTTTCTTATCGTTCGATCCATCACATACCGAACAATATTTGACAGCTCTACGATATTGTCATACGATGCAAAAAAAATATTATCTTCTTTTAGGACTCGACGGTATTCGTGTCGCACGCTGTTTTTGGCTATCTCAATATTCAAACCAAAGAAAGAAACCGCTTATTCAGAAACAACTTCAATTTTATCACAGCAGCAACAAGACAGCATCGCCAAAAAAACAACAAATTAATTAAAGGGATTTAATAGAATAATATAAAATAAAGAAATGACGTTTTCCTTATTTCATAATTTCCTCTTGTCCTTGGGAAAGAAATCGCATAAAAAAGAGCGATAAAAAAGAGATTTTATTACAAAATTCGCGATACGCGTCGTAAATAAATAACACGACCCACGCGAGCCGTAAAAAAAGAACGTCGTAAAGACGTTACGACATGGCGACAAGCGCGTTCCCAGAGATGAAAAAATAAAATTGCCTCGAAAAAATCTTGCTGAAAGATTCCGATCACTCTAGGGAGTAAATAAAATCGGAGAGTAAAAAGATCAATTAAGAAAGGACGGAAGCAACAAATGTTGCTTTTTATCCCTGAGGGTAAAAACCGACGGAGAGTGTGCTACATTTCAAAGAGGAAGGGAGGGAGAAAGAGACGCAGCGGAATTGGCTGCCGAGTGTCTCTCTACGCTTGACAGTGAAATCTAGCACGACCGTATCTGCTGAAAAAAAAATATAAACCAACTCGCGTATCGCAAAATACTGACGCGATTTCGTTCCGTGGTACTTTCCGTTGCCAGGAATATATGTGATTTTATTCTCTTTTTTGGAAAACAGCGACGGTGTGCAGAAAAAAGTGGTCACGAACTCCGGTGACTGATTTCAACGAGCGATTTTTTTCGTCTGGTTTAAATTTTGTATGGAAGAATATATGAATAGAAATGTTAAAATGTAGAGGCGGTGAAAAATATGGAGATGGGGAGCGGGTTAATCAAGGATCTGTTGGGAAGAGTGGGACATGGAGGAATAAATAAAGAAAAGGAGTGGGACAGGGAAGGGATGGTGGTGGAGGGGAGTAGATGAGGAGCAAAGAGTATCATGACCTTTGGAGAGGAGATGAAGGCAGGAACGAGAAAGGGAAGAATTTCTGAGGACATGGATCGATAGATATACGTGTTTGTTATGGAGAGATTGAAACTAATAAATCTCTTATTTCATTTAACCCACTGTCATTTATAAATCACAAATAAATTTAAAATACCTAATACAGTAAAGCTGAAAATAAAAAGAGAAAGGCATTTGCGGGGAAAACTACGGGAAAGCAAATTAATACACCTTAGGAAAAAACCACAATGCAGAAAAAACCCCCTGCAAGAATAAGGATGCAAAAAATCTTCAAAACCTGTTGGCATATTTAACATTTTGAGATTTGCGGGTAAAAAATCTTGCATTTAACACGCCGGTATTAATATATATATATATATATATTCTACTATAAACATGGCATAGTGAGTAAAGAGAACACGGTAAAAAACAGCAAAATCCTAGTTAAAGCATACAGTAGTAACAATTAAGAAAAGAATTGATGAATCAGATAATAAGAGCGAGTTGTTTTTATTGAAACAAAGTAAACAAAACGAAAATAGACAGTAATAACGGTGCCGAACAGATAGTTAATAAGAGGTTTTTAAAATCCTGCTAAAAGGCAAGCGACGGATCTCAAAATCAATAGGGTTCATGACTGTCACCATCCAAATTATCCTAAAAATTTGGTTCTTCTAACGTGAACGATGTAGAAGTAGTTTACTAACTTAATGTTTTATTGTTCATTTTGCCCATGGGATCACCAAATGTTGACTGTGGGAAGAACTTATGACCATGAACAATTTGGTTGCTCTAACTTGAACTGTGTAGAAGTAGATCACCGGACACGGAAGTGTGACGGACAAAACGATTACGTTAGCGGATTTAACAAATACAGCTAAAATGAAGATAAAGAAACGTAAAAGTGTACACGTCCACATCCATTAGCGAATGAGAGCTTAATAATATTATTTTCAAAGTAAAAACAATAATAAAATATTCTGCTAAACAACTGATTTATTTGATGACCTAAAAGAAATCACAGGGGTGGTTTATCAGATTGTGATTATTATGGAGGAGGGAATAGAAGGGAAGGGAAAGAATGGAGAGTGAGTCGAGGTGAATAAAAGGGAAGGGAAGGAGATCGAGAATTGCGGGGAAAGCGAGATAGGCATTGGAAGGTGGGGGTAGTGAAGGGAAGAGAGGATAGGGAGTGGAGAAAAACGGATTTTTTGCGACATTGCGTTTTGGGTCCATTGTCTCCTATTTTCCGTGCGTGATAAAATCAAAGCAACGAAACATATGCGCAGAATTTTATTTTTCACAGGATACGGCCGCAACGAACCGTTATTTTAGTTTTCCTGTTAATATTCCGCATGATTTGCGTAGTTCGATTCTCATGCAGTAGTGTTGTTTCGAACGCTCGAGTGCGTTATAATTTAATAATGCCCGCTTTTATCTTTTTAACTTCCAAAACATTTTTAAAATTCCTTCTGATATTCATATTTCATGGTGCTAAGCTATCGAGATAGAATTTTAAAATATCCTATTTTTTCTGACATTCGCATAAATTCAGATAAAATGATATATTTTATTCATATAGAATTCCCTCGGCTCAAAAATATTTAAACCATGTCCAATAGGGAGTATCAAATGAAAAATGTATCCGATACCACTGAGATAGGGAATTTGATATTTGATATTAAAATCCAAATTTAATATTAAAAATTAATTGTATGCGTTGTAAAAAAATTCGGCAGAGAATTAAAGACGAGTGGTATGCATACTATAATAATGTTTTTTTTTAAATTATGTATTGTATATAAAGTGAATTATTGTACCTACTATATATTGTTTAATTTGGTAGTGGCTGGCGTTATTATGTACAGGTTTTGAAGTAAGCAGAAGAGTATCCGCGAGGCAGACTAAACTAACTATTGATAGGTCTGGATGAAGAAATTATAAAAGTTGGCACTAATCGTGCAGAAAGATGAAGGAAAAAATTAACAACATTAGTGTCTAACAAAGCTAATAAACACGTTAGAAAACAGGAACAGTAATATCCAAACTTTTAAAGTTAACACGCCAGAAAAAACCTATGGACAATATATGCAAAGGAAACTACGTCATTTGACTAAACGATAATGTCGGCATTTCCATTTACCTAAGGAAATTTTAAAGACGAAATTCGTTACCAAACTTTATTTTACTGGACATTAATGTGAAATGAAATGGCCTTAAGGCGAAAGTTTGATCTTACCGCTGAATTTATCCCCAACTTTTACGATTCAGCCGAAATTATTGGAAAATTTACTGTGTAAACGGCATTAAATAAACAGCCCGTATAGCAGTAGCCGAGCAATTACTTGTCACAGACATAGTCGATAGATTCTTTTGCTACGCTTATACCCGGGCATACTTAATCTAAGGTGGTGCGTCTAACTCTCCCGAAACGAGAAACTTTCCGCATACATTGCCCTTAACGGCCCATCTTTCATTCCACATGGTTCGCCATCTAAGAAAGCAATATAGACGCGGAAACACTTGGCTGTTGTAAGGGAAGAGGGGCCAGAGGTAGAGAGAGAGGAAGGGGTGTAAGGGGATGCCCACGGGGAGAAAGGAGACCAGAGAAAGGAAAGAGGAAAAGGGAAAGAGAGAAAAAAGGGATAAAGCTGATACCTAAATGGAAGCTTGTGGCGTGAAATGTTGTCAGACGCGAGGCAGTTAGGATAGGCAGTTTGGGTGACATAGGACGGAAAAGCATGGAGATATTGAAGAATAAGGGCCGTTAAAAAATGAGATTTTCTTTCTAGTGCAAGGCAGTTCTCTGTCTGGACAAGGGTGAATCGCTCCAACCTGAAAAAGGCGATGCAAAACCAGACCTCCCTCCTCCCTTTCGCACGTTTCTCCCCTCTCTCCCGTCTAAATCTCCCGCCCTTCCACCCCGTTAATTTATTTCATTGGCCGCGACAACATGGCACGAATCCAAAAGTCCACATACATTCTCTACTCGAATGACTTCCTGTCTCCTTCAATTCTGTCCCTTTCCCCCCTCGCGCGCCCTTACGATCCACTCCTCCCACCTCTCTATTGTGGCTCATCCCATTTATGCCAGGCCTATTCTACCCTCCCTTCACCCTCTTGTAAATTTGTCTGGTAGATATATATATATATATATATATATATATATATATATATAATATATATACGATATATATGTATATATATATACATACGATATATATACATACATACATATACACATATATAACATACATTTATTACAATAGGCCCTAGTGCGCTACCGTGAGGAACTTCTGCCGTACACTTATTTGGTTTCGCCAAATTATCTCCGACCTTTTTTCTGAGTTTCTCAGATGAGGAAAGACCTGAATCTACCTTAAAATTCTTGGATATAAGTGAATTTTCGTAATTTTTCTAAGATATAATTCGAGGTGGACCACATCAAAAACTTTCGCCAAATCAATAACTATTGTGTCTACCTTCTTTACACAGACGAACATTTATTTATTCATTATTTACGCTGGGCCAACCTTTCCTAGACTCCCTCCTAAATTCATCCCCGAATCCTTCAACCCTTCCCTTTTCCGTGCGCAAACAACCCACCCCTTCAACACAACCGTTCTTTATTCTCTCTCTTCCCCTCCCGTCCTCCATTCCTCACCTTCCCGCAGCTCTCTCCCGCTTTGCGGGATCGACCCGCCCTTATCAGCTACCACTGTACAAAAAAGAATTAAAATACTAGAATAAAAAAACGAGCTTTTTTCTCCACTCCTGTTTCGATGCCACCCACGCTAATATATGGACGGCGCCTTAAATATAAGTATATATATATATATATATATATATATATACGCCTCTCCCTTCTCTTTCCACACGCACACACACGAACAAACGCGTAGGTGGAGCGATGGCGTTGCGGTCGGGAGACTATATGGGAGGAAATAGGAGGGAGAATGAGGGGTTGGGGAAGTTACCGTAAAAGGGAGATAGAGAAAGGGGTTTGTGTTGCAGGGAGAGTTAGATCGAGATAGCGGCGTGTGAGGGGTTGGAGTGGAAGAGCGAAATTCGCACGCTATAAATACCCTCATCATTCCTCCCCCTCGACTCTCCACGAAAACCCGCCCACTACTACGACCCAACCCCCTTGAGCCTCCGGAATCGCCTTTTGTCCCTCCTCTTCCCCCTGCTCTTTCCCGCCACGCCCCTCTCCATCAATCCTCCCTCGTTACCAACCTCTCCGTGCTCACCGCAACCCTTACTGCATATCCTCCTTACTCTCATCCTCGCTTCTCATCATCCTTACCTCCACCGAGTGATACCTTCTGTACTCTCTCTCTCTCTCACGATCTCCACTTTCCTGTATCTCTCTCTCCCTTACCTCTATCGCACATCCACTTTCACTCCTCTGTCTCAATTCACCACCTCCCTCTGTTTCCATTCTCTCTCTCGTATTCTCTTCCACACTTCTCTCTCATCTTCTCGCTTTTCTAGCCACCGTCTTGTCTCTTTCCCTCCTCTATCTCCTATCTCGCTATCCACCATATTTACTCAATCTTTTATCTCCTTCCTATCAACTTTACTCTCTCTTTCCTTTCTCTCTTTCATCTCCATCTTATATCTTCTGTCATCTCTCTTCTCACATTCTCTCTGCGCTACCCTCTATCTCTCAATCCCTCTCCCTCTTCTCTCTCTCTTATTGCCTCTCGCCTCCTATGTAAGAAGGGAGTCTAAATTCCCTTTGAATAAAGACTCTTGTCTCTCTTGTCTCCCTCCCTTCCCTTCTCTCTTTTGGTCCTCTCTTCCTATTCTTTCACTCCATCTTCTCTTGTTTCCAACTATTTCCTATTTCTCCCTCTTACATCTCGCCTCCTAACTTTACTCCCCTCTCACCCTCATCTATATTTCCACTCCTCTCTCCTTTCCAGCCTCCTTTCCGTTCAACTCTACTCTCCTATACTCCTCCTTCCTTTCCCCTTCATTGTTCCCTTTTACACAACTCAATATCTCCCTTTCTTCTTCCCTTCCCTCAATAGTGACGATTTGACCCCGCTCGTTTTAAGTACCACCATACTATTTACAGCCTCTCAAGTTCATTTTAACCGCGATGGAACCCTTATTCCCTCTTCCTCTTTCTCGCTCTCTCTCTCCCTCGCGCCCATTTAGGGCCACACATTATTTACTCGCCATTCCCTTTCAGACGCTAGATTTATTCTCGGCTCAATTGTCACGTCTTTATAAGATTTGTAGTTTTGATGAAGGTTTTATAACTTCCGCGTTGGTAAGCGAAATCTACTCTACTTCTTAACTACAATAATAAGCGGCGAAATTAAGGCTCTAACCTTTTGCTCATTTGACTGTAACAATTTTATTTAATTATTTATTATTATTAATGTTTTGCAATAGTAATACAGATAGAACCAAGTTGACTAATAAAGAACTATTTTAAAATTGCAACAGTTAACTCAGTCTAATAATATACTAACATATTATACGTATTCAGTCTTACTTCGTTGAATGATTATATTTTAAGCAATTGTTAGTTATCATAAATATTATTTAAATTTTAACTTGATCATAAAAGTGATTTGAATGGTAGCAATACTTTTTGTTGCATAGGCACTTCTTCAACTACACTAGTCAACAAGGTTTTGGTAACATGAATGAAAGCTAACTTTTTACATCAATTCTGACATGCTCATTCCCGATCTGGACTTAAAATTTAACATCACGTTACAGTTTTAAAAAAACAGTAATGGCCATTTGTCATAAATCCTTGTAAAAATAAGTATCTCTTACTAAATGATCGCAGAACTGGTGGACATAACGTGAGTGTTGGCAAAACTGAAGGATAGAGGGGAAGTAGGAGTGTGATATCATAACAAACACATGCATTTTAGGCATTAATCACGTTGTTTTTATGCGAATTTTTGTTCTGCCTATGAAGATAGAATACCATCGCGGCTGTGTGAATTCGCAAAACAACTTTTGTTATGTGTGGACAGTTTACAGCAAAATCACAATGTCGATCTATAAAAAGATGGAAACACAATGTTAAATAAACGTCATTAGTGAATCCTAAGTTGGTACTTCTTCCGCCATTACACATAAAGCTGGATCTAATGAAGAATTCTGTGAAAGCTTTGAACAAAAATAGTGATGGTTTTGCCTACTTTAAAGGAAAGTTTCCAAAACTGTCTGACGCAAAACTCAAAGATGGTATCTTTGCGGTCCGCAAATTAAAAAGCTTTTGCATGATAACAGTTTCTACGCAAACTAAACTCCATTGAATCCTTTAAATCCATAGTCCATGTGTTTCTGGGTAATGAAAAAGAGGAGAACTATCAACAATGGGTAGAAGAACTTGCATAACTATAAAAATTTAGGATGCAGGATGTTGCTCAAAATACACTTTTTACGCTCTCATTTGAACATCTTTCCAGACAACTTGGGTGCCTTTAGCGATAAACAAGGTGAAAGATTCCACCAAGATATAAGTAAAATGGAACATCGCTATCAAGGAAGATGGGATCCAGCCATCATGGGTGACTATTGCTGGTTTTTGCAAAGAAAAGATGATAAATAACTTTGTCTGTAACGAATTAAGAGTCAGAATAGCATGTTTTTCTTCACTCCTATATTTTTGTGAGTGTTTTTAATATATTTGTCAACCATAATGTGAGACTATGATGTTTAATTAGTGGATTCCAAGTTTATTCTTCTTTAAATTATGTACTTCTTTTAAGAGGAAATTAATTTCTGTGATTTGAATTTAGAGTCAAAACAGCATTTTTCATGTGTATTGCGTAGTACAGCGGTGCCCAAACTACGGCCCGCGAAGGGTTTTTGTTCGGCCCGTGAAGCTAAGGCGAAAAATCAATTCGAAAAATTTAACACACAAATTCATACATTTTTTGAAAATTTTCATAATAAAACTTTAAATATTAAAATGTTAGTCATGAAAACCTTATTTAGACATGATTTTCACTTAATGGCATCTCAGAATATATAGAAATTTTCCGATTTAAACTCTAATCCGGCCCGCCGAAGAATTGACAACTTCCAATGCGGCCCGCCAAGGGATTCGCAACCATTGATGTGGCCCGCCATTAGAAAAGTTTGGGCACCGCTGGCGTATTAGATTGAGTAAGTATTGTAATCGTGAAAAAATTTTTCCTCGAGATTTTGATGGAAATACACGTTTCAGTTGTCTCCGAGTCCAAAAAAGTTGTTTTTGCCATGCCGTCTGTCTGTCTGTTCGCCGTCCTAGGGCTCAGACGCATACTATTAATCGAATGATATATCGTATTTATGCAATATATCATCTTTTTCAGACCATTCTTTCGTAAAAATGATATTGCACATAAATAAAGGGTGTAACGAGACCAGACCGATAACGGACTTTGCTCTTCATTTTATTTTGTTTTTTGCGCGCAGCCAAAACGTGCAAAAGACATTGAACACTCACAGCGTGAGGTTCTGCGACCATTAGAGGATGTCAGTCGTAATGAAGGTAGAGACCGACCGGAGAAGAAACAGCGTCCGAGGTGTAGTTACTGTAAATATTTCGGCCACGTTGAATCAGATTGCAGGAAAGCAAAGGCAACTAAGGGTGATGTTGCACAATCAGTAAAATCATCACCCCATACCCCAAAATCTGATTCGCCAAAACCACAAATAACGTGTTTTGGGTGCGGTTCCCCAGGTCACGTCAGAAGCAACTGCCCTAACTGTGCTCCTCCCATGAAAACTGAAAGTACGATTGTCTCATCCTTCAATTTTATGCAGTCAACCTTCTCTATTGATGATTGTTCATCGCGACCAATGCTCCCGGTCCAGATTTTAGGACTGGATGGTCTAGCTTGTCTTGACACTGGCTCCCAAAGAAGTATAGCCGGTGCACAGCTTTATCATATATTAATTTCTCGAGGGCGTCCGTTCAGCGAGACTTCCCTGGACATGAAGTTAGCTGATGGAAAAACGCATCGCGTATTAGCCAGAAGTTTTTCTGTGGAAATTTCTATCGTCAACCGTACGATCCTCACGACCTTGATCGCAATTCCGGATCATCCGGAGAGCCGGATGCTACTTGGCATAGATTTTATCTGGATCTTCCCGGACATGAATGATTCTTCAAGGAAGATCCCAGTAGCCGCCACGGTTTTGTACGAGAAGAAGATATTGCTACATCTGTACCTGTGAGCAACGTCCACGTCAGCAACCTGCCATATGTGCTCCGAACAGACGCAAGCGCTTACGCTTTGGGAGCGGTTCTACTACAGGGGGAGCTTCCAGACCAACGCCCCGTCGAGTATGCGAGCAGACTGCTGACTCCCTTTGTCGCCACTCATGGTGCCCCTGATCCGTGTCTATTACGACCGCTGCGGAAACGAGGCCGTCCACGGCAACAGCAATCAGCTTCCAGGACATCGGTGCCTTCTGCGTCATCGGTGCCTTCTACATCATCGGTGCCTTCTACATCATCGGTGCCTTTCCGGACATCGGTGCCTTTCACGCCATCGGTGTCTTCTACATCATCGGCGCCTTCCAGGACATCGTTCCCTTCCAGAACATCGGTGCCTTCTGCGTCATCGGTGCCTTCTACATCATCGGTGCCTTTCCGGACATCGGTGCCTTCCACGCCATCGGTGTCTTCTACATCATCGGCGCCTTCCAGGACATCGTTCCCTTCCTGGACATCGGTGCCTTCTACATCATCGGTGCCTTTCCGGACATCGGTGCCTTTCACGCCATCGGTGTCTTCTACATCATCGGCGCCTTCCAGGACATCGTTCCCTTCCAGAACATCGGTGCCTTCTGTGTCATCGGTGCCTTCTACATCATCGGTGCCTTTCCGGACATCGGTGCCTTCCACGCCATCGGTGTCTTCTACATCATCGGCGCCTTCCAGGACATCGTTCCCTTCCAGGACATCGGTGCCTTCTACATCATCGGTGCCTTTCCGGACATCGGTGCCTTTCACGCCATCGGTGTCTTCTACATCATCGGCGCCTTTCAGGACATCATTCCCTTCCAGGACATCGGTGCCTTCTACGTTATCGGTGCCTTCCAGGACATCGGTGGCTTCCAGGACATCGGTGCCTTCTACTTCATCGGTGGCTTCCCACATACCTGCGCTACCTACTAGGATGCAGCCACCTAGGAGATGCCGCCAGTGGCAGACCTTGTAGAATTGCATTCGAGGTCGTACATGCAATTCTAAGGGGGAAGATGTAACGAGACCAGACCGATAACGGACTTTGCTCTTCATTTTATTTTGTTTTTGCGCGCAGCCAACAGGGTGCGCGTCAGTTATTCTTCTCTTGTGGAAGCTTACAGAGTGTAGTGTGCGCCCCAGGCGATTAAAGGTGTTTGTGTTATTACGTGTAACTTTCATTTGTGCCCTTTCCTCTCCGAGAAACCCTAGCCCGTCACAAGGGTAGTTTATTCTTGGCGATATTTTGAAAAACTCACTCAAAAATGGCCTCATAAAATTTGATTAAAATCATTCCAGTTATAGAGCCTACTGTTACAAATAATTATGCGTAAGCCATATTTCTCAAAAAATTACCATTGGCGTCCAGTGACATTACAATTTACGCTAAGCTACCTTACCTTACCTTACCTGACGTCACGCAACCGCCGCGATCCACTCAAAACCTTACTATAGCCTTACGGTTAAACTAAATCGAATGATATCTCATATTTGTGGATAATATCATTCATAAAAGACATTATGAAGAGATGAACGATATTGCGCAACAATTAAGGGTACTTTTTCTTGAATATTTTTTAAAAAATCGATTTACTCACAAATGGCTAAAGGATTTCGATTTAAATCCATCAAATCGTACAATCTGACGTCACAAATAATACTAACTAAGCCATATATCCCACAAAAGAGATCCAAACTTTACCAAACGTTCCCCATTCCTTAATTACGCAAGTGATGTTTACATTAACATTTACTATTTTATGTATTGTATTGTAAAGTTTTACCATTAATATAATTACGCATTAACGTCTTACTTAATATTCACATGACTAGATACACCGAAGCCTTTAAAGAAGCAATAAAATTGTGGATTATGTCAATAATATTAGCCGAAACGTAAACAATAAACAACATCTTGGTTACCGAACAAATGTAAATAGATATATCGATTTATGTTTCGATAAATCTTTCAATGTTAATGGTAAAAGATAAAAATGTTCTAATATTCCTTAAAAATCATTTGACTCACTTTAAAAGTATTCATAGACTATATTTAATCCATTTGTACCCTTTATCTTGGCGTTGGCTCTACGGCGTGGATTTTCCGAAAAATTTTAAACCTCGATCTCGGATCCTTAAAATCCAATATCTCGGGGTTTCGGTTTGCCAAATTTCAACTTTCTAGGTCTTCTGGAAGTGGGTTAAACATTTTGGACATTCACTCTGTTTTATGTATTAAGATGAGAAAATTTGTGCAATGTATATTACGAAGTTTATTTCTTAGTGTTTTTTTACTTTCTCATATACGTATTATATTGAAAAAGTATTGTAATCGTAAAAAATTCGACTTCGAGATTTTGATGGAAATACACGTTTTAGATATCCCGAGTCCATAAAAGTGGTTTTCGCCATGTCGTCTGTCTGTCTGTCGGGGTGTTCGCTGTTCTAGGGCCCAAACGCGTACATGAAATCGAATAATATCTCGTATTTTTGTAGCAAATCATCTTTTGCACTCTTTTTTCATAAAAATGATATTTCTCAAAAAATAAGCGTAGTTTATTCTTGGCGATTTTTAGAAAAATTTTATTTACTCTAGAGGATTTGATTAAAATAAATTCAATTCCAGAGCCTGATGTCACAAATAATACTAAGTAAGCCATATGTATCCTGAAATCACTATATGGCGTCCAGTGGCATTGCGATGTACGCTAAACTACCTTACCCAAGCCCTATGACGTGACGCCACGATCCACTAAAAATCTTATTAGAGCCTAAACGGTTAAAATTAATCGAATTATATCTGATATTTGTGGATAATATCATTCATAACAGACACTCTGGAGATATGGACGATATTGCGCAACAATTAAGGGTACTTTATTCTTGGATATTTTGAAACAATTCAATTTACTCCGAGATGGCTATAAGGATTTTGATTAAAATCCATCTAATCGTACAGCCTGATGTCACAAATAATACTTACTAAGCCATTTAGTAAATTTATGGAAAAACATTAAAAAGGAGAATAAACTAGAAAATTTAAAATAAACATTTGTACATATAAAATTTACTCACAGCTGCATCCTTAATCACTCCCCTTTTTAGAAAAATAACTTTGAATGGTAGCCTTTCATAGATTTCACTTTGAAGTCTCTTAAGTTTCCTCTTATTACACTTATTGCACTAAAAACACCATCGGAAATGTCAATGTTTACAAAAAAATCATTTAATGTTTCCACAGCATCCTGAGCTTGAGAGTAAGTTGGCACGGCTTTCGTCGGGATTGTGTCTTCGACACATTCAACAATGTCTTCATCACTGTCTGCTGTGTTTTGTACTGTCTCTATTATTTCACTCTCCGTAGGAATTCCACTGGTAATCAAATCATCATCAACATGAACAAAATTGTCAATGTCATTTACATTGTCAAAATTCGCAATTCCATTTTCTTTAAGCCATTCTGACAGAGGTAGATCAACTTCATCAACGTTATGGTTATCAATCGAAAATTCTCCCGATATTAAACCAGACTTCCGAAAACAGTTTATGATCGTTGTAGGTGAAACATTGTCCCATGCATCTGTCATCAAATGAATTGCATCCAATACAGAGACGTTGCCATCTAAACCTCTTTCCCTCCTTTCAATCAACTGTAGAACAAAAAATCGCTTGAAATGGCCTTTAAAACTTTTAATTATCCCCATGTCCATTGGCTGCAAAATAGAAGTCGCATTTGTAGGCAAAAACACCAGTTTTACATTGGATAACTCCTGCATATGTGGGTGCGCAGGACAGTTATCGACAAGGAGTAAAATGTTTCTATTTTTCCTCCGTAACTCGTTGTTCCACTGACTTACATATTTCCGAAAAATATTGTAAGTCATCCATGCCTTTTTATTAGCTGCATATTCAACGGAAAGCTTCTTTACATTATTGAAACAACGTGGCTTTTGTGACTTACCAATAACAAAAAGTTTTTTTTTGTCACTCCCATTCATGTTTGCGCACATTAAAACTGTTAAACGATTCTTAGGTCTTTTGCCACCAACACATTTGTCACCTTTGAATTTAAACGTTGCATCAGGCATCATGTTGTAAAACAGTCCAGTTTCGTCGGCATTGTAGATGTCTTCTTCTCTGTAACCTTTTAGACACTCCTCCCAAACACTTTTCACCCATTCACTTGCCGTTTTTGAATCTGCTGACAGGGCCTCTCCACTGACTTTCGCATAAACAATGTTATGCCGATTTTTAAAACGATCGAGCCACTCATTATTGCATGTGAAGTTTTCATGTCCTAACTGTTTTGCAAATTTATCTGCCTGTACCTTTAAAATGGGGCCGTTGATGGGGAAACCAGCATTTCTCTGCCTCTTAAACCACTCCAGAAGTGCTTGATCAACAGTACCCAAGTCGCACTTCCTCATTTACTTGTTCGTTGTTAGGTTGTTCTCTAGTGCAGATAAAATCGCTTCTTTGTTTTTCCATAAGGTTGAAACCGTAGACGACGATAAATTAAATTTTTTGCACACTTCAACATTTTTTTACCACGTTCTAACTCTCGAATAATATCAACCTTTTCGTGAATAGACAGACACTTCCTTTTATGTACGGACATGTTACTCGTTCAAGGGCAAAATCTCAACTGATTTTTGTGATCAACGCTACGAACTTTCTTTGCAAACTGCGAGCATACCAATTCCAGGAAGAGTTAATGAGGAGACGGATTAAATCTGGGATTTCCCATCTTTACGTGGGAAAGGGTGTTGGGTGCATTCGGCTGAGCGACGGGGGCGGGCGCCATTGTACATGCCCTTAGCCCCTTACCCCCCTTCCAAACACAACCTCCTGGCTGTAAAAGAGCTGGGGGTTGGGAGGAGAGGACAAAGGACCTCCGCGGGTGCCACTGTACCTGCAAGTTGGGAATTCTTGGTTTGGACGAAGGGATTATTTTTTAACAACAACGCCGCGGTCTTTAACCTCCCCGAGGGATAGGGTGTAGAGGCTGGACTCGAGAACACAAGGTTACATATCTTGGGTCACTATGAGGATTGAAGGGGCTGACCGCCACCGCGTTTGAGACAGTGAGAAGTGGTCGAAGTTTGCTCGATATATCCGTGAAACGTGCTCGTTATATACGTGAAATATTTGTATGTAAATACTCGTAAACTTATCTTGGAGGTAGCATTTGCTCACTATAGCCGTGACCTCGTTACAACCGTGCTCGTTATAAACGAGTTTGACTGTATATATATATATATATATATATATATATATATATATATATATATATATATATATACAGTCAAACTCGGCTATAACGAGCGCCACGGGACCGTTTAGTTTTGCTCGTTATAGCCGTTAAACTTAATATCCGTGAAGGCAAAAGCATGCATGCGTATGGTGAAATAAGACATAAGAAGTAAAAGTGAATATAAAAACAGAAAGGTTATTTAGTAAATTTATGAAAAAACCTAAAAATGAGAATAAACTAGAAAATTTAAAGTAAACATACGTACATAAAAAATTTACTCACAGCTGCATCCTTAATCACTTCCCTTTTTACAAAAATAACTTTGAATAGTAGCCTGTTTCATAGATTTCACTTTGAAGTCTCTTAAGTTTCCTCTTATTACACTTAGTGCACTAAAAAAACCATCGGAAATGTCAATGTTTTCAAAAAAATTATTTAATGTTTCCACGGCATCCTGAGTAAGGATTGTGTCTTCGACACATTCAACATTGTCTTCATCACTGTCTGCTGTGCTTTATACTGTCTCTATTATTTCACTCTCCGTAGGAATTTCACTGGTAATCAAATCATCATCAACATGAACAAAATTGTCAATGTCATTTACATGGCCAAAATTCGAAATTCCATTTTCTTTAAGCCATTCTGATCTTCATCAACGTTAGGGTTATCAATCGAAAATTCTCCCGATATTAAACCAGACATTCGAAAACAGTTTATGATCGTTGTAGATGAAACATGCATCAGTCATCAAATGAATTGCATCCAATACAGAGTCGTTGCCATCTAAACCTCTTTCCCTCCTTTCAATCAACTGTAGAACAAAAAATCGCTTGAAATGGCATTTAAAACTTTTAATTATCCCCATGTCCATTGGCTGCAAAATAGAAGTCGCATTTGGAGGCAAAACACCAGTTTTACATTGGATAACTCCTGCATATGTGGGTGCGCAGGACAGTTATCGACAAGGAGTAGAATGTTTCTATTTTTCCTCCGTAACTCGTTGTTCCACTGACTTCCATATTTCCGAAAAATATTGTAAGTCATCCATGCCTTTTTATTAGCTGCATATTCAACGGGAAGCTTCTTTACATTTTTGAAACAACGTGGCTTTTGTGACTTACCAATAACAAAAAGTTTTTTTTTGTCAGTCCCATTTATGTTTGCGCACATTAAAACTGTTAAACGATTCTTAGGTCTTTTGCCACCAACACATCAGGCATCATGTTGTAAAACAGTCCAGTTTCGTCGGCATTGTAGATGTCTTCTTCTCTGTAACCTTTTCGACACTCCTCCCAAACACTTTTCACCCATTCACTTGCCGTTTTTGAATCTGCTGACAGGGCCTTTCGCATAAACAATGTTATGCCGTTTTTTAAAACGATCAAGCCACCCGTTATTGCATGTGAAGTTCTCGTGTCCTAACTGTTTTGCAAATTTATCTACCTGTACCTTGATGGGGAAACCAGCATTTCTCTGCCTCTTAAACCACTCCAAAAGTGCTTGATCAACAGTACCCAAGTCGCACTTCCTCATTTTTTTGTTCGTTGTTAGGTTGTTCTCTAGTACAGATAAAATCGCTTCTTTGTTTTTCCATAAGGTTGAAACCGTAGACGACGATAAATTAAATTTTTTACACACTTCAACATTTTTTTACCACGTTCTAACTCTCGAATAATATCAACCTTTTCGCGAATAGACAAACACTTCCATTTATGTACGGACATGTTACTCGTTCAAGGGCAAAATCTCAACTGATTTTTGTGATCAACGCTACGAACTTTCTTTGCAAACTGTGAGCTACCAATTCCAAGAAGAGTTAACGAGGAGACGGATTAAACGTGGGATTTCCCATCTTTACGTGGGAAAGGGTGTTGGATGCATTCGGCTGATCGACGGGGGTGGGCGCCATTGTACATGCCCTTACCCCCTTCCAAACACAACTTCCTGGCTGTAAAAGAGCTGGGGGTTGGGAGGAGAGGACAAAGGACCTCCGCGAGTACCACTGTACCTGCAAGTTGGGAATTCTTGGTTTGGACGAAGGGATTATTTTTTAACAACAACGCCGCGGTCTTTAACCTCCCTGAGGGATAGGGTGTAGAGGCTGGACTCGAGAACACAAGGTTACATATTTTGGGTCACTATGAGGATTGAAGGGGCTGACCGCCGCCGCGTTTGAGACAGTGAGAAGTGGTCGATGTTTGCTCGATATATCCGTGAAGCGTGCTCGTTATATACGTGAAATATTTGTATGTAAATGCATGTAAACTTATCTTGGAGGTAGCATTTGCTCACTATAGCCGTGAACTCGTTACAACCGTGCTCGTTATAAACGAGTTTGACTTTATATATATATATATATATATATATATATATATATATATATATATATTAACTAAAGGAAAAGAAAAGGTAGTGATGAGGGTGGCAACAAGGTGTTGAGGGAAGCCCAGCGGACACTCACCAAGTTGAGGACCAAGCTGGCAGGCTGCTGGGGGCGTCGAAGAGACACGTAAAACACACGAACACAAAAACACACGCAAGCTTATCGGGCCTATGCCCTTCTTCAGCGAAAGAGTAACGTAAAGTAAAGTATATATATATATGCTAGTAGAAGGTGCTGCCATACTGCAAGCATTTAATCGCACCTTGAAAAAAACATTCATTTTCAGAGAGATATTTCATCATGAGGAATATTTCCTTAATTGTAAAGATTTCTCCTCTGGACGGGTTTTTGTTTTTTCATTATGGAACAATAATGGAGTAAAACAATCACTAATTTTTGCAATTTTCGAAATATTATACTTTTCCCACATTGAGTTAATAATGCCACACATTTCTGCCAAATTTTAAATTTATAGTACAATTAAAAGGGAAATAAAATTTATCTAATTGTTTAAATTTCAATAATTTATAACGTCCAAAACAACAATTTTATGGATAAATTGAAATGTATATTCGTTTACATAGATTAACCTCTAAATAATTTAAAAATTTCAGATCCCTAACTTGCGGCGTAGTGTCTAAGCATCTACCTATTTGTTTAAATTTTAAGAAATTTTAACTGCCAAACTATATGAAAAATGAATGTTTTTTATGTTGAGATGATATGCTTGCAGAATGCAAGCACCAACTACTAGTGTTATATGTATGTTATATCCTCTGTAAGAAACGTCGATACAAAACATTTCCTTCTCCTTAGATAAATATACCATCTGAAAACATAACTTTCATAGTGATGAAAGCGGGACGGTAAAAATGAATTTTCATGACAAATATTGCTTATCGCCACTAAATAATCTCCATTTTTTTCATTTTTCACAAAAGATCCTCTGTCAGTGCTGGTGAAAGTTTAAGGCCGCAGCATAAAAAAAATAAATCGGGGATTTAGACTGACATAGCTTATCGCCGCAGAATAGCCCTAGATTTTAATTTAGTGCACAAAGAACTCTCCATCGGCGCGCAAAAACTAATATGAGTCGTTAATTTTGCATCTCAACCGAAAACACGTCTAACGGACATCATTTTTATCTTTTCATCGCCACGCATCGCCAGACTCAAAATTTTCGCCGTTGACAACCGCTCTCATCACCACACCCTACCACGGCATACCCGAAAACCACACGCGCTTAACTCTCCCAATAACTTCCTCCTTCCCTTACCCCTTGCCTCCCCATTTTAACCTTCTCACGGTTACCCCTCCTCCATCCTGATTACTCCTCCTCCTCCGCCATCACTCTTTTCCCACTCCGGATTCCCCTCTATGCTTTCTGATTCCCTCCCTCCACCCAACTCCTCTCTCTCCTTCATCAGCATGCGTGCGACAGCGCTTGGCTCTCTCTCTCTCTTTTGCTATTTCTCTCTCTCTCTTTTGCTATTTCTCTCTCTCTCTACCTAGCAACCCACGTGCCCTTCCGCCTTACGCACATCTAACTTATGGGACGAAGGCTCCTCCCACTCCGCCCCGCCTCCCACCCTTTCCTTCCTCCCTTCGATGGCCGAAAGGAAAAAAATGGAGACCGACGGGTATAGGACAGCGGCGCTGAAGCGGAATGTCACGTGGTCGCCCAGGGTAAAGTTAAACGGGATAGTGGTGGTGAAGACTGCCGCAGTCTCTAAGCGTTGCGTATTTGTGGGAAGCGATCGGTTTTTTCCGAACTTTCCTCTTCGAATCTGGTAAATGCTGGTTTGTTTTAGGATATAATCTGGTCAATCGATAAATGCGGTGCTGAATTCCACGCTGACTCAAAACGAAGGTTTACACATTTTGTACTTAGATAAATCAAGATTCTCCGAAAGTCATAAAATGTTTGTGAAATCCAAATGCGCATTTCAGATACAAGACAATAATCATAAGTAGTAATTCTACGTTCTTTGCAGAATATACTATCGGCAGATACTGGGATAATTTCTGAGTAGAATATTTTTATTGAGAAAGCAAATTATCCATTTGCATTGATCAACTGTAAGCGCGTAGGTGTGGTTAATTAATAATACCGTGTGTTTGTTTGCAAATAATTAAATATCTCTCCAAAGAATAGCCATAAAACGACATTTTAAAGGTTTAAAGTAATAACTGATTTTTTGTTTCCAGTAATAATTAATATTTTATATTAGAAACATAGAATTTGAAGTTACTGCTATAGTAAAGATTATTATATCCAATAGAGATTAAACTTAGTGTTGTCATGTAGAATTCTAATTTAAATAAACGGCGCAATATACATGGCACAAACTTTCTCACATACGTATATACTTTTGGTCTCACTACACTCTTTGCGCCGAAATTAACTCCGTGTGCTTAGTCATTCACTGCCAATTATGTTAATAATGCATAGCAACAGAACCAAAGCGACTGACACCATCAACCTCTCACGTCTAATAACTCTCACTAATAAGCGCGTGGCGTTAAAAGAGAAGTACGGAATTTAGACTAGAGAATCCCCGGGTTCCCTCCTCTCTGACGCGTGCGCTGAGCGTCTTGTACAGAAATAATGCCACTGGACGATATATAGTAACTTTTCTGGGACATATGGCTTAGTTAATATTATATGTGACATCAGGCTGTAATCGAAATCCTTAGAGCCATTTTTGAGTAAATCGAGTTTTGTTTCAAAATATCCAAGAATAAAGTACCCTTAATTGTAGCGAAATATCGTTTATCTCTTCAGAATGTCTTTTATGAATGATATTATCCATAAATATGAGATATCATTTGATTTTGTTTAACCGTAAGCCTGTAGCAAGAATGAATGGATCGCGGTGGAGGCGTGGCGTCATAAGGCTTAGGTAGGTAATGTAGCTTAGCGTAAATTGTAATGTCACTAGACACTTACGCAGTATTATTTGTGACATCAGGCTCTACAATTGGATTTATTTTAATCAAATTTTCTGTAGCCATTTTTGAGTAAATTGAATTTTTCAAAAAATCGCGAAGAATAAACTACTTTTTATTTTTGTGCAATATCATTTTTATGAAAAAAGGGTCTGCAAAAGATGATATGTTGCATAAATACGAGATATCATTCGATTTTATGTACACGTTTGGGCCATAGAATGGCGTACAGACCGACAGCCAGACATACAGCATGGTGAAAACCACTTTTATGGGCTCAGGGACACCTAAAACGTGTATTTCCATCAAAATCTCGAAGTCGAATTTTTTACGATTACAATACTTTCTCAATACACTACGTTAATGAGAAAGTAAAAATAGGCACGGAAATTATAGCGTTGTAGGTGAGGCAGTAACTTTGCAGAGGAATGAACCTTTAAATTTTCCAAGAACGTTTATGAGCACGGAAAGCGTAAATTACAGTTTTATGGAAAAGAACTTTCTCCGTGCTGTTAAATCCTTGTTAGGAGGGAATAAAAGGGAAAAGAAAACAAACTGATTTCATTATTCTCCGCTATAAAACGGAAATTTACAGTGTTTCGGTGTATTTTCTTTCTGATAAAATAGAAAAAAGGAAATTTTCATGAATATTGTAGAGTTAACATGTAGTAAACAAGAAATAGGAAATAATACATTATAAAAACATTGTCTTAACTTTGCATAGCGCATATCAAATAAACGGCGCAATACACATAGCACAAACTTTCTCATGCACGTATATAATACGTTTGGCCGACTGTGTACGTTTATAAAAGCAAAACGCTTATAAATTAAAGTTAACCGTAGTTTAGCGCATATTTTAATGCCACTGGTCGATATTTAGTAATTTGTTGTATATATGGCTTAGTTAATACTATTTATGACATAAGGCTGTACAATTGGATGGATTTTAATCAAAGTCATTATAGCCATTTTTGAGTAAATCGAATTTTGTTACAAAATATCCTAGAATAAAGTACCCTTAATTGTTGCGCAATATCGTTCATCTTTCCAGGGTGTCTATTATGAATGATATGATCTCCAAATATGATATATCATTCGATTAAGTTAAACCGTTTAGGCTGTAATAAGATTTTGAATGGATCGCGGCGGAGACGTGACGTAAGGTAAGGTAGCTTAGCGTACATTGTAATGTCACTGGACGCCATATGGTGATTTTAAGAGATAAATGGCTTAAGTCAGGCTCTAGAATTGGGTAGCTTTTAATCAAATTCTCTGGAGCCATACTTGAGTAAATGAAATTTTTCTAAAAATCGCCAAGAATAAACTACCCTATATTTTTGTGTTTTATATCATTTTTATGAAAAAGAGGTTCGCAATTGATGATATATTGCACAAATACGAGATATTATTCGATTTTATTTACGCGTTTGGGCTCTAGAGTAGCAAACAGACCGACAGACTGACAGACGGCATGGCGAAAACCACTTTTATGGACTCAGAGATATCTAAAACGTGTATTTCCATCAAAATCTCGAAGTCAAATTTTTTCACGATTACAATACCTTCTCTGTACTACGTATATGAGAAAGTAAAAAGAAACGGGTTAAAAGTAGAAAATAAATACATTCGAGAAAAAGCTTCGGATAGTTTCGGAGATAAATTAAACGGTAGACATTATTATCCACAATGGAGCTTAAAAATGGATTTGTCGACGCATAAAAATGATATCGATTACAACTTCACCAATTACAAGAGAGCTATTAGATTAATCGACTATCGGTGACACAACGCAGACGAGGACTCAATTATGCTCATCGAAGGTAGACTTGAAACGACCTGTCTCATTTAGCTAATTCTCGATGATACTTAACAAATTAGAGACAAGAAACAACCCTTTTAGAGAACACTGGTGCTGATTCAAGATAAGCTAATCGTAGCGTAATAAGCAGAATGCTGACAAATATATTGTAACAACAAGAATAATACAAAATAGGATACTCCACTTTGGAGGAATAATAAATGATACGAAAACAGGATAGGATTCAGGCTGAGATATATCGTGACGGGCCGCTTCTCGTTCCACGGCTCCGCTGGTTCAGCTCTGCTCCTCTCTCCCTCCTCATAACTCTCTCTCTATGCGTCGCTGCTTCGCCTCCGGTGTTGCCAGAATCTCTCGAGGTTTCCGGATTCTTCCGATGTGATGGCAGGTCCCTCGCGAAGGACTATGTGTTGGCTAATTTCGCCGACTGTGGCGAAATCTCTCGGATTAATGCCTGTCGGCTATATAATGTGGGTCAAGACGCGCGACGCTATGCGTTATAACCTGAACAGCACAAATCGCTGCAGATTCTAAGAAACAAAATAATCGACTGAATTCAAGGTATAAGGGGCACTCCATACTTTTTTTGAGCAATTTTACGTTTGAAACTGAATCTTTCTTTTGCAACCAAAAGTTGGCGTTGTGTCTGCGAGAGACATTTAGTTGTACTAAATGAATATACATACGGATACGCGCACTGTAAAATAAATTAAAAGTAGCATATATCCACTTAAAATACTTTTATTGCAACCACGGTTTTGACTCATTAAACTTCATCAAATAAATTTAAAATATTTCAGGTGAAAATATACTACCTTTGCTTCATTTTACAGTATAGTGAAATTCCACAAAGTGACGCCTGCAACAGTTAATTTTGTTAAAGATACGCTCTTGATGAGCAAACCAATTACCCGATACTGCGTGATTTCAAGATTCTCCATTGAAACTATAATAAATACTTTTTCTAACGGCTGCTACGACTGGTGAAATATCACAAATATGATGTGAAACGCAGCAAAGCAAAGAAAAAGACAATAAAAAACGTTGAGAGTGAAAAATAATAATAATAAAACAGGCAAAAATGTTTATCAAATAGATGTATCAAGATATCTTTATGGTAGGAACTTTTTCGGGAGATTTTCGGTTGAATAACTCGTCGTTGTTGAAATAATTGAATGAAAAAATATTTCGAACGAACGCGTTTTGCATCGGTAATAATTTTTTTTAACTACTAAGTGAACTTCGGATCATCTCAAAACGAAAATATGAAAATCGGAGAAAAATTCATATATTTGATAGCAGTTTTTATACACACCTTTGGAAGTCTGTCTCATCGCGGGAAAATCATCACGCTCAAGTTCCGATCCTTCCCAAAAGATAAGCACGTGGTGAGTTAACAGCCAACTTGTAGTGCAAATATTGCAGAGATTTCAGACGCCAAGAAGAGAAAATCGTCAGAGCCTGTTAATAAGTAAAGAATCGAATAATATCTTAGGTTCCGTGTGTATTTACATAAATGTATCGTTTGTTGGTCCGTCCGTTGGTCCGTCCGATGGTCCGTCCGTCCACACTTAAAAATACCTTTTTTCACTTGCAGGCTTTTTTTCTTTTGCAAAATTAAATTAGAAGTAATTGACCTACGATCTTCGGACCCATCCCATTTTAAATAAAAATAAACACATTCTTATTCTTATCGTCGACTTTTGCCTTTGGTTCGAAATCGCTCAAGTTATACGCTTAAATCACATTTATTGGAAAATTTTAAGCTTTTTAAAGAGGTTTTTTTGCCGACCGTGTCATTGTTAAACCTCGAGATTGTATTGTCGTCCTTATACTATATGCGTAAGGAAAGTGTGCTTTGAATGCTTTAGTAGGAGAGAGAGAGAAGGCGCCCGAATAATTTATAATTAAAATCGTGCTTTTCATTAATTTCTTTTCAGTTAACTTCCTATTGAAAGTTTTGGTAATTTTGAAAGTTTTTATTCATATCTTGTTTATCAATTACCTTTGCCAGTTCAGGAAAGTGCTCTGCTGAAACAACTGATCTGATAAGGCCAATTTTGGAAAAATTCAACTTCTTCCGAAATGACTGAATTTGCTGCCACATTTCATATATGGATTTAGTTTTACCTTGTAGAGATGTATTCAAATGATTTTGCTTTGACAATAAATCACACAAAAACGCAACATTTCTGCAGGAAGTTTTCTTCAAAAATTCACAAGGTTCATTCGGTTCTTTGAAACGGCTCGTGACTTGTTTTCGCAAAGCTAAATGTTTTTCTAGTACTTGACCTTGTGACAGCCAGCACACTTTAGAATGATATGGAAGATCTACACTAAATGTTTCATCGTCATATTGAAGCATGGTGCAAAACTGGCGATGCCGGGAAGCATTTGCTCGAATGTAGTTCACAATACCAATAACTTTATTTAATGTGCCATTTAAAACAGTAGATTTGGCGCAAAGTTTCTGTTGATGCAAAATACATATATTTTGTTTGTTCTTTCTGTAACTTTCATGCTAAAATCATATACGAGTTTGAGTGTGTTTAGACAAGTATGCAAAAGACCGCACTGAGTATCACAAAAGGCCGCCGTCTCCCCACCCCTGGTAGAGGCTAAACCGATTTCAAAAAGAAATTTCGCTTCTAGAACGAGTATAGAATGGGAAAACGAAACGAACATGTATATAACGGATCTACAAAGCACAATATAAGGAAATATATTTTTTTATTTCAAAGCAAATACATTAGTATTAGTTATTGACATTGGTATAGAATTATACTACGGCGAATTTGACGAAAAGCAATTCTGTACCACGGAAATCCTTTGTACATCCCCTGCTTGTTTTCACTTGTAGGCTTTATTCTTTTACAAAATTAAATTTGAGGTAATTGACCAACGATATTCGGATAGGGACCATTTTAAATAAAAATAAACAAAGATTCTTATTTTTGTCTTCGAATTTTGCCTTTGGCCCGAAATCGTTCGAATTTTGCTTTAGAATTCAAAATTTCATCAAAACACTGCGTTTTTAAACAGAATAGATTGTTGAAATGCGTTATTGATTACATCTTTATATTTCAAATGTGAAATAGAAGAATAGTTATTCATTCTAAAGACAAACAAAAGCCTCTTTGTTTTCCCCATAAACGTCCATTACTCGTTCGATAAAATATTTTTTCAAGATTTTTTTCTGTGAGCACTTAACATACACAGTCCAATAAGTCTATCTTCAGCCATTTTAAAGTCTAGTTTTCACTCTGAGGAAGTATTTACATGATTACTTGATGGTACACGCTGTTTCAGATAAAAGTAGCGCAATATACGTACGTTGCTGATTTCATCTCCATTGGGTGTAATTTAAATAACTTTAATATTATATTAAATAGGTTTAGAGGTCTCTTAAGTAAAACCCCTGGCATTTCAAATTACAAAAAAATTTCAACATTTCCATGAAGGGGAAAGTGCATCCCTCCTCCCCTTACCACCCTCCCCCCCATTTCTCCATTCAGCGGACGCCCATGGATTTTTCTTTGTATATCATTTTAGTAAAACGCGGCTCTCGTATGTATATATATTTAAAAACATCTATTTCGATCTAGAATATGTCATCATTCTATTTCCAATTTTGATAATTAAGCCACAAAATTGAGTAATACCTTCACTTCTTAATGTTAATATCTTTTAAATTACTATAAGCAATGTAGTAATTAGATTTGTTCTCGAATATATCTATTTCGGAAAGATTAATTATAATTCATTAAACGTAAATAGTTTATAATTAATAATATCTCATCTCTATCTATATAATACTCAACCTGTCTGGCTGGATGGCTGGGATGCCGTTTCCTTAAAATATTTCTCGCTTAATATATTCGGATATACTAAGCCTAACAAGCTGAGATTTTCACAATCGTTAAACCCCCATGAGGTGGTCCCTAAATAAATCAAACATTTCGGAAAAAGTCCCGGATTCGACTCCGGGAGACAATTATATTTTCCCATAAGTTTACACGGTATTTTTGATTTTTCAAGGTGTAAGATTTTTCCTTTCATACAGCAAAATACGTAAATATCGACCAATTTTCTCCATTTTTGCTTTATTTGACGGATAAAACTATAAAATATCTTATTCTTGAAATGTTAAGATGTTATATGGAGGAATTTGTCAGAAATACGCATTTCTTTTCGAAATTTATCGCTTTTTAGTACTCTTTCTGGGTGTTGCCAAGGCGTCCCGCAATGCTGCCTCCGATTGAATTAGCGTCTATTAAACCTTCAAATAGACGAAAGAATTACGTTATTCACTTAGCGCTTTTTATGAAGCATCGAAATCATTGTTGTAGCAAGGTCAAACATAATAGATTACAACTTAATTAATTGCAGATATGTTTGATTTTATGGTTCACCCGTGTGTATTGCAGGCAGGAGATTTTGGATTTTTTAAAAAAAGTGGTAACCCCCAGAGTGCACCAGTACTTTTGAGCGTTAAATTTGTGCCAAAGTTGAGTAATAAATCCAGGTTAGATTTTCATTTTAGATTTTAGCCCACGTAACTTAACCATCCTAACACCTGGAGGAAAAACAACAAGGAAACGAAAGGCAAAGTATGATGATATATTACTATTTTAGATTATTTTCAGACAGCCACCGGTATCTGTGTTTTATTTCGTTCCTCGGACTTCTTTTTCAGTTATGTTATTTTAACCTTCAACAAAATAAATTCTGTGTCGCTTTAATATCCCGAGCGAAGCCGGGTACATCTGCTAGTAATTATAATGTCAGGCGCTACTTTGAATTTACTCATCGAAATAAATAATAAACTAATAATAAAATAAATAAATAAATAATAAAATAATAATAATAATAAATAAACTAATAATAAACTGTGGAAGGGACAAAGTTTTTTCTTTTCATTTCGTAAAAAATGCTAAATAAAGAGGAAAATTTAAAAACATCTTTGTGAAAATGTCCGTCAATGTTCATGGAATGTAATTCAAAAATCTTTTCGTATACAAACAGCAACGTAAATTGCGCTACTTTTACCTGCAACAACGTGTACCAGCAAGTAATCATTTAAATACTTCCTCAGAGGAATAAACTTAGTGGACTTGAATG